>CM077645.1:79828349-80428349 GCA_039707465.1 Rhabdophis nuchalis | reverse complement strand
GCTTTCATCCTTTCACCTTGAAATCTGTCTTCTAGATTTAAACTTCATGGCAAGCAATGTCCCTTCCTTCCTTCCTTCCTTCTCTCTCCCTCCCTCCCTCCTTCCCTCCCTTCCCATTAAAATAAGCAATAAATACATGAAGAAAAGGAAGCTTCTAGAGAGTGACAGAAGAACAAGGATATTTTTTTTCCTTTTTATTCTTCAGTTAATTTCCCACAGAGAGCTCAGTGTTTTAGCTTTTGTCCTCCCAAAAAGAACATCCTGACATTTGGTCAGATGGGAACATTCTTTGAGAATGTGGTGCTCTAGCAGTTTGGTCCAATTATGTGGATTCAATGCCTAAAATAAATAACAGTTGCATTGTTCTTCTTTCCTAGAATATTGTACTGTCCAGCGGAGCTGAAAAGGTAAGGATGGGCTTGGGTGTCACTCTGATTCTTTAAAGATCAGCAATTGTTTGAATAGATGCCTCCTCTATTTAAAGCAGCCCATATTTTGATTCAGCCAATCCATATTTGATTTTCTGTGGCTCATTCAGATGTCCAAAATTCTCTGCTTCCTTCCATTACAAAGTCCTCTGGTACCTTCTAGCTGATAATTACACTTTTCATTCAGTGGCTTGTCAAAAACTCCACTGGAACTGGGAGAATTTGGCCATCAGTCTGTAAATACTGACTCAGTGTAGATATGAAAGAAATCGGGGAAAATATGGTACCTATTTGCTGAACATCAGATATATTTCATATTAAATCCCTGTAGTCTAATCAAATGAGTCAGTTACTCAGGTTTTCTGATCTCTCTTTTCCCATCATCACACTCCAGGCGGGGGTGTCAAAAAATCCAAGATGGTGGTCATGGCAGCACATTCAAAGGCCTGCCCCTTTTGGATGTGTTAGATTGCATTGATGTGACCACCATTTTGACTTTGACACACACACACACACACACACACACACACACACACACACACACACGCCACCCACGAATGTCACTGCTTCCATTTGGCTTGATGGGAGGAGTATGAATGTGAACAGAGGGAAGATAGGCATGTCTGTCTACCTTCCTTCTCCAGTGGCTAATGCTGCATCCAGCCTTTGATACTCAGAACTTCATTATTAGTGAAGACAGGCAAAATATGTGCTTTTAAAGAGAATCCTAAGGGGTTCATGAGATCACAAGAAAAATAGGACACAGCATGTGTCTGTCTGTACTTGAGTTGGAAGAAAGAGTAGAGTGGAATGGAACAGAACGGAACAGAGCAGAACAGAACAGAATAGAATAGAACTTGGAGGTCTTTAGTCCAGCTCTCTGCTCAAGCAGGAGAACCTACACTATTTCAAATAAATGATTGTCTTATTAAAAACCTCCAGTAACTGAGCTTTTTATTGATTCATTTATTTAGCAGAAGGTGCTAAATAATCCAGAAGGCTACAATGTAATTACAGAGTAGTACCTTGGTTGCCTAAGATTGCTAGTTCGTTCAGTTCACTCACACACTATCAAGGGGACATCACAGGGAGCAAACTAGTTCACACAGAGTAGCTAGCCGTGTTCGGCAGGACAGTCTACATCATCCAGGGCTTTTTCTCTTCTGGGTTTTTTCCTTGCATTCGGACAAGTCCGGCTTCGGTTGGTTTCTCGCTTCCGCCATTAGTCCCACCAGAATGGTACTATTTATCGATTTGTATTTGCACATTTTTGAACTGCTAGGCTGGTAAAAGCTGAGGCAAGTGATGGGAACTCAACCCATCATGCGGTACTAGGTACTCAAACTGCCGGGATGCAGAGAACTTATCTTTTCCACCTTATACCTTATTTTTTGGAGTATAAGACACACCTTTTTCTTTCAAAAAAAAGTGTGAAAATCTGGGTGCATTTTATACACCGAATACAGCATTTTTGGCCTTCCGAAACCCCGCCCCCTTTGCAAAATTGGACATGCATAGCCTTTAGGAAACTTCCAGAGTGCTCCTGGGGGCTTGGGAGGGGGAAAATGAGTGGAAAATGGGTCATTTATTGCTCATTTGTGCCCCCCAGAGCACTCTATAAGCCTCCTAAAGGCTATGCATGCATCTTTTTTTTTTTTTTTTGACAAAAAACAGGCCCATTTTTGCGAAAAATGGGCCATTTTGGGAGGTCTGCATAGTGCAAAAACTTTTTCTTAAATTTGTCTCTTCAAAATCTTGGTGTGTCTTATACTCTGGTGCGTCTTATACTCCCTAAAATACGGTAATTCCAGTGTCTTTAAGCCACTGAGCCAATACACCTCTAAAATTAAGCCTGCACATGTAATAGTTCACTGTCCATGGCTTTGGAAACATAGCAGAACGTGATAAATTATCTTCTATTACACATACCTTGGCAAAAATTGAATATTTCTTGGGTGGGAGAAAGCTGGTGTTGTTACATAAAATTTTGACTATTTAAGTGGTAATTATATAATCCAGCTTGTCTCCCGTCAAAATTAATGAGCCGTTTGATAGCTGGAGGAAGAAGGCTTCTCTTGTATGGTCCAAGTATTGACTCTCGAAGTGCAGTGCTTTAATTCTCATGTATGTAATTACAATTTGTGATCTGCATCTGTATTCATCTTTTTCCTCCCCCCCCCCCCTTTCTGTTGTAGCCTATCCAATTGCGAAGTCCGTATGATGTGGCTAATTTGTATCCTTTTAAAATGAATCAATAAAGCCCCGAATTGTGAAAGATGCTATGATACTTATTTGAAAAAAAGGGACAGTCAAGCATAGAATAGCATCTCTTCCTTGAGATGAGCCAAAGTTTTGGAAAGGAAATGGCATATGAAACATGGCCAGCAGGATACTAGACCTCAGTATTACTGATATGTCAGTATAAACAGGCTAGAAAAAAAACCAGAATCTGCCTTGGTTTGAAAAATAGAAGGTTTGACCTTAAGTGCGTAAATACTGACTCAGTTTAGAATGAAAAAGAATCAGGGAAATAAAACCTAGATTTTCTGCCAGATATCAGATACATTTAATATCGAATGCCTATGGCCAGAAAAGGATGTAATAAGAGGAATCCTTCCACTGGCCAAGATTTCTGATCTCATTTTTTTCTCCAGCCCTCTTATTCCAGCACAGGTAGATAGGCAGATAAGTGTTCTGACCTAGGATTCCCAAGAGCATAAAGCAGACACCTCGTCCCAATAAAACCTCTTTTATTTTGTTTAAAGGGAATTCTTCTCCAGCCAAGTCCCAGTAAACAGTAAAAATGAGATTTCACAACTACAGACCCTTATCAGGCTTGGAGAGTTGCCAGATTGATATCCTTCAAATGCCACGTTTTAGCAGCAATTTCTTGGCAAGAAGTCAGGAACAGATCTTCACCCTAATGAATTGAACTTATTGCTTCCTGAATAAGAACTCCCCTTTCACTCCTCTTTATTCCCTCTGGCAGGGGACATTCACCATCCACCTGTGCCTTTACTCCCGAGTTGGCCCTTGTTCCTTAGCTGTTCCCTTCTCCTGGGAGCTCTGCGCATGCGCACATCAGGAACAGGCTCCAGCTGTTCTTCTGCCCCACTGATATCCGATTCCAAAGGCAGCTGATAACTGTCGGATGGCCCTGGCCCCATCTTTGCCTCCGACACAGAGCCCTCTTCAGAGCCTTCCCCAGATTCCAGGACTGGCCCATGTTCATCCCCAACCTCCTCACTGTCTGAATCTGCCGCCACATCCACTGGCCAATGGCAGGCCACGACAACAGTAAAGGTTGAGTTCTTTCTTTCTTTCCCCCTGAATTGCATTCATTCTTGTCCATTGAGGAAAAGCATGTTTATCTTTTGAGACATGAAGAATCCTTAATGAAAATTGCAGAGGTTGGTTGTTTGGCCTTTCAGAAAGCAATGGCAAGGCAGCTGTTTCAACCAACAGCCGAGCCGTCCTTCTGCATGGCGGTGAGTCCAAAGAGTGATGAATTTGGTACAGATAGTCCTTGACGTATAACAACAATTTATAATGCTAAGTGACTCGGTGGTTAAGTGAATTTCGCTCTATTTTACAACCTTTCTAGCCACAGTCGTTAAGTGAATCACTGCAGTTGTTAAATTAGTAGCACAGTTCTTAAGTGAATCTGACTCCCCCCTTTGCTTGTCGAAAAGTCACAAAAGATTATCACGACCCCGGGACACGGCTACCGTCATAAATATGAATCAGTTGCAAAGCATCTGAATTTTGACCACGTGACCATGGGAATACTGAAATGTCCATAAGTGTGAAAAATGGTCATAAGTCACTTTTTCAGTGCCGTCGTCACTTCGGATGGTCCCTAAATGAACTGTTGTAAGCCTGTATTGTAAGATTAGCGCATGACCAATATTGAAAGATGTATAATACAAAGAAGGAATGATGAGCATTTCCCTTATTTGTTCAGTTGCCTCCAGCAACTGTAATCAGTAGAGGCATAAAACAGAGTTTTCTTTTTAAAGATAAGTTTTATACTGTTGGTTTTCAGTTGTTATTTTATTCCATTCTGATTTGCTTATTTTAAATGACTTTCGACTACAAGTAACTTGTGTTTATCCTCATTTGGAAGATTTCAGGTTGAAAAAGGTTGTTCTCTCCTATTTTTCTGAACAGGCATTTGATTTGTAAAGCATCTTCTTGGATTAACTATAATCCTTTCGCCATATAAATTGTAGATAACCAAGAAGGTAGGGAGTGATTTGTACCAAGCTAGCTTCTGGGGGAACTGCACAGTTAGGATGAGATAATCTACCCTAACTCACAGATTCGTTATGGCTTAATACCACATTATTAATTAATTAATTAATTTATTGTAATACAATTTTTTATTTTTTGTTACAAATTTTAAAACCTCTTTAGGAAAATATTGACCAGGTTTCCCCTCCCCCCCCCCTTTTTTAAACATTCTTTCTTGTACATAGTTAATTTTACATCATGTCATTTGTAATTTCGGCCCCACATTTTCTTTCCGAATTTGCATCTTAAATTTTAATTTTTCTCAACAAAATCATTTTTCGCCCTTACATAAAAAATATTCCGACTATTATCATTTCATTTTCCATTTGTTATTTCTAGTTTCTATATGCAACTTATATCATCAAATTTCATTTTAATATAACAAGCATTTTACTTAATTGGTTATTTTTTTATTTTTTTATTCACATTTATACCCCGCACCCATCTCACCAAAAGTGACTCGGGGCGGCGCACAGGGAAAATAAAATATAAATATAACATATATACAAATAGGTATTCATTAAAACTAGAATTAAATAAACCCACCCTGCGCTAAAATCAATTAAAAACCCCAATTAAAACTTTGATAACTATAAGAAGTGCAGTGTCGAGTAAAATCATGCTAGGCCGGCTTGATGAAAGAAATGCATTTTTAAACGCTGGCGGAACAGGCGGAGGTCCGAAATGACACGGAGTTCTGGGGTAGGTCGTTCCAGAGGGTTAGGCCCATCACAGAAAAGGCTCTTCCCCTGGGCGTCGCCAACCGGCATTGCCTGGTTGACGGCACCCAGAGCAGACCCTCTCTGTGAGAGCAGATTGGTCGTAGGGATGTATGGGGCAGCAGACGGTCTCGAAGGTAACTAGGCCCCTTGCCATGGAGCACCTTGAAGATGGTCATCAAAACCTTTTAATCCACACTTAACAATAATATCTTGGTAAACAAATGATATATTTTGATATTGTGAATGATACATAAAGTAAGATATTATTGCTTAATACCACACTATGGCACGTGATGCTGACCTTTCTTTTCCTCTGCGTAAGACTGTTATTTGGCCCCACATGTAGGCCACGCCCACCCCAGCCCCGCAGAGGGGGGAAAAACATCGTGATATGTCACGTGATGGCAACGTGACACAGCGAGTTTGACACCCGTGGGCTAGAACGTCTGCATTAGAACAGGTTCTTACATCACACATCTCATCATACTTTTCCATTGGAGTGGTTTGTTTAGGTTTAGGTTTAGGCTTGATTAGTTTTTTATACCGCCCTACTCCCGAAGGACTCAGGACGGTGTACAACCAAAGTAAAACAGATATATAAAAGTTTAAAAAAGTTTTTAAAAAACATATTAAACAATTTGGCCTCAAAATTAAAAAAACAAACAACCCCCGATTAAAATTAATAAATTTAAAAATCATGTTTTATGCCAGCTCGGCTTCTTGGGAAAAAAAAGGTTTTGAGAGCACGGCGGAAGGTGCGTAAGTCAGGGATAGTTCTTAATTCCGGGGGCAATTCGTTCCAGAGGACAGGTGGTCCCACGGAGAAGGCTCTCCCCCTGGGTGTCGCCAGTCAACATTGTCTAGCTGACGGCACCATGAGGAGACCCTCTCTATGGGAGCGTACTGGCCGGTGGGAGGCTCTCGGTGGCAGAAGACGATCTCGTAAGTACCTTTGTAAAACATTCTTCTTTAATTTCAGAAGCGAGGAAGACTGCCTGTGGAGTGGTGTATACAGTGAAAAAACTTCAACCTCCAGAAGATGAGGATGAGGATGGTGCTCCACTCAGTAAAAAAGCCAGAACAGATTTATGAATTACAAGTTTACTTCTCTGACACCCATGATCAGCCCAAACCCCCAATGCCATCTTATCTGATGAAGAGGAGGAATCTCTTATCACTATGTTGACGCGCGTATCTACTTGGGTGAATTCTCTACGTGGACTTTAGGACAAATAGATGATGCTCCTTGAATATTGACTGGTGAAACATGGAAATACAACATTTGAAAGAAGCGGGAGAACTTGTATATAGCTGCTCTCTTTTATAATAAATATATCTTATCAAATACAAGGAAACTCTCGTACAACTTTCACTATCCGTTTGCCCACTCTTATGGGTTTTTTTAAAAAAAGAATGGACATTCTACATATGCAACCAAGATTTTTTTTTTAAATTGTGTTGGCTTTTATTAATCTGGCTACACTTGCATGCTGAAAATCGTTACAATACTGTAATTTCATCACAGGATTATAATAACAGGAATTCCACATCTGAGTTCCTGATTACAGAGACATTAAGGTAGCCTACTGTTCGTAATAGTTTGAAGAAATTGCAGCCTTAGCTATGATCAAATTTTCCTTCATTTTACTCACACCTATAATAGTGAAGCATCCAGATTATTTGTGCAATTTAACTAGAAGAACTGTCCTATCCTGGGTTGAGAAGTAACCATGCCTTGCCAGCTATAGTATGAGACAAAATGAGCAGAGGTCAGAGACAATGTGTATTTATCTGTAACAAGGCAATACACATGTAATGTAGTACATGTTTGTAAGACTTGGTTTGCCCATTTCTATCTTAGGAATGTTAAATATAATTCTTACTTTCCATTTCCCATTCCCATTCTAATGGCTTTATCACTTCCCAGCAAGATGACAGTAAAATAGTGTTTTAGAAGCTACTAAAGGATTACACTAAACGAAGAATCTTAAATAGATGTCACGGTAACAGTTCTGTGTTCAAGTATATACAGTAGATCTCATATGGGAGTTAAAACTAGTCACCAACTGGTGGTCCTTGGACCACAAGAAAATTTTGGTGGTCCACAGAATTTATTTATTTTTTGCATTTTTTATATTGCACTAAATCGGGGATTGTCAATCTATGGTCCGCCAAAGCAATTAATCCCGCTCTCTGACAGGATGGGGTCTTTCAGGCACTTAACTTGACTGCCTGTTTAGTAGCTCCAGCCCCTTCTGTCCTGGGAGTCCAGGCACTTCAGTGAGCAGCACATGAAACTTTGGGCTTCTTGAAAGGCAATATTTTCAGGGTGCTGATCTAATGTCCAGGCTTGCTACAAGACAAAGCATTCATTCTTGGCCATATTTGGCATTCGTAGCTACAATGGACAGCAAACCTACGTTTGACCCCGGGTGTTTCTCTCCACTAACAGGTGGCTAAGTGCCTGAAGGACCCCATCCTATCACTAATTCATATTAGTGGTCCAGGGGATTTAAAATTATGAATTTCGTAGTTCATGAGGTCCGAAAGGTTGGTGACCCCTGAGTTAAATGATGGTTCTGTTCAAAGAATGTTGGATAGCAGGAAGATACCCAGGAAACCAAAGCTGGGGATACAATACTCCGACATCACCTGCAGCTTCTGTTCTAAATTTCTCCTTCAACTTTCTGCTCTGTACCTGCTCAGAACATCACACAGTGGAGAAATTCAATTTTTTTTACTACCGGTTCTGTGGGCATGGCTTGATGGGCGTGGCAGGGGAAGGATATTGCAAAATCTCCATTCCCACCCCACTCTGAGGCCAGCCAGAGGTGTATTTGCCGGTTCTCTGAACTACTCAAAACTCCACTACTGGTTCTCCAGAACCTGCTGGATTTCACCCCTGACATCACATATAATCTATAGCAGAAAGATTGTGCTATTGTCATATATAATTAGATCTTAACGACACGTTTGTGGAAAGCGGGGAGTAGTTCAGGATCCAGGTTTGCCAATGTTGAGGCCATTGGTTGGGTCTAACCCTGAAACCAGCAATCACTCGGTAGCAATCACAATGTTGGCCAAGTGGCTTGCAGTTTGATTTCATGTTTCCTGCTCCCGAAACATGTCAGGTAAATGTTGAAGTTGTTCCATAAAAATTTGAATTAGGGCTTTGTTGTTTCGATGTCCGTGCAATGACGCATTTGTGCTATTTTGTTTTGGTCTAAGCTATGTTACAAAATCCTGAAAAAATAGATACAGCCAGAGACAACGTGATGAAAGAAAAGGAAGTTTAACTCTATACCAACACCATTCACTACATCCCTCTGTGTGTTTCTGTCATTTCAAACCATCTTTCCCTCCACCATCATACATTGCTTTTATGCTCCTTTTGAGGATCTCATCCAGGTTCAGATAGCTGCAACTTTTAGCAACAGCACTTAGATTTATATACTGCTTCACAGTGCTTTCCAGTACTCCAGCAGTTTACAGAATCAGCGTATTGACTCCAACAATCTGGGTTCTCATTTTACCGATCTCAGAAAGATGGAAGGCTGAGTCAACCTTGAGCCAATCAGGATCGAACTGCTTGCAGTTGGCAGAATTAGCCTGCAATATAGCATTCTAACCACTGCACCACCATGTATCAGGCCTGCAGCCATATTCCTTTTGGATCTTTGGCCTGCAACACTTTCTATCATTCTACTATGCATTTTCTATTGTGGGAAAATGGGAGGGGGGATTGTATGGAGTTAGATGTTATGTAGCCATAACAAAATTCTTTCTGGAAAGCCAAGGTCATCCTTTGGTCTTTGCACCTCTGCACCTGACCAGAACTGGATGGGTGGAACTGCCAGCATGGCAGTGGGAGATTGGGCCATGTGATGGGCTGGTGGGTATGGGGTCAAGATCATGAAGTTTCAATGGGGTGGGGAAAACCGGGAAGATTTCAGATTCGGGTTTTCCCAGATGTGCCAACATGGCTCTCTTAATAAATTGGAACTTTGAGTAATACTTTGCCTTGGACTCTGATTTAATTTTGAATGCTATTTGGAACCCTGACACCATGTCTCCTTTTATTGGTCTTCATCTCAACTGATGCATTCATTCAAATGCAATTCATTCATTCCTTTCTATATGGCCAAACCATCTCAACATGCTGCTTTCACACTGCTTAGTGGTCACACTCCTTGTATTCAGTCTGCTTTCATTCATCACCCATTCAAAACTGCTGTGGGTTTTCACCACTCATGAGAGACAAACAACAGTATTTAATAGCTATCATGGTGGCTAGCCATGGTTTCTTTAAACTTTAATTACGAATGCACCACCATTGGTTTTGTTCATGTAACTTAAGCATTTTTCTGTTAGCTGATGGAACATAATTTTCAGACAAATAAGTAAAGTATTCAGGTAGAACAAGCCATTCTTATTTAAATCTTAAAGGGAATTTAATACAAAATGTACATAAAAAGCCATACAAATATACAGAACTTCTCTTCCATTACCGAACATGTAAAAGTAATTGCATTTTCTTCAACACTTCAACACTTTCCTCTACGCAATGTTCCGCTTTGAACTTTGTAGTTCGTTGTTCACTATTTTGAGTAAATCTGGTCTACTCTTCGTAATAAACTTTCAAATAAACCAGATCTGTTCCTTTTTTTCATTCTACTTCCACTGTTCCTTTCTAACGTCACTGCTTTCCATACCTCTGTTCTCCAGCCCCCATTCTTTGGCTTTAACAGTTTACTCTGATAATAGCAATTTCAGCAGAAATGTTGGGTGACACCTAAAAATTAGTTATGTTGGGGTTAAGTTGGGAAGAGAGAAGCTTGTTGTGAAGCTGCTAATACATTCAGAAACGTGATTGTCTTGTATAAATACTCCTGGCTGATTATCACTTCTACAACTCTAGTATCAACGGGACATTTTGAGAGATCACCAGAGGACTAACAGCCAAAGAAACTTCATCCAAAAAAAAAGAGGGAAGAATGGAATACAAGATATAAATAGGAATAAATAAATTTTAAAAAAAACAACCTTGAAACTAGTGGAATTGTAACACTCAAGCCGTGCTTTTGAACCTCTTGTCCTCAGACTTATTCCAAAGGCAAAAACACGAGTTCAATGAGGCAAAGATGGCATCGCGTATCCAGGAACTCTTCTTCACATTGTTCTTTACGCTGATAGTGGTGCCACCTGCAAAGAAACAGTCATTCCCTGAAGTTTTCGATCTGGCTTTCAGAAGGTGTCTATGGGAGAATTCTTATAAGCGTTCTCCTTCAGGTTACTGAAGATTTCCTTGGTGCCGTTTTGCCACTGTAGGACAAGATCCATCGGAGTTTTCCCTTCCTATGCAAAGACAGTCAAGAAAATGTGGTTAGGCTTCTTGGAATGTGATTTTTGCTACCTTTTATTTTTATTTTACTTGATCGATTTCTTGCAGGGCAAAATGAGGGAGAGCGGTCTGGTCGCATGATTTGAATAAACAAGAAGATACCGTATTTTTCGGACTATAAGACTTCAACTATAAAAGAGGGTGAAAACTTGGGTGCATCTTATACACTGAATGTAGCCCCACCCACCCATGGGCCCCAATCCTTTGGCCTTTGCCTCCCAGCAATTTACCTCCTTGCAGCAAATGGAGGGGCTTGCAGAGGTTGCAATAGACTATAGCAATCTCTATAGCCTGAAACAGCTGATGACCGGGAGAAACTGAAAGTGAAACCTGCTGTTTTCTCCACAAGGCAAATTGCTGGGAGGCAGATGCAGATTTTTTCCCCTTGTGTTAATCAGGCTGTTTGCTGCAAGGAGGTAAGTCAGTAACTATGAATGCCTATAGAATGTTCAAATTATTAGGCTTTTTTCCCCCTAAAGACTGCTTTATTATTGTTCTAGACAACTTAACAAAATGAAGAAACTTTTTAAAATAAATGCTTGATCTGAAGAGGCCCAGAGCTTTTGTATCTTCTTTTAGATAGCAGAGAATAACTGTATTTCCAGAAAGCACATCAATTTAACAGCATCTGTACAAATATAGTCTGAAATTAACACTACAAACAGTGTGTATTGTCTGTGCTGTTTGTTGCAAGGAGGCAAATTGCGAGGAGGCAGAGGCAGATATTTTTCCCTTGCTTTCCTCCCCAAAAGCTAGGTGCTTCTTATACTTCAGAGCGTATTATACGCCGAAAAATACAGTAGGTGCTTCGCACTTCTAGAATTCATGCTAATATGGAATTCAGTCTGAACAATGAATGTGCTTCCAGCATATATGTTGTAGCCTTGCCATACATTCTTATTCCATCTATCGCACATCATCATCATCACTTAACAACCCATAAACCCATGCGGGGTGGATTCTGGGCAATTGAATGGGGCTAGTAGAGTGTTTTAATGGCTAGATGCATGGGTGGGTTCTAGCAGGCAGTACTGCCAGTTTGCTTGTGTGTACACCCCATGCGCTGCATGCGCATGTGCAGTGTACACACATGCACAGTGCAATTAAAATTGTTCTGTGCATGTCTTCAAAGGAAAAACAAAAAGTCCAGTTGCCTCCTGAAAAAGCACCTTTGGGTTCTCCAAATATGTTTCTCCAGGGAATGAATCATGAAAAGGGTTGCTCTTTTAAGGAGGTGATAACACAAGAAGCAAACATCCACATCTCTTCTGATGCACCTTTTCAGCTTCGAAGTCAAATAGATTCATAAGGTTAGGCAAGAGGTTTCTTTGCACCCCAGATCTGGCATAGTTTGCCCAAATTCTGCCAGGCTCTTGTAGGAATCTATCCTATGCTCCCCTCCAGAAAATATAAGTAATCCTCAAATTACAACAGTTCATTTAGTGACCAAAGTGACTTATGACCGGGGTGAAAGGCTACTGGTTTGGACCAGTTCATTTGAACTGGTAATAAACCAATGCTATTGGTTCGCCCGAACCTGTAGTAAAAAAATGCTACCGGCTTGGGCATTACTGGTTCGGGTGAATTGCACGCATGCGGGTGCGAAGTGAACTGGTAGAAGACTTCAGAGCATTTCATGCTTATGACCATTTTTCACACTTATAACCATTGCAGTATCCCCATAGTCATAGGGTTAAAATTTCAGACGCTTGGCAACTGACTCATATTTATGACGGTTGCTGTATCCCGGGGTTTTGTGATCTCCTGTTGTGACCTATTTTTTTTTTATATTGAAAAAGTTTTATTGAGTTTACATTTTTTGTGGGGTAGGGTAAGGGATACATAGAAATTTTGAGAGTGGTCACGTCAAAGTCGTCGCCTCCTCCGGTACCTCAAGTTACATTATTAAAAATGACCTATTGACAAGCAAAGTCAATGGGGAAGCCAGTTTCACTTAACAACCGTGTTACTAATTTCACAGGTGGAGTGGTTCGCTGAACACCTGTGGCAAGAAAAGTCGTAAAATGGGGCAAAACTCACTTAACAACAGTCTCGCTTAGCCACGGAAATTCTGGGCTCAACTGTGGTCGTAGGTCGAGGACTAGCTGTAGCAACTGAATTCCATCTTTAAAATAGCCTGTTTTAAGTTCTGTCTTTTTTGAATATAACATTAGAATCAGTTGAATTAAAAAATCAACTGAAAAATGTATTTCAAAACAGTAGGAAGATGTTTTGAGGGAGAGAAGCCTTGTAATGCAGTCATTTTCCAGTCTGTTCGTAATGAGGATAATCTGACACGTAATTTGCAATTTGTGGGCTTGATCCGTCCTATTTAAAATAGACGCAGTAAAATCCATGAGACTAAACTGAATCACAGTTACTATAAATAACATTGATTTCAATGCATCTATATTGTCTGATTTCAACTCAGCGCTTCTACAGGACTTCAGTTTCCCCAACAACACTACTGCAATGCTCTCTACATGGGGCTCCCCTTGAAGAGCACCCGGAGGCTTCAACTGGTCCAGAATGCGGCCGCACGGGTAATTATGGGGGTGACGCGACGCTCCCATGTAACACCCCTCCTGCGCAAGCTGCACTGGCTTCCGGTGGTTTTCCGGGTGCGATTCAAGGTGTTGGTTAGCATCTTTAAAGTGCTCTATGGCTTAGGACCTGGGTATCTACGAGATCGCCTTCTGCCACCGAGAGCCTCCCACTGGCCCGTACGCTTCCATATAGAGGGTCTTCTCATGATGCCGTCGGCTAGACAATATCGACTGGCGACACCCAGGGGGAGAGCCTTCTCCGTGGGACCACCTGTCCTCTGGAACGAATTGCCCCCGGAATGAAGAACTATCCCTGACTTACGCACCTTCCGCCGTAGTCTCAAAACCTTTCTCTTTCAACAAGCCGGGCTGGCATAAAGCATGTTTTTTTTAAAAATTAAATTTAAAATTTAAAATTTAAATTTCTATTATTTTAATTAGGGTTAGTTTGGGTTTTTTTTTTACACATTTCGGCCAATATTTTAATTATGTTTTTAAAAAGCTTTTTAAAATATATAACTTTTATATATGTGTTTTTATATATTTTTATATTTGTTTTTATTTTGGCTGTACATCACCCTGAGTCCCTCGGGAGTAGGGCGGTATAAAAAACCAATAAACTCTAAACTCTAAACAACAGTAGGGGAAGGGGAAAACTGCACACGGAGTAACTTACAATGTTCTTTGCATTCAGGTTAGCCCCATAGAGAATCAGGAGTCGAATCATTTTATATCGATTTAATCTCACTGCATCGTGCATTGGAGCATCCCCCTCCTAGGAGAAGGAAGGAAAATTGAATATGACAGACTTGGAGGCTGACCGTGCACAACATTGACAATGCTCAACAAAGGATATCAACATGTTGCAACCAAAAGCTGTTATCTAATGTAAGTGAAGAGAAGGACCAGGGGTGACATGATTGCAGTGTGCCAATATTTGAGGGGCTGCCACAGAGAAGAGAGGGACACCCTATCTTTCAAAGCACCTGAAGGCCAGACAAGAAACAATGGATGGAAACTGATCAAGGAGAGATTTAACCTAGAAATAAGGAGAAATTTTCTAACAGTGAGAAGAATCAACCAATGGAGCAGCTTGCCTTCAGAAGTTCTTCATCACTGGAAGCTTTCAGGAAGGGACTGGTCGGGATTGGGATTAGGCCGCACGATCCGGCATAGACCGTACGGCCCGATGGTAGTCCTCCCGACCCGACCCGGTCCGGCCAATATGAGTCTTCCATGTCCTGGCTTCGCAGCCTACCTCCCTGCTTTCAGCCGCATCGGGACGCTCCAGGCCGCAGAAGGCCGAATTGGCCCGCGCCCTGCTCCTCCTCACCCAGCCGTCACTCCTGGGGCTCGCCCCTCATATCCGGGCGGCCCGGGGCGGCGGCTGGCATGTTGTCTTGCTGGCCAGCCCTCAAAGATGATCAGTGAGGACTGGCAGTGTCCTCCGAGGCAAAAACGGCCCCTGGGCCCTCCGTAGCATTTTCAGAGCGCGGTCTCCATTATCATGCATGCGCAAACTTGTCAGAAATGGCACAGGGTCTCCTGCTTGAGCAGGGACTTGGACTAGATCACCTACAATGTCCTTGCCAATTCTGTTATTCTAAGTTTTTTCCCAAAGATGTATGAAATCATGGCATTGAGTTGCAATGACTGGATAGAAGGCATCCTAAACACTGTTGTTATCCTGATAGAAAAGAACACTGCCATTCCCTAAGTATCTAGAATTCCTATAAAGAGGGAGCAAGTATGCAGATGCAGCTATGCATCACTTACTTAGCCTGCATCACTATGCTAAACGCTCTGTGTAAACTAATATCCGCTTCATAAATTTTGAGTTATTCACTAATTGCATGCAGTCTAGACAAAGAGTGAAGGGAATGTTTTCTACACCAAAAAACCAGTTGGGTCATAATCTTGGCTCCTGTACTATTATGAGTGTGCTACAACTTTTGGGAGTTATGGACTTGGGTCAGGCTGCAGACCGAGATATGGGGGAACATCTTCACTTTCAGACATTTAGTCCCTTATTCAGCAGATTTAATGACATGATAGTAGGTCCCTTGGCTTCCAATCACAATGACTTACAATTGCAATTCTGGCCTCAGTTACAGTTGTAAGTTTACCTGTACTAAAAATTCACGGCCTTGGCATAAAACATAGAACGTGGTTATGTCTTGTTGATGGTCACCTCTATTCATGGTACATTCAATAGCACGAGAAGCCTCTCTTCCTCTATATTTGAGTCCTTTTGGTCTACTTTTACAAGCATAAAAAGCCACCATTATACCAGGTCCTTCCTGTTCAATATGCCTTCTGATGGGCCTTCAGTTACTCTATCCCTTACCAAGGAAGGAGATGATATACTTACTCTGTCTTTGGCGTTCAGATCTGCTTCACATGCAATGAGATGTTCTCCACATTCATACTGGCCTGTCCTTACTGCCACGTGCAAAGGACTGCTGAGCAACTAATGGAAAGGAAAAAGTGGAAAAAAGCATCATCCATAACTGTAGACAATAAACTTGGATGGAGAAAAGAACTTCCTACAAGCAGGTTCCAGGTTCACATCTTCAGTAAATCAAATGTTGGAGACAATCATTGTAAAATACCTTGTCTTTGGCATTTCTGTTTATCCCTTTGTTTAAGAGGAATTTCAGAACATCTACGTTTCCACCTCGACACGTCCAATGAATAGCTGTTGATTCGAGCTACATCAGAAGAAGCAAAACAAAAGACCAGGAGATTACAATAATGGAGGAATAATGACAGCAAAGTCCTGTTTTAAAAGTATTCAGGCTCTTGGCTGCTTGTCCTTTCGATTGGCAAAAACATTTCAGGTTTCCTGGACTCAAAGATTAGCTAAAGCTGAAAGATCTTTCAATAAAAGATCCAGAATTTTCTGGATACAAGCCAATAAGTTAAGAAATGATCTAAGATAATGGTGGCTCCTGCATATAAACAGTAATTCCTAACGATCAAGACTTGATTAAGTTGTATTCATTGAGGAACATAAGCACAGATTTATTCTGGGTTTTTATTTTCTGTTTTGAGCAGGCAGTCCTACAGGCAGTCCTCAACTTATGAGCACAACTGAGCCCAAAATTTTATGCTGCTAAGTGAGAAGTTTGTGAAGTGTTAAGTTTTGCTCCATTTTTACGGACTTTTCTCGCCACCGTTGTTAAGTGAAACACTGCCGTTATTAAATTAGTAACCCTGTTGTTAAGTGAATCCCTTCGGCCGCTCCGCTCCCACAGAGAGGGCCTTCTCAGGGTACCGTCGGCCGGGCAATGCCGTCTGGCGACACCCAGGGGAAGAGCCTTCTCTGTGGCGGGCCCTGCCCTTTGGAACGACCTTCCCCCTGAATTGCGTACCATCACCGACCTCTGCCTCTTCCGCCAGTGTCTAAAGACACATCTTTTTCAGCAAGCCGGCCTAGCCTAACCTCCCGTGGGGACTATTTTAGAGAGTTTTAAATTGGGGATTTTAAAATTGGTTTTAGCATAGGACTAGAATAATTTAATATGTTTTTAAATTATGTATTTATTCTTTTGTATGTTTTTAAATTCCTGTGCGCCGCCCTGGGTCCTCTGTGGAGAAGGGCGGAATATAAAAAATAAAATAAAATAAAATAAAATAAAAAATCTGACTTCCCCAATGACCTTGTTAGACAGAAAATTGCAAACAGTGATCACATGACCCCAGGACACTGCAACCACCATAAATGTGAGTCAGTTTCAAGCATCACATGGCCATGGGGATCCTGCAATGGTCATAAGTGTAAAAAAAAAAAGATCATAAGTCACTTTTTTCAGTGTCTTCAAATGGTCACTAAGTGAACTATTGTAAGTCGAGGACTACCTGTATTAGTTCCTAGTGTCAAAAAAAATGTCTTTGTCTATCTAGTTCTCTGTATAAAACATGCATTTTATTACTAAGGTACAGTCGCCCTTTGGACTAACTCCTCTTGTACTAATTTAATCACATAAGGCAGTAGGTCAGAAAGTCCTACCACTTGACCAGAAGAGCATAACTTGGCATGGAGGCTGAGAAAGTCATGTGTATATCACTGTGGCAGAAGGATACCCTTAGAAGGCAACTTATCATGAAGTCCCTTTTATGAATTGTACAGTGCAGTAAACAACAGTCCCCTTAAGCAATTACATCTGACCAGAGGAATGCATTGCAAACATGAATAACAGGGGGTGGAGCATGGAGATGTTATTGCAACGTTTCGGCAAGATCTCACTTGCCATCATCAGGCAGGCTTCTGTCTGTGACTGCCTGATGATGGCAAGTGAGATCTTGCCGAAACGTTGCAATAACATCTCCATGCTATATACACGGGAAAATCCCCGAAGCCAGCAATGCCAGCATACATACATACATACATACATACATACATACATACATACATACATCATACATACATACATACATACATACAGTTTTTCATTTTTTCATTTTCATAACAAATAACCACATGTATACTATTACATAACCAACATCGTATTATATTATTAAATATTTACATCAATTCATCTTACCATCAACTCCCAAAAACGATTCTTGGCTCTTCTGCTCCCCATACACCATATCTGTACCTTATCCATCACTTTCTTCTCCCTCTCTCCTCCCTCTCTCCTTTCTTCCCTCTGTTGTCCTTCTCTTCTTTACTTTCCCTTCCTCTCTCCCCTTTCCACTCCTTCTTTCTCTCCTCCCTCCACCCTCTCTCCTATCCCTCTCTTCTTCCCTTACCTCTCTCCTCTACTTCAAACTCTTAATGAAGCAGATTTCCGATGTGGCTTCATTCATAGTCAAGTTAATTTTAAAGACACCTCCACCACCACCGTATGACACAAGGAGACCAGGCATGTATAAGATGAGATGACACGTTAATTCTGCCTCTTTCCTTGTGTTAGCATACTCCTTCTAAAAATAATAATGGATAGGCAAAATGGGCTCCTTCTCTTTCTCATAATTCTTTCAGGCATTTTGCATGTTTGTGAGAATCAGTCTGAAGAACAGTGTAAGTACGCAGAGTTTTTGCTTACCATATCTTGGAATTCAAGTTGAGCCCCAGCTGCTACTAACTTTTCCACAATTTCCAGATGTCCTTGTGAGCATGCCCGGTGCAAGGCTGTACGCTTGTACTGTCAATTGGAAGACAGATAGCACAATCAATAATAAACAACTGCCTTTTTTGTTTTTAAAGCATTATTTTTCCCTCCCTCTTTCTCCTGGTGATTTTTCTAATCTATAGCCTTCAGGTTTCCTGGTGGTCATATAAGTACTAGCAGAGGAGACACTGTTTAGTTTTCTTGATGAGCCTGATATTAACTAAGTATTGCCACCCTGTGTGTGTGTGTGTGTGTGACACCAGCCAGAGCATAGAACAACTCAAAGAAGAAGTGCAACATTGGAAGATATGGAGAGATTTGGGCCATATAATTACTAAGAAGGAGAAAGGAGAGAGGAAGGGCGGGAGAGATGAGAGAATAATATTAAATATTGGATGTAACTGTCTACAGAGTGCTTTTTCAAGAGGCAAGTGGACTTTCTTTGTTTTTTCTTGAAGATATTTCACTTCCCATCCAAGAAACTTCTTCAGTTCTGACTGGATGTTGGGAAATGGAAGGATTTGCAGTCATCTGGTTGTTAGCACTCTTTTTGAGAGCCCTTGAGGCCACTTGAAGGTTTATGTGGGCCCTCAGGGCCATCTGAATAGTGCAAATGGGTGTGGAACTTCTTGCAACTGCTGAACTGCTACTGGATGTAACATTTATGTCAGACCAGAGGTGGTATTCAGTCAGTTCTGACAGGTTCTGGAGAACCGGTAGTGGAAATTTTGAGTAGTTCAGAGAGCCTGCAAATAGGCTGGCCCCACCTCCCAGCCTCCCAGCCTCCCAGCTGATCTTTTTTTGTAGCCCTGAACAGGAGAATGGAGCTGGAAAGCAGGTTAGTGGGGTGGGGAATGAATGGGGATTTTGCAGTATCCTTCCCCTGCCACGCCCACAAAGCCATGCCCATAAAGCCACACCCATTTGAATTTGAATCCCACCACTGGGGCAGGCTTTTGTTTTTCCGCAGTGTTGGTGAAAGAAAGATTGGATTACACTCTAAGAAAATGACACTCTAAAAACTGTTTTGAAAGTTGTTGCCTCCCCTCCCAGAAAAACCTGAAAACTGCAGGTAGAATGCTTAGGATGTTTCAAAGGCAACGATTCATTAAGCTACAGTTTCTAGTATCCTTTGGGAGGAAACCGTTCAATTAGGATCAACCAAATAGTACAGAAATCAGTCAAAGCCAATGTACCTCATCACAAGCATCTGGGTCTCCTTTGTCCGCTAAATACTTTTCAATCACCGGCATTTTGTTCTCCAAGGCGGCTTTTAAAAACGTGGGAACATCTACAGGTCCTGTCTGAGATCGAATCAAAAGAGCTCATCACTATTGGGAGATGCCACTAAATGCAGAACAGAAGAAATTAAAACACTTTGTCGCTTGAACGTACTATAACTTCTTGCTCAGGCTCCTTCTCAGCTGGGACTTTGACCTTCTTCACTTTTTTCCTTTTCTTCAGAGTGATGATTTTTTCAAGGTCTTCCAAATTGTCAAGCTTTGTTCTTGCCTCTAGTTTCTTTTTCTTGATCTGGACAAAAGGAACGAACAATATAGTAAGAGGGTTTCTGTCAGGATTTAAACTTCATCCAAAAGTAAATCAGAGTCCAAGGCAAAGTATTGCTCAAAGTTTCAATTTATTAAGAGAGCCATGTTGGGAAAACCCAAATATGAAAGCTTCCTGGTTTTCCCCACCCAGTTGAAAGTTCAAGATCTTGCCCCACACCCACAAGCCCATCACATGGTCCAATCTTCCACTGCCATGCTGACAGTTCCACCCATCCAGTTCTAGTCAGGTGCAGAGGTGCAGAGGTAAAGAATGACCTTGGCTTTGTAGAAGGAATTTTGTTTTGGCTACATAGCATCTAACGCCATACAATCTTCCCTACCATTTTCCCACAATAGAAAAAGGCATAGTAGTGTGGAAAGTTATCACCCATCTCTCCCCCAGAAAAATGAAATGCCCTGGGAAATATTGAAAAGGCAGAATACTATTCTACTCTGAATGTGATAAGGGAAAAACATGTTTTAATTCCTGCAGCTTCCTGCCTACTCCACCTTTTGTCAATGGGCCATTAAGATGCCAAGCCAGTCTATTCACATAACAAAAGACCCCTCCCCATCAGCTCCAGGGTGATGTGGCCTTACTGACCATATGGCATCTGTGAACTCAGCCTAGAGAGTTGCCCATGCATTGCCCCATGTGAGGCTGGCAACCAATCAGAGTACAGTTCTTACACAGGAACAGGAAACAGATAGGTGGGGCCAAACAGTTGATAAAAAGCCCTGCAAGCCCCTTGCTCAGCCCTTTCCCTTCTCTTCCTGTCCACCAACATTGAAGCATGTAAGCACCTTTTCTGTTCAGGACTCCAGCCATGTGGTCCTGTCCACCATTAAACCATCTTTCCAAGCAGCCTCCATGTCTCCAGTGTCTTCTTCCCCACTTGGAGCCAAACCCAGAAGGACATTTCCTTATAACAGTAGAATAATAGAAAGTGTGACAGGCCAAAGATTCAAAAGAAAGATGGCTGCAGGCCTGACAACCCAAAAGAAGCACAATATAGAATTATTAACATAGGATTCGCAAGAAATCTCAAGCGTTACCAACCATGTTAAAGGAGGAAAACCTCCATCCCCCCAGGTGTGTAGCTTTTTACTCTCCCTATCTCTCCCCCACCTCACTGATACTTCAGAGCAGTGTACAGCAGTTAAGTCTCATAATGTGCAGGGGTCCCCAAACTTGGCCACTTTAAGACTTGTGGTCTTCCAACACTGGTGAAATTACTGAGATTTTTATTTGTTTCTTAAGCTCAGTAGCCATATGCTTAGGTGTCCAGCTGATGTGCAGGAGTGCAGAAGCCTGGCACTCTGACAAATCAGCCATCAACAGACATATAGACATTAACTACATCTGCAGACTAAGCAAAAGAGACAATCAAGCAGCCCAAAAGAAAATAAAAACAAGACTCCAGTACCTCTCTACCAATGATCAGCAACCAGATTAACATAGATTAACTCCAAGGATAATAACAGACCAACAATCAAGTAAACAATACCCCAATCAAGAAACTTCCCAAGAACCATCAATAAATAGCCCAACCAAAGAATTTCTAAGGCCGCCTCCACCCACACAGACAGGCAAGTCAACTGACAGCAAACAGCACTCCTTATTAGCATTGGTGATGTTACCTAGTTAGGTTAATCAAAGGTCTGCAAGAAAGCTCAGAGAGCACCAAAGACCCACTTCAGTGCCGATTTTACAAGTTATGTTATCAGCAGGCGTGCAGAGAAAATAGCCCTGAGAAGTAGAAAACAGCCATGGGTTTTGTTTCTGCAAGTCCCTTTCTTCCTGAGATCTCAGTAAAGAAAATGTCGAACAAAAGGTATTGTGCAATAGTTATATTTGTACGTCTGTACTGCTAATCGTTATGCCACTAAACACATTAGAAGGTTGAATACTTGATTGCACGGGTAAACTCACTGTATAAAAAGTTGTGATAAGAGTAGCTTTTTGAGGGAATCTAAAAGGAGAGTCGAGAGTCAGTTTGACTTATTGGTTAAAGGTGTTAGTCTATAAAGTGAGAGAGACTTGTGTGGACTAATCCTGCCTTAGGCACAAAGCCAGCTGAGTGACTTTGGGCAGTCCTTCTCTCTCAGCCTTAAGAAGAAAGCAATTGCAAAAATGCTGGTGAGAAAATTGGGTGGACTTGTCCATGTAGTCATGAGGAATTACGACTGGTTTGAAGGAGGAGGGAGAGAGGGAGAGAGAGATTGGGGTAAAGAGGCATTTTGAAATTAGTTGATCAAGAAACACTTCCAAAAGAAAAGATGCAAAGGGGTTGTTGGTGCAATAACTATTATACATTATGGAACAGGTTGTCACTTGATGTTGCACTCATTAACACCTCGTGAAAGTCACTTGAGCTGCTACCTTGTACGAAGGATGTGTCAGCTTGTATTTAAAGCAGAGGCAACATACTCCTAAACGGTTCTCAAGTAACTCATAAATGCATCATGTAATGGTTTGTTGCCGCTTACTCATCTACCGATCTTACCTTTGAAGGACTAAACAGGAGAATCTCAGGAGCATGCCCTAGCAAATGTCTGGCTCATTTGGCTGAATCAATACGTTTCTCAATTTGTTCTGCTGCCACTATTAATGTGTAATGTAACACATAAAGTCCGTCCTGGGGCAAAGTCTGGTTCAGTGGTGGATTGCCATTTTTTTTTTTTTTACTACTGTGTCCATTTAATTTGTTTCTACTGTTCAGGGTTGCTACTTGCTGTTTTTAATTGTGTGGGCCATCCTATGTTGCACGTTGATTGGGTGTTAGGTAAATTGATTTACTACAATAAAATAACTAAACAACACGAAAGATGCATGCGTGATTCTTGCACATTCTTAGAGGGAGAGTAGAATAAGCCGTACAAAAATCCTGATCAGTTTTTTCTCTTCTAATGATGCTTTTGGCTCTATCCAGGGAAGTCATATCAGATCCTTTGCCATGGGTTCAAACATTATTGATTATGATTCACATTATGGTCATTAACATTAAATCAAGAGCAATATCAGCAGGATAGTTTTTTCCCAGCAAAATTTTCCATTTAAGTTCTAGCCTGATGATTTGCTACTAAGGCCTCTACTTTCTCTCTACTTCACCATCCTGCAGATGTACGGGGCATCAACTTCTTGAGCTCCATTCTCTTCAGACTTCGGGAATGTTCTGACCCAGCATTTCTAGAGGATGCTAATTTGAAGAAGATTGCCCTATCAAAACTTGGTTTGTTTGTTTGGTCTAAGGCAGGGGTGTCAAACTCAAGACATGGGGGGGCGGATCTGTCCCACAGGGTATTTAAATCTGGCCTGCATGCAGTCCTCCCGCCTTTTTCACTGGCACAGGGTTGTAGGAGGCCGTGGCAGTCAAAAACAGAGTTTGGGAGCCTGTTTTCACTGGCAGAGTGGTCGGGCCACCACAGGCGCCTCCAATAGGAGTGACATTGAGCTGGCCATGCTCATCCTGTCCCCTCCGAGGTCAAACACAACCCTGATGCAGCTGTCAATGAAATCGAGTTTGACACCCCTGGTGTAAGAGTACTTGCACAATCATTTGCTGTGATTGTAGAGCAGAACTACAAGCATTTTAGTTTTCTAATCTGTTATTCCTTTTTATGAGAACACAATTAACCTGCCACTATAGCATCTGATAAATTTGTTTGAATGATGCTCATAGGAACCAGTATTATGTAGTTCCTGTGGTCAATCCTGTCTAATGCTCCATGAGTAGTGGACATTGTCCAGATTTTCAAAATAAAATTTCCCCAACTTTGTTCCCCAGCTAGAATTTCCTTGAAAGTGAAATTGTGTTACATCGTGAATGCAAAGATTAAACACACCCCAGGGATTCATAATAGCTCATCCTTTTAATTTGTTTCAAATCTCAACTTCCTGGTTTTCTCATTATAATTAGGTTTGACTGAACATTTTTTTCCCTGATCCTCAGCATAGTCCTACCAGATTATGTAGGCTTGATCTAATATGATCGTAGTAAAGAACAGCAGTAAATCAAAGCAGTGGTGATATGGTCCCAGAAGGTACATAAAAACTCACTATTTTACCTCAGCTTGCAGCTCCTTCTCTTCTTGGTAAGTCAGAGCGTGCTGTGTTAATGAGGGATCAATGACCGTCTTCAGATCTTCTTGTTTCTCCAATCTCACTGTAGCTTCATATTCGCCATCTTTGAAGTCCTCCGGAAGGAAATCCCCCGTTTCTCTACCTTCTGTCTTTTTGCCTGTCATCTGTCAAAGAAAACACGGGTCTTAGGAGTAGAGTTCCAAAAGGTTGTCTCTGACAAACCAAAACATGGAGGAAATTTATTTAAAAAAACCAAATTCTACAATCACGGAAAGAATTTGTTGACCAAAAAAAGAGTGAAACCGATGTCCCAAGAGCACCATGACAGTCAGAGCCTTGAGGAAATGATGTGAACTGATAAGAAACAATGAGCTATACAGTATTGCCGAGAGCAACAATATGTTTGCAATTCAATAATTGTGGAAAAGATTAACCATCAGGATATTCAGAAGCAAGGAGGCCGGGGGGGGGGGGAGGAAGCAGTAGAGGCAATATCCCAAAGGTGCTTTTTTTCAAGAGGCAACTGGACTTTCTGGTTTTTCTCTGAAGGCGTTTCGCTTCTCCTCCAAGAAGCTGCTTCAGCTCTGACTGGATGGTGGGGATCTGAAGAAGCTTCTTGGATGAGAAGAAAAACATCTTCAAAGAAAAACCAAGAAGTCCAGTTGCCTCTTGAAAAAAAAGCACCTTCGGGACAACCATGACCTCGAGAGTAGAGGCAATAGATTGCAAAAGAAAAACCTGAAGAACTGGTGATATTGAGGCTTGGAAAGAACCAGAATGAAAGGGGGGGAAAGCAAGAAGGCTATCATTATTCCTTAAGAATAGCGTGCTCAATTCTGTTGGAAGGTAGGACAAAATAGCACTAGTAGGTTCGTTATCAAAAGGCTAAGAAAAATAATTAGGTTTTGCAGCAATCTGAGAGACAAAGTCAACGGGTATAGTGAAATAAAGAAGCCCAGAAGAAAACCTATTGGTTATCCCTCACCCACAAAAGGAAGGGCTGGAGATAGGATAGTAGGCTGACTAAGGAAACTGTAGACTGACTGCTACTGTGGACCATGAATGTATTGGGTTGCAACATCTGACAGTCACATTAGGATGTTTGCCATCGTAGCAGCCGTATGACCTGCGACAATGAAAGCCCAGAAGCGCTGAAAGATGTCAGGAAAGATTTTTATATATCAATGGGAATTAGCTATAAAAACTGCTTAGCTGCGAGCAGCTGGTCATCGGCTAATACCAAGAATACTACAGGTTGTCCTTGACTTGTGGAGCACCCAATGTTTCTGTTGCTAAGTGAGGCATTTGTTGGGTTTTGCTCCATTTTACAATATTTCCTGCCACCGTTGTTAAGTGGATCATTGTATATGTTAAGTTAGTAACCTGGTTGTTACGTGAATCCAGCTTCCCCATTGACTTTGCTTGGAAGAAGGTTGCAAAAGATCATCCCATGGCCCCAGGACGCGGCAGCTGTCATAATTATGAGCCAGTGGCAAGGGTCTGAATTTTTGATCCCGTGACGATGGGGAGGCTGTAATGGTCGTAAGTGTGAAAAACTGTCATAAGTCACTTTTTTTCAGTGCTGTTGTAACTTCAGATGGTCACTAAATGAACTGTTGTAAGTCCGGGACTACCGTATTTATTCGAGTATAACGCGCACACGTGTATAACGCGCACCCCTAATTTTCGATTAAAAATCGGTATAAAATTTTGTTTCACTTTTTCTCGGCTCAGACCAAGCATTGTAAGTGACAAACGTTGTTGAACACGTGCGGCCATGATAAAAATCATTTATTGACAACGTAAACTATGAACACAATACCGAAATAAAATTACCGGTAACACTATTTACCGAGGCAAGGAAAGGAAATGAAGAGGCGACCATACGTTACAGCGGATAATAAGAATTCTCACCCCCAGTTCGGGCCGCCCAATGTACGCGATGAGGGGATGTTTTTTTTCCCTTCGCCCTCGCGTACAGTGAGCGGCTGCAGCCCGGAAAAGGCGCAGTGCGAACTCACAATTCGCCTGCGCCCTCAATGGACCGGCCCTCGTTTATAACGCGCACCCAAACTTTGATTTCTTTTTTTGGTAGAAAATTTTGCGCGTTATACTCGAATAAATACGGTACCTCTATTGTAAGATTAGTTTTGATTAATATTTACCAATATTGACAAATATATAACACAAAGAAGGGATGATGAGCATTTCCCTTATTTGTTCGACCTGTCACCTCCAGCAACTGAAAAAAAAAAACCCCAGTTAAATAAGTGTGTGTGAATAAGATTATAAATCACTTTTTTCAGTGCTGTTGTAACTTCGAACAGTCACTGAACAAACTGTTGTAAGTTGAGGACCACTTGTAGTTGCCTGCAACCAAGCAATTGCTGCCCTAATGATCTGATTACTAGCACTTCTAACTAAGCACTGGCCTCAGAATGAACAGACAGAAAAGGGAATGAGCTTGAATTAGATTTAACATGTAGAGCAGGGGTCCCCAACCTTTGCAACTTTAAGTCTGAAGGACTTCAGCTTCCAGACTTCTCCAGCCAGCTTTGCTGGCTGGAGAATTCTGGGAGCTGAAGTCCTTCAGACTTAAAGTTGCAAAGGTTGGGGACCCCTGATGTAGAGGGATGGCAGTACGTTGAAAGATTTGGATGCTAATGATCTCAGATACAGAATATCTTACACTGGATGTGTGCCCAGGTGGGTTCCTACTGGTTTGGACTGGTTCCACCAAACCAGTAATGGTTTGGCGGCCTGGGTCGCTGGAACTGGCAGCGACCCAGGCCTGCCATGCCCCTAAACTGATTCTCCGGGTGCCGCTATAGGCTCTACCATAGGCGCCGCCATCTTTTCAGTTCTGCGCATGCGCAGAACAATTTTCATTACACTGCGCCGGCATGCACAGTGAAGACATGAGCAAACCAGCAGTAGTGCCTGCCAGAACCCACCCCTGTGTGTGCCCTTAATACATTCAATTAAATTTAAAATCAAGTGTGCAACAGATTGTGGTATGCAAGCAGCTAAAGTTAGAGATTGCTACATCTCACTGAAATCACCGAAAGGAGCTCAGTGTGTGACTTCTATAAATCCCAATGCTTCCAGTGGCTTTTAGTCACGACTATGTTTAGCTGAATGAAAAGAAATGGTGGATAATCCATCCAAGAATGTAATGGGGCATGTTTTTTTTAAAAAAAATATCCTACTCCTTTGTTCCTCCCTACTCTCTATAGACTGACAGACTCCTATGCCATCTGCATTTGAAATCCCTTTTGGCTAAAAGAAGCTTCAAGAGACTTGTGGGTCGGGCTATTGAAAAATAGAAAAAAATCTCCTGGGTTACCCAAAATTTGTCATGTTGATCATGAGTTCATTTAGACCAGCTTTGTTTGCGAGTTGCTGGCAAACTATATATGCATTGAAAGTTACAGAAACCCACATTTTATGAAAGAGATTTCATAAAATAAAATCTCTTTCTGATCAAATCACAGTAGTCTATGAAAAAGACCCACTCCAGTCCATCCAATTAAATTCAATAATACACTCAGGAAATTACACAGGGTTTATCCATATACTTTCACTTTTTATTTTCTAGACCTAATAAGCAACCATCCAGATTGTAATACCCATCTTCAATGGCAAATTAAGCTCAGAGGGGCCGAATAGCTAAAGGATTTGCTTATCTGCCAGTACAAAAATCTTGTGCTATAATTACAGCTAAAGTGTTTGAGATAAGCAACTATTTCAGAATCACTTCTATTTTCTTTCCATTCCTTCACTGTCATTTGCTGCCATTAATAACACAGTCATAAACAGCAGAGGTGACTAGAGGCCTATTAAAGCTGGGTCATCTAAGTCCTGTTTTAATTCTTTATTATGTTGTCTGGAATGGGAGTTGGAGCCAGACATGTGTGCCTGGCATAGTATAAGCGTAGTTGAGAATACTCTGAATCACAAGGGCTTTTTTAATAGCTGTGAACCCATCACACTCCTACTGTTTTTGTCGTATTTTCTTGTGAACTATCTCGAAAGTCTCAATATGGCAAAAGATGGCATATAATAAATATCCTCTTTTGAAAATTTTTGTTGACACTTAAATAAGACCAAGCTTTTAAAAAAAAAATAGTTTGCAAGCTAAACTACAGTACAATGTATTGCTACACAAACTACTGTTATTAAATGTATAACATGCATTTATATGAAAGATAATGTTTTCAGTAATGATTTCAGCAATAAACAACCCTTTCCCTATTCATTCATCTTCATAATAATCTTTAAACCTAGGAGAATATCATTATTGTCACAAAATTGCTAGTGCTAAAAACTATGGGACATCAACTCAACTAAAGCCATTTTCACATGTGAATCAAAATTCAAATAGTAGATTTTGTCTCTTTGTTCTGTTTGCTTAGAAGGACCACACCCCATTCCCCAATGACATTTTCATTCCAATATAATTTTCCCTTAGGTACCACCCTCAATCGAAAGAAACAATTTGGTCTTAGAAATAACCATTCCTCTGGCATGATGGTCAGCCCACATGCTATTGAACTTTTCCAAAAAAATAAATAATTATCACACAAGGTAGTCTGATACTTACCAGATCTTCTACCAGTAGCATCATCATCCTGGCTGCTGGCTGATCAAAAGCTGATGGTACAATGGAGTATTCCTCTCAAGAAAGATGCCTTTACGGTCCAAGGCAACTTGACTGAGACATGCCAAGCTCTGTTAGTTTATATATCTTTGCAAAAACTTCTTCTGAGTGAGATAATCTTCCAACCTGGGAATCCAAACAGTTCAGCAATAGGTGTTTTCACATTCCAGGCATATTAACTAGCCAGATCTAGTGTCGAGGATAGGAATTGGAAGGGGGGGGGGGTGTTGAGGGAGGGTGAGGGGAAGAGGAAAAGTCCTGCGATGTAATGGCACCGAATATCTGAATCAGTATGAAATACAAGAGCTTCATTCCATTGGCAGTGACCACATAGCTCAGCAATGCTAACCATGCTGGCTGCCCGGTGTCCATTAAGACAGCTGTCTGCAGATACCACCCTTATCATAACTGACTCCCACATGAGCAACGGACACCAGGAGGGGAAGGGGAAAAAAAAAGAAGACAAGGCAGTCCTCATTTTGTGGGTAAACAAAGAAGTAGGTCAACTGATGGAAAAATAATTATTTTGGCGATAGTATGCCCTAGGGTTTATAAATAGTCCTGTGGAGAAATACAGCATATTCTTCCCCTTGCTCTCATTCTCTCTCTCTCTCTCTCTCTCTCTCTCTCTCTCTCTCTCTCTCTCTCTCTCTCTCTCTCTCTCTCTCTCTCTCTCTCTCTCTCTCTCTCTCTCTCTCTCACACACACACACACACACACACACACACACACACACACACTTATCATGATGTCACTTGTCTATATTTGTCAAGGAGAATTTTCTGAGGGGATTATGAAGCCAGAGTGATGTCTCTGGTGCTAAAAGGACTGGGTGACATGTTAAGTTACCATCAAGATAAGAACGCAAAACTCGCCTGCTTTTCATTTTCTCTGGAATCTGTCACTGCTTATAAACAGGGATTATGAGCTCTGGTTTCAAGGGGCGGGAAGGTGAAACTGCAATTTAGTGTAGGTAAAGACTTCCAACGAAATTGGGAAAGACAATTTTAAAAAAAAATCTAACTCTTCTCCAAGCTATGCCTTTCAATAAGGAGTTTATGGTGTGCGTTGGAATTTTGGCCCTAAGGAAATGTAGAGTTATGGTAATAATGATACAAACTTGTTGATTAATAGAAACATTTGCTTTCTGTAACACACATATATTACGCCTTGTATTTGTAATGATTATGCTTGCATGCTGTGGATTCCTTTGTGCCATGGGGTTGATTTCCTGGGGTCCTGTTATTGGGGTCTGTAAGATATCTGGCAAATGTCAAATCCTGTGATAAGATCTGAAATCTTCCCATGCCACCTCTGCTTCCTTTAGGAAAAGAGAAGATTCCAAAGCAATCTTCTCACCATGTGTGCTGCTAAATGGGCAATTAAGCAAACAGAGAAGGGAAAAGATAACAAACCTTTTGAGCCAGGAAGGATGCAAATCTGAGTTAAGATACAGTATATGATCCATGTTTTACAATGTTAGGTTATATGACTTACGGTTTGACTTGAAGTTTACAATGTTGATTAGAGTGATTTAGAATGTTAGGTTATATGACTTAAGGTTTGACTTGGAAGTTTACAATATCGCTAGATATATGGCTAGAGAGTAATTAGAATTAGAAGAAGAAAGATCCTTTTGAAGATCAAACATCTTTTCGTGTATAAGAAAGGACCCTGCGTAATTGAGTTTTGTAGATCTTTCCCACCATGTCCCTTGTACATGGGTTTGGGATTTCTTACCCAGAACTTTTACTTTGATCAAAGAATAAAGTCTGTTTTCTCTGTTATTCAAGCCTCCGTTTAAGTCTCTTGTTTGGCTCATTGTGACTTGAACGTTTTCTATGGGTCTCAATGTATTTTCAAAACCTTACAGAAATATAAAAGATGCAGCAAATCGATAATATCCTGATCAGATTAATCAGTCCTCACTAAAAGCCATTTCAAAAGTTCGTGTATTGGATTCCGAAACCATATTCCATCTCCAAGTGCCCTAGGCCAGCGATGGCAAACTATTTTTGCCTCAGGTGCTAAAAGCACACATCAGTGGTGGGTTTCAAAATTTTTTAGAACCTCTTCTGTAGGAGTGGCCTGCTTTGTGGGAGTGGCTTGCCAGCCATGTGACCAAGTGGGAGTGGCTTTGCAGTCATGTGACTGGGTGGGCATGGTCAACAAAATGTGGTGAAACTCACTTAACAACACTCTTGCTTAGCAACCAAAATGTTGGCTTAGAAACTCTGGGATTTGAAGTATGCAAGTTTTAAAGCTGTCAAGTTACAAGACCCTTGCACCCTTAACCCTTTAGAAAAAAAACCTAGGGGTTTTCAAACTTGACAGCTTTAAGACTTGTGGACTTCAACTCCCAGAATTCCTCCTCTTGCTCTTAATCTTGATGATATATGGATGGGCGGGGGGGAAGGAGCTGGAACCAGTTCTAGACGGCACTGTAGATTTGTGGAACCTCTTCTATAGAAGAGGTTAGAACTGGCAGGAACCCACCCCTGGCACACATGCACACGCTATCGCGCATACTCGTGTGCCCACCCCCATAATTTAATGCCCCACACACTGTGCCCCCTGTGCATATGCATGTAACCCCCTCCCTGCTGCCCCATGCATGCACACATGGTTTTCTTGAAGCCCAGGGAGGGCGAACCAGCTGGCCAGCATGTGCATGCATGCTGGACCTGACAGGGCAATGTCTTGCATGCCCTCAAAAATGGCTCTGCGTGCCACCAGTGGCACGCATACCATAGGTTTGCCATCACGTCCCTAGGCAAAGTGTATCTTTAAAAATAAAATTCCTATCCTTAAAAGAAAATGGAAGTATAAAATACAGATCTAGTATGCTACAGTAAAGAGAAAGAAATCTATTAAATCAATAATCATATCAGCAACAGTAATTTTAAATGAGTATCCTCTCTATCCTAGGTCCAACTTTACTGCACTCCTATGTAACATTGCTATATAAAATATTCTTCGGATAGCCATTTCCTTGCCAGACATATTCTCAGGAGGAAATACACTGAAATACCGAGGGAGGCTTAAAGTGGTGGTTTAGAAAAGGAGGAGCGAAGTCAAGGGCAAAAGGAGGAAACGGCATTTTATCTTTCAGATAAATATTGGAGGACATTCTGTGGCAGAGAAACAGATGCTGGGCTAATATTACACAGGGTTAGTTAGAACATGGACAGGGCCTTAACAGAACATGATTATTGTCTTCAAAGAGAATATATTTAAGCATGTTTTTCATTTGGATATCACTTCCGGATTTTGTGCTTGTGATGAAATAAAAAATGAAACTTTGACTTTGGTTTTGTCGATTAGATCAGGGGTCCCCAACCTTTTTGGCACCAGGGACCGGTTTCATGTTAAAAAAATTCCGCGGACCGGTGGCCATGGCTTGGCCGGCATAGAGGGGGAGCGGGGGGAAGGGGATACAGGCGGCGCATGCGTGCGCGGGGGTGGTGGTGAGTCGCCTCTCCGGCCCTTTCTAAGAGTTGCGCCGCTCACTGCAGCCCGGTTCCTATTAAGCCACGGACCGGCACCGGTCCGCGGCCCGGGGGTTGGGGACCCCTGGATTAGATAGATTTGTCGTTATAGAAATGGCTAGCTACGTATTAATGTGTAAAAGCGAAAAGTTGAAGCTGGAGTGTTTTTAATCTTGTGCTGTGCTAAAAAGAGTCGGAAGTCAACACTTTCCCCCCCACACACACACACCACTTTTTTTCCCCTTGCACTTTACATTTCCTTTTCTCCTTTCTTTTTCCTTCCCCTAATTTCCCATTCCTAGTTCTCTTTATATTTTATATATAGATAAAATAATAAAAGCCATTAAAAAAAAATTAAATTGAAATAGGGAAGGAGTCAGAAGAGGTGCTTAAAGTGGTGGTTTAGAAAAGGAGGAGCGAAGTCAAGGGCAAAAGGAGGAAACGGCATTTTATCCTTCAGAAAAACATTAGAGAACATTCCGTAGCAGAGAAACAGATGCTGGGCTAATATTACACAGGGTTAGTTAGAACATGGATGGGGGCCTTAGCAGGACTCACCAGTAGGGCTGAAGTCTTTTTACGGGCTTACTAATTTGCAACAGAGACACAATATCAAGAAATAATGTTGATAAGTGAATAAAGAGAATTACTAAAGCTTTACAACTAGTCCTCAATACACCATAAAGAAAAGATTAATTAAACATTAACATGGTACATTGAGTTAGTTAGTTTATTAAAAAAAGGATATAAAACTTTGAGCTTAGTGCTAAAATCTCCTCTAAGAAGGGTGGAGGGGGAGGAGGAGGAGAAGATAAAGAAGAGGAGGAGGAGGGGGGGAGGAGGAAGAGAAGTAAAAGAAGAGGAGGAGGAGGAGGAGGAGGAGGAGGAGGAGGAGGAGAGGAGGGGGGGAGGAAGAGAAGAAAAAGAAGAGGGAGAGGAGGAGAAAATATAAAATATTCATTATGTGCACATAACTGTCCATTTCTCTGTGCAAAGTTGAATAATATTTCTTGAATTATAATCTTTTCCCCCCATAAATGTGACAGCTGCACATCATTTGTCATAAAAAAGCAGGAAGCATGAGAAGCTCTCTTAGCCTGGCCTTTCCTGTATTGCATTGTCTGCCTGATTGATAGTTGTTCTCAAAGTTTCAGACTAAGAGTTTTCCAGGGATGAAATCTGGAATGAAATGTTTGTCAAATGTGTAGATGACATAAGCTAGTTGAGACTGTTAATGCTTTAGAAGGCAGAAACAAAATTCAAGGCTATTTGTTAAGTTAAGGAAATGAGCAGAAAGCGCCTTGAGTTGAAGACATTCAAACAAATGCAGAGACATAGGTTAGTAATAAAACTTTAGAAATCAATTTTAAATTGTAATTGATTGCGAAATTAATATATGATTGATCATTCTTTTAGGTTAGAGATAGTAACACTGATTTCCAAATCAAACAAAAAATTCCACTGTATTCATAGTGCACTGGTTAAATCCCACTTCAAGTATAGTGACGGGCCCTGAACATCAGATTTAAGGATCAGGTTCTGGAGAACTGGTAGCGGAAATTTTGAGTAGTTCAGAGAACCGGCAAATGCCACGTCTGGCTGGCCCCAGAGTGGGGTGGGAATGGAGATTTTGCAGTATCCTTTCCCTGCCATGCCCATCAAGCCACGCCCTTTAAGCCACACCATGCCCACCAAACCACGGCCACAGAACTGGTAGTAAATTTGAATTTCTTCATTGGTTTTGCCTTGAGAAAAGATGGCTGGAGTCAGGGAAAGAGTTTTTACTTGCTTATTTGACTCATATGTCTACCTAGCTTACGAAAGCATGGTTCCTAATGGAATGTCTCATAGAAAAAGACCATGATTTGTTTCAAATAGTTTCAGAGGACAAGATATGGAATAACGTATTTCTAAAGTTTGGTAATAATAGGAGCAATTTGATAATAGAACCAATTGCCTAGGGAAGATAAGAGTTTTCCTCCCTAGAAATGTTTAAGTAGAAGCTGGATGGTCATCTTTGGAAGATGCTTTAACTTGGATTCCTGCAATGGTCATAGGGCTGGACACAATGGCTCTTTTTTGATTCTATGATTCTTATATTACTTTAGTTATTTGTGAGACGCCAGGATAGAAATTTTAAAAAGCAATCAATATAATCCACTTTAATTTTTTATATCTTCTAGCTCAGTGATGGCTAACCTTTTTGTTGTCATCTGCTGAAAGCATGCATACCCATGCCTGCATCCATAATGCAATGTGTGCACGACACCCCTCCCTGCGCCCTGCCTCCCTGCACATGTGCATGTAACACACCCCCGCGCCCTGTTTTGGGCCTAGTAGGCCTCCCTGCAGCCTCCTGGGGCCAAAAAATGCAGGCGCATCTCCCACATGTGTCCCACCCAGCCCACTCCCCCGTGCATGCACAGCAGAGACCTCAAAATCAGCTGGTCGGTGGGAAGCGCATGCACATAAATGGTGGCGCTGAACTGGGGCGATGGTTCGCGTGCCTGCAGAGAGGGCTCTGAGTGCCACCTGTGGCACACATGCCATTGGTCCGCCATCACAATTCTAGCTGAATGTTGAATGATATCCAATGGACATCTAAAATTCATTGAATGAGAATGAAAGTATGCTCAAAAGTGTCCTTCAAACGTAGCCATCTTGTACTGAAATCAGTCACCTGAGGCTATTCAAGGACTTTTTTTCCTTACAATGCAACTGTCCTCACTCCCACCAACAAATATGTAGGTTTGTGTGCATTTGTAAATGTGTATTCGTATCCTACTAGAATGTTGGAGGCAGTGCAGAATTACCCTCGGAATTCCATTTAAAATTTTATAGACCGCCTTAATAATTTAAATTGATCGTATCATTGATTACTCTATTAAATAAACTTCCTGCCAAACCTTTTCAGAAATCTTTGTTAACTTGCAGTTCTCAAGACATTTTCAAAAGGCTGATTATGAAATTATTTGAGCTTTTGCATAAATAGCAACTGTCCGCTGCAGTGGTGGGTTGCCAATTTTTTTACTACTGGTTCGGGCGCATGCACAGAAACATCCAGGCAAGTGGGCGGAGCCTTCCACCATCACTACTACCAGTTTGTCTGATCCGGGCCAAACTGGGAGCAACCCACCTCTAATCTGCTGATCCTCAAAATATTAAGTTCACAGAACCCATAAATACTAACCTGTTCTATGTACAATCATCAGAATGAATATATTGCTGGATTTGTTTTTAATAGACATTCAGCTAGGAAGGTAGATTAAGGTAGTATTTGCTTTGTTACTATCTCTTTCCCTTCATAATTATTTTGTTGTGATTGATTTAGAAATCCACTATATTTACTATATCACATTGGCTTTAATTAAAAACAATTTAATATGGCTTCCTTCAGAATTCAAAAAATAAGAGGCAAAAGATACATTTTTGTAGAATATTTTTATGTCTCCCGTATGGAAAACCCATCCCCAAAGCAGCTTTCATATACCAAAAGACTAAAACATTTATAAAACTAACATACTACAAATGTTGGAACAATTCCAAATTTTTGTAATCACACACAGTCCTAACAAAAAAAGCTGTAATGTAGATTAGAACAGTAAAACTATTCCAGAAAAGGCTTGGGAAAAGTGAAAAGTAGGAGTTTATTAAAACATGTATACTTTGTTATTCAATTCGTCAGCTGGCAGGATTTGCAAATTTCTCAACCTATGTTATTTTCAGATGGAATTTGGAATTTCAGATTAACGATGCTATGGGCAAATCAGATGATATCACTTCTCCATAGCCAACCAAAAGACTGGTCAATGACCAACAGAATGTTTATATTTTATTGTAATCGTATGCATCGTGAAATCCAATCAAAAGGTTTAGGCATAACAATAGCACTTAGACTTATATACCGCCTCATAGTGCTTTACAGCCATTTCTAAGAGGTTTACAGAGTCAGCATATTGCCCCCAACAAACCGGGGCTTCATTTTACCCACCTCGGAAGGATGGAAGGCTGAGTCAACCTTGAATCTGGTGAGATTTGAACTGCTGAACTGCAGCTAGCAGTCAGCTGAAGTAGCCGGTAGTACTGCACTCTAACCACTGCACCACCTCCGCTCTTATTGGCATGGTTTCCCAAGACTGCTAACAAATTCATTGTAATTTTTTAACTAATAGAAACAGGAAGTTGTTAGATAGACAGCTGGAGAAAAATCATATTCATAGCATTTAGTGTTAATTAAATATAAAGGTAAAAGTTCCCCTTGTGCTAGTTGTTCCTGACTCTAGGGGGCGATGCTCTTCTCCGTTTCAAAGCTAAAGAGCAGGCGCTGTCCTAAGACGTCTTCGTGGTCATGTGGCCAACATGATTAAACACCGAAGACATACAGAATGCTGTTACCTTCTCACCAAAGGAGGGTTCCATTTTTTTCTACTTGCATTTTTACATGCTTTTGAACTGCTAGGTTGGCAGAAGCTGGGAGAAGTAACGGGAGCTCACTCCTTTATACGGCGCTAGGGATGTGAACCACTGAACTGCCAACCTTTCTAATCGACAAGCTCAGTCTCTTAGCAGAGCCACCGCATCCCTTAATTAAATATACATTTATTTTAATGTAATGTTTTGTCCGGCCCAATCATTGTTAAATTACACCCTTGCGTGTTCTCAAACATGACCTATGCTCCCAAAAAAATTATGAGGAAGGATGATGCAATGTCCACTTGGACTAAAAATGACAGAATGGAAGAAAGTTATTATGGTCTACAACACAATGACACATAGACGCTCAATGCTTAGACCTGTCTAAGATTCTGCCAGGTCATTTGAGTGGGACAATATTTGAAAGCATAGGCCCTGTTTGGATAGATTAGCGGTGGCAAACTTGATTTCATTGAGGGCTGCATTAGGGTTGTGTTTGACCTTGGGGGCACGAGGTGGGTGGGCGTGGCCAGCTCGATGTGGCTCATGTTGGGGGGCTTGTGGTAACCCGAGCGCTCTGTCAGGGAAAATGAGCACCATTTCTGACTGCGACGGCCTCCTGCAACCCTCTGTCAGCAAAAATGGAGCTTGGGATGGCCACACACGGCTGTCCTGAGCTCCATTTTTTCTGGCAGAGGCACGAAGAGCCGTTCCTTTGCTGTTTCCAGGTTGGCCTCACGGGCCAGATCTAAGCACCCTGTGGACCGAATCTGGCCCACGGGCCTTGAAGGGGCACCTCTGGGATAGATGCTTCTCTTTCTGTGTATCCATATCTAGGAGGAAGACCTCTAAGAACTCCAAACTCACTCATTGCAGACTAGTCTAGAATTTATTGGACGGGTTTAGAGATGCTGGGACAGGAAATTGTGCAAGTCACACACTTTTAGAGTCTTTGTATGTAGTTTGGAATCTACTTTCATTGCTGGATGTGCTGAATAGTGCTGTTTGTCCACAACAGGGAAATGACAGCGTGGCCAAGACATTCTGGCTGCCTGCGATAAAGGATAAAAGATATTCCAATACAAATGCATGACACATGCATAAGATGACTGGACTTCCAGTTGAACCTCCGTTGAACATTGGCAGTGGGGCAACATCCCTTCATTGGCCTTAGAGAGTGACATGCTAAGTGGCACAGGACACTGAAGCTGTGACACGCATAGCTCTCATCTCCAATTAAGAGAACAACCAGCAGAAAAATCCAGAAGGGAGAGTTCTCACATTCGGCATTTGTCACCTGATACCAGCATTCTGAGGTAGCCACTTATAGGTTATAGATTAACAGAGTTGGAAGGTGACCTTGTAGGTCATCTAGTCCAACTCACAGAACAAGCAAGAGACCCTACACCATTTCTGACAGATGGCAGTCTAGTCTCTTCTTGAAAGCTTCCAGTGATGAAGCTGCCACAACGTTTGAAGGCAACATCTATTCCATTGATTGATTGATTGATTGACAGACTTGACAGACTACAGGTAGTTCACGACTAGTAACAGTTATTTAGTGTTCATTCAAAAGTTGCAATGGCACTGAAAAAGTAACTTTTTGCCATGTTCATACTTACAACCAATGCAGTATTCCCATAGTCACGTGAACAAAATTCAAACGCTTGGCAACTGACTCACATTTATGACGGGTCACGTGATCTCGTTTTGTGACTTTCTTACAAGCAAAGTCAATGGGGTAGCCAGTTTTACTTAACCACCATGTTGCTAGCTTAACAACGGCAGTGATTCACTTAACAACTGTGTCACAAAAGGTCACGAAATGGGGTAACATTCACTTAACAAATGTTTCACTTAGCAACATAGGTTTGTGGTCGTAAGGCAGGGACTTAAACTACAAAATCCAGTTGACCACTAGATGGATATAGAACACTATAACTCTTCACGAACATCTTCTGGCTGTCCAGATTTGTTGCAGGAGGCACTGTTTGAGGTATAAGGTATTGGACTACAAGTAATCCTCAACTTATGACCATTTGTTTAGTTGAAAGTTATGAAAAGCCTTGCTGGAAAAAGGTGACTTATGGCCAGTGCTCGATTTACAAGCATCAAGGATATATGTCAGGGCTGTCAAACTTCCAGTCCATGGGCCGCATGCTTCACACGCTGGCCATGGCCACACATGGTTTAATGAACAGGGGGGCGGGGGGGGAAGTGCCGATATGTCACGTGACGCTGCCATGACAATGCAAGTTTGACATCCCTGATATATGCAGTTTGGGTGATCATGTTTCAGGCGCTTAGCTGCTATCATGCAGAAATCCAACCAATAAATACATTAATGAATAAGCACACCACTAGTTTTATGGTGAAAACAGAGAGGATTTTGCTTCCCTCTAAGAATTTATTTCTTTTTAAAAGATGAATTTAGAGCCCATGGACATCAATTTGGCTTTTTATACCCAGTGCAAGATTAGCTCCAAGGAAACACGTGTGGATGGCCTCTTGGTGGGGCAGGGCTGACATTCTCAGCTGCTGCAGTGTGGAGGAGCTTTGCCTGAAGTGACATGCTCGCCTGCTTCCCAGAAATCTCCTAGATCTGTTAACACTTTCATGAACCTTAGAGATGGAGACAGATGATGATTCAACTGGATGCCATTGGTGCATTAAGTATTTCTCAATTTGAGGCAGCAAATCAAGCCTCACAAGGATCACAAACATGACAAGAACCAAACACTGTGGGGAGAGGAAGAGAGACATAAGAGATGTCCTTTTAGAGCAGGGGTGTCCAAACTTGGGAACTTTTAAGACTTGTGGACTTCAACTCCCAGAATTCCCCAGCCAGCTATGCTGGGTTGAAGTCCACAAGTCTTAAAGTTCCCAAGTTTGGACACCCCTGTTTTAGAGTAAATATTTTAAGTCACACAACGAGATAATTTGGGGTGGGGGAGGTTGCTTCATCAATTAACCATCTTTCCAACCAGCTTCTTATGTTTCCAGCCTTTCTCCTGGCTTGGAACGGAACCATTCCAACGGAACCATTGGGATATTTCTCCCAACATGCTTACATTTGCCTGCCCACAACAAGGGTACTTGAATGTAGCAATAGCACTTAGACCTATATACAGTTTCACAATGCTTTACAGCCCTAAATGGTTTACAACGTCAGCATTGTACCCTTCAACAATCTGTGTCCTCATTTTACCAACCCGAGAAAGGCTGAGTCAGCCCTGAGCCGGTCAAGAGAATAGAGTTACTTGAGAGCAGATGGCCACATATTAATCTTGGCTTCCCAAGGCCAGAGTCTGGGAAATGCCATTCTCCTGTTACCAAATGGGTTCCCAGTGATGATGTTTGAGTTTGAGTTTATTGGGTTTTTTTACCGCCCTACTCCCAAGGGACTCATATATATGGTTTATAATCAAATGATTTATAATTTTATTAATGGGAAATATTTTTAGCACAGGTTACCTAATTTAATTCATTTTAATATTATCATTGTATTTATTGTTATTTGTTGGTGTGATTTTTAATTTCCTGTACACTGCCCTGAGTCCATCTTGATGGAGATAGGAGCGGTATATAAATCGAATAATAATAATAATGATAATGATGATGATGATGATGATGATGAAGATGATGATGATGATGATGATGATGATGATGATAATAATAATAATAATAATAATAATAATAATAATAATAATAATAATAATAATAATCTATATAAATAAAAATGTAAAATAGTTTGTACGAATCCACTAATCTCAAAAACTACTGGGCCGATTTACACCAAACTTTCACACAATGTAGCCAAGGACTTCCGATAATAGAATAGCTACTCATTTTGTGCCTAGCACACGTGTGTCATGTGCAAATTACACACAAAAAATGTACCCACTGAAATGTGTTTTAACTTCCCTGTAGCCATGCCCATCAGGCTGCTTTTCAACTGTCAGTGTTGGAAGAGGCCTCATACGGCGGCCTCTTGGGGCCAAAAAGGCACTGGGATAGCAAACTCCCAGGTGGCCCATAGAGAGAGGGGGGGAGAAATACTGCTCAATACTGTTCTCTGAGGTAAAAACACGGAGGCAGGCAGCTGCTTTAAACTGTTTAATACGAACTGAATCAAACTGTAACAAAAAACGACCCATCTGACAGCAAATACAGTTTAATAAAAGAGGGACTAGGGGAGACATGATAGCAGCCTTCCAATATCTCAGGGGTTGCCCCAAAGAAGAGGGAGTCAAGCTATTCACCAAGGCACCTGAGGACAGAACAAGAAGCAATGGGTGGAAACTAATCAAGGAGAGAAGCAACCTAGAACTGAGGGGAAATTTCCTGGCAGTGAGAACTATTAACTAGTGGAACAGCTTGCCACCAGAAGTTATGGATGCCCAACACTGAATGTGTTTTTAAGAAGAGACTGGAAAACCATTTGTCTGACATGGTATAGGGTCTCCTGCTTGAGCAGCGGGGTTGGACTAGATGACCTCCAAGGTCCCTTCCAACTCTCCAAAACACCTGATGGCAGAACAAGAAGCAATGGGTGGAAACTTATCCAGGAGAGAAGCAACTTAGAACTGAGGGGAAATTTCCTGACAGTTAGAACAATTAACCAGTGGAAGAGAAATTGCCTCCAGAAGTTGTGAATGCCCCAACACTGCATGTCTTCAAGAAGATGTTGGATAGCCATTTGTCTGAAATGGTATAGGGCTTCCTGCCAAGGCAGGGAGTTGGACTAGATGACCTCCGAGGTCCCTTCCAACTCTGCTATTGTATTATTGTATTATAGTAGGTAGGTAGATAGGGGAATATATAGATAGGGAGAAATACAGTAGGTAGGTAGGTAGGTAGGTATGTAGATAGAGGGGTAGATAGGGGGAAATACGGTAGGTAGGTTGGTAGGTAGGGGGATAGATAGATAGGGAACAGCACAGTAGGTATGTATGTATGTAGGTAGGTAGGTAGGTACATAGGGGGATAGATAGAGAGGAAGAAATACAGTAGGTTTGTAGGTAGGTAGGTAGGTGTATAGATAGATAGCGAGAAATACAGTAGGTAGGTAGAGGAATAGAGAGAGAGGGAGAAATACAGTAGGTAGGTAGGTAGAGAGATAGATAGGTGGAAATACAGTAGGTAGGTAGGTAGATAGAGGTAGAAAGGAAGAAATACAGTAGGTAGGTAGGTTGGGGGTTATATGGTGGTTGTGTGCAGGTGTGCAGGTGTAGATCTACACACAGATTGGTTGGCCATTTAACCAGACTGGGCCACAGCAACGCGTGGCCGGGTATAGCTAGTAATAATAATAATAACACATATATAAAAGTTATATATTTTAAAAAGCTTTTAAAAAACATAATTAAAATATTGGCCAAAATGTGTAAAAAACCCAAACTAACCCTAATTAAAATAATAGAAATTATGTCTTATAAGTCATGGTGTCATTCCACCAATGAGGAGAAATATACCCTTCATATAATTTGGATGAAGATTTAATGATCCATGAAATGTCACATGCCTTTCCTGGCCTCCCACAGCCCTGACGCTCTAGCTTAAGTTTAAGTTGGAGGGATACAACATACAAGTTGCCAACCCAAATGGAAATCGCACCATCTGTGCATATCTCCAGGAGGAAAGAGAGGGAAGCCCCCCCCTTCAAAATGTATACAACGCTATCAACCCTAGATATGGTTCAGCATCTTTTGAGAGGATGCTGAGTTTGTCTATACTACTCAATACTGTATACTCAAGCCAGTAAAACAAATGATTAATGATACCAATTTATAATATAAATAGTATTCTATTATATATCCTATCATGTATCATAAAATGTATTACATAGCATCCGGGGACGTGCAGCTAAAATTGAACCCAAGCAAAAGAGAGCTACTGTTTCTGCACTCAGGTTCTTGTCAGTTTTTTGTCCTCTTGATGGAAGAATTTTGGGATCCTCCGGGACTCATACTGCAGCTATTTCCAGTTGGGCAGGGAGAGACAATTGGCGGGGAGACTTTTGCTCAGCTTCCATTGGTACACTAGTTTTTTTTTTTTATATTGAAAACGTTTTATTGGTTTTACAATTTTTTCTATAGGGTAGGGTAAGGGATACAAAGAAATTTTGAGAGTATTCACGTCAAAGTTGTCGGCCCTTCCGGGGCCTCAAAATACATCAATAACAATAAAAGAAAAAATTATTATCTTAACACTACAAAGTGAAAGGAAGTACATATACCTAAGTTCTCAGTTCTATACTATCAGACATTTACAAAAAATCCAAATAGAAATATTATGCAAAATTAATCAGAAAAAATCAAGGCAAAGTTATTTTTTTTTGATCTAAGTCTCTTGGCAATTGTATCTTCTTTTTCTCCTCCCAGGCCCCCAGTGGGCGGGGCCGTGGCCCCCTCCGTCCCCCCTGAGTCCTCCCCCAGGATAGAGGAATGTTTTTTAAGAAAGGCTTCCGCCTCAGCAACTGTTTTAATCCTCACTCTTCCTCCTTCCCAGAACACCAGCATCCCTTCAGGTGTCACCCACTTGAACCAAATCCCATGATCAAACAATGTTTTAGACAAGAAGGAAAATTTCCTTCTTGCATCTCTAATCTTTCTAGGGATCTGCTTCAAGATGGCAACCGTTTTTTGTTGGTAAATTAACGGACTCCCTCTCTGCACTTTCAGGATTTCCTCTCTGGTTGACCTTCTAACAAATTTCACATGTATCTCTCTAGGCACTTCATTTATCCTGGCATATGCTGAATTTATTCTATAAGCTAGGTCAATGTCCCCCCTGATCTCATCCTTAGGTTTTTGTAAATAGTCTGCTATAATCGTGCTCATAAGATCAGGGAGGCATTCACCAGGTTGCTCAAAAACATTCTGAAATCTCAAAAAATATGTCATTCTTTCCATATCAATCCTAGACACATGCCCATTTATTTCCACAACCTCATTAGTAACATTTTTAATCTCTCCCTTAGCCCCCACCAGCCCCCCTTCCAGTTCTTCATTCTTCTGTGTATTTTCCAGCACCTGCTTCCGTGTATCCAATAGCTCCTTCTTGAAGTTGATATTTTCTGCCCTCTGGGCTTTAATCTCTTGTACCAAAGTTTGTATAACAGTTTCAAGAGAAGCCATCCTTTGTTCTAAGCTTGCCAGTGCTGTTTCTTGTGCCATGATTAATTGTTAAAGTCAGTGCCACTAAAATGGCATTTTTGGGGTGGGGCTGTTGAGGCAAACCAGGAGCCAAAAGTTCAGTTCAGAGTTGTAAAGTTGTAAAATTCAGGAACCAAGAGAGAGACAGTTTTCCAAATCAATAAGTATAATAACGAAGATACTCCAGAGAAGAGATCACAAATCCAAAGAAAAAAAAATTCTTCCTTAATATCCAGAGGGAGTCCAAGTTGCAAAGAGACGCTGGAAATTTTCCATAAGTAAAATAGTCAGTCAGGAACAAAGAGAGGCCATCTTCCACCGCCCAAACTCAGAGCCCAGAGGAGAAAGTGGTAAAAGAAATTGTTTCAGCCAGACCTAGAGACATTGTTGCAAACAACCACAGACAACTTTCCCTTGCTGCAAACAGTCAGGATTAGAGATTTCCGCTTTCTCTCCACGAGAAGCCATTTCCAAGTGCCGCTTAAGTCCGAGGGTTTTTTTTTGAAAACAAACTCCCCCCTCCCAGTCCTTTCAGCCTGGCTGACAGCAGAAAAAAAGTTTTTTAAAAACTCACTCTCCCCTCGCAGCTGAAGCCTCGGGAAGCCTTCCGACTGAGCCGATTAACCCTCTTCATTGTTGTGAATGGCGCCGTCTTCCTTAGGCGAAGGGAGAACCCCCCGCAGCATGTTCTCCCTCACCTAAGCCGCACCGGGGGCCACTTCCTCCACCGCCGTGGGGGGGGGGCGCCCCCGATGAGCCGGCTTTACGGGAGACCCTCAAACAAGAGGAGTCTCGCCCCCGTGGGGGGGCAGAAAGAGAAACAAAGCGGCGAGCGAGCGCTAGGCTCGCCCGTCGCCGCAGGAGCCGGAACCGGAAGCCCCATTGGTACACTAGTTGAAGCACTACCTGCCATAAGGAGACTTTGCCACAGTAATTCATATGTTTATCACAAGGGTAGGTTGCTGCCGGTATTACTGCCAGTTCTCCGCGCAAAAAACTTTGCACACACAAATTTGCATCTAAAATTGTCTGTGCATGCACAAAATGTTAAAAAGGAGGAAAAATACATTCATGCAATGAAATTTGTTCTGCGCATGCACGGAACCGAAAATCAAGATGGCGCCGCCGTAGAACCGGGAGCATGGCAGGCCTGGGTCGCTACTCGTTCCAGGGACCCAGGCTGCCAACCCACCTCTGGTTTATCACCACTTGCAATGCTCATGGGTCTGCCTTTCAAAACCATTCAAAAACTGCAGTTGGTATAGAATACAGAAGCTCATTTCATAGCTGCCACATATTATAAGAGCCGAGGTGGCATAGTGGTAAGAGTGCAGTACTGCAGGCTACTTCAGCTGATTGCTAGCTGCAGTTCAGCAGTTCAAATCCCACCAGGTTCAAGGTTGACTCAGCCTTCCATCCTTCCGAGGTGGGTAAAATGAAGTTCCAGATTGTTGGGGGCAATAGGCTGACTTTGTAAACCACTTAGAGAGGGCTGTAAAAGTACTATGAAGTGATATATAAGTCTAAGTGCTAGTGCTATCAGGAGCCCATTATACAGGTTCTGGGTTAGTTTCCAATGTGCTTCCAGATGCAGTTCAAAGTTCCCACTTTGTTCTATACAGCCCTTCCTGGATTGCATTCTCCAGCCAAACTCTTAACTATCATTATATCATCACTAGCACTGATGATGTTACCCAGTTAGGGTAATGAAACGTCTGCAAGAAAACAAGCAAACTCAGAGAGCACTAAGAATCTTAACAGTCAGTCCAGAGAAAAATTAAGAGTTGTTTCCAACTTCTGTGAAGAAAAGATGGTTGAGGTTCAAATAGAGTGCTTCTTAGGAGCAGGACCTGCTCTTCAGAATGAACTTCTGGTCAATACCAGATTTGTCCTCTCTTTGATTTCTTCATTATTTTACTATGCTTCTAGTTGGCTGTTTTTATTATTAGTTTTTTCACTGACTTGTTAACTGTGGGTGTTCTACTGTTTTATTTACTATGGCTGTTTTATTATTGGACATATTATGATTTTATTAACCAATATTATGTTATTAACCAATCCCTGGAATTTTAGTGGATCTTGTTAAATGAATGAATGTGTGAGTGACCTTGGAGATCCAAAGTGGTTAGAGTGCAGTACTGCCGACTACTTCTGTTGATTCCTGGCTGTCTGCAATTTGGCAGTTCGAATCTCAACAGGCTGAAGGTTGACTCAGCCTTCCATCCTTCAAGGTCAGTAAAATGAGGACCCAGATTGTTGGGACAATATGTTGACCCTGAAAACCGCTTAGTGTGGGCCGTAGAGCACTGTGAAGTTGTATATAAGTCTAAATGCTATTTGGTTCTACTGTACGTAGGCTCATTGCAGCTGTTAGCATCTCCTTAAATAAGTGGAGACTTTTGGAGCTTGCCTGATAGCTGCATGTTCCCCAAAAAACAAACACATTTGGGTTTAGGAGAGAGGAGGAGGAGGAGGAGGAGGAGGAGGAGGAGGAGGAGGAGGAGGAGGAGGAGGAGGAGGAAGAGGAGGGGGTTCTCTGACAGCTGCAGCAACTGCAATTACCATTCTTCTGAATCCCCTTTTCCACTTCAGATTTGAATGACTGCACATTAATAACAGCCGTGAAAACACATAATCTGGCACACATCTGTTTGGAGCATCTGTTTCATCTTGCATCAGGTCCTTGAAATAGAGATGAATCACTTGAAGTTGCATCGTTTTCTATTGGTTTGAACAGGTAACCAAGATTTTAGAAATTGTGTGTGTGTCTCTTTCTGCCATTGCTTTAAGAATCCTTTCGTCTGAATGTTATTGTAATAGCTAATTAGTTAATCAAAATAGTGTAAACTAAAGCACAAATATAGTTTGGAATATAGTTTAGCATATGGTGCAAACCAAGCCACTGTTTTAGCATGCTGTGTAAGCTAGACTACCACATGGAGAAATAATATGGTTTATTTGTGAGTTCATATTATAGGAACATCCACATTCTGTTTTATTAACTAAATTCAAGGTTTAATGTTCCACATGGCTCGGACACTATTAAAAGCGCAAAAACAAAGTTAGTTTTTAAAAAATAGTTATAAAGCAGAAGCAGAAAGTGAAGAAGTAGAAATTCATTAGGCAGTTGCTTCACAAAGGCCACATTATGTCTGGACTGCAAAGATACAGATGACCCCTAGGGGCAGCAAAGAGGCACTCCATTTTCTACATCTTTGCTACCATCTATTGGGCATCTGGATTTTCACAGTACAGCTATACAAAGCCCTACAAAGAGTTATCAAATTGTCAGCTACATAATTTATTACCATCGCAATTTTTTTTCTGACATGAAGGGATACATAAGCTTTCTTTGGCTAATATTCCAGAAAAGGGGATTGGATGACAGCGTTCAAATGTCTATTGTGGCTGATATTTGTCTACCTGACTGGGTTCCTATGACAGCCAAATGAGGATCATAAACATTGTGGAAGCGGATAAGAAACATCACAAATTGTGTACATGATATCAACAAAATTGTCAAGCAATTTGTAGGAATACAACAATGGTCTGTAAATGATGAGAGAAATAAAAACTGGTTTGCTCTATCAACCATCTTGGGGGAAAGAGCTGCATTATTTCCTTGGACACATTTTATACACATTCGGTGCATACGAATGACAATGTATTCAGCCCAGAAGAAAACTAGGTGATAATGCTGCCACCTGAATTAATCTCATGTAGGTTGCTATGAAACCACCAAGTAAACATAAACAGCACATAGGAAGAGAAAATTACAAGCAGAAGATGTTGGTAGAACGGAGCATTTAATGGTCTGACTGGTTCTGCAAGAACATTGCTTTTGAAAGCATCCAATGTTAATACATTAGACCAGGGGTCCCCAACCTTTCAGACCTCAGAGACCACTAAATTCATAATTTTTAAATCCTGTGGACCACTAATATGATCTGTCTAATGATCGGTTGGGTGGGCGTGGCTAGGTGATCATGGGACTGGATGGACGTGGCCAATTCAATGTCACATCGAGGGACACCTCACCAGCCTCTAATTGACCCTCCCCTCCCAGCCACTCCTCGCCTGCCCGCCCAGGCTCCTTAGGGCCCCAACAGGAAACAGTTGTCGGAGCTAAGCAGCCACCATGAGAAAGAGTTGGCAAAACAGCTGGCTCAGTTCAAATTGGATTTGACCGAGAAGGAGGCTCAGCAGAAACACCCCACTGAGGACTACGAGCATAGATTTTCCAAGCAGAGGGAAGACCTGCGGGGGTGCAAGGCCAGTTACCGGCAACTGGAGGCTCAGTGGGCTGAGATGGTCAGCCACTTCCAGGCCATGATGCAGTCCCACTGAAGGAAGGCCCCTGGCTCCTTACCACCAGTGGTGCTTCCTTCTGGCCTTTGCCCAAAGCCCCGCACCAGGAGACTGAAGCAGACCCCAAGTCGGAATTTCTGCCTTCCTCCAACCCGCACAAAAAGACCATGAAGGGGGAGACTCTCTGCAGCAACACAAGCATTCATTGCATGTATCCAGCCCAAGGGTTGTAGTTTGACGACCCCTGATTTAGAGCAATATAAAAAATGCAAATAATTTTTCTGCAGACCACCAAGATTTTCTCGTGGACCACCAGTTGGTGACCGCTGTATTAGACAATAACCTTCTCTTGGTGGCTTTCCATCTTCTCAGCTAATTCAGAGGATATTGTCAGGCCTGCCACACTTTCTACTTTTCATTTTCTATTGTGGGAAAATGGGAGGGGGGATTATACAGAGTTGGGTGATATGTAGCCATAATAACATTCTTTCTAGAAAGCCAAGGTCATCCTTTGTCTCTGCACCGCTGCATCTGCCCGGAACTGGATGGGTGGAAGCTGACAGCGTGGCAGTGGAAGATTGGACCATGTGATGGACTTGTGGGTGTGGGGGAAGGATCTTGAACTTTCAACTCGTTGGGAAAACTGGGAAGATTTCAGATTCAGGTTTTCCCAGATGTGCCAACATGGCTCTCTTAATAAATTGGAACTTTGAGGAATCTTTTGCCTCGGACTCTGATATACTTTTGGATGCTATTTGGAACACTGACCGATATTGCGTCTGAGAACATGACTTGTTTGAACAAGTATTAAATTTCTAGAAGCATGCATCAAGATATTAATGACATTTCTTTATTTAAATTTTTTTCAAGATTACATTAAAACACTAACACAAGCAATGCATTAAAACCATATTAACATACTGGTAGTCATTGAAAGGACAGGGGAGAGGAACTATTTATTTGATGTTCATAGAGGGAAAGCCAAGCTGAAGAAATAGATCTTCAACAGCATCTAAAAGTCGTAGAAGCCAACATCACCAGAATTTCATGGAGGAAGATATTCCAGAGCAATATTTCCCAACTTTTGCAACTTTATGATTTATAGACTTCAACTTCCATCATTCTCTGGGAGCATTTTATAACCAATACAACAATGATCATTGTCAAAACAGGAAATAACCAGTGCACCAATTTCTCAGTTATCATAGTGAGAAAAGACTGTGAGACTCTTGAAAAGGACCCAGAGCCTCATGCATCATAGATGGTCTACATGTTCTGACCAAGGCTTCCCAAGAGCATGAAACAAACTCCTTGTCCCGGCCAAAACCCCTTTTATTAATTTACTGCAAATTCTGCTCATTCCCAGCCAGCAAAGTCTTTCAAAGAAGGATTTACAGTCACACAACTTATCTGGCTTGGAGAGCGGCCAGGCTGATATCTGCAAAACCTGGCAAGGAGTCTCTGAGAGTCATGAACCAATTAGCAAACGAATTGTCTCCTGCAAACTCCATTCCCCTTTTGCTCCTCTTTTATTTCCTCTGGGAGGGGGCCATTCATCATCCACCTGTGGCCTTATTCCCAAGTCAACCCTTGTTCTTTAGCTGTTCCCTGGTAACTCTGAGCATGCTTACACTGGGAACAGGCTCCAGTTGTTCATCTGCCTGAGTGATGTCTGACTGAAGGCAGCTGATATCTGGCAAATGGTCCTGACCCCTTCTCTGCCTCTGACACAGAGCCCTCATCAGAGCCTTCCCCAGACTCCAGGACTGGCCCATCTTCCTCCCCAACCTCCTCACTGTCTGAATCCGCTGCCAGCTGTGCTGGCCTCTGGCAGGCCACAACACCACCCAGATGTTTACACAGATGTCTGGGCAAGGTCTACATGGCATGCACAACATCCAAGAGTGCAGTTGGACTGCACAGTCTCATTCTGCATGCCTGTTGATTTTCAATGCTCTGAATAATGCTTGACCAGAGCTCTGAAATAATCCAAACTACAACTTTTGGTTCTACTTTCTGAAATCCACAAATCCCTGGTGCATAAATAGCTTTTCTCATAGCACCAAGTGAGAACAATGTGGAAGCAATCCAAAGAAACTGTGAGTACCCAAAGATTAGGGTCCCTTATCTTCATCACATTCCATAATGTCATAAGCACTCACACTAAACGTGTGAGAAGTTCAACAAACACCCTTGTCGTGGCGAATAAGGAAAGGATTAATATTTACATATGCAGCATTAAGATTATTCAAACTGATATACCCAGGCGATACCATGTCAGCAATTGCATGTCAACTTATTAAACACTTCCAGAGTTAGGTCACACTTGCCAAATATTAAGGGTAGTTACACAGTACAACATGTCATATACCCTAATCAGTTAAGCTACTAAATATTTTAAAAATGAAGCTGTTAAAAATGAAGCAAAATACATCAGCTCGCTGGAGGTAGTGTTGAAGAATATTGAAGGTTTGTGGACAGATTTTGTTTTAGCCCTGCTACAAACATGAATTATTTTGAATAAAAAGGAATTCAATTTAAATCAGTTGCCTGCCCTTTAGGTTCTTCCTTGTGGCTGAATTAGTGCTATCTACCAGCAGTCCTGGAGGGACGGGTGGCTCAGTGGCTAAGATGCTGAGTTTGTCAATCAGAAGGTCGGTAGTTCAACGTATTCGAATCCCTAGTGCCGCATAATGGAGTGAGCTCCCATGATTTGACCCAGCTTCTGCCAACCTAGCAGTTTGAAAGCATGTAAAAATTCAAGTAGAAAACTAGGAACCACCTTTGGTGGGAAGGTAACAGCATTCTGTGTGCCTTTAGCATTTAGTCATGTTGGCCACATGACCACGGAGACGTCTTCGGACAGCACTGGCTCTTCAGCTTTGAAACAGAGATGAGCACTGCCCCCTAGAGTTGGGAACGACTAGCATGTATGCGCGAGGGGAAACTTTACTTTTACCAGCAATCCTTATACCATGATAAAACCATGCTGGCGTGAATTGGTTGCCCCTGTTGCCAGTCCTTCCTCTTCTAGAATAACAGTGCTGGTGAAGGGAGATGACCTTGATTTAAGGAAAATGGTGAGTTGCTTCCCTCCTATCAAGTATCACCAGCTACAGTATTGAGGAACGGGATACTCTTCTTTCTAATGTACTGTAGGGTTGGACAAGTATAGCCTGGCATCTGGGACAGAGAATTAACCACTTTTCAACCTTGGTGTTGAACCAACCATTTTTAAGTAATGGGTTGCAGGTATTTATAATTATTGCTATTATTCTTTTAATCTTTCCTATGACCTACTCCTATTGGTATCTTATGACTATCACTTGGTTCATTATATCTTATGATTTATCACTTCATTGTTTGCAAGTACACTGAGAGCATATGCACCCGAGACAAATTTGTTGTGCATCCAATTGCTCTCCACTGCTCATAAAGGAGGATCAGGAGAAGTGCATCAGGATATTCCAATGTGCCTCCTTGGTTTAAGCCAGTGGTAGTCAACCTGGTCCCTACCGCCCACTAGTGGGCGTTCCAGTTTTCATGGTGGGCGGTAGGGGTTTTGTCCGATACTGAAGCAGTTACTTTTTTAAAATTTAATTGACTTCCGTTCTTTATAAATCACCATTACTGTGGAACCGTTGGGCGGTTAGAAAAATTTACTACTAACAGAGATACAAAAGTGGGCGGTAGGTATAAAAAGGTTGACTACCCCTGGTTTAAGCCCTTCCTGTTACCTCTTACACATGAATGGGATGGGATGTTCACAATCTAAAAGAAATGGTCATTCGGCACAAAGATACCTTATTGTCTTATTAGTCGAAGAAAAGAGCAACTTCCTCAGTGCACACAGAGGCTGGGGTGAAGATGTTGCAAAAGTTCCTCCTTCGCAGGCCAGTGGATAAAAAGACTTCTGAAAATGAAAACAAATCACTTATTGTAGTCTCTAACCCTCCCAATAAATCTAGTTAAAGAAGCTTCTGTAAGAATCTTGCTTTGGGGTATAATTGACTGTCAAGAATTGATAGAGGGTAGAGTATTTTCCTGAAGGAATGCCAAATTTGTGTGAAGGTATCTTGGCTGACAAGTATTAGCTGAGGCAGGAGATATGCATGAAGCAGGAAAAAACAAATGATAACCAGAGTTTCCCATCCCTCATTAGGGGGACATCACTGGCAGCAATTGACCAATCTATCCTGTTCTTAATATGGAAGTTGCCAGAAAATAGATGTGGAAAATACATGTATTAGAATATAACGTGATTGACCTGTGTTGTAATAACAATTATCCTCTAGCACAGGGGTGGGCAACTTTGCAGTCTGTGGACTTCAACTCCCAGAATTCCTGAGCCAGCCACTCTCAAGAATGGGAACATTCTGGATGTTGAAGTGTATAGTTGCCATAGTTACTCTCCCCTGCCCTGGGCCACCAATGCCAGAATGTAGTAAGCAAAACACACCCATCATCTCTCACCAAAAAAGATGGTGAGATAAACAATGAAGGTGCATTGCACAAGCAGTTGTAGAAGCTGCAGCAGCTTGAGACTGGCTCCCAAGAACATTGCCTAGTTAGGATAAGAGTTGCAGTTTTGTGTAAGACTGCAGATATACAGTAGAACAGAACAGAACAGAACAGAACATAAATAGAACAGGATAGGATAGGATAGGATGGAGGATGATAGAATAGAACAGAACATAAATAGAATAGGAAACGAAAGGGAAGGGAAGGGATGGGATGGGATGGGATATAATGGAGGGGAATAGAATAGAATGGAATGGAATGGAATGGAGAAGAGAAGAGAGAAGAGAAGAGAAGAGAAGAGAAGAGAAGAGAAGAGAAGAGAAGAGAAGAGAAGAGAAGAGAAGAGAAGAGAAGAGAAGAGAATTCTTTATTGGCCAAGTGTGATTGGACACAGAAGGAATTTGTCTTTGGTGCATATGCTTTCAGAGTACATAAAAAGAAAAGATACATTCGTCAAGAATCATATGGTACAGCACTTAATGATAGTCATAGGATACAAATAAGAAATCAGGAAACAATCAATATCAATAAAATTGTAAGGATATAAGCAACAAAGTTACAGTCGTAAGTGGAAGGAGATAGGTGATAGGAACAATGAGATAGTATTAGTAATGCAGCCTTAGTGAATGGTTTGACAGTGGTGAGGGAATTATTTGTTTAGCAGAGTGATGGTGTTCAGTAAAAAACTGTTCTTGTGTCTAGTTGTCTGGGTGTGCAGTGCTCTATAGTGTCATTTTGAGGGCAGAAGTGAAACAATTTATGTCCAGAATGTGAGGGGTCTGTAAATATTTTAAAGACCCTCTTTTAGATTCGTGCAGTAAATAGTCATTAGTCAATCAGTAAGTAGTGCAATCATACAAACCATCAGTGGGACCATGGAGAAATTTGTAAAATATGCAGTGATGAGAGAATACCTGGCTGGCAGACCTCACTTCTGTTTTCTGGTTTAAATTAATGCTTTAAATGCTTCTCTGCAACTCACGTGACTAGAAGTCTATCAAAACAGCACTGAATTTTCCCGCCGATACAGCAGTAATCTGTGAGTTCTAGTCCAGTGGTTCTCAACCTTCCCAATGCCTTGACCCTTTAACACAGTTCCTCATGTTGTGGTGACCCACAACCATAAAGTTGGTGTCTCGGTTCCTAAAACCATTGAAAATATGGGTTTTCCGATGATCTTAGGCGACCCCTGCCAAAGGGTCATTCAACCCCCAAAGGGGTTGCGACCCACTGGTTCAGAACTGCTGTTCTAGGCCCATTTTAGGTATTAAATTAGATGAGTGACAATCGCTCTCTTTCAGCCCAACTCACATCACAGGGTTGTTGTGGGAAAACTGGAGGAGGAAGGATGTGTGTTCATCACCTTGAATTATATAAAGTAATAAAGGCAGCATAAAAATCTACTATATTTTTCGGAGTATAAGATGCACCGGAGTATAAGATGCACCAAGATTTTGAAGAGGCAAATTTTTTTTAAAAAAATTGCACTCTACAGACCTCCCAAAAATGGTCCTTTTTTTGGTGAAAATGGACCCATTTTGTTTTCAAAAAAAGGGCATGAATAGCCTTTAAGAGGCTTGTAGAGTGCTCATGGGGGCTGGGGGGGGCAAAATTGGGCAAAAAACGGCCCAATTTTCGCTCATTTCTGCCCTCCACAGCCCCCAAGAACACAACTGAAGCCTCCTAAAGGCTATGCACAGCCATTTTGGTGAAGGAGGCGGGGTTTCAGGAGACAAAAAAATGCTGTATTCAGTGCATAAGACGCACCCAGATTTTCAGCTTCTTTTTTGAGAGAAAAAGGTGTGTCTTATACTCCAAAAAATATGGGTAATCAATCAATAAAGATATGCCTGCATAAGGCCTGAAAAATATTGTGGAAAATGCTGGTCAAGGATTTCATAGCAATTGCCTCGAGAGTGCCCAGATTCTGATGTCTCAGCCCAAGCAAAATGGCCATTGACAGTTTTGACCAATAGCCAGGAAGAAGAGGACATGCCTGCAATATACGGCCAGTAGGATCTGGGCAGAACTTAATGGCCACTGTATATCCATAGCAAAAAAAAATGTGCTGGAAGAAAAGGAAGAACACCATTCTAGACTCTCATTAGCTCCTAACCGTACCCTAAGGATGCTGCAATAGCCATAGGGGAGAGCACCATATTATTATCAGATACGGCACCCTCCAGCCAATAAATGGTTCCATTTATAGTAGAAATTACAGGAGGAGCTTCCAGGTTTCCTACTTTCCATCTCCTTCTTATGTACCTAAAAGGGTTAAAGCTGGAACAACCAAAAGTCCCTCCCTTTGAACTCTCCATTGGTAATTACCACACTATTATTTCCAATAAAAGTTCTGTTATTCTTAATTCCACCACCGCCCCCTTTTATCTCTTTCCCTCTGGTACATGTCTTGCTTTCCTTTATCTGGTATTGCCTTTTATACTGTTTGAACTTTTGCTGAAGTTTAATAATAAAAGCAAGCTATTTTTACTATGTGAACTGAGTGGTAGATATGCTGGCTCGGATTCAGATATAGAAGGAGACTGAAAATGTCTACTTCTATATCTGAATCAGAGCATGTGAATGGGAAACTAAAGTGGAAATTACCCCCAGCAGTTTATCCAATCCTGTTCAGGTTTTAAGCTAGATTTCTGAATAAAATTTGCTTGCCAGACATTCATAATTATTTGGACTGCAAGCCAGACAAAGAATACACATCCCCATAAAGGAGAAATGCTCTTTCTCACATACACAGAAAATCAAATACTCCAGTCCTTTCTATTGCTGAAAGTAGAAAAAGTTGAGTCTTAAAGTGGGGAGCAGGTCTGTGTAAGAAAAGGAGTGGGTTTCACCATCACCCAGTAACTTCTAAAATCTCCCCTAAAGCTGGAAGTAAACCAGATCATTAAACAGAGGAAACATCTTTCCCAAAAGATTTCTCTTTCTATAGAAATAAAGGGATCCTGATGGATTGGATCATGACACACACTTGAAAGTAAAACAGGAAGACTGGAATTGGGGGGTGGGGGGGTGTCTGTCTGCCAAGAACAAATAATGCTTATCAACAAGAAATATGCATGTGTAAAACATGTAGCAATTATGGGGAGCTAGGTAACAGTTTGCAGACCTCAGCTAAAAGTTAGAGGCGAACATGGGCTACAGCAAATGAAAAGTGTATTACATAATTCCTGGGGCATTCATTAGCTAAGAGCTAGGAATGGGACAGCTATAGACCAATAGAACAAATTGTAGAATTATTACTAAAATGTTTATTAGATGATGTCTCTTGTTATCCCATCTTCTCCTTTAGTGAAAATGTATAAAAGCTTCCTTAATCCTTTGTTCTTGGTTCTTGGCCTTTTGTCCAGGAACCCTCTTCCTTGGACTACTCCAATAAAAAGCAAACAGAAAACCTGCACCTCATGTCTGGCGTTCAACATTGGCTTCGGCACCAGGCTCAGACCCGAATTGGGGACATCAATCCTAGTTAGATATTTATGCCAGATGCATAAATGGGAAGCAAAGTCTCAGTGCCTCATTCTTTCATTTGTCTATAAAATGAAGGAACTGTATGTAATTCCAATCTTTATGCATACTGAAGGCATTATTATCCTTTTCTATAGAATAATCACATGATCTGAATAATAATTTTAAACTCTCTAATATGTCTTCTGAGATTCTACTAAAAAAACACTCATTTGTAGCAGACCACCGCCATCTTGTGGTTTGCCTGGAGCCTTGTCTTGTTAAGGAATATTCTTATTTGATTTATCTGCAGCTGCTATATTCTATGATCTGAACCGCTCTGTGATTTATCTTCCAAAATACTGAATGTTTGCATTTTACTCTAAGTTAAATGGAGGGTTAATTTTAGTTTTATGTTTTAATGCTTGCTTTAAATAATAATAACTTTATCATTTCTCTTCTGGGATTTGTCCATTTTCTCCCATGAAGGTGGAGAGAAAGACCGAACATCTTTATGCTATATGGAGACTAGGTAGCACCAGAGTAATTATTTCAGTATTTGCTTTTTGATCTTTTACAATACAATACAATAGCAGAGTTGGAAGGGACCTTGTAGGTCTTCTAGTCCAACCCCCTGCGTGGGCAGGAACCTTATACCATTTCAGACAAATGGCTATCTAACATCTTTTTAAAGACTTCCAGTGTTGGGGCATTCACAACTTCTGGAGGCAAGCTGTTCCAGAGGTTAATTGTTCTAACTGTCAGGAAATTTCTCCTCAGTTCTAAATTGCTTCTCTCCTTGATTAGTTTCCACCCATTGCTTCTTGTCCTGCCCCCAGGGGCCTTGGAGAATAGATTGACTCCCTCTTCTTTGTGGCACCCTCTGAGATATTGGAACACTGCTATCATGTCTCCCCTGGTCCTTCTCTTCATCAAACTAGACATACCCAGCTCCTGCAACCGTTCTTCATATGTTTTAGTCTCCCGTCCCCTAATCATCTTGATTGCTCTTCTCTGCACTCTTTCCGGAATCTCCACGTCTTTTCTACATCGTGGCGACCAAAACTGTATGCAGTATTACCAAGGCACTATACAGTGGCATTAACACTTCACGTGATCTAGATTCTATCCCTCTGTTTATGCAGTCTAGAACTGTGTTGGCTTTTTGGCAGCTGCTGCACACTGCTGACTCATATTTAAATGGTTGTCCACTAGGATTCCAAGATCCCTCTCACAGTTGCTACTATTGAGCAAGGTACCACCTATACTGTACCTGTGCATTTTGTTTTTCTTGCCTAAATGTAGAACCTTACTTTTTTCACAATTGAATTTCATTTTATTAGATAGTGCCCAATGTTCAAGTTTGTCTAGATCCTTCTGTATCTTAAGCCTATCTTCTGGAGAGTTGGCTATTCCTGCCAGCTTGGTGTCGTCTGCAAATTTGATGAGTTCCCCATTTATCCCTTCATCCAAATCATTAATGAAGATGTTGAAGAGTACTGGGCCTAAAACAGAGCCTTGGGGGACTCCACTGCATACTTCCTTCCATGTAGATGCAGTTCCATTGAGGACTACACGTTGAGTGCGGTTGGTCAGCCAGTTGCGAATCCATTTGGTGGTGATGCTGTCTAACCCTTTCTACTTTATCTAATAGTAGGTTATGGTCTACTTTATCAAATGCCTTACTGAAGTCCAAGTAAATTATATCGACAGCATTCCTTTTAATTGTCAGTAAGGCAATTTGTGGTATATTTCTTTTAATACTGGGTTAGGATGTAGATACTCCATGGAAAATAGGCAATATCAGCAGGAATTACCAGGCATCTTCCCTAAAGCAGGAATGGGTGATGACCCAAAGGACTTCTGAGAAGTTTGAGATCTCCAGCTTTCTACCTTATAGGTTATATAAAGAAGTGTTTTTTCCCATTTCCTCCCTTACCCAAAATATGATTTTGAACTATACAGCTGGGTTCGGCCAGCTCTATTTTGCCAATTTTGTCACCAATAAGTACTCTAAGTAAAGAAAAAGATTCCCCTTGCACATATGTGCTAGTCATTCCTGATTCTAGGGGGCAGTGCTCATCTCCATTTCAAAGCCAAAGAGCCAGCGCTGTCCGAAGACGTCTCCGTGGTCATGTGGCTGGCATGACTAAATGCTGAAGGCAAACAGTATGCTGTTATCTTCCCCCAAAGGTGATTCTTATTTTTCTACTTGTATTTTTACATGCTTTTGAACTGCTCAGTGGCAGAAGCTGGGACAAGTAACGGGATCTCACTCCGTTATGTGGCACTAGGGATTCGAACCGCTGACCTTTCTGATCAACAAGCTCAGCGTCTTAGCCACAGAGCCACCACATCCTTCTCATAAGTACTCTACACAGGTTCTCTTTATCCCTGTGGATAAATGTGGATTTTGGTACCACATTGCTCCAAAACAACTCAAGATAGCTTACAATCAAGTAGAAAACATGATACAAATGCAATACCCTATAAATAAACAAAATGGCAACTGGCCACTCAATATAAAGATGTACAAAAAACCTGTTGCATTTGGCTCAATGGAAACTTCCAAGTAGTTTTCAAGGAGAGCACATTAGAATAGTTGAACTATGAGATGATTAGGGCATGAGTAACTGTGTAAAAGGCCTCCTAGTCCAGGAAAGAATGTGACTGTCACACAGAAAGTTCTCACTTGGCTACAGCTGCTCCTTATTTTTCAAATAGGAGTGGTGAATCCCAGAAAGACTTTCCACCATTCTTGAAAGGAAATGCAGCCTCCAAAAAGATTAAACATGAAAAATTCTTAGATCCCAAGGGGTGGGAGTAGAGGGTTAATATCCCCAGCCATTTAGCAGAATTAAATCAGAGCTGTTTTTTCCCCCTAACCAGATCCATACTTGCATGGGACACGACCTCAACAGCATCACTTGGCTGGCTTACAGTTGAAATATATAATTGGCTATTGTTGCCACACTGATGATACTGAATCTGGAACCGATGGATATAATGGTATATAGGTATGACTTCAGGGGACAAGACAAAGAGATGCAACCAAGGGAATGGTCAGATATATGGCACCTGAGCCTGCAGCAGGAATGTGGATGGGCAAGAGCCTTAGAAGGGACTCTCCCCAGTTTCGGGGCTGTAAAGGAGATGTGGGAAGACTTTAGACCAGGGCTGTCAAACTCCTGGTCTGCAGGCTGGATGTGTCACATGATGGCCACACACACACACCCGATTTAGCGAAGGGGGGAAATCCCAATACATCACATGATGCTTCAATGATGATGTGAGTTTGACACCCCTGCTTTAGTCTCTCGAGATATTAATATTTTTTTTTGCAATAAAGTACATTTATATCATCCATTCATTTTTCCTGTCCAATCTACTACAGAAGACTGACATCAGTCTTACAAGTCTGAAAGTACATCTCTCCATCCAGGGCATACTTTAATGGGCTCCTTAAATTCTTCAGAATAGTAAACAATTGGAAGCTTTGACTCTCTGAAACATTTAAGCAGATGCCACTTTTCTCGGGTTAGAAAAATTAGGAAGCTACTCGTCATATATCTTCACATAGGACTGCATATGTAGGCACTTCACGTTTGAATTAGTAGCTTTAATATCCCTTGAAATGAAGAACACCAACATTGCATGACATTTCCCAGTGTTGCTACTTCCACTTCCTTGATTAAGCCCTTTCTAATGGTTAGTATCAAGTTAAGAAAAGCTGGTTCACATGTGCTGACTATTAAAATCTGGTCAACAGAAGTGAGGATACCATGAGGTAACCACAAAAACCAACTTTTATTAACTAACAGCAATGATACGAACAGAACAACAACTTCAGCACCACGCTCTGCTTGACAGCTATTTATACAGGAGCTGTCAAGCAGAGCAACCAATAGGTCAAGGACTTGCGGCTGGTTGTAAGTTGAGGACTTTCTGACCTGTCGCAAGTAGAGGACTTTACCCTAGCCATCACCTTCTGAGGAGCAAATTATCACCAAGATAGTAGCTAGGTAGTTTCCTAGAAGGACTACGCTTGATAGAGTTAGCAGATGATAGCATAATTACAGTAAATGTCCCCATCGTTACCCCTTTACGCCTCTTTAAAAAATATCCAGTTTGATTTTGGAAGGCATCTTCTACATCTTTCCCTTCATTAGGCAAACAATAGTGAACACAACTATCCTGAAGAAGAAACTCAAATACTTTGGCCATCTAATGAAAAGAAAGGGCCCTGAAGAAGAGCCTAATGCTGGGAAAGATTGAGGGCAGAAGAAGAATGGGACAACAGAGAATGAGGTGGATGGATGGAGTCGCTGAAGCAGTAGGTGTGAGATTAAATGAACTCCAGAGGATGATAGAGGACAGGAAGGCCTGGAGGAATGTTGTCCATAGGGTTGCAATGGGTGGGACACAACTTTGCAACTAACAACAAAAGTGAACACCAACAATGCATTTATTCATTCCTTCACTTAGCTGGATGCTTTTTACAGTTTTGCCAAGTTCATTTACTTGCGTTTCTGGGCATATCATGCAACTCCTCTGTCATTTCTATTGCTTCTCTTCCTTTTTGAACAAATTGTATTCTTTTCAGCTGCTATATTCCAATCATGGAAATCATTTCCCTCAGGTTTCCATTATAGCTATACAATCATATTTGTTTTCTTGTGCTAAGAGTTCAAACCAATTTTGTTTATTTGGTGAATTTATGCGTAGATGATAAAGACTATGATTTTTATGAGAGGATGTTCTTTCAGAATTTTCACAGAGTGGTTTAATAAGTCCCCTTACAGCTATATTTCCATGTACTTCTACAGCATATACATTTTCATCTCAGGTCCTTACTTCAGGGTTTCCTTCTCTAATTCTCACAAGATTTCGTTTTAAGGCTTCTCAATCAAGCTTACTGTGCTTTACCCAAATACATTTTTATTAGTCTTTGTAAGATGTGACCTATTTTGTCACTTGTGGTTCATCATGATCTCAGAAACCAGATCTCTTGAACCTACTGAGAAACCAGATCTCTTGGACCGACCACATTTTCATAGTCGGCCTCTCCCTTGTAAAATTCTCCATTCTTTTTTTCCCATTCTTCTTCTTTCTCCTAAAGTTTTACAACTGTGTCTTCTGCCAGGCCAAACAGATTTAACAGATTAACCGAGTTGGAAGGGACCTTGCAGGTTATCTAGTCCAACCCCCTGCCCAAACAGGAGACCCTACATCTGCCCCTACCTAGGATTGAACTCACATTCTCCTGATTGGGAGGTGAGAGCTCCACCTCTAGGCCACAGCAGCAGATATTTCAGAATTCCCGCAGGCACAACGTCCCTTCTGTCCCTTGCTTTTGACTTCACTCTAAATAATAGAAGTACAGTAATCCCTCGTTTTTCGCGGTTAATGGGGACTGGAACCTTCCGCGAAAACTGAAAAACCGCGAAGTAGGATTCGCAATACACTATACCGGAAACTTGAGTTGGTGGACATCGTTTAAAGCAAGCACTAGGGGGCGCTTGCCTCCTACCAATGCATTTTTTTTCTATTCTGTACTTTTGAAAAACCCGCGACGCACTGAAGCCGCGAAACATGAAGCCGCGAAAAATGAGGGATCACTGTATCAATCTCTAATCGTATGAGAAACCAGAACGTACAATTTATTATTTTAAAGCAGTTTTTTCTCCAACCTGGCACCTTTCCAGCATGTTAGCAGTAGCAACAGCACTTAGACTTATAGACCACTTCACAGTGCTTTACAGCCCTCTCTAAGCAGTTGACAGAGTCAGCCTATTGCCCCCAACAATCTGGTTCCTCATTTTACCCACCTTGAAAGGATGGAAGGCTGAGTCAACCTTGAGCCTGGTGAGATTTCAGCTGCCAAATTGCAAGCAGCCAGCAGTCAGCAGAAGCAGCCTGCAGTACTTCACTCTAACCACTGCATCACTATACTTCTCATAAGGATGTTAGGATGGCAACTACAGGAATTTCCAGTGCGAACCCAACTAGGCTGGTGGAGGGGAAGGGGGGTGAAGAAATCCAAACTTTGGTTTTCTTTTAATATTGGACTACTAAGTCACACCAAATAACATGTTCATTTACAGTTCCTAAGGAGCTATGAAGGCCAGTTGGGCTGACTGCATCTATACACCTTGTCCCAAAGGTGCTTCTTCAAGAGGCAACTGGACTTTCTGGTTTTTCTTTGAAGCCATTTCACTTCTCATCCAAGAAGCTTCTTCAGCTCTGACTGGTTGGTGGGGAATGGAAGGATTTATACGCCTTGCAGACAGCTGGATTTTTGCATTCTTTTAGGGGGTCGTTAGGGTCACCTGGAGGTTTATCTGTGTCATCAGGGTCATCTGAGTGGTGCAAATTGGTGTGGCGCCTTCTTGGAAGTAGAGGTAGATGATGTTGCATCCCTCCCCCTCTGTTGAGAGAGGACACATTAGAACAGAGGGAGGGGGATATGATATCATCTATCTCCAATCTACAACACAGTCCTTGCAACAGTTCCAAGAAGACTTCACACCAATTTGCACCACTCAGGTCACCCTAATGACCCCCTAAAAGAATGCAAATGACCAGCTGTCTGCAAGGCATATAAATCCTTCCATTCCCCACCAACCAGTCAGAGCTGAACAGGCTTCTTGGGTGAGAAGTGAAATAGCTTCAAAGAAAAACCAGAAAGTCCAATTGCCTCTTGAAAAATCACCTTTGGGACAACCATGACCTGAATGACTGAGAATCTCCATAGACATCTAACACCTTGTTAGGCTCTATTAATAATAGCCTTTCAGACAATAACACTGAGACAAAAACACCGAGAGTCTCCTCACAAGGAGCTGCTGTCCAGAGCATTTGTGGGTGATCTCCCGTCCTCTCCTTGTCCAGAGAAGGACTAAAGAACCATCTACTCACTGGATCTTCAGTCTTTGCTGCAGTCATTGTCTCCATCTTTGTCAGAGATATGTTTAGTTTGCCACACCTTCCATGGAAGTCCCATTATGCCAGGTTTTTTTCTGAAAGAAGGATGATACTGTCCTCATGGCAGTTATCCCAACAGCTTCCTTTCCACTGGAACATTCTCACTAACCAAAAACCAGCTGGTGAAGCCTTCTGATGTAATCCCTTAAAAGTCCCTTAGATTTTTTTTTTAAAGGCTGCTGCATCTGCTTGAATTGAATGAATACTCTTGATTCCAGTGTCAAAAATAATTCTTGTTAGGTTTCCTCATTTGTAATCTCACAATTAATGCTTTCTCAGTCTTTCCACTTTTACTGGTGGCACTTAGCCTATATAGATCAGCTGTCTGCTAGCCAAAAGCAAGTATTTAAAGCACTAGATATTAGCGACTTAAGCATCGTACATTTTTGTAATGGTAGCAATGGGCAGGGAAATAGGCCAAATTCTCTTTCATCCCACCAATGTTTAATTGGAACAGTTGCTACAGAATTCTTTCATCCCTTCTAATACATTTCAAGATGTATTTTGTGACCATTTGGAGTTATCATGGGACTGAAAAACGTGACTTATGGCTGTTTTTCACACTTACGACCATTACACATCCCCATGTCATGTGATCAAAATTCAGATGCCTGGTAACTGACTCATATTTATGACGGTTGCATTGCCCGGGTCCATGTGGTTTCCTTTTGCAACCTTCTGGCAAACAAAGTCAATGGGGAAATCCAGATTCACTTAACAACCATTTAACAACTGCAGTGATTCACTTAACAACTGTCAAGAAAGGTCACAAAGTGGGGCAAAACCCTCTTAACAGCTGTCTCACTTCTAATACATTTCAAGACAAACTTCATCCATATGCTTCTATGTTAGAGTTCAATCTCACTGCATCAAAGCATGTTGGAAAATATATAAGTTATATAAGATATAAAGTGTGTTCAAAAGATTGGAGATGTTCAAACCATTTCTAGACTTCATTGTTCTGTTACCATTTATAATCAACAAAACATTACTGGAACAGAAAGCACAATCCTATCAATTCTGCTCATACTGCTTCTGAAGTTCAAGATTTTGTTTTCTTGCCATTATTGAGAGCTACTGAGAGACTTATCAGCCATGAATTTGTTTAATCCTTCTATTTATTTACAAAACATTTTCATCAGAATGAAGGATATTTACAAAAATTAGAAGGTTCTGCATTGACTTCAATTAACATCATAGAGTTACCTCAGGTGGCCATGTTTTTATTTATTTATTCATGTTATTTATTCTTCAGAACTCATCAATGAAAGGGGTGGGGGGGTGTCTTATGCTAATTGAAGGTGCTTCCAGACAGAATAATATTACAAATGTGTAGCAGTCTATTTTTTGTTTTAGTTTAAGAGGTGACCTCAGAAAGGAGAAGAAAGTTGGGAGAAAGATCATATATAAAGAAGACTAGCTGATAACCCAGCATTGCCCAGGTATATATTTATAGGGGGGAAATGTTCAGACCAAATGTAATTTCTAACGTTGGATTTTCTCCCTTACCAGAGGGAGCCCCCTTGTGGAGTACTGTGAAACCGTTACCATGGCAACTCCACTGTGCTGTACAGTAGAAGCCATTTTATGGCAGTACAGTAGAAGTCATTTCAAGGCACAACAGGCTGTATCTTAACAGAACGCACACCCCAAGGGTTTTTAGGGGTTTCTTACCACCACAATATTTTTTCCCAGAAAGTAAGACATCTGTGTACCAAGTTTGGTTGAAATTGCTGAAGGCGTTCCAGAGTTATGCTGGAACATGCACACAGATACACAGATGCACAGAGCCATTTGCATATAGATAGATAAATAGAAGTCCCCATTGGTTTTGCTTGTCAGTAGCTGGCTGAGAAGGTCACAAATGACAATCACATGACCCCAGCATGCAGCAATCATCATAAATATATTCTGGTTGCCATGCACCCAAATTTTCATCATGTGACCATGAAGATGTTGTGATGGTTGTAAGTGCAAGGACTGGGTGTAAGTCACTTTTTAGTGCCCTGTAATTTTGAACGAATGGTTGTAAGTGACAACTATCTGTATCGTATCTAACTGTAATACATATGATCTGGTAGTTTGTTTTTAACTTTGTTCTTTTCTTTGTATATATGGGAAAAAATTAAAAGAAAAAGAAGGGGAAGAAAGGATGGTAATTGCTAGGTGAACAGAGGCTGGCTAACATTTTCCCTTTAAGAGAAAACAATCATATCTGGGTGCAAGATCAGTCCAATCTCTAGATGGCAGCAAAGAAATAGACATTTTTAATGGGGGCCTAAAAATTGGGGATGCTGCTAAGCCTCATACAAATTCTACTGGATCTGCCAATATGGCTGCAAGGGGGTGAGAAAAGCCCAGCCTGTGTTTTCTTTAAAGCATGTCAGTTCCATCACATCATCACAGCTGTCATCTTGACTTTTTATTCTATACCCCACAGATGCCCTGACTTCTATGGTTTAGAGAAAAAAAATTCTCTAAACCATAGACGGTTTATAATTTCATAAATAAATAGAACACTATACCACCGTACAATGCCTCAGTGAGGGAAAAGCTAAATTCTGAAAAGTTCAAAGTTAGGGAGCAGGAAACATTGCTTTTCCCCCTGTATTTCTTTGCTGCCATCTAGTGGTTGTTTGGATTATTATTTTTTATCCCAGGTGTATCTATGTCTACCTTCTCAGTCATCCAGGTCATGGTTGTCCTGAAGGTGGAAGAGATTTCAAGAGGCCACTGGGCTTTTTGATTTTTCTTTCTTTTGATTTTTCTTTGAGAACAAACTCATCAAGACTAGATTCAGCAGTCCATCTGCATTTAAAAGACAAAAGCCACTCTTTTGAAGATGGCAAAGTCCACTGGTTTGAAAGAGGGGTCAAAGACGCCATCTATGTTAAAACGGAGCAGCCCTCTCTCAACAGAGGGGGAGAGATATTAACATAACATATTAGCAGAGTTGGAAGGGACCTTGCAGGTCATCTAGTCCAACCCCCTGCCTAAGCAGGAGACCCTACATGTGCCTCCACCTAGGATTGAACTCACAACCTCCTGATTGGGAGGCGAGAGCTCCACCTATCATCTGTCTCCAATCTACAACACAGTCCTTTCAGCAGTTCCAAGAAGGCTCCACACCCATTTGTACTACTCAGATAGTACAAATGGGTCAACGATTCTCTAAAACAGGGGTCTCCAACCTTTGCAACTTTAAGTCTGAAGGACTTCAGCTCCCAGACTTCTCCAGCCAGCAAAGCTGGCTGGAGAAGTCTGAGAGCTTAAGTCCTTCAGACTTAAAGTTGCAAAGGTTGGAGACCCCTGCTCTAAAACAGCAAAGCTGGCTGGAGAAGTCTGGGAGCTGAAGTCCTTCAGACTTAAAGTTGCAAAGGTTGGAGACCCCTGCTCTAAAACAGCAAAGCTGGCTGGAGAAGTCTGGGAGCTGAAGTCCTTCAGACTTAAAGTTGCAAAGGTTGGAGACCCCTGCTCTAAAACAGCAAAGCTGGCTGGAGAAGTCTGGGAGCTGAAGTCCTTCAGACTTAAAGTTGCAAAGGTTGGAGACCCCTGCTCTAAAACAGCAAAGCTGGCTGGAGAAGTCTGGGAGCTGAAGTCCTTCAGACTTAAAGTTGCAAGGGTTGGAGACCCCTGCTCTAAAACAGCAAAGCTGGCTGGAGAAGTCTGGGAGCTGAAGTCCTTCAGACTTAAAGTTGCAAAGGTTGGAGACCCCTGATCTAAAAGAATGCAAATGACTAGCTGTCTGCAAGGAGTATAAATCCTCCCCTTCCCCACCATTCAATCAGCGCTGAAGAAGCTTCTTGGATGAGAAGCGAAACATCTTCAAAGAAAAACCAAAAAGTCCCGTTTCCTCTTGAAAAGCACGATATCATTGAGCTAAAAATCAGTTCATTTTGTGACCATTTGGAGTTATCATGGGACTGAAAAACGTGACTTGTGGCTGTTTTTCACACTTACGACCATTACACATCCCCATGTCATGTGATCAAAATTCAGATGCCTGGTAACTGACTCATATTTATGACGGTTGCATTGCCCGGGTCCATGTGATTTCCTTTTGCAATCTTCTGGCAAACGAAGTCAATGAGGAATCCAGATTCACTTAACAACCATGTTACTAAGTTAACAACTGCAGTGATTCACTTAACAACTGTCAAGAAAGGTCACAAAGTGGGGCAAAACCCTCTTAACAGCTGTCTCGCTTGGCAAGATAAATTTTGGGCTCAATTGTATCTGTAAGTCAAGGATTATGTATAGAATGAAAGGATTTGACTGAGCAAACGAAAGCAATTGTCAAACTATATTCTTCCTTTCTAGTGGTGGGATTCAATTTTGTTTACTACCGGTTCTGTGGGCGTGACTTGGTGGGCATGGCATGGCTTGGTGGGCGTGGCTTGGTGGGCGTGGCAGGGGTTGGATACTGTAAAATCTCCATTCACTCCCCACTCCAAAGGAAGGTTACTACAAAATTCCCATTCCCTCTTGATCAGCTGGGACTCGGGAGGCAGAGAATAGATGGGGGCAGGGCCAGTCAGAGGTGGTATTTACCGATTCTCCAAACTACTCAAAATGTCCGCTACCGGTTCTCCGGAAGTGGTCAGAACCTGCTGAATATCACCTCTGTCCCTTTGTCTCTCTTTTCTTTTACTCTCATTTTCTCTTATAACCTGCCCATACATAAAGAATGCAAATACTTTATCCTTCAAAATGCTCCCAGCTGCAGCTGTTGGGGATTCATAATAGATATCTGATTGCTAAAACTTGTGTGCTGTTTACAGGGTTGGCTTTCATGTCACCCAGGGACAATTCTGCCCTCTGCATATTTGCCACAGTGTGAACTTTATCCTTCACGACTGCGATGTCTGCCTCTTTGAGATAAGAAACTGAGATGGAGCACTTCTAAGGTCTTCGCATTGGTTATTTTAGGTGTACCACCATGGGCATGTTTAAAAATAGTAGATCTGAAATTTCAAACTTAGAAGTCAAATTTTGGATTTGGAGTAGAAGTTTCTTTTGACTGCCAAGATTTGATTGTTGATTCTTTTGTTTTCTGAATATGAAGCATCATAATCTCTCAAGTTCTAAAACTAAATTCAGCTTAATTTCAGCATAAATCTCATTACGTAAATTATGATATTCTGACATCAAGACAGATAAGCTGGCAAAATCATTTAGCTTTGCCAGCAAGATTTATTCTCAACAGAGGTTCTTAGAATTCTTAGAATAACAAAGTTGGAAGGGACCTTGGAGGTCTTTTAGTCCAACCCTCAGCTTAGGCAGGAACCCCTATTGATGGGCATGGCAGGGGAAGGGTACTGCAAAATCCCCATTCCCTCCCCACTCTGGGATCAGTCAGAGGTGGCATTTGCCAGTTCTCCAAACTACCATATTTTTCAGACTATAAGACACACCGGAGTATAAGACGCACTCTGCAGGCCTCCCAAACCCTCTGCACGCCTCGTTTTTTGCAAAGAAAAAAAAGGGCATGCAGAGCTTTGGGAGGCTCTTAGAGTGTTTTGGGAGGCTCTTAGAGTGTTTTGGGAGGCTCTTAGAGTGTTTCTGGGGACCTGGGGGGGAGGGGGGCAAAAATGAGCAAAACCGGCCCTCCCCAGCCTCCCAAATCCTCTGCATGTCAATTTTTGGAAAAGGGGTGGGGTTTCAGGAGGCCAAAAATGCTGTATTCAGTGTATAAGACGCACCCAGATTTTCACCCTCTTTTTTGAGGGAAAAACGTATGCCTTATACTCTGAAAAATATGGTACACAAAATTTCCGCTACCAGTTCTCCAGAACCTATAAGAACCTGCTGAATTTCACCCATGTTCTAAACTTCTGCCTACATTTTAAACAACACAGAACAATGAAACTAATAATTCTCATCCCTGCTACCTCTTTCTGTTCTTGCTTTCCTGTTGAGCCGTGCCTTCCCTTCCCAAAAGTTTATAGACTTGAGTTGTGTGGTCCTTATATTGACAATAATTACATTTAGACATTTATAAGATGTCTATGGCCGGCCATATAATCACATGGCCTTGCTTTCCTCATGATGGTTTTGTCCTTCTCACTTGGTAACTAGCACGAAAAAGAAATTTCCTTCAAAATGTCTTACGTTTAGATGTGTATAAGTCTTATACACATCTAAACGTAAGACATCATTACAGTGATGGCTAACCTTTTTTGGCTTGCGTGCCAAAAGCGGGGGGAGTGCAGGGGGGTCGTGCGTGGACGTGCCACACCCATAATGCTATGTGCGTGACCCCCTGCTTTTGGTGCGCTTTTTTCGCCCTCCCCAAGTCTGGGAGCTGAAGTCCTTCAGACTTAAAGTTGCAAAGGTTGGGGACCCCTGATTTAGTGCATAAAAGTAAAAAAAATTAAAGTTTGCTTTAAAAGTAGAAGAGTTTTGCCTTCGTTCATAAAACGTTAACATTTGTAACGTCCCCAGGCTCCAGAGGCTTTCTAGGAGCCTGGGGAGGGTGAAAAAAACCTCCCTCCCACCTCCAGAGGCTTTAGGAGGTTCCCTGAAGCCTCCAGAGGGCGAAAAACGGCCTCAAAAGAAGGCCTAAATCAGCTGGCCAGCGCACACATGCGCGCTAGTGCTGACAGAGCAACGCCTCGCGTGCCCTAAGAAATGGTTCCGTGTGCCATCTGTGGCACCCGTGCCATAGGTTCGCCATCACTGGTATAAGACCTATCAGCTTGGGATGAATTAGACTAAAATTGGAGGAGGCATTAAACTCCTCAGTCTTTGTTCAATGTTTATGTGAATTATTGATCAATAGAAATTTATTTTAAGGGAAAATATATATATTAAGTTCGGAACGTTGAAACGCTACCCCCAGAACCCATCAGAGAAAATAAACAAGCCAAGGCAACAACGGAAAGAGGAGAGACGAGGAGGGAAAGGAAGAAAGGGTAAAGTAGAGAAAGTAAGGGTGGGGAATTAAGAGTAGGAGAGAGGACAAGAAAGAAGAGAGGAGAGAAAGAGAGAGAAGGGAAAAAGGGAGAAGAGAGGAAAAATGAGAGGAGGAAATAAGAAGGCAGAGAAGGGAGCTTGAGAAAGTAGGAGTGAGGCTGTTGCAAAATAAGATGGAGACACGGGGTGGCAAGAAAGCGATCCAAACTGTATCATACAGTATATATGTAAGAATGTGTATAGAGATTAATGATGAATAGATAAATGTTAAATAGTATTTATAAGAATATATATCAATGAATGTTTTTGAAATGGGAAAAACAATAATAATAATAATAAAACATACTTTATTTGTAAAAAAAAAAAAAAGTCTTACGTTTAAACCCTAAACCAAAGAACCGCCTCATCTCACGGTGATATTATTCTTTCCAAATGAAATTTCAGGTTTCAGTCTAGATGGGAAGACCTTGGGCCAGATGGTGCTCTTTAAAAAGATGATGAGAAGCTGCACCAGAGCCAAATATATTATCTGATCGAGCAGTTCTTAGCAGCTCGGTTTATTCGTCGATGTCAAAAGTAATTTGGCAGACTGATAGATCTTAAGTAAACATAAGGGAGACCCCATGATCCAAAGCTGCACAGCTGATAAAAGGCCAAATGGAAAGTGACTGAGGCAGAGGGGTTTGCTCAAGCACAGAGTCGTCCCTCCCCTCCCCGCCATATTATCTACATCAGGTATGGAATTACCATATTTTTCAGACTATAAGATGTACTGGAGTATAAGACGCACCAAGATTTTGAACAGGTAAATTTTTTTTTTAAAGGCTTTGCCCTCCCTGACCCCCAGGAGCACTCTGCAGACCTCTCAAACCCTCTGCATGCCCCATTTGTTGTGAAAAGGGGGCACACAGAGAGTTTGAGAGGCCTGCAAAGTGCTCCTGGGAGCTGGGGGGACAAAAATATGATGCGTGGGTGGTGGGGTTGGGAACCCAAAAACGGGTCTGTTTTTTGCAAAAAAAAAAAAAAAAGAGGAAGACATGCAGAGGGTGGGGGAGGCCTATAGAGTACTCCTGGGGGGTGGGGAGGGTAAAAACAAGCAAACAATGGGCCATTTTTTGGGGAAAAAACAGGGTGTGCAGAGGGCGCAGGAGGCCTGTAGAGTGTTCCTGGGGGCTGGAAAGGGCAAAAACAGCTCCATTTTTGTGAAAAAAAGAGCCAGTTTTTGCTCGTTTTTGTCCTCCCCAGTCCCCAGGAGCACTTTGCAGGCCTCCCAAACCCTCTGCATGTCAATTTTTTTGAAAAACAGGATGCATGGGGCGGAGTTCCAGGAGGCCAAAAGTGCTGTATTCAGTGTATAAGAGGCACCCAGATTTTCAGCCTCTTTTTTGGGGGGGGGAGGGGGAAGAGTGAGTTTTATACTCCAAAAAATACAGTATGTCCCTGAGTCTTTTAGGAGATATGAGCTCTTTGTTCCTGTACTGATACTTCCCAATAGGGTTTTTTAAAATCTGCAAGTGGCGCTCAGCTAAAGTGATAAACCCTTTGGGGACAGATGGCAAATATTTAAATTGTAGAGTTTTTAAATACATTTTGCATCCACCTGTGACTTCTGTTCTAAAAATAGATTCCTCCCTTATTTGTTCTATTAGTTTCAGAACACAGTGTTCAATGACTGCCTTTTTAATTAATAACACTATATTTTTTTTCAAGGCAAAAGTTAAAGTTCCTTTAAACAAGCAAAATCAGTATTAAATGTCTTTCAAATGTATGTATTTATACTTACATACAGACTAAACACACACACAAACACACACACACACACACACACACACACTATCCAGGGGGCACAATGGCAATGAGCCAGGGGTGGGTTCCTGCCGGCATTACTCCTGGTTCGGCTCGCTTCACTTGCGCATACGCCAAACGCACGCTCCGCACGAATGCACATTTGCATCTAAAATGATCTGCGCATGCACACAATGTTAGAAAAGGGGAAAAATACATTTTTGCCATGAAAATTGTGCAAACGCAGAACTGACAATCGAGATGGCACCGACGCCAATAGAGCTGGTTCAGGGGCCTGGCAGGTCAAGTTACCGGTCCGAACCGGTAGGAACCCACCTCTGCATTGAGCTTGTCAGCTGGAAATCTGACAGCCCGGGTTCCAGACCTGAGTGCTGCACTAAGGGGTGAGCTCCCATTAAGTGCTCCAGCTCCTGCCCACCTAGTAGTTTGAAAGCATGCAAATGTGAGTAGAAAAATAAGTACCGGAAGGTAACAGTGTTCTGTGCCCTTGGTGTATAACCACATGAACACGGAAATGTCTTCTTTCATGCTGGCTCCCTTGAACAAGAAACGGAGATGGGTACTGCCCTCTAGAGTCAGAAACGACTAGGTAGGGGAAACCTTTACATTTACATTTATCTACTTAATTTAATTTAATTTATTTAGATTTATTGAAATGGACCCAGGGCAGTGCACAGGAAATTAAAATCAATAAATAACAATAAATACAAAAAAAGTTAAGAATAAATTAAAATAAAAACCTGTGCTAAAAATCCCAATTAAAATTCTAACATGCATTTACTCATTGGCTAAGCTAGACCGGCTTGATGGAACAAATAAGTCTTAAGTGAGCGGCAAAAGAGGGGAAGGTCTGAGATGGTCCGAAGTTCGGGGGGGTAGGTCGTTCCAGAAGGATGGCCCAGCCACTGAGAAGGACCTCCCCCTGGGCACCGCTAGCCGGCATTGGCTGGCGGATGGTACCCTGAGGAGGCCCTCCCTATGGGAGCGGCTTGGACGGAGGGAGGTATGCGGCAGGAGACGGTCCCGCAAATAACTAGGCCCCGTGCTAACTGTTCTTAGACCTACCTTGGTCCAGATTTCTTTTATCTTTGTGCACAGAGTTTAGATTAAACTGAATTGGGGAGGTTGTGCCAGGTTTTCCCCTACCTAATTCATTTCATGATGACAGCTTTTGATGTGAGCCTGTTCAACTAAGCACACTTAGAAATTCACCCGTAGTTGAAAACTTTAATAAGAATGAATATGCCTGCAGAGTTAAAGCCTTCAGAACTGTCAGGCATGCAGGGATGTTGAAAGTGGCTTTTTCCTGCATTCATTTAGCGCTCATAGTTGACTAAAGCCCAGGAAAGATCAGGTAACAATTGCTTCTAAAATCTCTCCATAAAGCTTTGTTCATCTCAGACAAGTTAAACTCAGGACAGTGGTAAAGATAAAAGGAATGCTCTGCGTAGCTCCTCTGTCATCTCTTTAAACGAAGGTGAAGTACATGGAATCCATAAAGGCTTTAAGAAAGTAGGCATTTCCCCATGTTGCATTATTCAAATATATTCATCTTGCTATGAGCATATTAGAACGAATGAGGATAAGTGATTTCATTACGCACACATACACATAAATTAAATTGCTCCAAAGAAGAAACACATGCTACAATTTGAGCAAATCCCATAACAAATTAGACTCAGTGAAAATACCTAACCAAAACAATTACCACCATGAAGAGAAATGGATGCTCACTTTGCAGTCCAAAATTGTTAAAGAATAGTCTAGTTTTCCAAAATAACCTCCACCATGTACTGTATGTGCACTTTCCCCCCCCCCCAGAATATTCATTGGTGCTATATCCATTTTGTAGAACATTCTTAACCAATTATCTTGACCCAGACAGTGATATAATTGAATGATAAGAAAGGGAGGGAGGGAGGAAGAAGAGAAAGAAAGAAAGAAAGAAAGAAGGAAGGAAGGAAGGAAGGAAGGAAGGAAGGAAGGAAGGAAGGAAGGAAGGAAGAAAGAAAGAAAGAAAGAAAGAAAGAAAGAAAGAAAGAAAGAAAGAAAGAAAGAAAGAAAGAAAGAAAGAAAGAAAGAAAGAAAGAAAGAAAGAAACACACACACAAAACCTTTTTTGCCAATGCCTTGTCTCAGCCATATGGGCTTCTATTGACAATATGAGAGGGTATCATTGAAAAATAGCTTTACTATCTTACTAGCTATTTATGAGAACCAGAGTATCCGAAGTTTTAGGATTGAATCTCTAATCTTGCACCTTTAGAAGTATTTAGATAATAGCTCCCCAAATTCTTGCCATCAGAGCTAACTATAATTGAGAAGACTTTTGTCCCAACGGTCATAAAGCAGGCAGCAAATGCCAGTTTTCCTTACAAACCTCTGTGAAAAAAAGATGAAAAATAACACTGCCTTAGTACCCTATAATTATGATACTATTGAAAATAAATAACACATATCTGTCAGGCATGAAAGACTAGGTCAACAACTGAAGGTTCAATTAAACTGATTAAATAGCCTATGAACAGGAATCTTCTCAACTAATGGTTAGCACCTGCTTGGAGGTAAATAAGAAACCACAGAATTCAACAAGGGTTGGACTCAGTGGTGGGTTTCAAACATTTTCACCAACGGTTCCGTGGGCATGGCTAGGTGGGGGGCATGTGACTGAGTGGATGTGGCCAACTTGATGTCACTCACACACACACAGTCCCATGACCCACAACCACCAAGCCATGGCTATTTCACTGGTTGCAAAAAGAATTTGGACTTTTTGACACTTTTGGAAGGGGGAAACCCAGCCGGTCCAGCTCAGCATGGCAGCCATCAGAGGCGAGAAGGGGCGTTCCTCCCACGGTCATCACAGAAGCTGCCCTGGTGATCCCCTCCCTGCCTCCCCAGGCCAGGCCCACAGCTCATGCCAGACTAAAGTAGGAGCCCACTCCCTTTGTCCACCAGGCCAGAGGGAGTGACAGCGGCACCGGGCAACGCCGCTAGCTCTCAAAGAGACAGCTGAGAACACCTATTTCATCAAATTGAATTCATAAGCTACTTAAAATTGATCCTTCTTTAACTGATTCCCTCTCACTCACTCCGTCTCCTCCGTGGGATTTGGGACAGGGCATCAGAACAACCCCTTTTCTGCCTCAATGCACATTCATAGGATACCTAAAACTGCTAAGGAGAAGAGTCCAGGTGCCCAGAGATTCTGCAGCACTTTGTCCTTAAAGGCTGCTCTGCATCTTTTGATCTTTCTCGGGTACAGAGAAAAGCGACTTTGGGCAGGGACTTGGCCTGCTGCTGAACTTGGAAGCTGAGAGGCTTCTTTTCTACCCAGTCACTGGCCACAGGGCGCCAAAAAGACCTCCGGTTGCTGCCACCATCTTCACGCATGCACAGCTTTCTTCTCATCGGCTGGAGGACTTTTCGGCGCCCTTTGGCCAGCAGCTGGGTGGAAAAGAAGCCTCCGATCCTCTGACACTCAATGAGGCAGCTGAGAGGCTTCTTTGCCAGCCAGCCGCTTCCCAGCTCCGGTCAGTTTGCAATCTGACGGACGTGTCAGGTGGGTGAGCGAGTGCCGACCTGGGGACCGATTCAGGGGCATGGCCAGCCTGCCGTCACTACCGATTCGGTGATCCAGGCCCAATTGCCACTACCTGGCCTAATCCACACCATCAACCTTGCAGACTGAAGCCTAAATTGTTTTAATTTGGATTTTAAGGGGTAAGAGTTTTAGGATTTTTAGCACAGGGTTATTAGTATTTAATCTGTTTTTAGTATTTATCTATTGCTATGTTCTTATATTTCTATTTTAATTTCCTGTGCACCGCCCCGAGTCCCTTCGGGGAGAGTGGCGCGGTTTATAAATTTAATAAAATAAAATAAATAAAATACAATAAAAACTGTGATGGTGCTTGGAGATGCCATGGGGAACCCAAAGGTGTTTTTTTCAAGAGGCAACTGGACTTTCTGCGTTTTTCTTTGAAGACATTTTGCTTCTCATCCAAGAAGCTTCTTCATCTCTGACTGGTTGGTGGGGAATGGGAGGATTTATACTCCTTGCAGACAGCTGGTCATTTGCATTCTTTTAGGACAGTGATGGCTAACCTTTTTCCCATCGTGTGCCAAAAGCGGGGAGAGCGCAGGGGGAGGGTCGTGCATGGGTGTGCCCTCACCCCTAATGCTATGTGTGTAACCCTCCCATGCATGCACACACACCCATGCATGCGTGCGTGACCCCCCCACTCCCCCCCACTTTTGGCATGCGATGGTCCCGTTTTTCACCCTCCCCAAACTCCAGAGGCTTTCTAGGAGCCTGGGAAGGGTGAAAAAAAGCTTTCCCTGCCCCCCGGAGGCTCTTCAGAGGCTTCAGAGAAGCCTCCTGAAGACTCTAGAGCAGAGGTTCCCAAACTTGTCAACTTTAAGACTTGTGGACTTCAACTCCCAGAAATCTCCAGCCAGTTCTGCTGGCTGGAGATTTCTGGGAGTTGAAGTCCACAAGTCTTAAAGTTGACAAGTTTGGGAACCTCTGCTCTATAGGGCAAAAAACAGCCTTAAAAGAAGACCGAAGTCGACTAGCATGCCCTAACAAATAGCTCTGTGTGCCACCTGTGGCACACATGTCATAGGTTCGCCAATGCAGCTTTAGGAGGTTATTAGGGTCACCTGGAGGTTTATCTGTGTCATCAGGGTTACCTGAGTGGTGCAAATTGGTGTGGCACCTTCTTGGAACTGTTGAAAGGACTGTGTTGTACATTGGAGATCGATGATGTCTTATCTCTCCCCCTCTGTTGAGAAAGGGCTGTTCAGTCTTGACATAGATGGCCTCTTTAACCCCTCTTTTAAACCAGTGGTCTTCTCTGTCCAAAATGTGGACTTTTTTGTCTTCAGATGAGTGGCCTGTGCCTTTTAAATGCAGATGGACTGCTAAATCTAGTCCTGATGTGTTTGTTCTCCTATATTGTGCCATGCACTTATGAAGAAGTTGTGAAGTAAAAAGGCACCTTTGGGACAATTACCTGGAAGACTGAGAATCTCCATAGATATGCCATGTAGAATTGAAGGCGAATTGGGCAAAAACTCTCATCAATGAGAAACTGCCCGTGTTGCGTCTTTAGCTGAACTATCTATTGTGTCACAGTCAACAATCAACAGTTTTCATCCATGACAGCAGAAGGGAATGACCCGTATGGTGAGGCCCCCTAGTTATATAGGAGGTCATAAATTGACCAAGGCTACAGATTAATGCTTGCTCCAGTGGCCGGATTAAATGTCACTTTAAAGTAGAAGGAAACAAATCACCCTATAGCATACTCAGAGACATGAAGTCAATTTATAAAGCTACTAAAAGGAGAACTGGTGTCATAAGATGTTGAATCCCTGGAAAGGTCTTTATGACAGATCTTTGCCCTGAGAGAAATGAATAATTAGCTTTAGTCAAACCATTGCTTCCTAGACTCAGCTACTAATGTTTTAATGTGGGATTAATAAATCCCGAAGTACCAACCTCATGATTAGTTTTCACAGTATATGGAGCTTAATCTAATGTATTTGTCATGCAGGCAACTTCAATTGTGATTGATGACATCTGGGAAAAATCATTTGCAGGATAGAAATCTAAATAGTTAGTCAAATGACCAATAATATAGATGACATAATTTGTGTACAGGTACACATTTGGAGACTGCTTTATATAGTAACAATGCTGTTATGACAATGACGAAAAAGTACCTTTATGTGAGTACCGACAATTATGATTTTTACAAATTTGTAAACCCTCCCAAAAAAAGCTTTAAAAAGTTCATAGCACAGTTGCAATTTCACTTAGTGATCATCTGGCTAAGTGAAATTTTGCCACTGAACAAATTATGTAGGCATACATATTCTTGTGACAGTATATTCTTCAAATGTAAAGTTATTCTGTTCAATTTTTTTGAAGAAATTGTTGTGTTGGATAAATTCATATTTTTAGTGTCATTAAATCTAATGTAATTTCATCTGCTTGGGCTAGATTCAAGGGTAACATTCTTTAGAAACCACATTGAATCTACCTGCTGCGGGTCAAAAAGCATAAAAATAAAAACCCAGACTTCTCTCTGTACCAGCAACAAGACTGAATAGATCACAGATCCAAATTCAGACCTTTAATATCCAAAGATTAAAACTGTGGTTGAAGAAAAGATGAATCTACCAGTTTCTGCTTTTTTGGCCACTGTGGTGGCACAATGGTTAGAGTGCAGTACTGCAGGCTACTTCTGTTGGTTGCCTGCAATTTGGCAGTTCGAATCTCACTATGTTCAAGGATGACTCAGCTTTCCATCCTTCTGAAGTCAGTAAAAGGAGCCAAATTGCTGACTCTGCAAACCACTAAGGGCTATAAAATGGTATATAAGTCTAAGTGCTATTGCTATTGCTGTTGTGTTTTTTTTTACATTCAGATTGAAAAACAAAAGTTTTCTGGTTTCTAGGGGGAAAAACAACCTTGTGGAAATGTGGCCAGTTCTTATCAGAAGCTGACCTGAGCAAATTTTCATCCCTTATAATCTTCCATTCCACTTCCATAATCCAAGTGCTTTTTTGCTGTCTTGAAAAGGAAGTGCAAGTGCTGATCATCGTATTGTTTTTCCAGTCCCGACTAAACGCTTCAGTTCATGATTGATTTGTTTGTTTACTTCGTATATACATTTACCATACTTTTAAGTATTTAATCCAGGGGAAAGGCAAATATGTGGTGTTTAGCACTCTTGTAAAAGTTGCGCCCCTTTCCCACTTTGGAGGAGGGCTAAACCTGTATCTCTCCAGGCAACTTTGCCATTGTGAGCCAAGCAGGAGCAAAAAAATGATGATTAAATCTGTACTTTTCCTTGGTGGATCTTTACAATTTTAGTGTCCAAGACATTTTTTATAAAACCCGTCAAGTTGTCCCAACTCAAGTACAATTCCAGTCAGTCTGGGACATTGAGTAATCCTACTCATAGGATAGGAACTGGATGCAGTTCAACTCTTTTTAATAACTATCAGCTGTTTTACATCTGTGGGTGATTCATTAAAATGGACCCTGGAAAAGATTACTTAGACTTAGTTGAAAAGAATCGCTTAGCAAACTCTGCCTGGTTAAATGTGCAAAATATATGTGGATTTGGCTCCTTATGTAACTGTTAACTATTCCTGCCAGAAAGATTAGCTGGTGAGTTTTGCAGAGAGAGGGAGAGGGAGGGAGGGAGAGAGAGAATAGAAGTGTGAATTCATTTGTGAAGTTTTAGCAAACTAATTTTCTTTTTAGTTTGAATTTCTGAACAGATTATCAAATGTTTTGCTATATTAATGCTCCCTCCCACCACTTCTGGTTTAGGGTGTTGCTAACTTGATCAATATCATTGTAATTAAGTAAATGTAGACATATTTTCACCCAGAAGGAGAAAACTACTAAAAGGACATTAAATGGTGTGTGGGTGTGGGTGTGGGTGAGAGAGAGAGAGGCAGGGAGGGATGGAGAGAGGGAGGGAGAAGGAGGGAGGAAGGGAGAAAGAAGAGAAGCGAAAAGAAGAGAGGAGAAGAGAAGAGATTCAGTGGAGGGGCAGGGAAAAAAAACCTTAGGAAAAGAAATATTTATTTTTGAAAAGTCAACCCAGCAAACAGCCCTGAAGAAATGATGTATGTGACAGAGGAAATATGCTTGGCAATGTCCTCTTGGCTTGGTTCTTTTTGTTTTACTTGCAAATTCTCTCTTGATGGTAGGCAGATGTTAATAATAATCCTTTCCTCCCCATGATGCCGACAAGGTCATGATGGAATAATGCAGAACAAATAATTTGAGTGACGCACACCTTTCGCTTCGAGAGACAGTTGGCAGGGCCTGAATTTGCCCATCGATTTTTAAAAGGACCAATTTCCATAGCAACAGCAAGATCTGTGAAATGTTATGAACGTCTTGTGTACAGGGCTCTTGCTTAGCTAAAAAAAGCAAGGGAAAAGAGATGAGGATATGAGCTCTAATCTTCAAATAGTACAACTATAAAAGGAAACCGGTTTGAGAAATTGCATTTATTTATGCCAGGGTAAAAATGTGCCCAAAACTGATCAGGGGGAAAATAAATATATTCTTCTCCTGATTTAAATACTTTCCTTCCTGTATATTGCTTTAAGTCCACAGTTCCAGGTTATGTTGATTTTACTTTGCCAAACGAAATATCTTTTAAGAAGATTTGTCAATAGCAGAGACAGTAAAAGAAGGGTAAGGAGACAAAATGTGAAAAAGAATCGAATCAAATCGAATCGAACAGAACAAAACAGAACAACAGAGTTGGAAGGGACCTTGGAGGTCTTCTAGTCCAACCTCCTGCTTAGGCAGGAGGCCCTACACCACTTCAGACAAATGGTTGCCCAATCTCTCACTTCCAGTGTTGGGGCATTCACAACTTCTGGAGGCAAGTCATTCCACTGATTAATTGTTCTGTCAGGAAATTTATCCTCAGTTCTAAGTTGCTTCTCTCCTTGATTAGTTTCCACCCATTGCTTCTTGTCCTACCCTCAAGTGCTTTGGAGAATAGCTTGACTACCTCTTCTTTATGGCCACCCCTGAGACATTGGAACACTGCTATCATGTCTCCCCTAGAGATTCTTCTAGAAGAATCTAGAACAACAAAAAGCTCATGTAAAAGTCAAGAAATGACCTAAATGTGTACAGGGGTTCAAAGAGTTGTATTTTCCCAATTTTTAAATAATAACAACAAAACCCTTAGGATTACCAATTGGAGCAGCAACACTTAGCTGAAATAAGGATGAAAAGAGCAGAAGAAGGCAGGGTATTTTCTAAAATAATGCCATTTCCAATAGAAATAATAGTGCAGAACATTAAATTTAGTACAATAAACCTTTTCATGGCCTTTCATCTATTTCAGAGACGCTTTTAATCAATAAAAACAAGCAGCTTAATGTAACATAATGGATAGAAAAATGCACTGGTTTCAATGAGAATTGTTAGGTACTTAGTGGACCCTTCCTCAAATTGGGTGTTTTGAAGGTATTAGACTTTAATTCTCAGCAGTGGTCATGCTGGCTAAGAGTTTTGATACGTACAATTATAGGGTAGGGAAGCTTGGCTTAGTGTGACATAGGAACCTTCCATTACTGGTTTAATGTTTTGCATGTGGTTCACCATTCCTTGTTTATAAAATCGCAGCATTTTATTAAAGCTTGGAAAGAAAGACAGGCTGAGGGGAAAGCAAGCAATCTAAATACACCCAGGGAGCAGAAAGTTAATGGGAATGTGAATTCTGCTCTCCTTATTCCTAATTCAACACTCCAATCCCAAGTCCAGCATTTACACAGAAAATCCTTATTTTGGCTACCATGCCAAGAGGCACTTCAGCAATATGGTAGAATATTAGATCTCCCCTATTTCAAGCAATGCTCTCCTAACCCCCACAATGTTTCACTGAAATTAATCCCCACAATCAACAGCTAATATTTTCTTTTTCTTGATGTCTTAAATTGACTTCTGGAAAACCTGCATGATGTCATCGGTTTGGTTTTTTCCCTCAAACCCTATTTTTCTTTGAACATAGTCTTCATGTTTCCACAAAGAGGTATCTGATGGTGCAGGGTTATCAAAGCAGTCAAGATGGCAATAGATGCTCCATTCTTTGATTGTAGGTGACATATTCATATAAGAAGCTTGAATTTGCTACCATCCTGACTTTTTAATATGCCCTCACATATTCCTTCTTTAGCTTCTTTTAACTGCTTCTTCAAATGGCCCAACTATATTATAGAGCAGTGTTTCTCAACCTTGGCAGTGTGAAGATGCGTGGACTTCAACTCCCAGAAACCCTCAGCCAGCATGCCGGAGGAATTCTGGGACTTGAAGTTCGTGCATCTTCACATTGTCAAGATTGAGATACACTGCTCTAGAGATGCAGTATTGTTGTGTCTGCTTCTAATATTTTTTCCTTCCTGCATGTTGATTTTAACAGGATAATCTCCTTCAGGTTAGATGGTCTCCTTTAGTGTATCTTTCTCCATGCGCTATAAAATGGGATCCATGCTAATGATGCAAAAAGAAAAACAATGACTTATTTGCAACTTAAGTGTGTAAAATATTAAAATACCAAATTGGGAGAAAATGTTGCTTCAGGACACCAGAAATTTTTATTGTGGCTTGTTGTTGTTGTTGTTTATGAGCCACCTAGGGTTGTGGTTCATAATGTGGGTATAAATATAAGCATTTTAAATATAAATGCATACATTTATTTCCTCCTTCCACTTTTGCCCCCAAAAGTTACTCTATATGACTCCCATGCTCAATTTGCCAATTTAAAGTTTTATTTCTTCCATCTTCTATTCAAAGTCCTATAAGAGTAATAATGCAGGTGATTCAATATTCCAAAATAGCCTAATAAATTTTTCTGCCTTTATCCTGTTCAGGTTTCACAAAGACTATTCCCAAAGCAAATCAATTTTTTCGTGGAGAAGGCTTAGTATTTATCTCCCGTCATAGACATAAAATTTCACTCAGGTCCTTCAACTCTCCCAACCCACTTTTTGGAAATGTGTCAAGTCCGTAAAATGATATGCCAAAATGGATGACTTACTGCTGAATCTTATGAGTATGCCAGGTGGCATTGTCAATGGATACACTGAAAGATGAATGAAAAGTGAGCATTCAACGTATAATAAAAATCCTTTTACTGCAGCAATAAAGAAATCTATGGTTTTTCATCTACCTTTTAAGACAGTAATAAATATGCCTGAGCTTGGCCCTGAAAACAAAACAAAGAACCCCAAAAGCTGACTACATTGTCTGCTGTTCTGGAAAATGAAGAAATCAGTGAAAATACTGCTACCAAAAAAAAAAACCCAACCCCACATTCCACAATGAAGATGGACCAATCTGCATTTTATTCCAAGAGTTTCTAAGTTTCTGATGACAAATTATCATTCCTAGTCCTCAGAGGCCAAGTACTAAAAAGGAAACAAATGCATTAAAGGTTTCCCCTTTCCAGTCGTGTACAACTCTAAGGAATGGTACTGATCTCCATTTCTTAACAGAGGGAGCCAGTGTTGTCTGAAGATATTTTGTGGTCATGTGGCCAGCATGGCTATATGCCAAGTCGCACAGAACACTGTTATCTTCCCACCAAAGTGATACCTATTTATCTACTCACATTTGCATGCTTTCGAACTGTTCGGTGGGAGGGAGCTGGGGCGAGTAACAGGAGCTCACCCCATCGCGTGGTGCTTGGGTCTCGAACCTGAACTGTCAGCTTTCCAACTGACAAGCTCCCGCTGAACCAGCAGTAGCGATGGTGAGTCTTCTTGAAAAAAAATGGTCTCTTCCATTCAAGTTGGTCTTCTTTCTCTTGCGGTTTTCCAAAATCATCTTGTCAATTAGGATTTGAACTTTTATCCCTCTCCTGTTTGGATGGTTTTCTTTCTGCTCAACGAGCAACAATATCTCAATGTTCCAATATCTCAAAAAAACCATGCAGTACATCTTTACCTGGTGCTGACCAATTCTTAACCTTCCTTGTCTTTTTATCTACCATTTCTATTGTCCCTACAAGTTCTTTCGATTCAGCTCCTTTTTTCACTTTCTTAATCCAAGCTGCATTCTTGCATTTCTCTGCCCAGAACTGCACTGTTTCTTCTTTGTCAGATGAAATCTCTCTTCTCTTTCTCTTTTGGTATTTATATCCCGCTCTCTCTCCCCGAGGGGACTCGAGGCGGGGCACAGGGTATTAAAAGCAACTAAAACCAAACAGATACAGAATTAAAACCTTAAATATAAATAAATAAATAACTAAATAACTAAGTTAAAAATAGATTAAACATATGTCCCTGCGCTAAAATCCCTCATAAAATCCCTTAATCTTAACAGAGACTATCCTATCCTAGGCCAGCCAAGCAAAAAAGATGTGTCTTTAGTTTCAGACGGAAGGAGCGGAGGTCCGTAGTTGTCCTAATATCGGGGGGAAGGTCGTTCCAGAGGGCTGGGCCCGCCACAGAGAGGGCCCTTCCCCTGGGCGTCGCCCGCTGACAAAGTCTAGTGGACGGCACCCGGAGAAGTCCCTCTCTGTGGGAGCGAATCGAAATGCCATCTGAAATCGACTCTCCAACCAAATATACAGTCAAGATATTGCAATGGAGTTAGGTGTGAGAAAAAAGAAAAGGACACAAGGAAACCAGATGGGAGGGACGAGTGTCATCAGCAATCCAGCTGGCTGAACATCTCCAAAATTCCAAGGAAAATTGACCTAGGAGAAAAGACTGGAAGAATTGCCAGCCTTGATATTTTATTTTAGGACAGTAGGACAGGAACCTTACGCATACTTAACTGACCAATCTGTTTTACAACCATCACAACCTATGCTTATAGTGGGGAGGCTCCATTATGGTTGTAAGTTGAGTACCTACCTACCTACAAATCCTTATTACCAAGAGAAGTTGTTATTTATTTTCATAGATGAACACTTGATCCCAACCAGGACTTTCACAAAGGGAAAAGCTTTGGTTTTCATGCAGATCCCATTAATATGAACATGCAACATATTCATTCATGTTCCCCGGCCTTCGCCTACAATATAATTTGTCCAACTTCTGCTGGACTGTTAACGTCCAATTAGTGATGCTATTTCATCTTACAGCTTGCCAGGATCATCTTGCTGTTCCTTAATTACATTAGAAATTGGTACAGAGCATTCCTCTTACCAAAATGAAATTAGCCTCCATAATTACTATACTTTAAAAAAGAAAGAAAGAAAGGGAAGAAAGTTTAGGGATTTAGATGAAAAAGTAGAAGGATAAAGTTAAAGGTTATCCTGGACATTATATATGCCAGCAAATTTGCAAGTAATGTGAACAGCTGATTAATGGATGCAGACATATTGACTAAATGGAGGAGGGGATTTGACTTTGAATGGTGGCATTTCCAATTGATTAGAAAAAATATTGATCTAAAAATTCTAGCAATTTTTGTAGATGATTGAAAATCTCTCAAATTTGTAGAATATTATTCAAGAGTTAAATAATAAGGAAAATACATATAAAATGATATATCGGTGGCATCTACCCCCGGCAAGACTTGCCAGAATGTTCCCTGGGACCATGCCTAATTGCTGGAAATGTGGTCACAGAGAGGGGACCTATTTCCATCAGTGGTGGACCTGCCCAATGGCGATTAAATACTGGGAAAAAATCAGGCAGTGGTTAATAGAAATCACCCAACATCGATTAGATTTGAAACCTGAAACCTTCCTGTTAGGACTTAAACCCCCAGATATCAACATGGAGATATGGTTTTTGGTGTTGCACATAATTATTGCGGCAAGATTGGCATTTGCCCAGGAATGGAAGAGTGATCAAATACCGATGGATAGGGCAGTAATAAACAAAATTAATGAGTGCGCAGAATCGGATAGATTAACAAAATTAATTAAAGGAAAAAAGGACTCAGAATTCCATAACTCGTGGAAGAGGTGGTATAACTGGATACGGGAACGACCGAATAATAACAACTGAAGCAAAAATATATGTTTAAATCAGATATTGGTAAATAATATCAATCAGAAATTAAAGGACGAATAAGAATTGATGAAGTAGGTAGATTAACTAGATGGGCTGTATATAGTGTAAATGTTGGTGTTAAATATTAGGCCTATTATTAGGATGGTAATGTTAAGTTTGGTTATTTAAATGTTATCGCTTTCTCGCGCTATGATGGCAATATGTTTAAAATTATGTTTGTATGATTTTATTTTTATAAGAATAAATAAAAAAATACTAAAAAAAAAAGAGTTAAATAATGGAATGGATGCATCTGTTGATTACAGCTTCAATTTTTCATTTCTCCATATGTACATTTAGTTCATCCTATTAAAATACACACACACACACACACACACACACACACGCATACATATATTTCATTTCATTTCATTTTATTAAATTTGTATACCACCCCATTCTCCCAAAAAGGGACTCGGGGCGGTGCACAGGAAAATAAGACCACGCATACACATAAAAATCGGTAATAAATATATCATAAATATTAAAAACTTATTAAATTAACCCAACCTGTGCTAAAACCAATTAAAACCCCAATAAAATCTAATTCAATTTAAAAACCAGTCGATGTTCTCAGAAGATTAGGCCAGGCCAGCTAAGCGAAAAAAGTGCATTTTTAATTGTTGACGGAAGAGGCGGAGGTCTGTGATATTCCTAAGATCGGGGAGTAGATCGTTCCAGAGGGCAGGGCCCGCCACAGAGAAGGCCCTTCCTCTGGGCATCGCGAGCCGGCATTGCCCAGCCGTTGGCACCCAGAGCAGACCCTCTCTGTGGGAGCGGATCGGCCGGAGGGATGTATGGGGTAGGAGGCGGTCTCGCAAATAACTAGTACCCATGCCATGGAGCGCTTGTATATATATATATATATATACATACATACGTACATACATACATACATACATTACATACATACCTACAATGTTCATTTTTCTGAACTGAATTGTAGAATTCAGAGACCTTCAAATTTTAAAGAATAATTGTGCTTTGATTTGCACATGCAAAATTAAATATGAATGAAACAAGTTTGTCTTCCACCTGTTGTTAGCTATGAAAATAGGATATTTGGGGTATATTTGCTCCTCTAATGTCATGCCAATCTTTCTGACCTGCTTCCATCCTTTGGTTTGCAGTTAATCTGCAGTTAATCTGAATGCTTAGAGTTGTGTCTCATCACACCTCCCTCCTAAAAGGAGGAGTTGAAGAAGAAAGAGCAGGACACATTATGGGATCAAATGGAATCAGAGGGTGTTGACAGCCAGTCGATACCCCCAGGGAGATGTCCAACTGCAGCAGGTCACACCAAATAAATATTGAATAAACACAATGAATAAACCAAAGATATTTGGCTGATCTCAATTACTCACTTCCAACCTCATGGGTCATCTCCCAAATCTGCAAAATAGAAGTGACAGTATGTACTAAAAATGCTCATAGTTGGCAGTCTGGATAGAGCAAGTCAACTATCCCAGATCCCAAAGAAAAATCGGGGGTTATTTTGAGCAAAGGAGAAATTCAATTCTTATAGTCTCAACAAAGCATCACAGCATATAAACAATTAATGTTGAAGTTGTAGTATAAGAGACATTGAACTTGAACATTGGGCACTATCTAATAAAATGAAATTCAATTGTGAAAAAAGTAAGGTCCTACATATAGGCAAGAAAAACCAAATGCACAAGTACAGTATAGGTGGTACCTTGCTCAATAGTAGCAACTGTGAGAGGGATCTAGGAATCCTAGTGGACAACCATTTGAATATGAGCCAGCAGTGTGCAGCAGCTGCCAAAAAAGCCAACACAGTTCTAGGCTGCATAAACAGAGGGATAGAATCTAGATCACGTGAAGTGTTAATGCCACTGTATAGTGCCTTGGTAAGGCCACACTTGGAATACTGCATACAGTTTTGGTCGCCACGATGTAGAAAAGACGTGGAGACTCTGGAAAGAGTGCAGAGAAGAGCAACCAAGATGATTAGGGAATTGGAGACTAAAACATATGAAGAACGGCTGCAGGAGCTGGGTATGTCTAGTTTGATGAAGAGAAGGACCAGGGGAGACATGATAGCAGTGTTCCGATATCTCAGAGGGTGCCACAAAGAAGAGGGAATCAAACTATTCTCCAAGGCACCTGGGGGCAGGACAAGGAGCAATGGGTGGAAACTAATCAAGGAGAGAAGCAACTTAGAACTAAGGAGAAATTTCCTGACAGTTAGAACAATTAACCCCTGGAACAGCTTGCCTCCAGAAGTTGTGAATGCCCCAACCCTGGAAGTCTTTAAAAAGATGTTAGATAGCCATTTGTCTGAAATGGTATAAGGTTCCTGCCCACGCAGGGGGTTGGACTAGAAGACCTACAAGGTCCCTTCCAACTCTGCTATTGTATATGCTGTGTTTGCATATGCAATATTGCTATTTTTTTTTTGATCCTTTCACGCCACATTTGTGCGTAAGGCAGCGTTAGCTACCTGTCACTTCGGGCTGCAGCTTGCGCTGTCTGCGCTGGGCTGAGGAGCTGGGTGTGTGTGTGAAGGGGGACACAGCAAGACTGAGGCCTTAACGCAGGAGAGAAGCCACATTCAATTAACCTGCTTATCTGTATTGGGTAAATTCCATGTGACTTATCTGCAATACCCTTCATATATATCAAAGTGAGACACCTGATTATTTAATATCCAAATTAAATTCAGGAAGGTAATGAATGTCTAAGGAAAGGAAGATTTTTGATCTTTTTTATGAGAAGACAAAGCTGCTTTTTGAAGTGGGACAAAAATATTTAGGATACAGCCCTATAAAAATATTATATGAAATAGCTGCTGAACAGTTTTCAAAAGATAAAAAGAAAATCTGAAGTTCATTAAGAACATCTAACTTTAGTGTGTTAATTGGAGTTAGTTGGAATTGTTTTGGTCTGAAACAGTGGTGGGTTTGTACCAGTTTTACTACCGTTTTGCTTGTGTGCGTGCGTGCGCGCTCTCTCTCTCGCACGCAATGCTTCTGCGCATGCATAGAAGTGTCCGGGTGGGTGGGCAGAGCCTCCCACCACCGCCACTACCAGTTCGGCCGAACTTGGCCAAACCAGGAGCAACCCATCTCTGGTCTGAAAGTGAAGTTTAAAGCATGTATTGTAAGAGAAAGTTTTTAAAAAGATGTATTAGAATGTTTTAATTTTAGAAATGTTTTTAAAGAAAAGCTTAGTGCTTTAAAATGGATGGGAGAAAAATTCCCTTTAAGGTTAACCTGCCCCACTGTATATTGAGGGGGGCTGTGTGGAGAGGGTTTCCTCTTTTAAATTCTTAGGAGTGCTTATTAGCCAAGATCTCACCTGGAAAAACAACACGTCTCTGGTGATTGGAAAAGCCCAACAGAGACTTCATTTCCTTAGAGTCCTGCAGAAAAATCAGGTGGAACAATGGCTGATGAGCTCTTTCTATTGGTCCACCATAGAAAGTGTCCTCACATATTGTATCACAGGGTGGTATGCTGGTTTAACAGTTGCTGAGAGGGAGGCACTACAGAGAGTGATCAATTCAGCACAAGAAATCATCAGTTGCCCTCTGACATCACTGGAAAACATTGCCAGATCTTGCTGCTTTAGCAGAGTAAGGAAGATTCTCATAGATGATTCACACCCTGGTTGGTATCTCTGCACGTCTACCATCAGGCAGAAGATATCAAAGTATAGCCAGCCAAACAAACAGGTTTAAAGATAGCTTCTATCCTTGGGCTGTGAGACTTTTAAATTCAACCACAATCACTCCATGCACATGCTAGTTTTTTCTTTTTTCTTTTCTCTCTTTTTTTTTGTTTCTGTTATAATTTTGCACCAGTGAAGTTAAAACCAATTTCATTGTAATTTTAGTACAATGACAATAAAGATAATTATTATTCTGTGGTTAATCTTTGGTGAGATTCACAGTCTTTCAGACTGGTTGGCAGCTCAACAGCTCGAATCCCAACCAAGGATTTAGGAACTGTCAAGGTAACGTCGGAGGATATAAGCTGTTCCAAGCAGGGTGGCCCTTTGTAGAGTCAGAATGCTCAAGTCCGGCAAACCTAGAACTCCACATAGCGAGGCAGTCCCCTAGGTATTGCTCCAAGGGCTCCAATCACAATCAGGACAACACACGACTTTCTCTTCCACAATCGCTCAACTTCAATTTGCAAGTCCAGGTATTTTGTGATTTTTTCTTGCTGCTTATTTTCAATTCATGCATTACCAGGTATTGCAATGTCAACGAACCATACTTTTTTCTTTTCAATTATTGTTATATCAGGCGTGTTGTAGGACAAGTGCCTGTCAGTCTGAATTCTGAAGTCCCACAAGATCTTGACTTTCTCATTCTCTAAGACTTTCTCAACCTGATGTTCCCAGTGATTTTTGCTGTACTCAAATCCAAACTTCTGGCACAATTTCCAGTGAATGATCTTAGCAACATGGTCATGGCATTGTAGGTAGTCAATTTGTGAAATTTTGCTGCACCCACTGATCAGGTGGTCGACTGTCTCGTCTTTCTCATTACAGAGGCGACATTTGCTGTTGGTGGTAACAAGTTGAATTTTTGCCTTCATGCAGTTTGTGGCTAAGGCTTGTTCTTGAGCTGCCAAAATAAAGCCTTCTGTTTCTTTTTTCAGTATTCCCAATCTTAACCAGTTCCAAGTTAGTTTTTGGTCAGCTTTGCCTTCAATACTTTTCAAGTATTGGCTATGCATAGCTTTGCTTTTCCAATTTTCAGCTCATTTCTCAATTATTTCTTTCTTATATTCAGCTTTTGACTTAGTTGTCTTTAAAAGGCCTCCTTTATTTACTTCCTTAATCATTGGTTCTTCACTTTTCTGGATGTAATCATTCAAGCTGTGTCTTTCTTCTTCCACAGTCTGCTTTACATGTAGGAGTCCTCAACCACTTTCTGCTCTTGGTAAATATAATCGGTCAACATCACTTTTAGAGTGCAAAGCATGATTCATTGTCATAAGCTTCCTTGTTTTTCTGTCCAAGTTGTCCAACTCCATCTGGGTCCAGTCAATTATTCCTGCAGAGTATCGAATCACAGGTATAGCCCAGGTATTTATGGCTTTTATGATGTTTCCTCCACTCAATTTGGACTAAATTATCAAATTATCAAATTATTATTAAATTATTAAATTATTAAATTATTAAATTATTAAATTATTAAATTATTAAATTATTAAATTATTAAATTATTAAATTATTAAATTATTAAATTATTAAATTATTAAATTATTAAATTATTAAATTATTAAATTATTAAACTATTAAACTATTAAACTATTAAACTATTAAATTATTAAATTATTAAATTATTAAATTATTAAATTATTAAATTATTAAATTATTAAATTATTAAATTATTAAATTATTAAATTATTAAATTATTAAATTATTAAATTATTAAATTATTAAATTATTAAATTATTAAATTAATAATAATTATTGTTGTTGTTGTTATTGTTATTGTTATTATTGAATCTGAAAGAATACAGTGAATTTTGTTAACATAAATGGTGATAATTTGTAAAGTTTATTAAGTGCAAATATATAGAAACATAAAACTTTGGTTTTGCCAATTAGATAGATTTGTTGTTATAGAAATGACTAGTAATATAAGGTAAAGATAACGGTTCCCCTGCACAGGTGTGCCAGGGGCGCCCCTGGCTGTAGGGGCGGTATTCATTTCTGTTTCTAAGCTGAAGAGCCAGCACTGTCTGAAGATGTCTCTGTGGTCATGTGGCCAGCATGACCCAATGCCAAAGGTGCACGGAGTGCTGTTACTTTCCCACCAAAGTGGTCCCTATTTTTCTACTTGCATTTTTTACCTGCTTTCGAACTGCTAGCTTGGCAGAAGCTGGGAAAAGTAACTGGAGCTCACTGCCTTACATGGTGCTAGGGATTCAAACTGCTGAACTGCCAACCTTTTGATCGACAAGCTCAGCATCTTAGCCACTGAGCCACTGCATCCCTATGCTAGTTAAATACCAATGTTTAAAAGTAAAAAGTTGACATTGTAATGTTATCTTGTAGTGTGCTAAAAAGAGTTGGAAGTCAACACCTTTTTTCATTCTTCCTTTGTATGTCATGTTTTCTTTCCCCCTTTCTTTTTCCTTCCCTTAATTTCTTATTTTTTTTCCTTTATATTTTATACATTGACAAAACAATAAAAGCTATCTTTAAAAAAGGACATCTTAGTTCTAGTATTTTTAATATTGTGGAAATGAAATTATAGTGCATATTCGCTTATTTAATTTTGCTAAATCTATGGTTTCCAATAAATGTACATATCAGTACATATTCTTACATTTTGGCAAATTGCCATTTTTATTTATCAAATGCATTTACAGATCCTGCCAAAAACCAAGAAACACCACCCCCACCCCCAAAATGTTTGTCAGAACAAATGGTGGGAATTGCAAAAAGATAAAAGAAGCAAAGCCAAGAAAAATAAATATCTGAAGAGGGAACTTGATTAAGAATTTCAGAAAACTATTAAAATTTACATGATATTCCCTATTTGCAAGAATTTCTGGTACTAGAAAATCGAGTAAAACAGCAGGCTGGTCATTGCCCAGTCAGAAAGTTATAAGAATTAATGGAATATTCCCAAAAATATATCAAATAAAAGAAGAATCAATAATAGTTCTGATCAAGCTATGCCAGCAAAATTAAATAATGACACAGTGGCCAATAGATTAGAAAAAGTCAATTTACATACCAGTACCAATTAAAGAGACATGGGCAATACATTATAAGTCAATTTAAATACCAGCACCAAAAAAGAAGGCATAACTGAAAGTATGAATTATCATACAAGTATTCCTAATTTTGTTAAAATTTCATTTCATGTGCAGAGAAGAGCAACAAAGATGATTAGGAGACTGGAGGCTAAAACATATAAAGAACAGTTGCTGGAATTAGGTATGTCTAGTTTAATGAAAAGAAAGACTAGGGATGACATGATAGCAATATTCCAATATCTCAGGGGTTGCCGCAAAGAAGAGGGAGTCAAGCTAGTCTCCAAAGTACCTGGGGGCAGGACAAAGAAGCCATGGATGGAAACTAATCAAGGAGAGAAGCAACTTAGAACTAAGGAGAAATTTCCTGACAGAACAATTAATCAGTGGAATGACTTGCCTCCAGAAGCCGCCCTGGGTCCTCTGTGGAGAAGGGCGGGATATAAATATAAATAAATAAATAAATAAATAAGTTGTGAATGCTCCCACATTGGAAGTTTTTAAGAAGAAATTGAACAACCATTTGTCTGAAATGGTAGCGAGTTCCCTGCCTGAGCAGGGGGTTGGCCTAGAAGACCTCCAAGATCCCTTCCAATTCATATTGCACTAAATAAGGCTAAAGATCAATCAATGTAGATTTGAGCCCTACATAGAAAGAAGATGCCAGCTGTTCAAGCTGATTTTAGAAAAGGCTGAAAAACAAGAAATATTATTGTTGAATAATTGAGAAAATAAAAGAATATCCCTCCAAAATATGTACTTCATTAATTATAGACTGGATTTTAAATGCCAAGCTGTGGAACATTCTTTAAAAACAGGAATCCCTAGTTGCACTGTCATCAAGTAAATAATGGGAACTCACCCTCTTGCTGAGAGCTCGGGTTTCGAACCCAGACTGTCACAAGCTCAGCATCTTTAACCGCTGAGCCATTGCATCTCCTTTTCTCATTTCGCAACTAACAACAATCCACTGTGAAAGAACTAGCAGGCAATAACCATACCACAAAGCCTTGATAGGGTAGCAATAAAAGTTTTGGAAAGGATATTAATTTGTTGTAATACATCTTTCCCAAAAAGATCAGAACTGTGCAGGCAATTGTTATACCCATCAGTGGTGGGTTCCTACCGGTTTGGACTGGTTCAGCTGAACCGGTAGTGGTTTGATGGTCTGGGTTGCTGGAACCAGCAGTGACCCAGGCCTGCCACACCCCTGAACTGGTTCTCTGGGTGACGCCTATGGTGACGCCATCTTGTTTTCTGGTTCTGCTCATACCCGGAACAATTTTTATTGTTCTGGTATGCATGCACCGACAGTGTGCCCATGAATGAACCAACAGTAGTGGCTGCCGGAACCCACCAGATACTCATGTTTCTAAGTAATAACTCCATAGAAAGCAGAACTCTGAGGCAAGTAGATTCCTCAAAGAACAATTTTATTGGAGATATCATATTGGCACAAGCTGGTGAAAACCGACTCTGAAATTTCCTGTGGTTTTCATTTGATTAAAAGCTAAGGTTGGCCCTTTCCCCAAACAGTCAGTTACATTGTCCAAACAAGTTACTGGCTGGTTCCCTGGTTACTTTCTCCTCCTTTCTCTAGCCACCTGTTGGAATGTCCTTGGTTCCCACAGGAAACTATTTTGTTTTAGCTACAAGATCCCCCTCTAACTATGTTCCCCCTCCCTATCCCATCTTTGGATTATGGCATCCCTGAGGCCTCCAAAATGGCCCCAGCCAGGTTCGTTTCAGAGTTGACCATCAGTTTATATTCCTAAATCATGGATATACTGCCTGAGGTCCTCTATGCGTCAGAATTGAAAAGATTCAGTTCAATGTGAATAACACAAAGTCTAATATACATGTCCCAGGATAATGTTGTAGGATGTAATCTAGGTTGGTCACCGGAACCAGAGTTTTTCTCTTCGTCCGATCCGCTCCCACAGAGAGGGTCTTCTTCGGGTGCCGTCGGCCGGGCAATGCCGGTTGGCGACACCCAGAGGAAGGGCCTTCTCTGTGGCGGGCCCGGCCCTCTGGAACGACCTACCCCCTGACCTTCGCACAATCTTGGACCTCCCCCTCTTCCGCCAACGTCTTAAGACGTACTTATTCCAACAAGCCGGCCTAGGATAGCCGCCCGTTTCTGACGTTTTAAGGAAATTTGTAATTTGGTAGGGTTTTTAATATTGGGTTTTTAGCACGGGTTAATGAATTTAATTACATTTTAATCGATATTTATTGTATTTTTGTGTTTTTAAGATGCCTGTGCGCCGCCCTGGGTTCTAACAAGGAGAAGGGCGGGGTATAAATTTAATAAAATAAAATAAATAAATAAATTCTGAGCTTTTGGAGTTGTGCTGGAGTCCATCTTCAGGGAATTTCTCTCCAGGAGTGTGTGTGCTGTTCTCTGTGTGATATTACTTGGAAGGCAAAGGCTGGGCAGCACAAGCAAACAACAGGCAACAGCTTACGCTAATAGCCATCCATCCACACACCCAGTGGTGGGTTTCAAATTTTTTAGAACCTACTCTGTAGGTGTGGCCTATTTTGTGGGCGTGGCTTGGCAGTCATGTGACAGGGTGGGAGGGGCCACCTTTTAAAATGTGGTGAAACTCATTTAACAACGCTCTTGCTTAGCAACCAAAATTTTGGGCTCAATTGTGATGATAAATTCTTTCTTTCTTTCTTTCTTTCTTTCTTTCTTTCTTTCTTTCTTTCTTTCTTTCTTTCTTTCTTTCTTTCTTTCTTTCTTTCCTTCCTTCCTTCCTTCCTTCCTTTCCTTTCCTTCCCGTTGGGTCACTGGCAGCGGCAGGCCAGATTTACTTCCAGGTACGCCGGTGGAACCCCCTCTCACCGGCTCTCTAAATTTCACCAACCGGCTCTCGCGAGTAGGTGCGAACCTGCAGAAACCCACCACTACACACACCCCAATCAAAATCTAAGCCACATAAAACAGGTACCAAGTAAATACCACACACAGAACAGCACAAACTCTGCCAGAGAGAAATTCCCTGAAAATGGGCTCAAGCACGAATCCAAAAGTTCGAAAGACAAAACCTTTGGTCCCAGTGACAAACTCACATTGGTTCCTGCAATATGAAGTGGGCTGGCTTCATAGTTGGAACACTTTGCCATTTGTTGAATGAATAATTCCTTGAAAATCCTGCAGAGGGCAATGATGCATATTCGGAGCACAACACAATGCTGAAAATCATCAACATTGCTCTCCATCTTTATCAGATTAATTTGTAATTTGTCTTATGAGTAAGACAGATTTCCTTTAACATTCCATTTAATATTAATAACAAACTGTGTCACATGTGCCAAAAACAAAAAAATCTTCCCGAAGTGGAAATCGGTAACTTATCTTGCCAAGTTCACATAGAAAAATAAAAAATAGAACTATAACTGAGGATTGAGGACATTGTAAACACCACGCATTTAATGGTATAAATGTAGAGCATCAAGAGTTACTTTGGGATACTCATTGAGAAAAAAATGATCAGAGGGGGAGAATATGAAGTCACCATATTGGTACAAAGACCCCTCTTTTAGACAGAAAATAAACTTTAATTTATTAATCTTCTTGGCCCTGGCTCTTACATGAGCACCAGCATATTCCATTGGATAAAAGAATCGAAGAATATTTCATGAAATGTCTCAACCAAATATATATCTGTGTGTGCATGTACCTTCAAATCAATAGTGATCTCTGGTGACTGCCTGGATTAATTCCTGGAGTTTTCTTGGCAAGATTTCAGAATTGTTACCCATTGTCTTCTTCCTAGGGTTAAGAGAGAGTGACTGGCCCGTGGTCACTCAACTGGATTCGTTTCTAAGGTAGAACTAGAACTCGCGGTGTCCCAGTTTCTAGTTTGGTAGCTTAACTACTACACCATATTGGCTCTCAACTGAAAATATGCCTTGCAGAGGTGGTATTCAGCCAGTTCTGACAGGTTCTGGAGTGGAAATTTTGGGAGTGGGGAGGGAATGGGAATTTTGCAGTATCGTTCTCCTGCCACACCCACAAAGCCACACCCACAGAACTGGTAGTAAAAAAAAAATGAATCCCACTACCGATGCTTTGGAATACCATTCATTTACAGTATTATTTGCAAGGCATCTTCAAATCTTCAAATAAACATTTTCTGTTCTAACACAGACCTTTTGCTGTACTATGAAGTGTTTCTTAAATTCAGGAGATTTGTTCTTTATTTCAAAAAGGAAACATGAAGCAAATTGGATCTTTTCTTCTTCTTTTTTGTCTTTTTTAAAATTCACGTATGAAATGAAAATACATATTCATTTGTTGTTCAAAGTAGGTAATTTTCTTTCCCCTGCATTAACATTTATGTACTTTCCTTATTCATCTAAAAAGCATTATCATATTTGGCATTACAGATTTAACTCTATATGAGTAAAGGGCAACCAAAAGAACTGTTCATATTTAATATTTTTGGAGTATTAACACTGCATTAGGACTTGAATTTGGCGAGAAGCTTGTAGAACTTTTTTCTGGTTATTTTCAGAGGTGGGCTTCAAAAATTTCAGTAGCGGATTCTGTGCCTGGTTGCTGGGTGGGCGTGGCCATGGTGGGTGTGGCCTATTTGACCTGCACCACGGTGGGGGGACATTTTTGCCTTCCCCAGGCTCTGGAGGCTTTCCTCGAGCTGTGGGAGGGTGAAAACTGCCTCCCCCAGACTACGGAGGCCCTTCAGAGGCTGGAAACGGCTTTCTGGAACTTCCAGGAGGCCCGTTTTTCCTTCTCCCAGAGCCTCCGCACAGGCACCCTGCACTTACCTCTCATTCAAAACAGGCCACGTGGAGAATCTTGGGAGGGGAGGGGCATGAGGGAGGGAGGGGGATGGGTGGGGCCAGGCAGGGGTGGGATTTAGAGGTTCTCCGAACTGGCCATAACATTAGCTACAGGTTCTCCCGAATCCAGGCAAAGCCATCGCAGCCCACCCCGCTTATTTTATGCCCCAAAGAAACCATTTGAAAGGGTGAAAGTCAGGTTCAGAAAGGAGAATTCAAACCTATATACTGTTAATCAGTGGTAGTCAACCTGGTCCCTAATGCCCACTAGTGGGCGTTCCAGCTTTCATGGAGGGCGGTAGGGGTTTTGTTCGATACTGAAGCACTTTTTTTTTTAATTTAATTGACTTCCCTACTTTATACATCACCATTACTGTGGAACCGGTGGACGGTTAGAAAATTTTACTACTAACAGAGATACAAAAGTGGGCGGTAGGTATAAAAAGGTTGACTACCCCTGCTATAAACCCTCAATTTAATAGACTAATTGTAGTAGACTGCAGTCCAGAATTTCAGGAGGCAGGAACTCTTTTCTAGAGGCAATGAGAGAGAGAGAGGGGGGGGGGAGGGGGGGAGGGAGGGAGGGAGGGAGGGAGGGAGAGAGAGAGAGAGAGAGAGGCAGACAGACAGACAGATCAAGAGCTTGAAATGTCTGGTAGGCAGGAAGAGGGCGAAAGTGGACCCTCCCTAGCAATTCATAGAGTATTTCTAATAGTTATGTAAATAGTTGCTTCATCTGGCAAGATTCTGTTTGTAGGCGAACAACAATAAATAATTATTCAACAGTAACTCCTCATGTCGTCCTTAGTTCTTTGGGCTCTAATGGAGGGAAGGTGTGTCCATTAAAGCCCATTAAAGCCCCCACATTCCATTAGATGTCAAATGAGATTTCAAACCTGCTCACACGTGAGAAGCCTACTTTATTGGTAGTAATGATCATGATTATTACCATAAATTTCCGTACTGTTTTGATTAACGCTGCAATTGTTATAAGTGTGAAAAATGGTCATAAGTCATTTTTAACGCTGTTATAACTTTAAAAGGTCTCTAAATGAAGGTTGTAAGTTGCGGGCTACTTGTAACCCATCAGCAGTTTTCTTTTCAAGCCCTTTCTGCCTCTTGTCATCCTCCTGCTATAGGCTTGCTGACATTTTTCTTTTCATTAAGAGTCACTCAGCACTACATTGGTTCAACATCAGTGTGTGTATGTATGTATATGTGTGTGTGTTACGTTTTTTGTGCTGATAAACAAATAAAGGGAGACTAGTATAGATCTATTTCAAGCTATTTAGCTCTCATCAGCTAACCATACCCTTACTGGGATTTGAACCTGGGAAGTATTACATGTGAGGCAGTTGTAATTGCCACTACAATATATGTATGTCATGCCTCAGCATATAACTTTTATACACTGTTGTTGCTCTCTAGTGTGGAACAAGCCAGGTATTAGACAGGTTCCAGGGACCCACTGGAGCAGATGGGGGGGGGGGCAAAGGCAGGTGGAGACAGCTTCAGTGTCCCTGAGTCTGCCATAAGGGAGAGGTACATTGCCAAGTGCTGAAATTTTGTTCGTAAGACTGCAGGGATGCTGCAGCTGCCATAATTTTGGTTCGTCCTTCGTTCATCACTGTAATTTCAAACAGTCGCTGAACAAATGGGTGTAAGTGGAGAACTACCTGTGCACTACAATGTGTCTGGAGGGTTGATCAATATAGCATTATCTATATAAATAAAAATGTAAAATAGTTTGTACGAATCCACTAATCTCAAAAACTACTGGACCGATTTACACCAAACTTTCACACAATGTTGACAAGGACTTCTGATAATAGAATACCAAATCATTTTGTGCCTAGCACACGTGTATCGTGTGCAAGGCACACACAAGTAAAAGGTACTGACTGAAAACGTTTCAAACTCCGTGTAACTCCTCCCATCCAGCTGATACATCATGGACACGTAACGGCAGAAAACCGCCTTGAAGGAACGTTGCCAGGGGCAACGTGGAAAGCAATGCATGTGCCTCCCTGTCTGCCTACAGCCACTCTCTTCCACACACACGCGCATGCACACGCACACGCACACGCACACGCACGCAGGGCCACAGGATCAGAAGCGTCCGAGCCCCGTGTGGTAGTCGCCTGGTGGGCGTGTCGGGCGGGGCAGCCGGGTGCGTCTCCACCAGCTCTCTCCAATGGCCACCAAGGTGCACTTTCTGGAGCCATTGGAGAGAGCTGGTGGGGGCATGGTCAGCTGTCCTGCCTGGTGTGCCTGCCGGGCGGCAGGAGCTGCGTGTCGCGGGGCTCGGGGGTGGGGGCAGCGGCACGGGGCTGGTGGGGGTGGGCATGCGGTGCCCGGATGGCCACGCTCACTGCGGGAGGAGGCAGCCCTAGCCTCCCCAGCCCGACATGCCGGCCTTTTCGCTGCTTGTGGAGGGGGGGGGGGGAGACTGATACACAGAGAGACAGAGAGGGAGGGAGAGACAAACAGAGAGATAATGTATGTGAGAGGTCGACAGGCACACACACAGTGACAGAGAGAAAGGGAGGGGAGAGAGACAGACACACATGAGTGAGAGAAAGATAGGCAATCATACGCAAACAGAGTGACAGAGATGGGGGAGGAAGGAGAGAGACAGAGAGAGAGACAGAGAGAATGACAGAGAAAGACAGAGAGGGAGGGAGGAACAGAGGGACAAAGAGACTAATGATTTTGCCCCCCACTGTGAGGCACAAGGGAGGGGGGGAGGGAGGGGGGCCTGGAGGAGGTTGACTGTGGGGTGATGGTGGTCTGGGGAGGGGAGGGCTATTTATTTAGGTAGAGGAATATAGAGAGAGGAAGAAATACAGCAGGTAGTTAGGTAAGTAGAGGGATAAACGAGAGGGATGAATACAGCAGGTAGGTAGATGGGTACAGGTATATAGAGAGAAATACAATAGGTAGGTAGGTAGGTAGGTACATAGAGGGAGAGAGGGAAGAATACAGTAGGTAGGTAGGTAGGTGAATACAGAGAGAGGGGGAAATATGGTAGGTAGGTAGAGGGATAGAGGGGAGAAATACAGTAGGTAGGTAGGTACAGTGATAGATAGAGGGAGAAATACAGTAGGTAGGTAGGTAAATACAGGGATAGATAGAGAGGGAGAAATACAGTAGGTAGGTAGATAAATAGAGGAATAGATAGAGAGTAAGAAATACAGTAGGTAGATAGGTAGGCGGTACAGGGATAGATAGGGAGAAATACAATAGGTAGGTAGGGGGATAGATAGATAGGGAGAAACACGGTAGGTAGGTAGATAGAGGGATAGATAGGGAGAAATACAGTAGGTAGGTAGGTTGGGGGTTATATGGTGGTTGTGTGTATGTGTGCAGGTGTAGATCTACACACAGATTGGTTGGCCATTTAACCAGATTGGGCCACAGCAACGCGTGGCCGGGTATAGCTAGTGACAAATAAAAATGGAAAGGGAGTGGAAGCTGTCTGCCTAAGTTATAGAGGTGTTGCTGTCTAGCTGAGAAGAGGACCAAGCTGGAGAACTGTTGACATTCTGGTATTTAGGAATTCTTTTCTCCATCACTTTCTTTAGCAGGGTTGGGGATGAGGCTACCGTACCTTTAAGACGCACCGAGATTTTGAAGGGGCAAATTTAAAAAAAAGGTTTTGCACTCTGCAGACCTCCCAAAAATGGCCCGTTTCCCCCCCCCCAAAAACAAACCCATTTAAAAAAAGGAGGGGCATGAATAGCCTTTAGGGGGCTTGTAAAGTGCTCCTTGGGGGTGCCCCCCCCAAATGAGCAAAAAATGGCCTGTTTTTTCAAAACGGGCCTGTTTTTTGTCAAAAAGGGGGGGCATTAATAGCCTTTAGGAGGCTTATAGAGTGCTTCTGAGGGCTGGGGGGGGGGCAAATTTAAGCATAAAAACTGGCCCATTTTTTGCTCATTTCTGCCCTCCCCAGCCCACAGGAGCACTCTGAAAGCCTCCTAAAGCCTCCTGGAGGGGGGCAGTATCAGGAGGCAAACAAATGCTGTATTCAGTGTATAAGATGCACCCAGATTTTCAGTGTATAAGATGCACCCTCTTTTTTGAGGGAAAAAGGTGTGTCTTATACGAAAAATAAAGGTAAGTTTTCTGTCCCCTCTTCCTCTTCCCCCAATGATTAGGGAAGTTTTAACCTTCCCCACCAATAACCTTGATGCAGATTGCTACTATTGGAAAATGGAAAAACAGTGATTTTGATCAAACTTGCTGCAGAGTAGAGAAATTTTAGACTCTCTCCTCTATTACTGTTTTCTGTTTCCTTGGCCTGAGATTTTCACCCTTACTGTTTGTTAAATTGTTGTCTCAATTTGCATGTCTAGCAACGACAGGATGCAGAATCTGGGGAGTTAAAATTCATTGTGCTGAAATTAGCTTTGCGATTTCTCAGGAGCCCCCTCCTTTTTTCCTTCCCCTTGTTATAATATTGGTGTATTTCTTTTGGTGAGATTCCTGAGCTTGCATCATTATTGGAAGAGGCAGAAAATAAACTCATTGTTTTGTTTCCTGTGGCACGTCCGTCATATCTTTAAAAAAGTGGACAGTGAGCTACATAAGTAATAATGAAAGTTTCAAACGTTGTGAGTCCATTACCACCTTACATTATAAATGAATTTTTACAACCCCCCCATCAATAAATAAAGTTAAAAGTTAGCATGTAAACCAGGGGTGTCAAATTCAAGGCCCGGGGGCCGGATCTGGCCCACGGGGTGCTTAGATCTGGCCCGCAGGGCAGGGGTGGGTTCCAGCTTCTATCACTGCGCTCAGGGATGCGCTTCAGGCATGCACATGCTTGATTCATGATGCGTGCATGCTAGATGTGCACTACATGCACACTTGTCCTACACGCACACATGTGCAGTAATCAAGCAATAGATAGAACCAGTTTGGATGCGTGGGCAGCCGAATTACCACCTACCATATTTTTCGGAGTATAAGACGCACCTTTTTTCCTCTAAAAAGAGGCTGAAAATCTGGGTGCGTCTTATACATCGAATACAGCAATTTTTGCCTCCCGAAACCCCACCCCCTTCACCAAAATGGTTGTGCCTAGCCTTATGGAGGCTTCCAGAAAGCTCCTGGGAGCTGGGAAGGGCAGAAATTAGCCTACATCGGGGTGTTTTTTGCCCCCACCCCCACCCCCCAGCAGTACTCTATAAACCTCCACAGGGCTATGCATTCAATTTATTTGACACAAAAATGGCCCATTTTCACGATAAATGGAGCGGTTCTTTGCTCATTTTTCACCCAACCCCCCCAGGAGCACTCTGCAAGCCCCTCCAAGGCAAGTAATGCTTTTTATTTGAAGAAAAATGGCCATGTTTTTGCGGAGAAAGGTCAGTTTGGGGGAGGTATGCAAAGTGCAAAAAAACCTTTTTTCTTTCTTTCGGAAGGCTGTTTAGTTACTTGGCAACTTTAAGACTTTGGACTTCAACTCCCAGAATTCTCCAGCCAGCATAGATTGTGGACATAGCTGGCTAGAGAATTCTGGGAATTGAAGTTCACAAGTCTTAAAGTTGCCACGTTTGGGAACCCCTGAGTTAGAACACTTTTGGAAAGCTCTTTTGGAAGGCTCTTTAACTGTTTCTGTGCCAGGAGAAACAAAATTTTAAGGTTTGTCAGCGATTTCCTTCTCCAGGACATGGATAAATACACCTGGAAACATCTATCTTGCGCTTGCGCGAAGATGGCCACCTGGTTCTAGAGCTCCGGATGGGCCATGGAGCTCGTTGGGCTTTTTTATGTGCCCCAGCCCTCCTAAACTTTTGTTGAGGGCTGGGATCGATTGGGGACTCACCCTGGCATTCCGGGGTGAAGTTTGAGGCTGCTCGGGAGTCGCGGGAGCGAGGACGGCGCCGGCGTCTTCAGCGGTGAGAGCGCTGGAGTGAGGGGCGGCGGGAGCGGCTTCCGCATGGGGCGGGCGCTGGGCCGCGCCACGGCGCCACGCTGGAGAGGCCTGGAGAAGTCCGGGGAAGCCTGGGGAAGCCCGCTCCCCCCCAGGGGAGCTGCAGGAGAAGGTTGGCGGACGGCGGTGGGAGTGCCGCCCCCCTCCCCCAGGGAGCTGCAGGAGATAGTGGACGGCGGATGGCGGACGGAGGTGAGAGCGTCGCCCCCCCCCCCCGAGGGAGCTGCAGGACGGATGGCGGATGGCGGACGGTGGTGAGAGCGCCCCCCCCCAGGAAGCTGCAGGAGATGGCGGATGGCGGACAGTGGTGAGAGCGCCCCCCCCCCCCGAGGGAGCTGCAGGAAGAATGGCGGATGGCGGACGGTGGTGAGAGCGCCCCCCCAGGAAGCTGCAGGAGATGGCGGATGGCGGACGGTGATGAGAGCGTCGCCCCCCCCCCCGAGGGAGCTGCAGGACGAATGGCGGATGGCGGACGGTGGTGAGAGCGCCGCCCCCCCCCCCAGGGAGCTGCAGGAGATGGTGGACGGCGGATGGCGGACGGTGGTGAGAGCGCCGCCCCCCCCTCGGGGGAGCTGCAGGAGCTGCAGGAGTAGGATGGCGGACGGCAATGAGAGTGCCGGGAGTGGCGGTGAGAGCGCCGGGAAACCAGTGGCGAAGGCGACGACGGTGGAGTGGCGGTGAGAGCGCCAAGGAGGAGAAGGCCGGTATGCCGGGGCAGCGGTGGATGCTTTTTAAGCCCTTGGAAGACCTTGAAGATCTTTGAACCTTCCTCTCTTGTGGTCCTTGTGAGGCCTGTAAGATCTTATAGACCCATAACCTTTAAGACCTTTGGTTTGAAGCAGCCGCATTGAGACTCTGAACTTATCCCTCATCGATGCACTGGTGCACTTTATATTCACTCTCCTAAGTGTCACCTACTATGTACTTGAATTCTTTTAATTCCATCTATGTCATCTTATGAATTGTATTGTCCCAACGATGCTCGCTTTTATCCATGACCCATTTTTATATGTTTATATTTTATAATCATTTTGTACTCTAGAACCGATTTGCTACGACTGCGAGAGTCCCCGCTCTCGCAGGTTTGGCCCTCCGCTCTAACGAGGGCCCGCCTTGATGAAGGATTTATTAATCTGGAGAGGTGGGCGAAGCGCGGCCTTAGGGGTTTTTTAGTTTTTAGATTACTGTCTATTTTAGGGGGTACCAGGGAGGGGGGAGGGTATAAACAGTTAGGAAGAGAGGGCCAGGCCAGCAGCCGACGGAGGGTAGCGGAAGGATCCGTGAGGGGGGGGAAACGCGAGTCGTCCCTAGGGAGGGCATTTCCATCCCGACGGTCGTGGGGAGAGGCAGGTCCGAGGGGAGGCAAGTTCCATCCTCCTGGTTGGGGACACGTGGCCGTTGGTTGCATAAGGTCAGGTGTCACAACCCCTGCAGGCTGGGTGGTCAGGGAATACAGAGCCAGGGCCTGAGGCTGATGTTTTGTAACGCCAGGTCCGTTGTCAACAAAGCCCCCCTCATCCATGACCTTGTGTCAGAGGGGGAGCCGGACCTGGCAGGAATAGCGGAGACCTGGTTGGGCCACGAGGGTGGACTCCCCCTCGTTGAAATGTGCCCACCAGGTTACCGCGCTTTTCATCAGCCTCGGGCCCTAGGCAGGGGTGGTGGGGTAGCGGTTATTGTAAAGGAAGGTCTTGAGCCGAGAGAGACCGTTGTGCCTCAGACCACCGGTTGTGAGTCCCTCTGTGTGAAGTGGGGCCTAGGGAGGCAGTTGGGCTTGCTGGTTGTATACCTGGCTCCCCGCTATGTAGCAGCAGCCCTGCCCGAGCTCCTGGAGGTGATCGCTACGGTGGCAGTTGAGACCCCCAGACTTTTAGTCATGGGGGACTTTAATCTGCCATCGGTGGGCGAATCATCCGAGGTAGCTCGGGAGTTCATGGCTTCCATGACGGCCATGGACCTGACCCAATTAATTCAAGGCCCCACTCACGAGGGTGGACATACACCGGATCTCATCTTTGTCTCTGGCCAATGGGAGAGTGATCTGGGTATAGGGGATATAGTCATCACGCCCTTGTCATGGTCAGATCACTCACTTCTCCGGCTCGACTTTCCAACCGCTACTCCCCTCCGCGGGGAGGCGGAACCTGAGTCATCTATCTGGTTCCGCCCCAGGCGCCTGATGGACCCTGATGGGTTCCAGGCGGCGCTTGGGCCACTTCCTGTACCCCTGACCCGCGCCCCGATGGAGGACCTCGTGGCCGCATGGAATACTGCGACCACGGGAGCCTTGGATCGGGTCGCGCCCTTGCGGCCTCTCTTGCGGCGCCAAGCCACCCTGGCTCCTTGGTTTACCGAGGAGCTGAGGGGGATGAAACGCCACAAGAGATGCCTAGAGAGAAGATGGAGGTCTACCCGATCTGAATCTGACCGGACACAGGTAAGAGCCCATTTACGGACTTACATTGTGGCGCTGAGAGTGGCCAAACGTCATCATTGTGCCACTCTCATAGCATCCGCAGAAAACCGCCCTGCCGCCCTGTTTAGGGTGACCCGCTCCCTCCTTCAACAGAGGGTGCGGGAAGCCCCGCTACAGGGTAGAGCAGAGGAATTTGTGACTTTTCTGCAGGAGAAAATCGCTCAGATACAGAACGAGTTAGCCCCCATTGATGGTCCAGTGGGATGCCACGAGATAGATCTTGTTTGGGAGGAGTTTGACTCCGTTACTTCCGAGGATATGGACAGGTTACGTGGGCGACTGCGAGCCACCACATGTTTATTGGACCCGTGTCCCTCCTGGCTTGTACTGGCATCCTGGGAGGTGACACGAGGCTGGCTCCAAGAGGTTGTCAACGCATCCTTAAGTGAGGGTTCCTTGCCTGCCTCCCTAAAAGAGGCTATGGTGAGGCCCCTCCTTAAGAAGCCCTCTTTGGATCCAGCTTTATTAACCAACTATCGTCCAGTCTCCAACCTTCCCTTTTTGGCGAAGGTTGTTGAGAGTGTGGTAGCACAACAGTTTCCCCGTCACCTGGAGGAAGTTGACTATCTAGACCCGCGCCAGTCCGGCTTTCGGCCCGGGCATAGCAGCGAGACGGCATTGGTCGCGTTGGTCGATGATCTCTGGAGGGCCAGAGATGGGGGTTGTTCCTCCATCCTGGTCCTATTAGACCTCTCGCCGGCTTTTGATACCATCGACCATGGTATCCTATTGCATCGGCTGGGGGGGTTGGGGGTGGGAGGCACCGTTTTACGGTGGTTCTCCTCCTACCTCTCTGGCCAATCGCAATTTGTGTTGACAGGAGAGCAGAGGTCGACCGCGAGACCCCTCGCATGTGGGGTGCCTCAGGGGTCGGTCCTCTCGCCTCTCCTGTTTAACACATATATGAAGCCGCTGGGTGAGATCATCCGTGGTTTTGGGGTAGAGTACCATCTTTACGCTGATGATATTTAGCTGTATATATCTATCCCAAACCACCCCAACGATTCTGTAGCGGTGATGTGCCAGTGCCTGGAAGCCGTACGGATCTGGATGGGAAGAAACGGACTCAAGCTCAACCCGACCAAGACCGAGTGGCTGTGGTTTCCGGCTGCCCGATTCAACCAGCTGACTCCATCGCTGGCCATTGGGGGCGAACATCTTGCCCCAGTGGATGGGGTGCGCAACTTGGGTGTCCTCCTGGATGCCCGGCTGTCCATGGAAGATCAAGTGACAGCCGTGGCCAGGAGGGCGTTTTACCAGGTTCGCCTGGTTCGCCAGTTGCGCCCCCTATTGGATCGGGACGCCCTTCGCACAGTCACTCATGCTCTCGTGACATCCCGACTGGACTATTGTAACTCTCTCTACATGGGGCTCCCCTTGAGGTGCACTCAGAGACTTCAGCTACTCCAGAATGCAGCCGCGCGAGCAATTATGGGAACCTCAAGGTGTACCCACGTAACACCGCTCTTGCGCGAGCTGCACTGGCTGCCTGTCGTCTTCCGGGTGCACTTCAAGGTTCTAGTCATCATCTTTAAAGCGCTCCATGGCTCGGGACCTAGCTATTTGCAGGATCGGATCCTGCCGCACACATCCACACGGCCGATTCGCTCCCACAGAGAGGGACTTCTCCGGGTGCCGTCCACTAGACTTTGTCAGCGGGCGACGCCCAGGGGAAGGGCTCTCTCTGTGGCGGGCCCAGCCCTCTGGAACGCCCTTCCCCCCGACATTAGAACTACCACGGACCTCCGCTCCTTCCGTCTAAAATTAAAAACATATCTGTTCTGCTTGGCCGGCCTAGGTTAGTCTCTCTTCGATGGGGCTGCTAGAAATTTTAGATGGGGATTTTAGTTTTTAATTGGATTTTTAGCACAGGGAAATATTTAATTTGTTTTTTAAGTATATGTATGTATTTATTGTTTTATTAGCCCTGTGCACCGCTCCGAGTCCCTTCGGGGAGAGGGAGCGGTCAACAAGTTTAATAAATTATTATTATTATTATTATTAACCTAACTACATACTCTCTCTCTCTCTCTTTCTCTCTCTCCCTACTGTATTTCTCTCTCTATTTCTGTCTCTATATCTTTCTACCTACCTACCTACCTACCTACCTACCTACCTACCTACCTACACACACACTCTCTCTCCCTACCTACCGTATTTCTCTCTCTCTCTATTTCTCTCTCTCCTTCTACCTACCTACCCACACACTCTCTCTCTCCCTACCTACCTACTGTATTTCTCTCTCTCTATTTCTCTCTATCCTTCTACCTACCTACCCACACACTCTCTCTCTCTCTACCAACCTACTGTATTTCTTTCTATTTCTTTCTCTTTCTATCCCTTTATCTACTTACCTACCTACTCTCTCTACCCACCTATCTACTGTATTTCACTTTCTTTCTCTCCCTCTATCTACCTACCTACTTTTTTTGGTAATTTGCCTCTTCAAAACCTTGGTGCATCTTATACTCTGGTGTGTCTTATACTCTGAAAAATACAGTACTTAGCCAAACCAGTCCGAACCGGCAGGAACCTACCTCTGCTGCGGGGCCTCCCTGGAAACAGCAAAAGAGTGCCACGTGGTGCCTATGCCAGTGAAATGGAGCTCGGGAGGGCTAGCCATTTTCACTGGCAGAGGGTTGCCAGAAACCATCACAGCCGAAAACAAAGCTTGGGAGCCCATTTTCACTGGTAGAGTGCTCGGGCCACCACAGGAACTCCCAACACGAGTGACGTCAAACTGGCCATGCCCACACTGGCCATGCCCACCTCAGCCCCCCAAGGTCAAACACAATCCTGATGCACAGCCCTCAATGAAATTGTTTGACACCCTTGATGTAAACTAATAAAAAAATGTAAACTGAAATGATAGTCACAAATACTAATATCCGCATATTCGAAGAGCCACTTTCATCAATCAGCTGCCTATAGCATTTATACAATACAATACAATACAATACAATAGCAGAATTGGAAGGGACCTTGTAGGTCTCCTAGTCCAACCCCCTGCGTGGGCAGGAACCTTATACCATTTCAGACAAATGGCTATCTAACATTTTTTTAAAGACTTCCAGGGTTGGGGCATTCACAACTTCTGGAGGCAAGCTGTTCCACTGACTAATTGTTCTAACTGTCAGGAAATTTCTCCTTAGTTCTAAGTTGCTTCTCTCCTTGATTAGTTTCCACCCATTGCTTCTTGTCCTGCCCCCAAGTGCCTTAGAGAATAGTTTGACTCCCTCTTCTTTGTGGCACCCTCTGAGATATCGGAACACTGCTATCATGTCTCCCCTGGTCCTTCTCTTCATCAAACTAGACATACCCAGATCCTGCAACCGTTCTTCATATGTTTTAGTCTCCAGTCCTCTAATCATCTTGGTTGCTCTTCTCTGCACTCTTTCCAGAGTCTCCACGTCTTTTCTACATCGTGGCGACCAAAACTGTATGCAGTATTCCAAGTGTGGCCTTACCAAGGCACTATACAGTGGCATTAACACTTCACGTGATCTAGATTCTATCCCTCTGTTTATGCAGCCTAGAACTGTGTTGGCTTTTTTGGCAGCTGCTGCCATATTATGCTGGCTCATATTCAAATGGTCGTCCACTAGGATTCCAAGATCCCTCTCACATTTGTGTCAGAAATACCAAGCACTTCCAGGTTGAAAGAATTATCCAGTCGCATCACCGTTGCCCAGGGTGGATGCCCAGTAGGGGGCTCCGTTCATGTGCCGGACAGGAGCTGGAGCGAAGGACAAGAACTCAACCCCATCCCACAGAAGCACTCGGGTCTCAAACACAAGCTTGTTAACCTCCAATCCATAACACAAGCCACCATGCTGTTTAGCAACCTATAACATAATGAATAATAATAACAACAGCAGCAACAGCAAAGAACTGAGCCCTATGAAAAGTTATTAAAGTTCGTCCCTGTAAGGAATCCTTTTCTCTTCAAATTCCTGAGCAAGTTATTACGAAAAAGGTTTTGGCTTACTACTGCAAAAGTTTTGGCTAGAAAAATGAACAAACGGAACTGCAAGAAAGAATGGCATTGCGACACTTAAAGAATAGACCACAGCCACCAATTTCTTCATAACTGGCAGATGTCACAGGTCTTTGAAGCCAATATGAAATAATGAGGACATTCATTATTTCCCAATTCCCTCTCACAGACTTTGTGAATGAAAGCTACTCATGAAGCAAAACCAATCTGGCAGCATCAATTAAAAACCACATCTCCAAATGGATTGAATTTAGTAAGTCACAGAGATATTTTCATCTTCCTCCTTTCTACATTCTTGCATGCTGCTTCCTGTTCTTATCTTTATCTCATGCTCCTGCATTCTATTTCCTGGTGTGTGTGTGTGTGTGTGTGTGTGTGTGTGTGTGTGTGTGTTTACGATGTTATTTTATTTTATCTGCATGCTCAAAACTGCATCTACCTATTTTGTCAACGTCTCAAAGCCATGGGATTTTTGGAATACATTTAAAACAAAATAACAAAAACATTTCATGGTATTATATAGGACTTTGGCAAAACTCACAGGAAAAAAAAATGTAACACTGATTGAGTTGTGTGTCCCATTCTTTTCAACTAATCCAAAGTAGTATACTTAACTACTCCACTACAAAAATCGGAGAATTTGGCTGAGCTGAAAGCTAGTGGTTGGCTCAAAGTCATCTTCTCAGCTTTCATGGCTGTTTCGGACTAGTTGAATTCTATTAATAGCAAATGCTGCTGTTCAACCCGTAGTTGAATTCTATTAGTAGCAAAATAATGTACAGGCAGTCCTTCACTTACGACCACAATTGAGCTCAACATTTCCCTTAGTAAGTGAGGCATCTGTTAAATGAATGTTAATCGCCAGGCATAGATCCAATCCAGAGTGGGTTACCAACTTTTTTACTACCTGTTCAGTCATGGATGCACGAGCATGCGATGCTTCGCCATGTGCAGAAACATCTGGATGGGTGGGTGGAGCCTCCCACCTCCACTACTACCAGTTCGCCAAATCTGGGCCAAACTGGGAGCAACCCACCTCTGATCCAATCTATTTGTAACCTTGCTGTCTTGCTCTGGTAAACCCAGCAGGAGTTTGATAATCCCTGCTCCGAGGCAGGGGTGAAGAATCAATGGTTATCTAGAGATGGTTGAATTGAGAGTCTTAGCAGGAGGTAATTATTAAGGGACCTTTTCCAGGAATTTGGGATTATATTTCCCATAATTCTTTGCTGATGGCCAAGATGGCTGAAGCTGGTTGTGCTGAAGCCTGAACTATCCTGATAGTCCCATGTTACTTAGTACCGTGTTAAATTATTCAACTAAACCAAGTAAGATGGATTCCCAAGGTAAAACCAGCATTTATGCCAAGTCATAATAGTTGTGCATGACATTATCACCACAGAAATGCAAATGTAATAAATGACAGGATTATATTTGATAAATGACATATCACCACAGTAACATTTCTGATGTGGAAATGCTCTTTGTGATTCTGGTGAAGGAACCAGAGCCCTGATATTATATAAAGACGTCAATATCTCTATTGCCTTCAGAAGCCTTCAAGGATAGCGAGTGGTTATGTTAGCATTGAGAATAAGACAGGGCATCACCTGAACACTTTTGCCTATTCAAATCTAGGACTCAGGACAAAATTGTACAGTAGTCACCAGGATACTGATGAATCATTTTACATGGATTGTATATATGAATCATTTAGGTGACAGTGGTGGCCTTTTGCAACCACCAATTTTAGAGTTCCGGTAGCACAACTGGAAGTGTAGGAATCATCTATCAGTTTGTGCACTGCATAGCATTGAGATAGACCAAATATCCTCTTGCCTGTAGTTTGAAATAATGATTTCCCTTTTCCCTCCTGCATTCCACAACGTGGTAAAAATGACTTTATTTCATCATTCCTTTGACTCAAATGAACAACCATATGTAATGTCTAAGTAGATTGTCAGTCATCCAGGTCATGTTGTCTCAAAGGTGCTTTTTCCAAAAGAAACTGGACTATGTTTTATTTTCTCCTTGAGGATGAAAAAAAAGATTTGCTTCTCATCCAAGAAGCTTCATCAGTTCTGGCTGGGTGGTAGGGTGGGGACAGCGGTGGGATTAATTTACCTTCCCCACCGGTTTGCAAATGTGAGTGTGTGCTTTGCTCTGTGCCTTCTGTGCATGTGCAGTACTCATGCATTTCTTCAGCGGGGGTGGGCGGAGGGTGGGCAGAGCCTCCTGTAGCTGCCGCTACCGGTTCACCTGAACCGGAGAGGACCAGCTGAATACCATCTCTGAATGGGGGATAAGGAAATGAAAGTATTACTCCCCACCATTTAGCCAGAATTGATGAAGCTTCTTGGATGAGAAACGAAATGTCTTCTTCTCCCTCAAAGGAAAAAACATAGTCCAGCTGCCTTTTGAAAAGCCCCTTTGAGACAACCATGTGTAATGGCAAATGGGAATGACCTTGGGAGACCAGGTGAAGAGATGCTTCCTCTGGATTGGTCACATAAGAAAGATGTCCAGATAAGAAATCACATAGCTTCCTAGTGGGCATAGCAAGAGGCCTAAGAGGGACATTCTCTAAGTCAGGGGTAGTCAACCTTTTTATACCTACCGCCCAGTTTTTCATCTCTGTTAGTAGTAAAATTTTCTAACTTATTTATAATGGTGATTTATAAAGTAGGGAAGTCAATTAAATTTAAAAAAGGAAAGTGCTTCAGTATTGGACAAAACCCCTACCGCTCACCATGAAAGCTGGAACGGCCACTAGTGGGCGGTAGGGATCAGGTTGACTACCACTGCTCTAAGTTATCAGGCTGTAAAGGAGCGGGCAGGAAGTTTGTCTTTTCAGACTTGGAAGATTCTACTTATGCAGCTTTGCAATCAAGTAGAATTAGCTTATCTGTTTCCTGTCTGGTCTACCTGCTAAGGCTGACACTCTGCTCACTCCGATGGGGCATGTCACTTATAATACAATAGCAGAGTTGGAAGGGATCTTGGAGGTCATCTAGTCCAACTCCCTGCCTAGGCAAGAAGCACTATACCATTTCAGACAAATGGTTATCCAACATCTTCTTTTTTTTTTTTAATTGAAAAAGTTTTATTGAGTTTACATTTTTTGTGGGGTAGGGTAAGGGTTACATAGAAATTTTGAGAGTAGTCACGTCAAAGTCGTCGGCTCCTCCGGTACCTCAAGTTACATTATTAAAAAGAAAGAAAAGAAACATTTCACATAACACTGCAAGCTGGGAGCAAGTACATATTCCTAAATTTTTCAGTTATATACTGTCAGTCAATTACAAAAATCCAGATTACAAATATCATACAATATTACTCAAAAAAAAAACAAGGGCAAAGTTATTTTTTAGATCTAAGTCTCTTGGCAATTGTATCTTCCCCCTTCTCCCCCGGGCCCCCAGCGGACGGGGCCATGGCTCCCCCTGCCCCCCCTGGATCTTCTCCCAGGACAGAGGAATGTTTTTTAAGAAAGGCTTCCGCCTCAGCAACTGTTTTAATCTTCACTCTACCTCCTTCCCAGAACACCAGCATCCCTTCGGGTATCACCCACTTGAACCAGATCCCATGATCAAACAATGTTTTAGACAAGAAGGAAAATTTCCTTCTAGCTTCTCTAATCTTTCTTGGAATCTGCTTCAAGATGGTAATCTCCTTTTGTTGGTAAATCATAGGACTCCCTCTTTGCGCCTTCAAGATTTCCTCTCTGGTTGACCTTCTAACAAATTTTACATGTATCTCTCTGGGTACTTCATTCATCCTGGCATATGCAGAATTTATTCTGTAGACTAGGTCAATGTCCCCTCTGATCTCATCTTTAGGTTTATGTAAATAGTCTGCAATAATTGTACTCATAAGATCAGGGAGACATTCACCATCCATCTCAGAAACATTCTGAAATCTCAAAAAGTATGTCATCCTTTCCATATCTATCCTAGTCACATGCCCATTTATTTCCACAACCTCATTAGAAACATTTTTAATCTCTCCCTTAGCCCCCTCCAGCCCCCCTTTCAATTCTTCATTCTTCTGTGTATTCTCAAGCACTTGTTTTCGAGTGTCCAATAATTCCTTTTTAAAGTTGACATTTTCTGCCCTCTGGGCCTTAATTTCTAATACCAAATTTTGTATAACAGATTCAAGGGCAGTCATTCTTTGTTCAAGGCGTGCCAGCGTTGCTTCTTGTGCCATGTTTAGCTGTTAAAATCTGTGCCAGTAAAATGGCGTTTTTAGGGTGGGGCTGATCAGGAGTCCAAAGTTCTTAAAGTTGTATAGCTGCAAAATTCAGAAACCAGTAGAGAAACACTTTTCCAACTCCATAGGTATAATAACGAAGGCAATCCAGAAAGGAAAACACAAATCCAAAAAAAGAAAATTCTTCATCAATAATTAGAGGAAGTCCAAATCACAAAGAGACACTGGTAATTTTCCATAGGTCATAGTCAGTCGGGGACAAAGAGAAGCCATTTTCCGCCCAAACTCAGAGCCCGAGGGAGAAAGCGGTTAAAAAGCAAAAAAGAAACTGTTTCAGCCAGACCTAGAGACATAATTGCAAGCAAGCCGCAAAGTACTTTCCCTTGTTAAAGACCATCCGAATTAAAAGTTTCCGATTCCTCGCAACGAGGCATTTCCGAGTGCTGCTTTTAGTCCAAGGGGGGTTTTTTGGGAACAAACACCCCCCTCCAGTCCCTTTCAGCCCGGCTGACAGTACAAAAAAAAAAGTTTTAAACGCTCACTCTCCGCTCGCAGCTGAGGTCCCGAAAAGCCTCCCGACTCTTCCGATCGTCTCTCTTCATGGAATTAAATGGTGCCGCCAGCCTTTGGCGAAGGGAAGACCCCCCGCAGCATGTCCTCTTCCGCCTAAGCCGAGGAGCAGGGTCGCTCTCCCCACTGCCGTGGGGGGGGGCTTCCCTGTCGAGCCGGCTTTACGGGAGAAGCCCCAAACAAGGGGTTTCTCGCCCCCATGGAGGGGCAGGAAAAGGAACAAAGCGGCGAGCGAACCCTAAGTTCGCCCGTCGCCGCCGGAGCCGGAACCGGAAGCTCGGCCATCCAACATCTTCTTGAAGGCTTGCAATGTTGGGGCATTCACAACTTCTGGAGGCAAGCTGTTCCACTGATTAATTGTTCTAACTGTCAGGAAATTTCATCTCAGTTCTAAGTTGCTTCTCTCCTTGATTAGTTTCCACCCATTGCTTCTTCTTCTACCCTCAGGTGCTTTGGAGAATAGTTTGACTCCCTCTTCTTTGTGGCAGCCTCTGAAATATTGGAACACTGCTATCATGTCTCCCCTAGTCCTTCTTTTCATTAAACTAGACATACCCAGTTCTTGCAACCGTTCTTCATATGTTTTAGTGTCCAGTCCCCTAATCATCTTTGTTGCTCTTTTCTGCACTCTTTCTAGAGTCTCCACATCTTTTCCACATCGTGGTGACCAAAACTGAATGCAGTATTCCAAGTGTGGCCTTACCAAGGCATTTCTAAAGTGGTATTAACACTTGGTGTCCTACCAGCTTGGTGTCGTCTGCAAATTTGATGAGTTCCCCATTTATTCCCTCGTCCAAATAATTGATGAAGATGTTGAAGATTACTGGGCCTAAAACAGAGCCTTGGGGGACTCCACTGCAAACTTCCTTCCATGTAGATGCAGTTCCATTGAGGACTACACGTTGAGTGCGGTTGGTCAGCCAGTTACGAATCCATCTGGTGGTGATGCTGTCTAACCCACATTCTTCTACTTTATCTAGTAGTAGGTTATGTCTGATGTCTGATTGGTTTGCTGTTGATTAGTTTGCTGTTTGTTTGATGTTTGATATCTGGTTAATTTGCTGTTGCTTTTATGTTTGTTCTTGCCTTGCTGCATACCAACCGAAATTATTGTTTGAAGACAGTTTGAAAATCAATCATTCATAATAATTTCTCATGTACATGTACAAACTTTTTCTTTTGCAGTACAGGTTGAAGCAGATTTTAAAATGACAACGCTAAAGACCAATAATGGAAATGTGTTCTAAAGGCGATGTGCCTGTTAGAAATCATTACAGCTCAAAAACTTCAGAAGAAAAAAGTCATTGAATTTAGGTTAAAAAGAAAAAGATCACTCTAAATCCCAAACTGCAGAAAATGTTGAAGCAGAAATCATTGTTAAATAACAATGATTATATTATATTTATATTAAATTTGAAAGTAACTCTTAAATGGAGAGTTGAAGAGGGAGAGAGGGAGGAGGGAGGGAGATCACTAAGATAGGCAGTTGTGTTAAAGAGATGTTGTATTTTCTTTAATTAAGCTTATTTATTTATTTATTTATTTATTACATTTTTATACCGCCCTTCTCCCTTCCGGGACTCAGGGCGGTGTACAGGCAGCAATAAAAGTCAGTGGTATAAAATATAAAATACATGAAATACGTTTAAAAATATATTAAATGAATGACCTGTTCTAAAACCTTAATAAAACCCTACTAAAAACCATTTAAAAACTACGCCAGGCAGGCCGCACGAAATAAATAAGTCTTCAAGGCCTGACGGAATTGGCGCAGGTCCGTGATCATGCATAGGTCAGGGGTTCAAGGCCTGACGGAATTGGCGCAGGTCATTCCAGAGGGCAGGAGCCACCACAGAGAAGGCTCTCCCCCTAGGGGTCGCCAGCCGACATTGCCTGGCCGACGGCACCCTGAGGAGGCCCTCTCTGTGGGAGCAGACTGGTCGGTGGGAGGTATTTGGTAGCAGGAGGCGGTCTTGCAGGTAACCAGGTCCCTTTCCATGGAGCGCTTTAAAGATGGTTACTAGTACCTTGAAGCGTACCTTATTCCAGTCCAATTGTATCTTTAAGATGGGTAGACATCAACTCCCTGAATTCCCTAGCCAGCAATTCTCCTTGTGGGACAACACATACTTTTGTGACTTCTGTTTATTTTCTGTATCAGAGGTGGTATTCAGCAGGTTCTGACCAGTTCTGGAGAAACGGTAGTGGAAATTTTGAGTAGTTCGGAGAACCGGTAAATACTATCTCTGACTGGCCCTGCCCCCATCTATTCTCTGCCTCAGCTGATTGGGAAGAAATGGGGAGTTTGCAGTATCCTTCCCCTGGAGTGGGAGGGAATGGAGATTTTACAGTATACTTCCTCTGCAGGCCATGCCCACCAAGCCACTCCCACCAAACCATGCCATGCCCACCAAGCCACGCCCACAGAACCAGTAGTAAAAAAATTTGAATCCAACCACTGGTCCGTATGTTAGTCTTCAGTTATTGGGTCATAGCAATGAAAACAAGGCATGCTTTGCTTCCTATAATGCTTTTTTTTTTCTTACTCAGGTAGAAAATTTTTTTCCTTGTCATCTGCAAATAAAAATTAAAATCTGCCCATGTCTGTTGTGCCTTTTTTGATCTTATAATTGCATCACGACATTTAGACAGGTATGTAAACTAAAGAATAAATGGATTCCAGTTTGGGATTTTAATTTGGGATTTGTGAGTGAAATTGCTTTCTATCAAAGCAATCCTTTTTCCCTCCACCACATCCTTAGTCAAAAGGTGATTTGAAAAAGCTTCCATGCAATCCAATTTGAATAAAAATACAAAGTAGAAAAAAGAAGAGCGGTGACAGGTTTATTTTGAGAGAGACAACAGGTTCTGCCGATTTCATGCGATCTTCTTAAATACTAACCAGCATGGGGGGCGGGGCGGGGGAGGAAAACATACTTAAGTTTCTAATGCTACTGTTTTGTTTCACATGCATGCTTCATGTTTTGCACTTTATGTCTGACAGAGAAGATAAAAATACATTTATTTAGTTACATATTTGATATTTTAACAAAAATAAGTATTAATAAAAGGTTAGAGGCAGGTTATCAAAGCTTTTTTCACCTTATTTGAACAAGACTTGTGCATATGTTGATTATTTCAGACAAAACTCAATAGATGATATCTAATGTGACCGTAAGACCAGAGGTGGGTTCCTATAGGTTCGGCCCGGTTCAGCCGAGTAGGTAGTAACTTGGCCTGCCATACCCACAAACTGTTTCTATCGGCGGTGCCGTAGGTGCCTGCGTCTTGTTTTTAGCTTCTGCGCATGTGCAGAAGCAATTTTTTTAGTACTGCGCATGAGCACACCCGTGGCGCATCCCTAAGCGAACCGACAGTGGCAGCAGCTGGAAACCACTCCTGCAGTAAGATATTGTGCTACGATAGTTAGGGTTGCTAAAAGAACTAACGTATTTTAAAGCCAGTCAGGAAGAAAGAAATTTGAATTTATACACATCTGGGTTGCACAGGGCTTCAAAAGGCAATTCTTGCCAGTAGAAATTTAAAGAGCACACCACTATCAAATGAAACCCACTTTGTTTCTATATGCAACAATGATTTCTGTACATAAGCCATGCAGATTCAGCAATTTCTACCACACTGTAGCCTTAGCCACAAGTCAATAATTTCATGTTTATTTATTTTTCAAATTTACATAGCCATCTATCTCACAACATGAATGACTACTTTTTTTATAATTTTTATTTTGAATACAAATAATACGAACATAATACATATAAATCTAAATACAAAAAAAGTAGGAAAAATTACAAATATTATAGTGCATTTCTCTATTGGCACCACCTATTCTTCAAAACATAGGCTGGAAATAAGAGATTTATTTAAGAAATACTACTGCAGGGACAGATAATGTGGGGTGCTTTCATTTAGAGGAGCTGAACCAGGGGTCGGTTCCTGCCAGTTCTAACCTCTTCTATAGAAGAGGTTCCACAAATCTACAGTGCCGTTTAGAACTGGTTCCAGATCCCTTCCCACGCCCGTCCGCCCATCATCAAGATGAAGAGCGAGAGGAGGAATTCTGGGAGTTGAAGTCCACAAGTCTTAAAGCTGTCAAGTTTGAATACCCCTGGAGTTTTTTCTCTCTCTAAAGGGTTAGGGGTGCAAGGGTCTTGCAACTTGACAGCTTTAAGACTTGCGTGCTTCAAATGCCAGAGTTTCTGAGCCAACATTTTGGTTACTAAGCAACATCGTTGTTAAGTGAGTTTCACCACATTTTACAAGTTGGTCACATGACTGCCAAGCCACTCCCACAAAGCAGGCAACACCTACAGAAGAGGTTCTAAAAAAATTTGAAACCCACCACTGAGCTGAACATACTGTCTACTTACAGAATTTATGGAATTATTGCTGACTGTGGTACGAGACCTATTTGTGTTTTTGTGTTTTTTTCAGACACTCTGAAAACTGTTATTTTTCCCTTTCCCCTTTTTGCTCTGTTAAGCTATTAAATGGCTTTCTTCTCTTTCCCTGCTTCATGTTCTCTTAGCTTTCTATCACCTTCAGTTACTTTAGTAAAATGCAAAGAATCTGCCATTTTATGACATTGGTTGCAAACAAATATCTTAGTAAAATGCAAAGAATCTGCCATTTTATGACATTGGTTGCAAACAAATATCTTAGTAAAATGCAAAGAATCTGCCATTTTATGACATTGGTTGCAAACAAATATCTAGCCAGAAGATGAGGACAGTTACAGTTACAGGAGGAAGCCCAGGTGGAGAAGAAGAAGGGCCATCATTTCAAGAATAATTTGAAGGAGGAATAAATGAAGGGAGGAGAAGGCCCTCAAAAGGCACAGATAGTCCTTGAATTACGGCAGTCCATTTAGTGACCATTCAAAGTTACAACAGCACTTGGAAAAAGTGACCTATGACCATTTTTTCGCAAGGGCTCTTGGAGGTCTTATAGTCCAACCCCCTTGCTCAAGCAGGAAACCACCGCAGCATCCTCAGGGTCACATTGTCAAAATTCATATCTTTGACAACGCATTTATGACAGTTGCAGTACCCCAGGATAATGTGACCCCTTTTGTGACCCTCTGACAAGCAAAGTCAAGAGGGAAGCCAGATTTACTTAACAACCGTGTAATTAACTGATCAACTGCAGTTAAGTGATTCACTTAACAACTATGGTAAGAAAAGTCATAAATCGGGGCAAAAGTCATTTAAGAATTGTCTCACTCAGCAACAGAAAATTTAGGCTCAATTTTGCTTGCACGTAGAGGACTTCCTGTACACCTAAAAATTATTGTCTTTAAATAAATGGGAAAAAAATCAGAATTCAATAAAGATGTTACAAAAGTCTAAAAGAAAGGAAAAGGATGGGAAAGATAGGAGTGAAAAGTTAGATAAATGAACTGAAGGAAGATTAAGCAACAATGGACTGAGTAAGAATGAAAGAGGAAGATGGTTGACGAAACTATTTGAGTGTAAAAGAGAGTAATGATATGCACAGAACCATTCAAAAAAAAATCTGGACAAAAGAGAGAGATGGCAGCAGATCCAAAAGTTTTCAAATAGGCTAGCTTGATTGCAAGAGTTAATTTGATAACTCCTCATTAAGTTAAGTTGGATTTCTGAAAAAGGCAATTTGAAAAAAATCACAACTTTCTGCTTGAGTTTGCATTTGAATTATGTTTTGTAGTAAGACAGTTCTCCATGGAGGTGTAGGCAGCATATCAACCCTCTCTTCAACTTTTCACTTTCACTTTTTTGAGCAAATCACTTCATTTTGAAGTTTCCTGTTTTGAACTCAAAATAACTTGACTCTGTGCATAACAAATATGTATTTGTGCATATATGTAACATGCATATTTGATGATACACTGCGGTTTCCCAGTTTGAAAAAAAAATTAAGTTGCATGTTACATCAAAATAATCTTCTATATATATAAAAATGGCTCTGTGTGTGTGTGTGTACACACACCAGCATAAGTCTGGAATGCCTTGAGCAATTTCAACCAAACTTGGTACACAGATGACTTACTCTCTGGAAAACAAATACTGTGTGGGTAAGACACCCCTAACACCCGTTAGAGATGTGCGTTCTGTTGAAATACAGCCTGTTGTGCCTTAAAATGGCTTTTACTGTACAGCGCAGTGGAGTTGCTATGGTAACAGCTTCACAGTACTCCACAAGGGGGCTCCCTCTGGAATATCCAGCATTAGAAATTACGTTTGGTCCGGACATTTTCCTCCTATAAATAAATACACAGGCAACATTAGGTTATCAGCTAATATCACATAAATCTCAGAATTGAGATTAGTTAGTTCTTTGACCATGTTCTCTGTTTGGCAGCTATTTCCAGCTCCGCCACAGTTCAGCAGGATTTGCACTAGAGTCAGTTTCCAAACATGTATCTTCAATGGGGAATTGTTTTTCTTTTCTTTTGTAGCTCCAAAGGCCAAATTTAAGAATGTGGATAAAGAATGGGTTCTGGCTTTTCGGTCCACATATTGGTTAATTGAAGATTAAACTGGAGGATATATTCATGACCTCATTGGGTGTCTTATACACCGTGAGTCAGCCTCAAACTATTTCCAAAAGCATGACAAACTAAAACAGTGGAAGTCCTGCAGCAAACGAGCGGTTTCTTTGATTTTAGCTTAGCATGTGCATGAACCTATCCATTGTGGTTTGTAAACCATTGTTTATGGTTAGCTGTTGTATTTCTTTCTTAGGAATTCTGCAGAGAGTTTGTTCCTTTCAAGTGGCCTAGTTCATGCATTGTACTTGTTTCTGAACATGCTCGTCTCTCAGTTCATATTGTAACATACTGTATACTTAGCATTAAACTAGAGAGATGCCAAAATAGATCAGCCTTGTACTTTAGGCTCTAAGCTAGGGGAAATGTTGCCAGTCACAATTTCCATGGCTGCAAAGTCCTGTTAGCTTTGCCATCGATGACTCTTAGTTTTCTATTACAGAAGAAGTGAGTGAGAACAGTAATCTATCTAGAGAGAATTTAAATACATTTATTTTTTTAAAAAAGATAAAAAATGAGTATTCGAAGCTTTGAAACCGTATATCAGTGCTTCATATTTGGATAGCGGATGAATGGACAAACAGATCCTGGGCTGTCATTTTTCTCAAATTGTTGCGATGTATGGAACTTGGCTTGATTTTAGCCAATTTAACACATTTCTACCCCATTGCAATCAGAATGACTTTTGGCAGCTTACGTACATGTATAATTTAAAACATCCACGGTCACATATAAAACAAACAGAAAGTAACAAACAACAGTAAAATCAAGAATCAGTCACAAAACCAGATGATGCAATAAAAATGAAAGCGAAAAGTTCCCCTCCATATAAACTTAGGGGAAAACATCCAAAACAATTTGATTTAGATGATACAGTAATTCTTACTTTAAAATGTGCATTGATTGTGATATTTACACATTATCATAGGAACAGTTTACATATCCTTGTTAATTGGTGGTATATTAATGGCTGTTCTGGATTCGTATTTATTTATTTATTTGGAAATTTATATTGCCACCTATTTGCATATGGTGATTCAAGGCAGCTTACAAGAATGTAAGAAGAATACAAGAATTTATCATCTCAGGATTAGCTTGTGCAGGAGAGGTTAACTGTCATTTCATAGAAATACAAATATATGAAAATTGTGATGAAAGGGGAAGGGAAATGTTAAGCTGTGAATCAGATTCAGCCATACAATGTTCCCCACCAAGCCTGTGAATAATTTGAGAAAATGTCTTATCCTCTCCCTTGTCTGGTTCTGTTCAGAGTCATCTCAGTCTTAGTCTGAAATAAGATTAAGATTCTCAGAGTAAGAGAAACTACGTAAATGTTCAAAAGTTACAGCAGAATTGCAATGAGTGGTCAAAATGTCCACCAGAATAATGGGGAACTTCAGATGCTGTGGACTATATAGCTCTAAAGGCAGGTGGCTTGATTTAGGATATAGCCATTATATAGAAGACTATTGGGTATAAATATTCAATACTGAATATAGTGATTGTCCAAGACAATCCCATATGCCCAATTAAAGGAAGAAAATAAAGTAACACTGCCAAATATAATGTTTAATCTATATCAGTGTTTCTCAACCTTGAAAACTTTAAGATATATGGATTTCAACTCCCAGAGTTCCCCACCCACCAAGCTAGATAGAGAATTCTGGGAATTGAAGTTCACATGTATTAAAGTTATTAAGGCTGAGAAACACTGGTCTATATGTTCTTCATACTCTATTTAGTACTAAGAATGGAACAGGAAACTAAAACAAAATTAAAGTTTCAGAAACTGTACTCTACAGTCTTATCTAAGAATTACAATACTTGAGCAATCAAATCACTATTATTTTACCAAATAGCAACTTTATTTATTGCCTTACGTATTATTGGTAAAATCTCTTATCATACAATATCAGTGAAATTCTTCTAATAAATATTTATTTAAACAGCAATATAACAAATTCAGGTAGTTCTTCCACCTGAAATAACTATAGATTTTTTTACATTTAATTTTAATCTATATATACAAAAATGGCTGTGTGTGTTTTGTATTCCAGCATAACTCTTTGTGTTTTGTGTTCCAGCATAACTCTGGAATGCCTCGAGCAATTTCAACCAAACTTTTTTCTCTGGGAAAAAGCACTGTGGGGCTAAGACACCCCTAACATTCTTCAGGGTGTGTGTTCTGTTAAGATACAGCCTGTTGTGCCTTAAAATGGCTTCTACTGTATTGCCATGTACAGTTCAGTGAAGTTGCCATGATAATAGCTTCACAGTACTCCACAAGGAGGACTCCCTCTGGTAAGGGGGAAAATCCAACATTAGAAATTACATTTCGTCCAGACATTTTTCTGCTATAAATAAATACCTGGGCAATGCTGGGTTATCAGCTAGTTAAAAAAAATCAGTAAACCACCCCTATTATAATTTTAAAAATAATAATCTAGCCAGTTGAATTCTTCTATGCTTTGTGCACCATGGAAATATGTATGGAGCCACTATGAATCAACATTTTAGGGTCCAGGATTCATAGACTAGTATTATCTGAGAATAAATGACAGAGTCTAGGAATGGGATGTTTACTTGATTAAATAAATGAAGTGAGGTCATAAATATAACTTTCCCTTGGTCCCATGCAAAAAAAAAAACCTACCTCATTTAAAAATGTTACAGTAAACATTACTTTTCATAAACACCTTTCAAGATCTCTCTGTATTTAGAAGCATCTCACACAAAAGAAGATGGATAGTAAACAGCACAATACTTTAAAATACTTTGGACTTCACAATGAAACTTTATTTTCATTTCAACCTTTATGGGAGAATTTGGATGCTTAAAGGAGAAAGAAAGAAGTCTTTTCACCGTAAAATAAATAAAATTAAAGAAAGCAGCAAAGTCTAGCATTTGGCTTTGTCCACTTCAATGGGAGAAAGTTAAGTGCGTGCATCATTTTTCCATTTAGTTAATGGGATTTAAAGGTGTTAATTCTGGCTAGAGTGTATCTGTAGCTAAACACAAGGTAAACCAACTGCTTAAACATCTCCCCTTGGAGTATTTATCCAAAAGCTCAAAGTCCCTAGGAATGTTTCAGAAGCCGTTGATTTAAGAGTTTTTGTGAATTAACAGCACTGTTTATAAAGGACATGAATTCCATGCTGTTTCAACCATGTACTCTTAGACCCTTCCCATATGTTTTGAAAACAACCCTGACTTTTCCATTAAGAGCTATTTGGATTGGCATCCTCTGTTCGTCTGGCTCATACGCCTTTTAGAAGCTGCCGTGCAGAAATTAAACAAGTTCTGCTCTCTCAGCTGCTTTTTTCCCCAGTCCAGGAAAAGCTTCTCCCACTTAATTCTCGCATGCCAAGTTACCTTGAAAAGCACTGGATAAACAACATTTTTTTAACAGCAACAGTGCTTAAGACTTATAGACCGCTCCACAGTTGCTTTTACAGCGCTCTCTAAGCCCCCAACAATCTGGGTCCTTGTAAAATTTCTTTTTAAAAAGAAAACAATGCTTTGATAATGCTTTGATTGCAACATGCGAAGGACTGCTTTATTATGAAATACAGCATTTTTTAAAAAAAAGAAATAAGAAGAGACGTGTATTCTCATTCATAAAATATCTACTGAGAAGTCTTGCTAAGCTCAACAGGAGTTACCACCAAATAGGCATGCATAGGATTTTTCAGTGGAGGATAATGGACTTCTAGATAGCATAGACTGCAACGTTCACCATGCCTTATCCTTGGCAAACATGATAGATAGATAGATAGATAGATAGATAGATAGATAGATAGATAGATAGATAGATAGATAGATAGATAGATAGATACCATATTTTTCAGAGTATAAGACACACTTTTTTTCCTCTAAAAAGAGGCTGAAAATCTGGGTGCGTCTTATACATCAAATACAGCATTTTTTTTGCCTCCTGAAACCCCACCCCTTCACCAAAATGGCCATGCGCATACCCTTATGGAGGCTTCCAGCAAGCTCCTGGGGGCTGGGGAGGGCAGAAATGAGCAAACAACAGGGCGTTTTTGCCCCCCAGCCCCCAGCAGCACTCCATAAGGCTCCATAAGGCTATGCATGCTATTTTTTGACCAAAAAATGGCCCGTTCTCACAAAAAAGGGCTGTTTTTCCTTGGTTTGGGCCCCCCACCCCCCAGGGGCACTCTGCAAGTCCCCCCCCCCAAGGCTATTCATGCCTTTTATTTGAAAATAAACAGGCCCGTTTCGTGAAAAATGGGCCGTTTGGGGGAGGTTTGCACAGTGCAAAACGGGTTTTTTTTCCCTTTCGGAAAGCTGTTTAATTAGAGTGATTGATGAGAATTACGTTAGTCAAGTACTCTGCCTGCAGAAACAAAGATTTGTTCCAAAGATGGTCAGTGATTTCCTTCTCCAGCACATGGGTAAATACACCTGGAAACATCTACCTACCTACCTAGGTACCTACTCTCTCTCTCCCCCTACCTATCTACTGTATTTCTCTCTCTCTCTCTCTCTCTATTTCTCTCTATTTTTCTCTCTCTCCCCCTCTACCTACCTATCTATCTACACTCTCTCTCTCCCTACCCACATACTGTATTTCTCTTTCTCTCTCTCCCCTCTACCTACCTACCTACTCTCTCTCTCCCTATCTACCTACTATATTTCTCTATCTTTCTCTCCCTCTCTAGCTCTCTATCTACCTACCTACTTATTTTTAAAATTTGTCTCTTTAAAACCTGGGTGCGTCTTCTACTCTGAAAAATACAGTACTTATATACTGCTTTACAGTGCTTTGCAGCCCTCTCTAAATGGTTTACAGAATCAGGATCTTGTCCCCAACAATCTGGGTCCTCATTTTACCCACCTTGGAAAGATGGAAGGTTGAGTCAACATAGAGCTCCGCCAGGATTGAATTCCAAGCTAGGGGCAGTCAGCCTGCAGTACTGCATTCTAATCACTGCATCATGAGGGCTCCTAATGTACAGTTCTATAGGGCTGGAGATCAACATGATTTTGAGTACCACATTGTCCTTCAGACATAGGAAGATGGAGAAGAACAGCCAACCCACAAAAGCCAGCAATCCCAAATAAATGGTAAAAGAAGAGCATTCAATCCTACGTTCAAAACATGACACGAGGCTAATTATGTTTATGTTTATTATTAAATTTGTATACCGCCCTGCTCCCTTGCGGGAGTCAGTATGTTTTTATTGATGCGGTGAACAGGCATCAATAAAAACATACAAAAGACATTGATACATAAAATACTGTAAAATAATATTAAATTGGGGCCTGTTCTAAAATCCAGAATAAAAACTCTTAAATAAAACCAATTAAACCAATTAAAAGCTACTACGCCAGGCCGGCCACACGGAATAAATGCATTTTCAAGGCCCGACGGAAGAGGCGTAGGTCAGTGGTCATACGTAGGTCGGGGGGGTAGGTCGTTCCAGAGGGCAGGGGCTGCCACAGAGAAGGCTCTCCCCCGGGGGGGGTCGCCAGGCGGCATTGTTTGGCTGACGGCACCCTGAGGAGACCTAGTCTGTGGGAGCGAACTGGTCGGTGGGAGGTATTTGGTAGCAGGAGGCGGTCTTGCAAATAACCAGGACCCGTGCCATGGAGCGCTTTGAAGATGGTTAAAGATAAAAGCAGAATGGTGAAGTATGTGATGTTAACTACTGATAGTGATATCCACAACAATAGAGTTAGATTCCATTCCTGGACAAAAATAACATGCTGACCATAAACCTTGCTGCTTTCCTTGCAATAATACATCTCTGTGATTGGAAATTATTCCTCTTTCTTGATTATGTGGGGTGGATGAGTGTAAAAATAGAGAAAGCAATTCCAAAAGTGGCACCCTCCAAAAATGATGGCATATCAGACCCAAAAAGAGTTGTATTTTCAAGCCCTCTGAATGGCAAGAGATTGGAGAAGGTTGAGTTGAGACCAGCAACATAGGAAAACCAAATGAAAATACTTTGCTAAAAATCAGGATTAGCCTGAAGTGTATGTCATTAGGTAGTTGTATTGAATGATGAAACAGACTGTTGATGGTTGAAATGTCTTTGAACAGACTGTTGATGGATTGCTTGATGGCAGTCTGTGGGATAAAGGTATTATTTATCAAAAGACAAAGGAACAGTATTTGGTAAACAAATAATAGTAAAACCTATATTTCCATGCAGCAATGGAAAACAAAGGTCCAGTTAAATGAGAAATGAGGAGGCAGGAATGCCATTCTTTGTCTTTTAATAGAAATGCTTTTCCAACCCAAGCACAGAAACTGAAGGAAGGGAAATGGTGGGGTGAGAAAAATGATAGGCAAGTTACAGAGAAAAAAATGTGCCCTGTCAGTTGTTTCAATCTGGATTTGCTCCTTGACAGCTTCTATTTACAAAAATAAAGGGAAAGAATTCACAAAACTGTGAGATTTAAATACAGATTTAAAATCTTGCACCAATCCAGGAATATAAGGGCTGTCTAAGCCACCAAGGAGCTTTGGACAAGAAGACATTTTCTCTGAGAAATTCTCTTGTTAAAACCTGGACATCAAATCTTAGTATCATTTTGAATGTGCTCTAGGTGTATCTTGGGCTCATGTTTAGATATTGAAAAAAATCAATTTTCTTTCAGTTTTATAGAATATGCTAATTAAAAGCCCTTTGGGGAAACTAATTTGCCCAGTCAATTTCTGTCACTTGAAATCCTTAGGTTTAGCCTGCAAGTCACAAATTATCTTGTGGCCAAATCTACCTTCTTTACTATCAAGTAGTTAAAGGCTCCATCCGATTATGCCATTGTGTAGAATAGAATAACAGAGTTGGAAGGGACCTTGGAGGTCTTCTAGTCCAACCCCCTGCCTAGGCAGGAAACCCTATACCATTTCAGTCAAATGGTTATCCAACATCTTCTTAAAAACTTCCAGTGTTGGAGCATTCACAACTTCTGGAAGCAAGTTGTTCCACTGATTAATTATTCTAACTGTCAGGAAATTTCTCCTCAGTTCTAAGTTGCTTCTCTCTTTGATTAGTTTCCACCCATTGCTTCTTGTTCTGCCCTCAGGTGCTTTGGAGAATAGCTTGACTCCCTCTTCTTTGTGGCAACCCCTGAGGTGTCTATGGGATTACCCTGAAGCTTTTGGGGGGGAACAATACATGGATTCAGGTGTCATGAATTAAAGGCCAATTTACTAAGCAATCTCCAGGGAATTTCACAGCTTGGAGTGGGTCTCCTGCAGAACATCAGGTACAGACAGGCTTAGGACTTGAACACACCAATCTTTAACCATATCCCCAATGCCCCGAGATGGGCAAGATCCATCTCAAGGACACAGAGAGAGACACACACGAACAGTATACCATCTCTCAAACTTTGGCTCCTGGCTACATTTCATGCCTTACCTGACTCGTTGTTACATCCTCAAACCCTCACAGCTTCAACCTTAAACTGTCTACCGTGGACCTCACCTCGTTCCTAAGAGGTCCATAAAGGGGGCATGCATAAGTGCACCTTCCATCCCTGGCCTACTGTCCCCATTTATTTGTAGTCATTTCCTTTGTTCATGTTCATGTTTATACTTATACCTGTTATCATGTACATGTTTCCGTGCGGCCGGCCTGGTGTAGTTTTAAATCGATTTTAATCAATTTTATTTAGTAATTTTATTTGGTTTTAGAACAGGCCCCTAATTTAATTGACATTTTAAAGTATTTTACATATTCATGTCTTTGTTGTTTTTATTATGCCTGTTCACCGCCCTGAGTCCCGCAAGGGAGAAGGGCGGTATACAAATTCAATAAACATGAACATGAACACAAATATGTTTGACAAATAAATAAATAGCAAAATTTATCCAGATAGTCCTCAGTGACAAAATCATCCATAATAAGCTTCCTTTCTATTGCTGGAGAAAGAGGCACTTCGTGCAGTGATTAAGGCAGGGGTGTCCAAACTTGGGAACTTTAAGACTTGTGGACTTCAACTCCCAGAATTCCCCAGCCAGCCATGTTGGCTGGGGAATTCTGGGAGTTGAAGTCCACAAGTCTTAAAGTTCCCAAGTTTGGACACCCCTGGATTAAGGCATCAGGCTAGAAACCAGGAGATCGGGAGTTCTAGTCCCACTTTAGGCACAAAACCAGGTGGGTGACCTTGAGCTAGGCATGTGCTCTCAGCCCTAGGAAGCAAGCAATGCAAGCCACTTTCAAAATCTTGGCAAGAAAATTGCAGGGACCAGTCCGGCCAGTCTTCAGGAGCCAACACTGACGCGAACACACACACATGCCTCCCTAAACTTCACACACGTCTATTTTGATCTGTGTGTACTTCGAGTTGACGCTCTAGAATCCTCTGCGCATTCACTGCTCTGCGGGGACCTTAAAGCTCTACTTCCCCATGGGTAAGAAGACTACAACCATAGAGTATCGTCCTAGCTTTTCCTTCTTAGGAACCCAACACTTTCCCACAGTTCTTGAAACGTTTGGAGCTGCAGAACTAAAGAACCCCAGTCGCTATTAAAGAAGGCACCGGGAGAGGTGGGGGGGACATCTAAGGGCAGCAATAGCGTCACCGCGCCTTCATCGAGCTTTAGGGCGCATGCGTCGGGGGCTACGCATGCTCCCTAAAGCTCGATGCTCCAGCGTCCTGGTAGCGTGTACACGGCTGGACCAGGAAGGGTAAAAAAAAAAAAAAAGTGGGGTGGGGGGAGGAGAATGCCTCGCGGGCGGAGTGGGAGGGAGAAGACTTGAGCTTGGACCAGCGGTGGCGCGCGAGCGTGCGCGCGTGCGCAAGGGGATGCGTTCGCTCGCGGGCCCCGCTGGATGCCATTGGCTCTTTCGCCTGGTGCGCAAAAAAAAAAAAAAAAAAAAAGAGCTTTGCCACCCCGAGAAGCTGAAGTCCCTTCAGCGGGGCAAAGTTGCCAGCCGCCTTCCCGCGCCGCTCTTCCCCTAAAGGGCGGGGGGGAAAGGGGGGCTCCGAGCGGCGGCCGCCTCACGGCCGTGCGAAAGACAAGAGGGCGGGCAACGAAAGGCTGTGCCCCAGTTTTGCGTCCAATCAGAGAATGAATTGTGTTGCACCGAGCAGGGTAGCAATGCGTAAACAACAAGCTCTGGGAAAGTCCTCCGCTTTCTCTCCAACGCCCCCCCACCACCACCTCACTCCGCGCACCGCTCCCTTCGCTCCGCGAGCCTTCCTCCCCACAGACTCTCGACGTCCTCCTCCTCCTTCCTCCCTCCCTCCTTCGCTCGCTCCTTCCACCCCCCCCCCTTCCCCGGCAGGAACTCCTGTCAGCTGAACGGCAGCACCTCTCGCTCCCCCGGCACCATCCACAGGAGTCCGGCTGCTGCTGCTACTCCCTCCGCGGGCTGCGCTCTCGGGGAGGGAGGGGGGGGGAGAAGAAAGGTAAGGGAACCTTCTGCCCCGGCTCTTCTCCCCCCTCCCTAACTCGCCACCCCTGAGGAAAGTGGAGGGGGGGAGGAAGGGGGGGGGGAGAGAGAAAGGCGCCTGGAGAAGGGCAGAGGGGAAGGGGGAACGGCTCCCCCCCTCCCCCTGTCAGAACAAGTTGCGGGAAGGCTCGGGCCACTTCGCGCCTTGTGTCCCGGGAACAGTCGCTCGCCCGCCGCCTTTTCCAAAGGACCGGCAAAGAGAGTTAATAACTTCTTATTTGCCTCCCCTCTTCCTCTTCCTCCTCCCCGCTTAATACGGAGTCGCTCCCAAACGGGTTGACATTTCCCAAGGTGGGGGTGTGTTTGTGTAAGCGGCTGTTGTGTTGTGTTTGTGGTGGGGAGGGGGGGTTTAGGAAACCCGAAAAGACCCTTCGGCGAGGTTGGCTTTAAACTCCGCAAAGGGGAACCGAACCGACCGAGGGCGATCAAGCAACCCCCCCCCCCCCCCAATACACCCCCGTGGGGGCCGAGGACGGCCTGGGGTTGCTGCGTCGCTTCTTCAATTCCGGATTTTTCTAGCCCAGCTGCCAAGCGGCCGCCCGCCGGCATCGCTCGGCTTTTATTTTATTTCTTTTCCCCCCCAAAAGAGCGAAGAGTGGCTGGTCCCGGAGGGGGAGCATCTGCTGCTCCTCTCCGTCCCGAAGGCTTGTCTTCCGCTTTTGGCTTTTGCTGGGAGCCCGTGTTGTTATTATGTAAGGTGGTCACAAGAAGAGGGACGGCGCAAGTTGTGACTGGGGCGAAGAGAGAGAGAGAGAAAGAGAGAGAGAGAGAGGCCGGATACCCCCATCTCTCTCCTTCTCTCTCTCTCCCTCCCTCCCTCCTCTCTCTCTCTTCTTCCTCTCCCTCCCTCTCTCCCTCCTCTCTTTCTCTTCCTCCCTCTCTCTTGTCTTTATCTCTCCCTCACTCTCTCCTGTCATTCTCTCAGGTCTTTCTCTCATCTTTCTCTCTCTCCTGTCTTTCCTGTGTTTCCCTCCTTCCCTCTCTCTGTCCTGTCTTTCTCTCTCTCTCCTTCTTTCTCTCCTCTCTCTTCCTCCTTCCCTCTCTCCCTCCCTCTCTCCTCTCTCTCTTCTTCTCCCCCCTCTCTCTCCCTCTCTCCCTCCTGTCTTTCTCTTTCTCTCCTTCTCTCCCTCCTTCTCTCTCCCACGCTCTCCTGTCTTTCTCTCCCTCCCTCCCCCTCTCTCCTCTTTCTCTCCCTCCTTCCCTCTCCCTCCATCTCTTCTTCTCCCCTCCCCTCTCTCTCCCCCTCTCCCTCCCGTCTTTCTCTCCCTCTATCTCTCCCTCCCTCTCCCTCCCTCCTGTCATTCTCCTGTCTTTCTCTCTCTCCTGTCTCTCTCTCCTATCTTTCCCTCCCTACCTCTCCCTCCCTCTCTCTCTCTCTCCCCTGTCTTTCTCGGGTGCGATGTTTCTGGCCCTGTACGGCCGGAGGAAACCTCTGCACACGCGCAGTCAAAAAATCCCAAAAGTGAAACTGATCAGCCGATCGTGTGTACACCTGACCCGGCAAGTGCCCGAGTCCAAAGGGAGGGTTTTTTTTAAAGAGAGGTGCGGGATGGAAACGTCACCTACGGACTGAGGTGTATTAGCACCGTATACCTGTCTTTTTAGGGGGCACGTGGGTTTTTTCCCCCTCCCCCCGGGTGCTTTCGTCATGGAGGAAAATAAAGAGGTAAATCGATATCGGGAGCCGTGGGTGGAGTTAAAAGAACTCAGGGGCGTAATCGAATCCCGCCGATTCTGGGTAAAAGGATTTGTGGATTAGAACCCACGTGTGTTTTGCTTGTTAATTCGGCCCTCAAAAGGATGACTTGAATGGATGAATCATCAGTTCCCTGGAAGAGTGACTCACTTCTGCTACGCGCGCCCGCGAGCATGCATGTATGCTTTAGATGAGCTTTTCCAATCCCAGATCGAAGTAGTAGAGGGTTAGCATCATCGTGCAGAAGAGAAACTATTTTTTTTTTAAAGAAGCTGCTCTTTTGGCGTCTATTCCAACAAATTTCATTGGAAGCCGAACTGCCCTTTTGGATTTTTGGATTTTGTCTTGGCATGTTAAATTATCTTAAATCCGACTAAATGAATATCTTGTTTCAAGATGACATTCGTGTAGTTTGCAATTAGTGGAAGCTTTGAAGTTTATTCAAGAACATAGGGTGTTCTTTTTTGTGCCTTAGGGAAAAGGAGAGTGAGATGAAATGATGAAATGTACATTTATTTCTCTAACATATTATGCGTTCCCTTTGGTTTTCTTTACAGAAGTTAACTTTGTTGTGATGAATTTTAAGACATTGTGGCATTTGAGCTTGTTGAAATTATATAAGGTACATTTAATTTAAATGCAAAGAAATGGCTAGTAATGCCCCTTCATCAATTACTGTTGTCCTGCTCTTTTAGAAGAGATTCACAATAACAATTTTAGTATGGAGATGCCACCATACTAAACAATAGTAGTAGTATACACTGCAGCAGAACATAATAAAATAGCCAGTTTTTATGCTTATATATTCAGGATTTTGAAATGTTTATAGTAAGAAGATAGATATGCACTCATTTAAGGTTGTATTAAAACATGTTTTCTTGATATGCATGACAGCAGTGTACTTCACTGTACAAACAAAATAATTTTCTTCATTTATTGTTTTGTTCAGAGCTTTAATGTTGAAATCATTGACAATAAACCAGAGTGGTTTAATGGACTGAAGTAAGCTCATCAGCTTGTTGTTGATGCACTCATCCCATTTAAATTTATGTTACAATTACAATCCTAAACATTGTGCTATTGGAGGAAATCATCCTGAATTCAGTGAAATTTAGCTGTTTAGCCATTTCCACACTATTGATTTATAGTATCTTATAGTATTATCTAGTTATTGCTGTAAAGTTCTAAACCTGCCTTCATTTACAATATATCACCACTGCATTAGCTGCATGTCCACTATAAAACAGTATAAAATCATTGGTGTGGAAATAGTCTACATAAACATGCATATGTTAAGCCACACCGAGATTTCTGAGGAAAGTTAGTCACAAATAGTTAAGTCAGCACTAATTTTAGTAAAGTACTAAGTTTAATTTGCTATAGATTGCTGCTCTTAGTATACTGTAGCTACTAGAAAATATGAACTACAGAACTTGGTGGGGCTTGGTGTTTTTTTTTTTTAGTTAATATGGAGTTATATAATGAGTTTATAATTTTATATCTTCACTAAATCTTGGTGAAGTTCAACAGTTTAGGAATTTCTATTGAATATTTCAGAAAGAATTTGTTAATGAGAATAACAAAGAAGGTCCTGGAAATGATGGTTTGGCCCCTACAGAGCCCTGATAACATCATCAAATCTATTTGGATTATATGAAGCGAAAGAAGGATTTGAGGCAGCCTACATCCACAGAACATCTGTGGTTAGTTCTCCAAGATGTTTAGAAGAACCTTGAAGGAACCTTGCTGAGTTCTTTCAAAAACTGTGCAAGGGTCCTAGAAGAATTGATGCTTTTTTGAAGGCAAAAGGCTATCACCCCAAATATTGATTTGATTTGGATTTCTCTTCTGTTCATTTACTTTCCATTTTGTTAATTTATAAAAAATAAAGTATTAGCACTTCTATTTCTGAAAGCATTATTCATTTACAACATTTTTGCACAACTTCCTAACACTTTTGCACAATGCATTAGGTCTGCTGTGATTTAGTACAATATTTGAAAAACATTTGATGGCTGAACCATAGTTAATACTATAGGTCTGAGAACTGCAAAGTATGTGTATTGGTATAGCAATGTTTTGAGTGGTGGTTTTGGGGTGCCTTTTTATTTCGAAATTATGATAGGATGTTCAAAATAACAAAAAACAGTGTTTCAGCAAACATCCAGGAGCTGTAGAAGGGCTAAAAAGATGTACAATAATATCCATACATGTGTATCCAGCATGCCTTTCCCTTTCAATAAACAAAGCAAGAAAGAGTAAGAATAGTAGGCAAAATAAATTGAAGGCAAGAGATAAGAGGAAATATAATTTGAGTGTAATTTCTACTGGTACGTTTTATTAAACTTTATCATGACTTTCTAACCTTACAAATCATCCTTGCTTCAACCATATTCATATACTGTATCATATGTTGCCTTTTCTTGTTAAATTTCTTACCTATCTTTATGAGGCCCTCAAAAACTTCGTCCTTGTACAAGCGCATTAAAGTATCAACTCTAATATGATAGATTCAGATCTTATTCAGATCCTATAAGAGATACAGTATCTAATGAGTTTTGAGACTTAAAAAGCATTTATGCAACATAAATACTAATATATTTTTCTGTAATTACAACAATAACACTTTTTTAAAATCCATGCTTATTCTCATCATAGGCTAAAGTGTGGGTAGATACAATGTTACTGTAAATTTGAACTATGGTAACTAATTTGCATATTCGTAGCTTTCTTGGCATCAGGAAGTTTGATTTCCCATTTGCAGTGGACGGAGCACAAAATATAGAATACAGAAATATAAATAGCAGTAGTTGGTTCTTACAGGCTTAGATACAAATTCATTGTGTGAAAATATCACTAAGTATGCAAAAGTTTGAAGACTTCCACCTGAGTTACATATTGGCTATTATCATCTTTCTCATTTCTCATCTTTCCTACTATCTTCTCTTATTGGTATGTTATGATTTATCACTTGTAGTTTGTATCCTATGATTAATGACTGTAACTATGATTTATGACCTATCAGTTTGTTGTTCTTTGTGTGTACACTGAGAGCTTACACACCAGATTTATGATTTATCACTTTGTTGCTTGCATGCACACTGGGAGTGTATGCACTGGAGATAAATTTGTTGTGTATCTATTGTGTTCTGTTCTGTTCCTATTACTATTACTATACCTATACCTATATCTATTCTACTCTACTCTACATTATTTTAAATTAAATTTATTTACTTATTGCTGCAATTTATATTCCATCAATTCTGAAAAGGCTCTAAATGGCTTTTAAATAATACAAATTATACAAAATAAAATGGATGGATTAAAAACTGACAAACTTCCCAACTAATACCAATATCAAATCTTCCTGCTCACTAAGACACCAAGGAAAATAGTCATGACAACAAATTGCCTACTGGAAGACGATGACAATAGCATATTTATCAATCCTCAAAGGCTTTACTGAATACCAGCAATTGGTGGGATTTTTCATTATCCTATGAGAGTGAGAATGCTTGGAGGGTTACACTTGTGGGGAAAAAGTTCTATGAAACATAACAGGAATATGACTCGAAGTATTTGGTTATAAAGGTAAAGGTTCTCCTCGCACATATGTGCTAGTTGTTCCTGACTCTAGGGAGCAGTGCTCATCTCTGTTTCAAAGCCGAAGAGCCAGCGCTGTCCGAAGATGTCTCTGTGGTTGTGGCTGGCATGACTAAATGCCAAAGACACACGGAATGCTGTTACCTTCCCACAAAAATGGTCCCTATTTTTCTACTTGTATTTTTTTACATTTCAAACTGCTAGGTTGGCAGAAGCTGGGACAAGTAACAAGAGCTCACGCTGTTATGGGGTGTTAGGAATTCGAACCACTGAACTGCCGACCTTTCTGATTGACAAGCTCAGCGTCTTAGCCACTGAGCCACCCTTTTTTATTTGGTTATAGGAACTAGGAAAGCATTAGTCAAGCAAGAGGATAGCCTGTTGCATATAAAGAATCATTACATGCAGGAAAAGAGGAAGCTATAAAAAGAGTTGGGGAGAGAACTGAGAGGAAAATAATGTTCACCCATGAGCTGTGAGCGGAACAAAAAGGTGTGCAGAATATTTTCTTAGCTATACTACTGTATGGCAAAGACAAAAGGAAATTGCGATAAAGGATACAACGTTCAAAGAAATATGACAAAATTGGAGGGAAACTAGAGTGTATTAAAACAGAGTTATAAAAGCCTCAGGAAAGGTCCTTATGCCTTGGTAGGTGTTCCATCAAGATAAGTTGATTCTTAAGGATTGTCGAAATTTCTTCCTATAAACGATCATTTTCAATTTATGAGAGTAATTACACCTTAACAAAATGTAAGCCATTGACTATGAATGGCCTCTGGAAGCTTCTGTTCCTAGATCATCAAAATTACAATCCTAATGTTATATTTTGTATTCAATTATTGCATGCCGTAATAATTTAGTGCTTATGAAAGAAAAAATAGAATGTATATTGTATTGTGTCAGTATATAGGATATGCATCTGAATGTGGATTTATTTACGAGTAGTCCTCGACTTAGGAGCACAATTCAGTAAAAATTTCTGATGCTAAGTGAAACAGCTCTTAAGTCAATTTTGCCCCATTTTATGACCTTTCTTGACACAGTTGTGAATCGCTGCAATTGTTAAGTTAGTAACATGGTTGTTGTTTGTCAGAAGGTCGCAAAAGGAAATCACATGACCCTGGGACACTGCAATGGTAATAAATATGACACTGTTACCAAGTGTTTGGAGTTTTATCACATGACCCTGGGGCTAGGGTTGAACAGGGGATTGGACTAGAAGAACTTCATTGTCCCTTCCAAATATCTTATTCTGTTAAAAACTTCATTAACTTTGAACAGTTACTGAATGAACTGTTATAACTTGAGGTACCTGTATTCATTCATTTATTTAAAATATAGGCATTAAACTTATATTAAACGCTGGGTGGCTCTTAACAATATCCGATTTATATTGCAGTTCTTAACCTGAAATAAGGAATTGTCCAAAAGCTTGTTTTCCTATATGTTTGTTAAAGTGGATTGCAGTAATTTCATCAGCATATAATTTTCAGAAGTAGATGAAGACAATGTCCACCTATGAACATGCACATTTTATGTTTCTTTGTTTCCCTGTTTTAAAAATATAAAGGCAGTTGTTTTTTTAAGAATGGCACCTTTAATTTTTTTAAACAAAGTGCTTTTATCACAAAGGTTAGTCAAAAGTAGCAAGGAAAAGGATATAAGAAGAAATGTAATTAATCTTTCCAAATAATCCATATCCAGCCTTTTATTCTCACAATGATTATCCAGATCCTACAGAAATCTCATAGGCAGGTCACAAATTTAGCATCTTCTGTAATTGACATCAAGAAACCTGTTGCCTCCAAAAATACTATTATCCACAAGTAAACTTAACCTATATGATTTGAACCTCTCTTAAGCAGTTTAAATTGATGGTTTGATTTATTCTGGTTGTACCAAAAATAAATTATGCTGTGTGAAGAAGAGCTTTTTAAATTTTAATTTCTACAATTTCAATTCAGTGAATGATCTGAGATTCTTAATTATTTTTCTGTATGATAAATATTTGTACATATAGATACTGTGCATATCTTAATCACACAATCCTTATTTGTCTTTTTTCCTTCAAAGTTAAAACTTTCTAATCATTGTAACCTTCACCATTATAAGAGTGGCTGAAGTTGTTTGATCACTGAATGAATTTTTCTGCCTTTTTTTTTTAGCTTGTCGTATGTTTTGGGATATACCGTAATGATCAGAACTGTTCACAGAATTAAGTACAGCTATAATCAGTCCCATAAAATGTATTGCCTTGTCTCTAAGGCATTATTCTACTGGGTCTTTACATCCTTGAATACATCATACTACAAAATAAGAGAATAGTTCAGTGTGCCCTAGAGCATACTGGATTATTTAGGAGAAAATACAACACTTAAATATACGAGTGTGTTTAAAATGTATGGAAGTGACAGCTTTTATCAAATTTCTATACTGAACAAAATAAGTTTGAATTATAAATGAGTCCTATTTTAGATGGAGAAGCAAAAAGTTGGAAATCAGTGTGCTAGTCCTGTTGACTTACATCTTTGATACCATTGTCACTTTTGCTGTAATAAACAGGTCATTCCAAATTTTTTCCCCTCCTTCCCCCTGGGTAACCCCAAAAGTTGATTGAAGGAATGAAATTTTCAGGAAAAAAATGTTTCTCTTTCCCATTACACATGCTGGTCATTAATATATATGAACTGATTTCTTAAAATTGAGAAGTACTTCAGTATCTATTTCTGTATCACATTCCTCTTAAAACATTCTACCATTACCTTGTAAAGACTTAGTTTCAATTCTTGTTGTAGTCTATAACTGTACAGAAAAAAAAGACCACAAGGGAGCTACACATATAGCAAATCCAAGAATGTCTAGATACCATCTTAAGACAAATCAAAGAATGAAATTGAGATTGAAAGAATATAGTAGAGAATGGAATGAGGCAGGATGAGGCAGAGCTAACGATCCTAATAACTCCAGGTTGCAGACAAGCAGCCCCTTCCATAGAAGTTCCTTCAGTTTTATTCCAGCAGATTAACCTGATGCTAGGTTTCAAATGGTACTGTCTTTAAAATGTCTTTAACATGGAACTATACATAGCAGCATCATTTACATATCGAGTTCTCTTATTTAAAAAAAATATTTTTCACTATCTCTTTGATACTTAAAGGGATGAGTGTTAGCAGAACACTGGGCCCATAACCAATGTTAGCAAAATAAATGCGGAATAGTGTAATACACCAGACAGTAAAAAGATACGTTGCTGTAACCACAAACAAACTCTAAAAACAGTGATAGTAAGAAAATAAATAGTCTTTACTTTGTAGCAACTAAAATGCTTCTTCCGACCAGTGATTCTAACTTCCAAAACAATCCTTCACCAAACATAGATATCTTACAGTGATGCAAAACAAATCCTCCTCCTTCTTCTTCAGTCACAGCACCTCAGCACAGGGAATCGAAAAGGGAATGAGCTGTGATTCTGAGCTTGCTTTATGGTAGAGCTGATAAGTACAGCCAATCAGATTATAAGACAGTTCTTAAAGCTACACAACTCCTTAAGAACATAGGCTCATATATATTGTCAACACAATATAAGGCTGAATAAAAATTGTGAGGAGAAGTTTCTTTTTTATATTGAAAAAGTTTTATTGAGTTTTACAAATTTTTAGGTAGGATAGGGTAAGGTGAATTGAGAAAATATTTTGAGAACTTTCACGTCGAGATCGTTGGCCCCCTCCGGGGCTTCTTAACAAAACATAGATAATACATATTTCAATAGTACTACAAGGTGAAGAGAAGTGCATACATCATTGTAAATTCCAAATTCTATGCTAGCAATCGTGTACAAGCATCCAAACAAAAGTTATACTGTATTTAAAAAGTCATTTTTTAGATCTAAGTCTCTTGGCAATTGTGTCTTCTTGTTCTCCTCCCTGACCCCCAGTGGGCGGGGCCGTGGCCCCCTCCGCTCCTCCAGTTTCATCCCCCAGGATAGAGGAATATTTTTTAAGAAAGACTTCCGCCTCAGCAACTGTTTTAATCCTTACTCTTCCTCCTTCCCAGAACACCAACATCCCTTCTGGCATCACCCACTTGAACCAAATCCCCTGGTTAAACAATTTTTTAGATAAGAAGGAATATTTCCTCCTCACCTCTCTAATCTTTTTCGGGATCTGTTTCAAGATAGTGACTTCCTTTTGTTGGTACATTAACGGACCCTCTCTCTGCGCCCTCTATTCCCTCCCTGGTAGACCTTCTAACAAATTTAATATGTATCTCTCTGGGTAGTTCATTTATCCTGGCATATGCTGAATTTATTCTATAAGCCAGGTCAATGTACCCCCTGATCTCTTCCTTAGGTTTGTGTAAGTAGTCTGCTAAAATTGTGCTCATAAGATCAGGAAGGCATTCACCAGATTCTTCCGGAATGTTCTGAAATCTTAAAAAATATGACATCCTTTCAAAATCCATCCTAGACATATGACCAGTTAAATCTCCAATTTCAGTATTAACATTTTTAAGTTCTCCCTTTGCCCCAGCCAGCCCCACTTCCAACTCTTCAGTCTTCTGTGTATTCTGCATCAATTTCTTCTGTGTCTCCAAAAGCTCTAATTTAGAACTGCAGTGGTCTTTTCTAAGCTCTTTAATTTCCAGTACCAAAGAGTGTAACACTTCCTCCATAGCTGTCATTCTTGCTTCAATGCCTGATTGTTCTGGTTGCTTTTTAGAAGCCATGGTAAGCTGTTTAAGTCAGTGCCACTAAGATGGCGTTTTTTGGGTGCGGCCGCTGGAGCAAGTCCAGAGAAAAAGTTCAAATCGGAGTTGTAGAAAGTTATAAAATCCAGAGAGAAAGGCAATTTTCACAGTCAATTATGAAGACAAAGAAGGCACTCCAGGGAAGGAATCAATTAATCACAAAAATCCTCCATTGGTAGAGAGAGACAGTCCAGGTCACAAAGGAATGTTGGGAATTTTCCATAAAGAATAGTCATTTAAGAACAAAGGGAAGCCATCTTCCCCCGCCCAATCTGGAAGCCAGCAGGAGAAAGCAACAGAGAAAATTGTTCCAATAAAGCCGGACTTAGATACATTGTAGCTAGAAACAAACCGCAAGGGACTTTCACTTTTTCAACAAAGTCCGGATGAGAAATCTCCGCTTCCTCGCAATCGAAGAGTCATTTCCAAACGCCGCTGCTGTAAATCCGAGGGGGGGTTTAACAAACACCCCCCTCCATCGTTTCTTTTAATCAAAGCTGCCAGCAAAAAAGTCAAAGTCACTTACACTCCACCTCGCCGCCAAAGCCCCGGCAAAGCCATCCGGCTCGAACGCTCCCGCTCTCTCCAAATCCGCTATTTGTTACCGTCCTCCGTTGGCGAAGGGAACCAAGCCCCCCGCAGCATGTCTTCTTCCTCCTAGACCGAAGACAAGGATATCCCCCCGGCTGCCGCCAGGCTAGGAAGGTCCAGGCAAGCCGATCCTACGGGGGGGGGGGGGGGGGCTAAAAAAAGAACAAAACGGCAGACGAGTCCCAGGACTCGTCCGTCGCCGCCAGAAGCCGGAACAGGAAGTCTCTTATCCATTGCTGGATTTGTGACAACAAAATATTCAAGATGCAATTAAAAAAACATAAATACAGCTTGGATTTGCTCTAGAATAAACATGTACAGAAATCTCTAGGATTAGGACAATAAGTTACTGTTTCTTGCTTGTAGAGAGGAGAAGAGAAAAGGAAGGTCAGATTTATTACAAAACATTTTGTTATTTTAATGTTCACAGAATCATTAATCCGATTTACCCATAGATTTCCTAATTCCTCCCAATGGCCGTATCTGGGTTCCATGTTGAATTTTATATCAGATATTAAAATTGTATCACCAATGAAGATCAAAAGCAACCGCTCAACAAAAGGCAAATTCCACAATCAGGACTAAATTCAAATAGAAATAACATATTGTAGACTGGCCAGGGTATGTATGTGGAAGGTGTATAATCAGTAAGTATGAAGAAAATATTGTAAATGTTTAGCAAAATAATACTTCTGGTGTCTGCCTTAAGTGTACATCCTAGTCACTCCTAAATAAAACATGATGCACAGGTTTCTGTCTTTATGATTTTTATGGATTTTCAAAGAAGTTGTTTTTTTTGGGTTAAAATAGGTTAAATAGGTTTTCTTAGATTAAAGATTCATACACTACGCTATTTGTGCTAACTACAACAGTTTCAAATACCTGAGGCTGGAAGGCTCAGAGCTATTATTCATTAATGGTAAAAACTACAGTACTGTGGAGATTCCACCCACTTTATCAGAAACAAGGGGTGTATCATTGTTTGAAGCACATCTTGAACCTTTTTAATGCTGTGTGAAATGTAACCTGGTGCGTTTTCACATGTTTGAGCATGCAGAACTTTCCCAAGAAGTCTTTTGCTTTAGATATGAGATGCAGCCTATGTTGTCAATTGTATGCCAAAATTATGCCTATGTAATCCAGAAATATTAATTCACACCAAGAATACTTCGCAGAAAGAGTTCAGGTTCCATTTTGTATCTGTACAAATGTGATTCCTGAATAAGTATGTTTTTGAAAAGTGATGTGCGTCAAAACTCTGGTGGGGAAATTATCACTACTGTACAGTAACAAACCTGAGAAATAGGTTGGGCTGGGACTGAATAACTGGTCCAAAGTCCCAGTAAGTTTCTATGTCTAAATATCTTTCTTTTAGCACATTGCAGATTTAATCCCAAAAACGTTCTTTTGTAATTGTGAGAATATCGATTTCTACAAAGTGCAGCTCCTTTTTTTTCTTCTCAGGTAGAGTTCCCATATTTGGGTGGTAACAAAATAAATAGCAGCCAGCAGATACAGAAAACTTTTTCCTGCTATCTAATGTTCTAGATGTTTGCATCTAAATTTGGGTTAACCCTATCTAAATCCAGAAATTAGAAATTGGCTCAAACTCCTCAATTAAAGTGATGCCCTGCAAAGCCGAAACCACTAGACAATCCATAGTCATTCTAGATATAACATGTGGCACCATAAAATACTCCGCAGTTCTGGATGAAATATTAGTATGTAGGAGAAGGAATACAAACAGAAATTCTATAAATAACAATAGCTTAATGTTTAATAATGACATTCAAATGCCATTTTATGTAACTATTTTAACACAATGGGGTAGGTTAATCTGATATGCTACAGTGGAGTAAAATAAATACATCCTCTCATACATTCACAGTAAAGCAACTCATACATTGTTTCCAAATAAAATAGGGTTTTTCAGTTCCAGTTTCATGGATTTAGAAACAATATCCTAAACTTTTTAAAGTGCCTAATAATAATTGTGATTATGTCACAGAACAGCATTACAAATAAGAGACATCAAATAATATATTACAATTAGTGGTGGATTGTTGGTAATAATCAAAATCTGCTTAATTTTGTGAACAGTATAACAAAATTTAGTCATATTCAAAGAAACTTTTTCGTGGTGCTCTGATAATAGCAATTGTACATTTATTTATTTATTTTATTCAATTTATATCCCACCCTTCTCCGAGAGGACCCAGGGCGGCGCACAGGAATTTAAAACAATATACAAAATAGTACCAAATATAATTTTAAAAACCTATTAAATGACAGAAACCTGCACTAAAACCAGATTAAAATCCCCCATTTAAAACTGTCTAATATTTGTCCCAGCGGAGGCTATGTTAGGCCGGCTTGATGAAATAAGTGTGTTTTTAAACACCGGCGGAAGAGGCGGAGGTCGGTGATAGTGCGGAGTTCAGGGGGTAGGTCGTTCCAAAGGGCAGGGCCCACCACAGAGAAGGCCCTTCCCCTGGGTGTCGCCAGCCGGCATTGTCCGGCCGATGGCACCCTGAGAAGGCTCTCTCTATGGGAGCGTATCGGTCTAAGGGATGTATGGGGCAGGAGACGGTCTCGCATATAACTAGGCCCCCAGCCATGGAGCGCTTTGAAGATGGTCGTCAAGACCTTGAAGCGCACCCGAAAGACCACAGGAAGCCAGTGCAGCTCGCGCAGGATCGGTGTTATGTGGGAGCATCTGGGGGCTCCCGTAATCACCCGTGCGACTGCATTCTGGACTAGCTGTAGCTTTCGAGTGCACCTCAAGGGAAGCCCCATGTAGAGAGCATTGCAGTAGTCCAGTCGGGATGTCACGAGGGCCTGAGTGACTGTGCGAAGGGCAGCCCGGTCCAGTAAGGGGCGCAATTGGCGCATCAGGCGTACCTGATAAAACGCCCCCCTGGCCACGGCCGCCAGATGGTCCTCCATGGACAGCCGGGAATCCAGGAGGACACCCAAATTGCGCGCCCTCTCCACGGGGGCCGGTGTTTCGCCCCCAATGGCCAGAGTTGGAGTAATCTGGCTGAACCGGGGTGCCGGAAACCACAGCCACTCAGTCTTGGACGGGTTGAGCTTGAGTTTGTTACTAAAATACATAAAAATATTAATGTTTCCTGGATATTTTATCAGAGTCCTTATAGAAGTTACAGTATAGTTTCGATAGCCCTTGTCCACAGGAGTGCAATATCAACTCGTGGAATTTTTTTATACTGGTCCTGCAAAACTGGTGTTGGAAGTTCACTGCAGTGTGCTAAAATTAGTGCCTTTCAGAGTTTGGGAAAGTTTTATGATCTTGCTGCTTTGAAAAGAAGAGTTTGACATGTTCAACGAAAATGTTCTTAGAAAAAGCAGACTTATCTTCTTGTTGGCCTTCCAAGTCTTTAATAACATTGTTTAAATGCACCAATACACACTCATACCCCATCATTAAGAGCATTTCTCTAGTGCTTTATATATCAGAAGGTCTTGAATAAACATTGAACTTATCCATATATAACCAGCTATTATTCTGATTAGGTATTACCTGGTGTGGAGTTTTGTTTTCCTTCCGTTCAATCATATCTGATTCTCAGAGACTACCTGGAACAGTTCCTGCAGTTTTCTTGGCAAGGTTTTTCATTAGTGGTTTGCCATTGCCTCATTTTTAGGGTTGAGAGAAAGTGATTGGTCCAAGGTCATCCAGTGAGTTTTGTGCTTCAAGTGGGACTAAGCTCCCTATTCTACTGCTGTGGTGGAGTATTTTAACAACTCCTAAACCCCTGCCAACTTCAGGCTTGGTAGAACAGTAATAGAAGGTAGAACAGTTGTCATCGTAGTAATACAGAAATAGCTGTGTTTATCTATTTTCAGCTATTCTAAAAGCAGTTTCTCTTTTCCCTTAAATCCAATGAACTGAATATATTTAGCCATTAAAACATTGTATAGACCTCCTGGTCACAGAAAACAAATATCTTACTAGAGGAAGATTTATCAAAGTTGAGAGCTGGCATTGAACTTGTTTAGTTTTACACCAAATGAAAAGTTTAATTATAAGCCAAAATTTAGACAGTAGACAGTGGGCATCTTAAAGTGTGACTACTAGATCCAGGGGGCAAAAATCTGGATAACCACTAGATGACAGCAAGGAGAGGCAGAAAACTAGCTCTTGGCTGCTGTCTTGGTCATGCATCCCATTGATAGTTCCAAACTTGGTTTTTTTAGCCTCTATTTGATTCTCAAAACAACATTGAGGATCAAGTAGATCAGGGATATCAAACTTGGTTTCATTGAGGGCCGCATCAGGCTTGTAGTTGACTTCAAGGGGCCAGGTGGGTGTGGCTGGGATAGGCATTGCCAGCTCAACATTGCTCATGACCAGGGATACCTGTGGTGGCCCGGATGGGGTTGGGGGGATCCACTGTCTCCAGCAGAGAGGGGCGAGACCAGGGCGAGCACCAAACCCTTGTCCACCAAAGGACCCTTGCCATCCATCTCAGGGCATGTGGAGGACCCCTGGATGGGGGGCCCCAGGCTGCCCAGGGCCTTGGGCAGGGGAGGGCAAGTGCCCAGCCTTGGCCAGTTTCCAGGGAAGCCCCATAGGCCAGATCTAACCACCTCACGGGCTGGATCCAACCCACAGGGCTTGAGTTTTATACCCCTGAAGTAGATCCTATAACTAGCTAAAATAAATAACCTGCTTTATATTTTACTTTCCATTTTTGTTTCTCTACCAAAACAAAGATTTCACTTGTATTTTTGGACCATAAAACTCACAGCTGTTGTAGTTTGTGCCACCACTGTAAATATAGTAAAATAGCTGCTTGTGTATATTTTGCTTTTTATCTGTTCAGTTGTACCCTATTCAGGCACTATGATTTTTTTCTGTGAAAAAAGAAAAAAAAAGGCCACAACAATATTTCATTCATCTCAAACATACAAGGAAATGACTCAGCAATTTGGCTCAAAATTCGGTAAAGCTTAAAAGTTGATGCTGAAACATAAGGAAGTCACCTAACTTTACAAATTACCTTGAAACCTGTACCACCCACAGAATATCTTACACGTTGACCATTAAAAATATGTTTAAAATATGGAACACTGCTTCTTTCCACTTTGTGAGCAGCCCTTTTAACATCCCAGTTTTTTTCAAGCAGTTGTATGATCATATGATTAGAATATGATATGAGCCACTGTGGCGCAGTGGTTAGAGTGCAGTACTGCAGGCTACTTCTGCTGCCTGCCGGGTGCCTGCAATTTGGCAGTTCAAATGTCACCAGGCTCAAGGTTGACTCAGCCTTCCATCCTTCAGAGGTGGGTAAAATGAGGACGCAAATTGTGGGTGACAATAGGCTGACTCTGTAAACTGCTTAGAGGGCTGTAAAGTACTGTGAAGCACTGTATAAGTCTAAGTGCTGTTGCTATTATGAAATGTAATAAGCAATCAAATATCCTCCAAATCAGTGCTTCTCAAGCTCTTCAACTTTTAGATGTGTAGACTTCAACTTCTAGAAGGCTGGCTGGGGAATTCTGGGTGTTGAAATCCAGATATCTTAAAAGTTACTGAGCTTGACAAAAACTGCTATAGATATTTGGAATTTCAAGTTGCATCATCTCAGCACAGAAAATAGGAATTACAGGAGGTGGCAACCAAGCTATGGTATAGGAAGTGGCTTTGTTCTGTTTAACTGTATTGACACCTGCACTGCTAACCTTACAGTGGGTTAATATCAGGCTTCTGTAAGAACCTGGGAGCGGGGAGATACAGCCCTATCTAAGCACAGGAGGAAAAAAACTTTCCCAAGTTAATCCTAATGTCTCTAGTCATTTGGTGGTTTATACATTAGTAAGAGGTTTACACTGTATATTTTAAAAAAATCAATTTATTGTTTTATCATAGAGAATAAAATACAGAACAGTAAAAAAAATGGGAAAAAACATACATTCAACGCTAACAACAAAAAATAGTGTACAAAAAGGAGGAAAAAATAGTAAATTAAATTTAACATTCAGCATATAGGATGCAACCTGCCTGAGTGCTGAACAAAAAGAAAAAGCAATAAATGCTCTTCCCCTTTTATCTATCTATCTATCTATCTATCTATCTATCTATCTATCTATCTATCTATCTATCTATCTATCTATCCATCCTTCCCCCCTCTCTTCGTCTGTCTGTCTGTCTGTCTGTCTGTCTGTCTGTCTGTCTGTCTGTCTATCTATCTATCTATCTATCTATCTATCTATCTATCCATCCTTCCCCCCTCTCTTCGTCTGTCTGTCTGTCTGTCTGTCTGTCTGTCTGTCTGTCTGTCTGTCTGTCTGTCTGTCTATCTATCTATCTATCTATCTATCTATCTATCCATCCTTCCCCCCTCTCTTCCCCTATCTATCTGTCTATCTATCTATTGGGGAGGGGGGAATAGGGGGAGAAAAGCAGCCAGCAGGTTGAGCTGAATATTATGCTAATCTTCAAAACCCTCTGTTAACCATCTTATATTTAACATGTAAAAAGCCCACAAATGGTTTCCAGTCTCTTATTTAGCTGTCTAGCCCGTTATCGCTAATCAAAGCAGTTAATTTCACCATCTCTGCTAATTCAATCTATTTCAAAATCCATTCATCAACAGTCAGCATCTCTTTTTCTTTCCAGTGTTTGACAAGTACAATCCTTGCAGGCCTCACCAAGTTTTCACATGGCACCCGAAATTGTTTTCAACTGACTTGTCCCTCATATCTAACAAAAAGGTTTCAGGTTTCATTAATATTTGTATCTTAAATATTTTTGCATTGTCATTGCTATGGTTATCCAAAAGAGGTGGGATTCACTTACTTTCCCTATCGGTTCGCATATGTGAGCGTGCTCGCATTAACGTCCAATTCAGATTTAGTTCCAGTGAAAACAAAACTTTTTTTAAAATCAAGTTTCAATCTTTTAAAAAAATCTATAATAATTAAACCAATCGCAAGCAAATCCTTCACTTACTAGTTGTTCCTTTGTCTTTATCTTAAATCCCATTATTTCAAATATCAGGAAGTCTCAATATGTCATCCATTTACATTCCGAAAACATCTGTCCTACGTAGTGCTTTATGAGGTAATAGCCAAAGTGGCACTTTTTCAGCTAATCTTCTTTTATACTACCACCACACATGTGCAACTGATTGCCTATTAACATGAATCTTGAAGCCAGGGTTAACTTTTACTTTGTCATACCACAGATAGGCATGCCACCCAAATCTCAAATCAAAAACGTCAAGGTTTAACAGCCTTGAGTTTTTTAAAGTTATCCAATCTTTTAGCCATAGAAATACAATAAAGATACCTGACAACAAGCATCATAATATAATCTAAGGTCCGGCAAATCCAGACCTCCTCTATCTTTAGAATCTTGTAGCAGCTTATATTTAATTCTTCTTTTTTTATTTTGTCAAATAAATTTAGATATATCTTTCTGCCACTGTTTGAAAGTAGAATTTTTAAACAATATCAGTATCGTTTGAAATAGAAATAACATTCTAGCAAGTACATTCATTTTAATTACTGAAATATTTGTCATTAATGACAAATCTAATTTTTGCCATCTATTTAAATCCAATTTTATCTCCTTCCATATTTTACCATAATTATTTTTGTAAAGCTTAGAATTTTCTTCAGTAAGAGTCACCCCAAGCAAGGTACCTTTTTCATGACTTTAAAACCATTTTAAATTCCAGTTTCTTCTAATCTTCCATCTTTATGTTCTTAGTATTATCATCTTTGATTTATTTATTCTTAAACCTGCCATTTCTCCAAACATTTTAATCTTCTTCATAACATGTTCAATGTTCTTATACAATCAATGCCAAATTTTCGGCAAATGGGCTTAATTTGTAATTATGCACTCTATTTAATAGTTCCAACACTAAAATAAATAATAAAGGGGATAAAGGACATCCCTGCCTTGTTCCCTTCTAGATTTCAACTAGTTTTGTAAAGTCTCCATTCACCATAATTCGACCTCTATGTAACTAATCACAAGAGGGAAAAACCTTTTTCTAGTTATTTGGTGAATTATTACTAGTAAGAAGTTGACACTGTACACTTATGTGATGAATTCTATAAAGGAAGAAAGTTAGTATTCAAAAGTCATAAATATATGAAGAAAAATAACTTTTCAGTTACATATAGTTATGTTTACACTAGATTATAAAACTAAGTATATGGATGTATTTTGTTTTTTAACTGAAATTAAATATTTAGAAATCCCAGTTAGGAATTAAGAGTATTAAGAAAAGTCCTTTGCAATCCACAGGAGCATAAACAAAGCACCTTTCTTGGGATCATTAAAGCAGCTGTGTCTTTTGCCAGGCTCACACAGCTAATTCCAAAGTTAGTTCCTCTGGTTTTTGAATGTTATGAAGCATTGCTTTCAAATATTTGTATCAAATACATTACCACAAAGTGACAATTTCGATCTCAGAGTTGAAAAAGTTCAGAAAATAATCCTCCAAAAGTGTGGTTTTTATAGTTACACAGCAACTACTTTTGTAAAACACTCTTAATAGTTGTTTTCATTTTTATTGGGGAAAAAATAACATTAGAAATAAAAATTAAGGAAATATAAGGAATAGGCAATTTTGTTGAATGACTGTATGTATGATTCCTACCAAACAAAATGTTTTTCACATTGTTTTTTTTTATTAGAAGATTTTATGAAGATTACAGACAATTTATCCCCCCTCCCTCCCCCCTCCCCCCAACCTCTTCCCCCCTCCCCCCCTCCCCAGACTTCCCAGAACAAGCACAGGGTATAACATTCACAAGCATAAGACTAAAATATCTTAACAAAATAATACATACATATTATCCCTAGTTCTTTAACTCCTTATAACTCAAAACATCATAAACATAAACTACTTAAAAATACTTCATTCATATGCTATATAAACCTTCTTATTTGGATACTTTTTTTGCATATAATCGATCCATCTCCTCCATTCTAATATATATCTTTCATTTGAGTGATCTTTAAGATACGATGAAATTTTTGCCATCTCAGCCAAATGCACAACTTTTAAGGTCCATTCCACTGTAGTGGGTGGATCTTGCTTCTTCCAATACTGTGCCACTAGCAACCTGGCAGCTGTTATCAGGTTCAAAATCAACTTAGTTTCTATTGCTGTGCAATCCGTAACAATTCCCAACAGAAAAAACTGTGGTGTAAATTTAATTTTTCCCCTTAAAATATTTTGAATGATCCACCATATCTTTACCCAGAAAGCCTTAATTTTTTTACAGGTCCACCATATGTGAAAATATGCGGCATCTTCACACTCACATCTCCAGCATTGGGGTTGTACACTTGAGTACATGCAAGATAGCTTTTTTGGGTCTAGGTGCCATCTATAAAACATTTTATAGAAATTCTCTCTTAAGTTTTGGGCTTGTGTGAATCTTACATTTCTAACCCATATCTTCTCCAACATTATTGGTTCACCTATATTTTGTGCCCATTTTATCATGCAGTCTTTAATTAAGTCAGTTTCTGAGTCTATTTCCACCAGTACACTGTACAACCTTTTTATGTGCATTTGACCTTTGTCTCTTATCTGCTTTATCAAATTCTCATCCTGCTGCAAAATACCAATTTTTTGGTCTTCCCTCCATCTTGCCTGCAGCTGTGCACACTGAAACCAAGTCCTGATAATTCCTTCTTCTCTTAATTGCTCCCTAGATTTTAATTGTAATTTAACTCCTTCTTTATAAAGGAGTTCCTTGTAGGTAATCCTGTCTTGCTTTAACTCCACATTTGTATTCTCTATCGCGTGCCTGGGTACTGTCCATATTGGTAACTTATCATTTAATTTGTGTTTATACTTCTTCCAGACCCGCAATAGAGCATTTCTTAGTATATGACTTTTAAAGGTCTTATCTATTTTCTTATCATACACTAAATAAGCATGCCAGCCGTAGACCAGATCATATCCTTCAATATTCAGTAATTTTTCCTCCGTTAAATTGATCCAATCCGTAATTGCTGAGAGGGCCGCAGCTTCATAGTACAATCTTACATTAGGCATCTTAAGACCACCTCTTTCTCGGGTATCTTGCATTATCTTTTGATTAACTCGGGGTTTCTTCCCCGCCCACCCAAACTTGTTTATACCCTTCTGCCATTCTTTCAGGTTTTCATCTTTTTTAAATATAGGTATCATTTGGAAAAGAAATAAAATTTTTGGTAAAACATTCATTTTTACAGCTGCTATCCTTCCCAGCAAGGACAGTTGTAACTTTTTCCATTTTTCCATCTCTATCTGAATTTTTTTTCCATAACAGTTCATAATTATGCTGATATAATTTCATGTTTACAGACATAATATAAACCCCTAAGTATTTAACCTTTGTAACTATTTCATATCCCATTATTGTTGTGGTAAAGCCAGATGTTTTGATCAGAAGTGTCACAATTTTATCTTTGATTTGGGAAATGAATATACATTGACATTTTCTTATTTTCCTTAAAATGAAAGGGAAAATAAATCTCCTCTCTTTTTTTTTTTAATTCGCTTTATATAACTGCTCCTTCTCCATCGAAATGGACTCAGGGCGGTGCACAGGGAATTAAAAATCAGCAATAAATAACAATAAATACAATAATAATATCTAAAATGAATTAAACTAAGAACCTGTGCTAAAATATTCCCATTAAAATTCTAAAATACATTTACTGATTGGCTGAGATTGTCTAAGCTCTAAGCTCTAGGCTCTAAGCTAGACTGGCTTGATGGAAAAGATACGTCTTGAGTGAACGGCGAAAGAGGGAAGGTCCGTGATAGTCCGAAGTTCGGGGGGTAGGTCGTTCCAGAGGGATGGCCCAGCCACAGAGAAGGCCCTACCCCTGGGCACCGCTAGCTGGCATTGACCGGCGGTTGGTACCCTGAGGAGGCCCACCCTGTGGGAGCGGATCAGTCGGTGGGAGGTGTGCGGCAGGAGACGGTCCCGCAAATAGCTAGGCCCCGTGCCATGGAGCGATTTAAAGATGGTAACGAGTACCTTGAAGCGCACCTGGAAGGCCACCAGCAGCCAGTGCAGCTCGCGCAGGAGAGGTGCTACATGGGAGCTTCGGGATGCGCCCAGAATCCCCTGCGCGGCCGCATTCTGCACTAACTGGAGCCTCCGGATGCACCTCAAGGGGAGCCCCATGTAGAGAGCATTACAATAGTCTAGGCGGGATGTAACGAGCACTTGAGTGACAGTGCGGAGGGTGTCCCGGTCAAGAAAGGGGCGCAACTGGCGTACCAGGTGTACCTGGTAAAAAGCCCCCCTGGTCACGGCCGTCACCTGGTCATCCAAGGATAGCCGTGAATCCAGGAGGACAAGCCCTTTCCACGTGGGGCCAGTGATGGAATCAGCTGGTTATGCCGGGACGCCGGAAATCACAGCCACTCGGTCTTGGACGCGTTGAGCCGAAGTTTGTTACTTCCCATCCAGACCTGCACGGCTTCCAGACACCGGGACATCACCTTGACGGCATCATTGGGGTGGTTGGGGGTAGATATGTACAGCTGAGTATCATCAGCATACTGATGGTACTCTACCCCACAACCACGGATGATCTCACCCAGCGGCTTCATATAGGTGTTAAACAGGAGGGGCAAGAGGACCGACCCCTGAGGCACCCCACACATTAGGGGCCTCGACGTCGACCTCTGCCCCCCTGTCAACACAAATTGCGACTGACCGGAGAGGTAGGAGGAGAACCACTGTAATACAGTGCCCCCCAGTCCCAACCTCCCCAGTCAGTGCAATAGGATACCATGGTCAATGGTGTCAAAAGCCGCTGAGAGGTCTAACAGGACCAGGATAGAGGAGTAACCTCTATCTCTGGCCCTCCAGAGATCATCCATCAATGCGAACAATGCCCTCTCGGTACTATGCCTGGGTCGGAAGCCGGACTGGCGCAGGTCTAGATAAGCAGTTTCCTCCAGGTGCTGAGGTGTGCTGTGCCACCACACTCTCAACAACCTTCACAAGAAAGTGAAGGTTGGAGACCGGACGATAATTAGTTAACAATGCCGGGTCCAGGGAAGGCTTCTTGAGGAGGGGTCTCACCACCGCCTCTTTCAGGGCAGCCGGCAAGAACCCCTCGCTCAAAGAAGCATTCACTATTTCTTAATTTCTTAATAGTAAATTATTATAAACCTAAGGAGGCGCAGTGTTCTCAGACCAGCCTACTGAACAAAGTTTCTGGGAGAAATAGAAGAAAGGAGTACAATGTGCATCACTTTGAGATACTGACAAAAAGGGAAATTCTGTTTCAAATGAATAATTATTCTGTATAGTTTAGTCACTGGTTGATTTTCAGCAATTAGAATTGGGTTTAACAGAAGTTTGATTGATATGCCATCAAGTCCTTTTCAACCTCTATCAACTACATAGATAGATTTTCTCCAGGATGATCTAATCCAGTGATGGCGAACCTTTTTAGGCTCGCGTGCCATAAAGGGGGGAGCGCAGGGGAGTCGTGCGCTGGCGTGCCAAACCCATAATGCTTTTTTCACCCTCCCCAGGCTCCAGAGGCTTTATACAAGCCTCTGGAGCTGTTTTAGTCCTCTGGAGCCTTCAGGGAAGCCTCCTGAAGGTCCCTGAAGCCTCCGGAGGACTAAAAAAGGCCCCACATACAAACCAGAAGTCACTGGCCAGCTGACAGGGCAACCCCTTGCATGTCCTGCCAAATGGCTCTGCGTGCCACCTGTGGCACGCGTGCCATAGGTTCGCCATCACTGATCTAATCTGTTCTTTCAAGTCTTGTAAGGACACCTGTGGTGAATCTATCCTCCTCTTCCCCTACTGAAACTGGTGATAACTGTCAGGTAGAACCCTGGTCACATTCCTGGTTCAGAGTCTTGGACCATAAGTGCCTGTGGAAGATATGAACTCCCCTCTAGGGGCTACCTATGGATGGCTCAAGAAGGGACTGTACAACTTTGCTGCTGTGGTTTTCAGCAGCCTGGGATAGGAAAGAGGCAACCTACACTGCAATGTGGGCTTGCCTTTATGTTCTTTTTTCCATTTCTCCCCTTCTTTTCACTACAAACTCTTGCAGGCAACATTCTTCTTGTTTTAATGAGCAGGAAAAGGTCGGGGAAGGGGTGGGGAAGCATAACCAATTCCTCCTTGGTATGTGTCTCTCATTTCCTGGAATTTATTGGTTTCCTTGGCTTGTTTGTTTCAGGGCTGAAAGATGTCTAACTCTAAAAAGAAACTGGGGTTCAGCATTGTCACCCCTTGAGAATCCAGATCCTGCTCCAATGCTGGGAGACGCCCAGCTGCAACCAGCAGCACCTCAGCTCCCGTGATCCCGAATCTTTTGCCTTCCAAATCCACGTCTCAAGTCTGATCACTTTATTCTGCCTGCCAGTACCACAAATGGCTACTCAGAGAAAGCACTCTGTGAAAGATTTCAACCCATATATCACCTGCTGCATCTGTAAAGGGTATTTGATCAAGCCAACTACCGTCACCGAGTGCCTCCATACTTGTAAGTAGGGATTCCTAAGGCATACTTTCCCCCCTATTTTAGTTAATGCTCATTAATTAATCAATGCTTTTGAAATTTGTTAGATTAAGGCTTGTGATTTAGAAGCCATTGATGTTTAATATTTACTAGAACAGGGGTCACCAATCTTAGCAACGTTAAGTCTGGCGGACTTCAGTTCCCATGATTCCCCAGCCAGCTCTGCTGGCTTGGGAATTCTAGGAGTTGAAGTCCGCCAGGCTGAAAGTTGTCTAGGTTGGAGACCTCTGTTCTAGAATATATTTCAGTATACATTGACTGTCACATACAAGATATGTTTGAATTATTAATTAATAGCAAGGAGTTGAAACCATGAAGGGTGTTTTAATAGTAGAACCATAGTTTTATTTATCTATTTATTTTTATTTGTTTGTTTTGTTTTATTTATTTTTTTGTTGTTTATTATAGTTTTATCCCATCTTTATTACTTTATAAGTAACTCAAAGCAGTGAACCTATATAATGCTGCTTCCTCTTCTTATTTTCCCCACACAACAGTGCTGTGGGGTGGATTGGGCTCAGTGGTAGGTTTCTACAGGTTCGGACCAGTTTGGCTGAGTAGGTAATAACTCAGCCGGCCACGCCCTTGAACCGGTTCTATCGGCGCTATCTTGTTTTTTGCTTCTGCACATGTGCAAAGCATTTTTTACCTACTGCGTGTGCCCAAAGCACAGCCCTGAGTAAACCAGCAGTAGAAGAAGCCGGAACCCACTCCTGATTGGGCTGAGAGGTTGGCCAAAGTCACCACAGCTGGCTGTCATGGCTTTCATACATGGTTTTTAGCCTGCTACTTTAACCAGTAGAAAAAACATATATGACAGAAAGAGACATAGAGTATCTACCTGGAACCAGATGTTCTAGGAACCAGAGTCCTTTCATCAGAAAATGGAATGTGGGAGACATACGGTAAATGAAAAGGGTACATTTGCAAGTATTTTAAAATTATGTCTCCCTCACATGTTAACAACAGCCATTGTAAAACATACAGGTATTCAGAGTACCTCCTCCTCCTCCAAGGATATTAGATGAAAGCATGAGATACAAAATTTAACTCTATAAAAATAGACATAATAATCACATAAACTGTACAGTGCTAAATCGGGAATAATTCTTTCATAACTTGATTTGACAATCTTCAATGCTTTAAAACTTCATTGCCAGAATGGTCTTGAATCTCCAAGCTCAAGTATTTGGGTTGTCAAATAACATATGGAAAATCAAGATATATTTTCTAGTAGATCTTAGGATATAGATTTCCTTAAAAAATCAGTAGTTTGCAGTTATTATTTACATATTTTCCTAAAACACATCTTATCTGATTTTGCAGTCTGCAAGAGTTGTATTGTGCAACACTTTGAAGACAGCAATGATTGCCCCAGATGTGGCAATCAAGTACATGAGACCAATCCATTAGAAATGTTACGGTAAGGGGTTATTTAACAAATTTAATAAATTATTTAATAAACCATTTCAAAAGAAAACAGTTCATCAACAGTATTATGAAATGGTATAAGAAAAAATATACCGGTATATCTAGAGCTGAAATTCCAAATTACCAATATGTTAGATAATTGATAATAATAGAATTGTTCTTGTCACTTTAACAAAATGTTAGTCATTCAATCTTGCTAAATCAGTTATAATTAAAGTTTACAAGACACATTGTAAATTAGTTTCAAGACATATAATCTTTTTTTAGGTAAACAAAGTTTAGTGGTAGGAAGCATCATGGACAAAAAATACAAATATTCTAAACAATATGCTCATTATCAAAAAGAATGAAGTTTCGAGGAAGAGAGTAGATAGTGATGTGGAATGATGGGAACCTACAATAACATGGTAACGGCTGCTGCTCTGTGTTTTTCCTTGGTTGAAGGGGTTAAAGAAAAAAATAAGTGATGTCTGTTTTTTAGAAAAACAATTTAATCTCACAAAATAGCAAACACAATGCAAGGAAATACTAAGTATAAAACCAGTTGGCAACACATTAATGTGTTAAAGCTTTACTAGACAATTTGTGCCCCATTTTTGCTAGCTGAAAGGGTGCAGGATCCAGAAGGAGGCAGGAAAGGACGGGTTACAGCCCTCCCATCTTCCCTTGCACCACATAAACTAGTTTTCTGGGAAGTGTAGTCAGGAGTGGGGGAGCTGGAGGGGCCACAACTTTCCCCAATTTCATTCCTACAAGAGTCATGGGTCATAGCATTCCATAAGTTAATCCATTTTAATTATCTTGATTCAATAATTGTTGTCCTACACCTTCCAATTTCACCCAATTGAGTTCCAGAAAGAAAGAAAGAAAGAAAGAAAGAAAGAAAGAAAGAAAGAAAGAAAGAAAGAAAGAAAGAAAGAAAGAAAGAAAGAAAGAAAGAAAGATTTCAGTATCAACAATTGTAGCTAATTTTTAATTAAACTGAGAATTGTAACTTTTGAGATCTTATGATTTTCCAAAAATACAAATGAATGTTTTCTTGTTGAAGAACTATGCTAGTCATAGCTATGCTATGCTAGGAATTTTGTGTGTGTGTTTGTGAATGTATGCATGTGTATACTTTTATTCTGAAAATATAAGTATTAAAAATGGAAAAATTACATATGAAAGTAAATACTGGGCTTTGCAATTATATGCTGCATGAAAGCATCACACCTGATCTTTTCCTTTATTTATATTTCATGTCCTACTATTATTATTTTTTTCTCCACCTGAGAAAAATTAATAACTTGTGTTATGCAGGGGTATCTATGCAAAATAGCCATGGAGTGAGATATATGAATATCTCCTCAAACTCTCTGTATCTTCTTATTTTAAATCTCTTGGTATCTTATTATTTTTCTAGTTCAAGGTAGAACAACAAGGAAAGAAGTGTGAGAGTATAAATTGATGGCTTGAATCAGGGATTCATTTATTAAGAACCTGTTTATGAATTCATTTATAAACTTGTTCTGTATGCAGCTAGCATGTACTCTGCTTCCTATTTTTACATTTTGATCCCCTTTGTTCTTCAGTAATTTTAAGAATATAGATACTCTTGGCATTAATTTAAATACTTGTGGATCGAAAATTACAACATACACCCAGATATATGCTCATTGTACTTCTAAACATATTTATAAATAGCTAATATCATTACCCAACTGTGAATACAATTTAGTGTCATTACAATAAATGGCAATTCAAAAAATTTCATTGGCTTCAGATTCTGACAATATGTTAAAGCAAGTCTATTAGTTCTAACCTAGTTAGATAACAAGACAGATATGTTTCTGGATGGGGTATATGTAGACTGCTTCTCTTTAGTAGAATATTTGAGTTCTTTCTGATTCTACAGTAGGTTATAGCCAAAAAAATATCTCGCAGATCAAAAGAGCAAGGTTTAACTTAGAATTAATTTAAGATTGTTGCCATTCATAATTACAGAGCAAACAATAGAGCCGATTTGGCTTTATGGAATTAAAAATCAAATTACAAATATTGCTATCTTATGGAGTACCTCTCTTCCCTACAGAACAGTCATGGAGTTGGTAATCACTTTCAGAACATTTGCTCAAAAAGAATTTGAAAATAGATTTAGAATAGCTCTGTTACTTCCCATTGAAGTTCTATAATGTTTGCCTGTATTAATGTATGTTAACATATGAATATATACATATTAAATATTTTCAGCTGTTGATTTTTTTTTCTTTGCCAGGCTGGATAATACTTTAGAAGAAATTATATTTAAGCTGGTTCCAGGACTTCGAGAGAGTATGTTTTTGCTCCTCTTAACAAGATTATTTATTTTAGTAATCCCGTTGCATTATTAATTTTAATTACAAATTTGTTTTTTGTTACTGAAAACTAGAAGAATTGCACCGTGAAGTTGAATTCTGGAAGAAAAACAAACCTATAGAAAATGGAGGAGGTATTTACATTTATTTCACAATGTAACATTTTAACTTCCAACTTATTAAAATGTCAGCAACTATAGTGTTATTTTTTTACTTGAATTTGTTAATAAATGCAAATATGTACACCTTACTGAAGGAGCAAGCCATCCGTCACCAGTAGTGCCTCTATTTTGTATAACTTAAACTTTAAATAATTAGAGGTCACAAGCTGCATTACTGATTTCAAGAACTTCTTCAGAACATTTTCTGCCTCACCTAAAGTTGAAAAGCAGAAGTAGAATTTCTCTGCTTATTCTCTGCTTATTGATGACATCTTCTCCCACTTTCCCACTCAGAGAAGTTTCTTGTAGAAGTTGCACAGCAAGAGAAACAGAAAACAGCTGTTCCAAACAGAATGGAACTGTCTTGGCACTGCTTCAGTGAGATACATGAAATGGGTTACAAGAAAACTTGACCCAGATTGCAATCTTAGCTTGTTACTTTCTACATTGCTATCTGTGCACTTTTTTGGTTTCAGAAGAAAATGCAAATTCTGAAAATCCTAAAGATGGTGAAAATGGAGATGAAAACCAAGAAGACAAAGATTATCACAGGAGTGATCCACAGATTGCTATTTGTCTGGATTGTTTACGTAACAATGGGCAGTCTGGTGATAATGTTGTAAAAGTGAGTTTTGAAATCTTTATACATGTCTATGGAGATTCTCAGTGATCCAGGTCATGGTTGTCCTAAAGGTGCTTTTTCAAGAGGCAATTGGACTTTCTGGTTTTTATTTGAAGACGTTTCACTTCTCAACTGAAGAAGTTTATTGGATGAGAAGTGAAACATCTTCAAAGAAAAGCCAATTGCGTTTTGGAAAAGCAACTTTGGGACAACTCTTTATATATTATTAATTAGTGGAATGATGCAGAGTAAATAGGTATGATATAAACAAGTAAAAATTCACTTGAAAGGTGATTTTCTATCATTCAAGAAATTCCGAACAAATTTCTTAATTTTTTCTGCAGTTCTCATACCTGAGTCTTCATTCAACTTTTTTTTTTTTTTTTTTACATTTATATCCCGCCCTTCTCCACAGACGACCCAGGGCGGCTTTGAGTGAGCTAATTTTAAAGTTCTAAATATAATTAAAAGTTATGAAACTCTTATTCTCTGTCACTGTAGCAGGTACTGTTGAACATTATAATACAATAATATTTGCAGGACCTCAAATTCCGCGCCTCTGGATTAAAAGAAAAATATCTTTGGTTAACACAGGAAGAATCTTGCTCCTAGCTGGTTTTTCTGTTATTTAAGAGATTAATGGGATGTATATTTTGTCATATAACACATATTAAATATTTTTATTAGACATAAATAATGTACCAAAGAAATCATTACATTCGGTAAATTTAATCTGTATAAAATCATTCTTGTATATCAGCAGAAGATATTATATATTCTAACATTGGCTAGAATTCAAGCCAGTTTAGTCTAATGGTTAAGGCACCAGGCTAGAAACTGGGAGACCATGAGTTCCAGTCTCGCTTTAGCCATGAAAGTTGACTGGTGGTGGGGCAGTCATCCTCTTTCAGCCCAACATACCTCACTCACAGCTTTGTTGTGGGAAAAATAAGTGGAGGGAGGTGTGTTGGATACTTCACAGTCTTGAGATGTTTGTAAAAAATAATAAAGACAAGATACATATAAATAAATAAATACAATTAGTAGGTTATCATATTAGGTAGTTAGCATTTAGAGTGCAAGCAATTCATATTTTAATATTTGGGTAAGTTTACAGTTTTTGTCTCTTTTTCTTTAGGGGTTGATGAAGAAATTCATCCGGTGTTCTGCCCGAGTAACTGTAGGAACCATCAAGAAATTTCTAAGTATAAAATTAAAACTTCCAAGTTCTTATGAGGTATGATGTTCTATCACCCAAAGTAGTAGACCCTGTCCTTTGACTAAGTGAATTTAAACGATCGCAACTTTAGATACCGAAACCATTTTTCCTTGCATTGCAAATATGGAATGTCATATAGCACATTAATAATTTTTTCCTTAGTGAAGTGTTCATGAAACCTATTCCAATATAAATTGGCATTCAGTTGCACTTTTAAATGTCATAATCCAATCTATTTTATTGAAGGTGGTCAATCACCAAGAAAGAAAAAGAGTAGACTATTAGGAGAACATCTTATAAATGGATTCCATCTGAAAAGTTTTCATCTGAAAAATTGTATAGTATATTGCAATCCAAACAGAATACAAAATCATACCTCAAGGCATGCAGCTCTGAAATTAGATATAGATTTATTTTAAAACAATTAAATGTGTAAAGCAATTTTCTTATGTTGTATATATTTATGACTGTATTATTTGGATAACAATTTCCTTTAGCATATATGCTTGGTATGCTAACGATCTTAGATTCTGTCCTTGAAAAAATGATTTAAAAAATAATTTTGCAGGTTATGTTAAAGACCATGCTTGAACCTTGGAAAATTATTGCTACAGTGTTGAAGTGTTGAAGTGGATGTCTGAAATAGTGTAACCTCATTTTTTAATATTTTCTTATGCCAAATAAGACTTTAGTTTTTCTCCTTCCCTCATGCAGAAGATATACTGCATATAAAACAGCACAAGATGATTTCCTAATTTGCATATTCATCTTGCCATTAAAAATACAAGTATATAACTCTTCTATCCATTGAAAAACATCCAATGATTTAATGTAAAGACCAAATGAATCCCAAAATAAATATGGGAGGCCGGGGGGGGGGGGAGGGGAACCAGGCAAATGTATTTAACAGCTGTAATGAATGTTCTATGTTTTAAAAACTTTATTGTAAGCCGCTTGTTTAGATGGAAAATACAGTTTGTATTTGGGAATAATAATTAAAATCTATTAAATAGCTGAAAGTTATTTTGCTTGCATTCTTGTTCATTAAATAACTATCTTGCATAAGAATAATCAAGCTGTGATAGGCTTCTAATCTCTTTTTCCTCTTATAAATGAATGATTCTCTTTTAGGAAAGATGAACATAGCTCTAAGAATACTTCTTCAAGTAACTGGGTTTTTTTATTTGTTTTAAAGCTGGATGTTCTATGCAATGGGGAAATAATGGGGAAGGATCATACTATGGAATTCATCTACATGACAAGATGGAGACTACGAGGCGAAAATGTAAATGAAATAAGTTTTTATTGCTTTTAGTTTATATATAAATATTTATATTAATTATAGGGCCTTTAGTTATATATTATATTAATTATATTCTTTTAAAATAGCAATAGACTTACATACACTGCTTCATAGTGCTTTACAGCCCTCTCTAAGCAGTTTGCATCATCACCATATTGCCCCCAACAATCTGGGTCCTTATTTTACTGACCTTGGAAGGATAGAAGAACTGGAGTCAGTAATTGCCAGAATTTTCCTAGGGTGGTGAGAATTGCAAAGAAAGAGGTCATTGTTTTGTCAAACAACTTAGTCTATTTTCATAAAGGGAAGTTGGCTGATACACAACTAAAAATCCACCAAATTCAGAGATCTCCAGGCTAGACAAGGCTAGGATTTGTCATGCCTCTGTTATCCAAAGTCAGGAAAATCTTGACTTTAAACAGGTGGGTAAAGCCTATAATATTCTTAGCAAGTTTAATATAAATATAAAAAGATTCAGAGGAAGGTCACTGATCTTAGTGACATCTTCAATTAAAGGTCATAGATTAAGTAGTGGACTAACTTTGAGATGATAGAAGAGGCAGTGCTAGTCTAGCTGACCAATAGTTTAATTTTGTTAGTTTTTAGTTTTATTGTTTGATAGTTCCTACACTAGTGGAAAATGTTAAATATTTTGATATACATTGCTGATTTTCAATAGCTAAAGTGCATGACCTCTAACCTGCTATGCCATCATGCTATGGTATAGCAGCATGGTATATAATATGTAAACGTTAATTGAAACCATCATGCCTGACACAGCATGATTAAAGAAGCCATGAATGTCATATGGTAATTGTTATTTCTTGCTGAAAAAGAAAGGAGAAAAGAAATCCTGTTGAGGAGTTTTGCTTTTCAAGACTTCGATAGAAGTCTGATATCAGTTCAGATAGATAGTCAGAAGAAGTGGAGTCGGTAACTGCCAGGATTTTCCTAAGGCAGTGAGAATTACAAAGAAATCCTCAACTTTGAAGCCTAGGAATGTGTCTTTGAATAGCGAGAAGGCAATAAAAAAAATTGATACTAAGCTTTTACAGACTCAAAAACTGGGGAAAAATTGGAGGGGGAGATGTGCTAAAAGAAAGAAGGAACTATTTCAAATTCCATGTGGCTGTTCCAATGTTGTCCTTCCTCACTGGAAGCATTCTTAAAAACCTCAATTTTTGAGAGGAAAACTGCCATTTCAAGCTTGAAATGAGGTAATCTCAAGATAAGAACAGAGAAGGGCAAAACGCTATAGGAAAACTCATGATGAGGTTGTAATGGCCTGTTTCCACCTCAAAACAATCTGATTTTGAAATGTGGGGCATATCTCTACTAAATAACATTTCTTTTTCCAAAAACCTAGTTATTTAGATAGCATTCAAGTGCCTGAAATTCACAAATCTACAGTTTCAAAATATGAATTGTAGATAGCACATGGTATGTACTATAAAGAAACTTCACATGTTATTTTGGTAAATGACCCAGATAAATTGGGGAAAAAATAGCAAGAATCCAAGTAACTTTGGGTAACAAAAAAGCAACTTCTCAGATTTCTGAAAATGCAATCTTAAAACAGTATTATAACTATAGATATATAGTCAAAACAATTGTGACTAGGAAGATAGAATATTCAGGTATTTTAAAAAAATCATTGTCTGGTCTAGTGTTTCATGACAGCAGTTCTGTAGTATGGATATATGTAGGTCAGTTACATATTTCTATATCTGCTAACTTATTTTCTCTTTTAATTAAATCTATAGTTTAACTTTCTTCAATGCATTTTGTATGCTTAATAACTATTGAAATGTTATCAATGTTTTTGAATATTTAAATGAATCTAAGAAAGTTGGACAGTCTGCAAAATAATAATTCCCATTATCTAACATGGGATAAGAGTCATCTTTGGAACTCCAAATGTTGTTACTACTGAAAACCGTTTAAAAAAGACATCTCTTTAAAAGTTACATAATTCTTCATTTTAACAATAGTTATAAATTAGCTAGAAATAGATGATTACCAATTTATGAGACCTATTTGTTTACTGAATTCACAATTGGTGTAATTAATGTTAATGTTAATTAAATTTGTCTGCATAGTTTTTGCCTGCAAAATTCCTGCCAATATAGAGATTCAAATTATTATTTTTTTGTAAATCTTATTGCTAACCTCTTAAGGTCTCCCTTTGCTTCACCGCTGTTCTTATTTTTATTGCGTTGTGTTTTTTAATGACACTTTGCTGCCTTAAAGCATTCATATAAGTCAGGGATACTTTAATTCAAATGAGATTTCCAATATCTGGCCTGCCATCCGCCTCTAATTATATCTTGAAGATTATTGTTTTTTAGAGCATCCATGGGTTTTTTTGTAGCCAGAATTGGGAGAACAAGAAAGCTGCACATTGGGGAGGTGTGTGTGTGTGTGTGTGTGTGTGTGTGTGTGTGTGTGAGAGAGAGAGAGAGAGAGAGAGAGAGAGAGAGAGAGAGAGAGAGAGAGAGAGAGAGAGAGAGAGAGAGAGAGAGAGAGAGAGAGAGTGTGTTTGTGTGTGCATATATATATATATACATACATACTGTCAGGGTCCCAAGTAACACTCCTAACAAAAAAAAAACCTCAGAGGCTTGAGTTTCCTCAAAGCTACATTTTGTTAGAGATGTCATTGGCACATCTGGGAAAACCTGAATCTTTATTTATTTATTTATTTTATTTTATTCGATTTATATCCCGCCCTTCTCCAGACGGACCCAGGGCGGCGCACAGGAAAATTAAAATAATATACAAAACAATACAAAAATATAAAAATTTTAAAAGCTTATTAAATATGAAATCCTGTGCTAAAAACCAATTAAGACCCCCCATTTTAAAACTATCTAAACTAGTCAACAGCGGAGGCTATGCAAGGCCGGCTTGATGAAACAAATGTATTTTTAAACACTGGCGGAAGAGGCGGAGGTCAGAGGCGACTCTGAGAGTTTCCAGGTTTTCCCCACCCAGTTGAAAGTTCAAGACCCTGCCCCACACCCACATGTCCATAGCTCAGTCCAGTTAGACACCATCCCAACAGGAGATGTCTTCCAGTCACTCCCATGCAAGCTGTCCTTGAATCTCATGCAAGTTGTCTCCCATGCAAGTTGTCCTTGACTCTTTGAGAAAGGAATGTTGTTAATGGCTATACCAAGCTCCATACAATCCCAGTTTCCCATGGTTTCAATTATGGCAGGTCTGAAGGGCCAATTCAAAAGATGACTTCCAGGCCTGACACATACATACATACTGTTATAGATTCTTAAACATTATAACTAATGTTATGTGTATAATTAACATTATAGATTCTTTAAAAAATCTGGCAGCCATATACCGTAGTTCATCCCTTACGGGTCTGAAAATTACATTCTTGAATGCGCAACTATTTTTAAATGACCGATGATCAATGTTCAGTTGTGGATGCCTCTTATCTGATCAGAAAATCATCTCCTTCGCAGTTTCGGTGTCAGAACTGCTCCTCATCGCAAGTCTGCTCACAGGATGGCTCTTTTTATCAGGTAAGAGGCACTCCCTGACTGTACACATTGTAGTCATTAAGACATTATCCTTTGAAATTAAGTTTAGGTGGGAGCTGGATGTGTCTTTCATTTTCTTTTGGACTACGTTCTTTAAACTAAAGTTAATTATAAAGATTGGGGCCTTGGGTTTTTGTCTGAATGTTTACCTAGATTTTTTTTTTTAATGCATGGGGCAAGCTATATTCATTAATTTATATATTGTGTAGCATGCTATAGGCTCTTCATGGGCTCCCAAATTATAAAACCATTTTCATAAATCAGTTTTAAATAAAGATAAATATGTTGTAATATTACAACAATTTAGTTCAGATTTTCTGTGCTGTTGATTAATTGTAGCCTTACCGTAAGGTATGATAGGATACCCTGTGCATGAATATTAACCCAGGTAAAATTATGGTTAATTGCAAGTTGACAGTCTTATTTTTTGTCAACTAATCAGGCTTAATGCTATCAAGTATTACCTTCTTTGAAGCTTTGCTAACTTTAGCAATATTCTATGTAATTCCATTTATATTATCATGGCATCATAATGCAGCAATAGGATAATCTCTGAAATTATTTTGTGTCTACAAACATGGGACATTAGGATTCATGAATAGTGCTATAGATATTTGGGGAAATGAATATGATAGAAAATAATGTATTATTTTCATGCATTATGGCTACACTATCTTAGTTGAATGATTGGATGTTATGAATATTTGGTTTCATAGTTTGGAGCTTCAAGGGATAAGAAGTTTAAAGTTATTTTTCTAAAGTATTAGAATTATCCTGCAAAAATATTGTGTTTTATATGGCAACCGTACTTTCAAAGAAGGAGAGTTAGTCCACAATGCCATGGGGTATTGTCATAATGGGTTTCCAATCTTAAGCATTCATAGTATGCTTCAATTTTATGCTGTCCTTCCTTTACAGAGCTCCATTTTACTTTGCTCCCCTATTTTATATAACCAGGTATATATATAGTAAGTCACTCTTCCATGAGAGAAATTGAAAAAGCATTATGATCTCTTTATGGTGAGACTGGAAAATGCAGTGTTATATCCAGCATTAGAATAAATTTGTTTGAGCAAAATCTGTTACACATTGCCATTGAGTTAGTCGTGTAAGTATTTTCTAGTAGAGAAAATAATAGAGTCCTTTGCAGTTAGGTGGGGGAAGTACAGCCATAATTCATGTAAATGGACAGTTGCGTTGGGGGAAATGTATATCACTGCATTGACATGTCCTTGCATTTTCAGATTATATCCCTAAAGAGTGGGAGATTGTCGTAAAGGGGGGTATGACTATGCAAATGTTGTTACAGAACATTTTTCATCATCCCTCAACATTGTCAACATTGTCTGGAGATGGTGAGAATTGGACTTTAGCAACAGGTTGCACATACCTGATAGGAGGATGAAAAAGATCAGGCCCCAGTACATGGTTAACAAACACTGTTCAGGAATTAATTTTCTACGGCAGTGTTTTTCAAACTTGGCCGCTTGAAGATGTGTGGATTTCAACTCCCAGAATTCCACAGCCAGCAAGAGTTGAAGTCCACACATCTTCAAGCAGACAAGGTTGAAAAACACTGTAATCTAAGGTATTTTTAAAAAAATTTCCTTGGCTTTCTGGGATGTGGCCTATTTGCAACTGTGTCCCAGGCATCTCCAAGGGAAGGTAAATCAAAGAAATGTCACACAGCCACATAATTTACATGCCTGTGTCTGATGCTGAGAGGTAAGTATGGACGGCTGGGGTTTGTATCATGATGGTTCCTGACATTATCTTTGCATCTTCACAGTGTATAACAGGTGAATTATGGTCTGCTTGGGAATTTTAAAATCTTAAGATTTAAAATCTTAATCTTAAATGAAGATTAGTCCCAATCGAATATATATATTTTATGCAATCAAGGACAACACTAACCTCAGTGCATACTTTTACTGTGAGGACAATTATTAGCATCAGTAGGTTCTTACAGTCCTGGATACCACTTCTTAGCTACCTTGTATATATACTTCTGTTTAATTTTTTTAATTGCTAGTCTCTTCCTATTTAATGATGGTCCTCCTTGTATCCATAGAGAGAATTAAAATGACTTCAATACTGAAAACAACTGGTTTGGGTACAACTTCCCTGCCATCCTTATAGAGGGCGATTGCTTTCTTTGGCCTGCCCAGCAACCCTTCCATTGATAATGAGGAATTGCTTAGGGAAAAAAAGTGCTGATGAATTCAGATTGCTGAGAACATGGCCAATTTATTTTTCATTTTGAGAATATTGATTGATTTATTGATGAGCCAGGCTGGACAACATGAGAATTTAACTTACACAACTCTTATTACCCTTGTGTTATTTTGTTCCTTTTAACATTGATGAGGAAGAACTTACTAACTGAATTCTGTTGAATTATTAAGTCATTACACTGCTTGTTTGTTTATGTTCTACCTGCTATTATTGTTTCTGTTCTGTTTTCATTGTGGTTTTAGTCTTATCCCATGGTACTCCAGTATCGACCCAGAATTGACTTCAGTTAAACCAAAGGGCCAGATTCTACTGAGATTAAACCTGCACTATGTTGTTTACCCATCGACAGATTGCACAATGAATGGATGTGCCTGGATTGGGGGGGCGGGAAGGGGAACCACTCGAATTTCAACCTGCGAATATGGACTTTTCTTCAGCTGATCAATTACTTTGTCCCTGCTGTTAGAGTAAACCAAGTGCCATTCTGCAACTGAAACATTCATGATATATTTGTGGCATCAAAGACTGTAAATTATAGCCAAATCATTAAATGTATAGTCAAGAATCGGAATCTCTTGAATACTTGCTTTGCCTGATCAAAAACGTAAATGGTTCCATAACACCGATTACATTAGAAAAAATATCTGTCTATTTCTCTTGTGGTATTGGTTTTTTTTCCACATGTTTTACTGAAGAAAAAGTTGTTTAAAAGTACTGTATAAAAGGTTAAAAACTATACCTTTAAATATTTTGTATATAATACATGTTTCGGAAAAGTGGTTATTTTACCACTACTTTTACTTGCTCAGCTTCTCATAGAATCTGATGTAGTTCACTCATTAATATGCAGTGATCATTTAACAGTATCTGAACAGTTTTGTATCAAAGAAGTTTAAAACATCCAGGCTGAATTGAACTTGACTGGTACAATATCAAATGATCTCCTTTCAATAATACACAAAACTTATTTAAAGTTTTGATTTGGAGTAATAGCACATTGGTACATGTGCAGCAGGTAAAATAAGAGTTTTTAAAAGAAGAGATATTTTAAATTTTATTGTAATTTAACTAAAAAGAAAAAACTATTGCAAAAACTTTATTCTCAAAGTGTTGGTTATATTTTTAATTGTTGCTTTCCCTTTGAAATTTGGTAATAATACTAGAAAGTTGTGGGTTGAAATTGGTGGTCTTAAATGTGTTGGATTACAGCCACTGGAATGGCATATGCTTCTGTATTCTTTAAACTTGTTCAGTAATATGCATCAGTACATGATAAAATGAGCCAGTTTAATTGCATCACAGGCACAGATTCACCAGAAATCTTACTGTTGTTATGAAATGGGTTGTTAAGTGTGAAACCAAGTAAATTTGAATGGTTACAAAGCTATCTGACCAAAATACTGGCTGTTCAGGGTGTTTGGGTTTTATTTTTCATAACAGTAGTGTTTAAAAATATTAATGGTTGCCTTAGGTATTATATGTGAATTCTTTCTTGTTCAATAATGTTGTGCTATGGATATTACTGCAGAAATCACAATGTATTGTATACTGTTTTTTCTCGTCTTCCATTATTTTTTTGCAGTTAAAAACAAAGGTAACATTCAAATTTAACGATTTGTACAATTTTTAATAAACATCATTCTTTATATAGTAAATTACATACCATAAGACAAGTAATTCACTCTAGAAAACTACTGAGTTTTGGAAACTAAGCTCGAATACTGTATGCCTTCCTTGTAATACAGGGGTCTTGTAGGTAAGAGCATGTAAAGGAGATCATTATTTCTAGAGGGAAAATGTGCAATTTGTGCCAGGTCAAATCCCACGTTAATAGGTTAAGGTTCTAGTCCACAGTAATCAGCTGTATATTACAATACTGTGCAATGCTTGTTATGCTTGGGGCCAGCGCTTTCTGATGAATATAGAGAATTCTCAGTTAAATGTTAAATCATCTGTTAACCGTTTTCAGCTCATTGAAAAAGTATCATTTGTGCATGCTTCTTTTGTTAGATGCAGTAGTTTGGATCTCAATGCCAGTTTCAGCTCTTGCCTAGGGGATTTCTCTTTTCTTTTTTGTCCAGTTAAATGTGCCTCTTGGCATACCAAGCAACTTTTACATATACAAAACTTTGGGCCCATGAAACTCATCCTGTGAAACTTAGTCAGAATTTTGTACATTCTGATTGGGTTTACCCATTGTGCTTTGTCATCACAAAGTTTGTCTGGTTTTGGCTTAGCTTATGCTGTGAACTCATGTGGGTTGTAAACTATGATTGATGGCTTTGAAGACATATTAACCCAGCCAGTTTGGATTTCTCCAATAAATCAATCATGGCATAACACCGAAGAAGTCGGATCTAGTTGGGGACCTGATTACATACAGTTGTACAAAAAGCTTTTTCAGTCTTCAGTTTAATATGTATATAATGACAACAGATTTCTTAATGCATTCAGTGTCTTAAGGGTGGCTTTGAATATTCCCGTCAAGCAAGGGGGTAAAAGATATATATGTGATTTATGGGCTTTGTTCCATAATTCTGGATAACACCCAAAGCTGCAATTCCCATATTCCTGGAATAAACGACTATGAAAAATATGTATGTCTCCCCATGGAGAGGATACATAGGGCATTACTTTCTACTTTATCCCAAACTCTAGGAAATGCATGCATAGTTCAAATTTTCAAGGCTTTTGGGTGAATCTAAATTTACCTGCTCCTAAAACATCTTATCAATACAGGTCAGTCCTACATAATGCCTTTATCACTTTTTTTCTGGTATTTTTTTGCAATTAATTGAAAGATCTTCCACTACTGCTGAGCAAACATGGCTAATTCATCAGCAATGAGACTTACCTGTCCCAATACTAATAGGAAGCATCTAGTCTTTTTCTCATGTCAGCACTCTGTCAGGCTGAGCATTGTTAAAATTAAACACCCATGCAACTGTAAAAGCATTCTTGATTTTACAATTAAGTATGCGCACAATTTCTGTTTCAGGTTTCCTCGGAGGAATGAGTAATTATTGCTTTATCTTGTCTCATTAGAAGAAATGTATTATTTCATAGGTTGATTCCAGCTGATCTGTATTACATTTCCAATCTCCTATTTCTTTTTATATTGTAGTGGACTGAAACATTTTGCCCATATCCACCAAAATATTTTCTGCTGTACCTAGCAGGGACTTAATCCTTTTGATATACAAAAGGACCATATGAAAAAAAAGATTTTTGGGCTCTGAGTAAAAAAAAACCTTTCAACAACAATTCAATGAATTTCCAGATTTCAGAACCAGCTTCTTTCATTTTTGTAATATGATTTAACCATGATTAGTAAGAGATTTTCCAATTGAGTTGGGGGGGGGGGGCACAAAAATCCAAGATACGACTTCTCAGCTGTGAAAGTAAAAGCCTTAAAATATTTCTTGCACATCTAACCTCTTTGTGGCCTACAAATTTGCATTTCTGATACAGGTGCATTGAACCTCTGTACACTGTAGATGCTTATTGTCAAAATTCACATGTTAATATAGTGTTAGAGAATCTGAGCATTTCCTTGTAAAACAGGAAGAGAGGCTTTTATTTAGCCACTTAACCAAAAATCCTTTCACTCTACAATAATTTTCCACAAAGCAACACAAAGGAAATGGAATTATCCATTAAAAGCAATAAAAAAAATTAGTTGGGGAGTAGGTTCCCTTTTCATCAATATCCTATTCACTTTAGATGCTTGTGAATGTAGCACGTATGCTCAGGCTTATTTCAAAATACGTCCTTTTCTCTGAACAAGAGGAAACCGCAGGAGAGTCTACAGCAGGGGCGTCAAATGCGCAGCCCGCGGGCTGGATGCATCATGCGCTGACCATGCCCACGCCCCGGTTTAGCAAAGGGGGGGAAGTCGTGATATGTCACATGACTCGTGATGACGCAGGTTTGACACACCTGGTCTACAGGGTGTCAGTGACTTGTGCATCATGATGACATGATCATGAGGTGACTTTACCTACTTGCATCATATGCCATGAGGCCATTGATACAAGTTGTGTGACCACATCATTTGTCCAGTGATATTTAGGTGTTGCCGTGACCCATAATGTACATTGCTGCTAGGAAGTACCATAGTTCAGGGGAGAGGCTAAATATTTTTAGGTAGAAAAGTCTCAAAATAATTGGCATCTTCCGTTAAAAAACCGAGTTCTATTTAGAAGTATCATAATTCCCTACATTATGTAGATATAGTACTGAATTGATAGAAAGCACTACTGTAAAACATTTTATTATCCTGTATTTTAAAAGAGAATGTGCTTGCTATATTGAAGCAAATGTCTTTATTTAAATGTTACAGTTTAGATTTATCTGTCTGCACAAACACAAAGGTAATATTTTTTTGCTTTTGTTAATATATTTTAGCTTGCTAGCTGTTAATACATTTTCCAGTTAACTTTATGACAAGTGACCTGCCATTTTTAATGGAAGCTCATCTCAAATTCTTACATGGTGCAATTATTTTAAATAAACTATGGAAATCTATAGAGTATTAAAATATTCAGTTCTCCAAGAGAGAAAGCTGATGCTTGCCATTATTTACCTGGAAAGTACTATGAAGGCTGTGCAGGAAGACAAATATTCTGATTATTTTTGAGTTACTAAAACAAAGTAGATTGAATTTGCAGGGGGGTCCACTGATTTTTGTATGCATGATAACCATATGTAATAATATAAAAGAAAAAATTGCAAAATGTCTAACATTCTTTTAAAAAATTACCAAAAGTTACTTGCTTCAAAAATATTTTCCTTCCTTCTTGTTTCTTTCTTTCTCGTTCTTTTTCTTTCTCGTTCTTTCTCACTCAACCTCCGTCTTTCTCTTTCTCTTTGTTTTGCATTTTTACTTCCTGAATTGTTGGATTGAAATTTGAGTTTCCTTAGAATTGATCTTGTTAATCTTTTTTAAGGCCTAACTTTATAGAAATAACTTATATTTTTATTAAAATATTTATATGAATTGAAAGTAAGTGCTCTATTGCAATCTTCCTAAACTGCAAAGCATGCTAGTTGTAAGTATCATGAAAGCACTAGATTGGAGAAGGCTGATTATTAATCACCCTCTGGTCCTCCGTGACGGTTTGTAGCTTGGTGGAAGGGGTGCAGAGAAGCCATTTTCAGAGTAATTCTGGGGTAACACCGCCCCTGCCTTCCACCCACCCAGGATTCAGGAAGTACAAATTTCAGATTTCTGTTTTTATTGCTGTTGGCTGTAATTGATTTAGCCACTGAACCAAAAATCCAATACACTCTTACTCTACAAAGCACAAAACTGAACAAATTGTTAGCCTTTTAAAATAATTATGGTTTCACGATAACCTATTTGACACAGGTGATAAAATATTAGCATTCGCTTTGCATATTTTTACTATATTTTACATTAAAAGTAATTTCATTAACAACTGTCCTATTTTCAGGTAAGGAAATGTTGGGTATTAATTTTTCCCCAAAGTAATTTAATGGAAAATCTTAAAGGACACTGTTTTTTAAATATTTTTTTTCTAAAAGAATCTAAAAAGTTATGAATAGGCCTTTTCGGTTTTTAACAATCCACCATTTTGGATCACCAAATGATGCTATTCTTTTAAAAAAAATATTCCAGATATTGTCTGGCAAATAAAATTGGAAATAAAACATGCATAACTTTGTGGGGCTAAAAAACATACTTAAGACTAAGACTGTCTTTTTAAGTCCCAAAAAATGACAAAAAACGTATAGTAATTTTCTTTGTACTTCTGATTATCACTATAAAAACTCTTGCAATATATAGTCCTTAATGCACAATATTCCATTGCTATATCTTTTTTGTTTAAAGTTGGAAATATTTTACAGAGGTGGGGGTTGGTTTTGGGGGGTTTTGGTCAAAATTAGTAATACTTTAAGAAACCTTTTTGTGGTTGTAAAGGTTAGATTATGAATATTCAAATTGAAGTGAAAAAGTGTCATTGTTAATGACTTGGAGTCTCCTACTTGTCGAAATATATGTATTTTTGTAAAAGAAATGCACTTGTAAATATTCAATCAACCTATGTTTTGTTTTGGAAAAAAAATGTTGCTGCTTAGGGAATTACCTAGAAATGGTATTGCTTTGTATTCATGACAAATTCATTCTGTTCCTGTCTAAATAGTTACAGCAGAGCTAGATGCATTTTATATATGGACTTAACCCAAATATGTCTTGAGCATGCCACAAGAGTTTCTCATTAAATTCACCTGAAGGCAGAATATACATTGGTGCCGTGTTTTCATCTTCCGTGGTGTCTTATAGTTTCTATTTTCGTCATTGTGACATAACAAGTTCATTACGAGAGCTGCAATCCAGAATAATCGCAGCAAAGAATATTTTCAGTGTGCAGAGTCTAAAAGGGCTGTCAGATTTTGAAATGAAAAACACTAGCAGTGCAGGCACAGAGGAAGGACTTGGAACAGGCACAGTAAAAAGAGAAAAATCAAGGAGATTGATCATCAAAATGCTATCACCAGTGCCCCGAATTCTATCGCCAATAGACAAGTCCTCTATTGTGGGGTATTTGTACAATAGAACACTAAGCAAATATAGATGTGGGCTTTTTCTAGAGCCCAATTTCATGCCTTCAGCTCTACTGGAAGGAAGATTTCATGGGACTCCTTATTCACAGAGACTTTGCAACGATTTTAATTACCGGTAGTTATGCTGTTTTATTATCCTATTTTCCCCCTAATTAACTAATTGCTATATTAAACTATTTCTTTTTTTACTGGACTCTTTTATTTAAAGTCAGAGTAACTCTTACTTAGCATGGTTGATCCATTGCCCAGCCATTCATACGTCTGCCATTATGGTTCATTGCACAGCCAACCAGATATTCAGACTGAATTGGCTTTTTTGTCGGCCTATCAAGTTCTTACCAAGGACCTGCTATTAATTATATTATATTCGTTATATATTGGCTATCAACCTGCTGTCCTTCAGCCTGCAGTGATTGCTAATATCAAGAATATCTGTATCATAAGCTGCTAATAGAAACCCCAGCCTGTACATCCTATATGCTGCAACATGCTTCTAACTCATTGGATAAAACTTGTAAAATTAAATCAGGCAAATTGTAAAAAGTAATTTGCTGTTTAGCATCATATTGAAAGCAATATACGAATTGTGACACCTAATCTGCAGCCTATGACAAACATTTTTCTGACCCTTTTATTTTCTGTATATTTTGTGCTAAATTATTTAGATCATGTGTAAAAAATTCTCATTCGTAATGGCTTTAACGGAATACATCTGTTGGGAATGGGTATACTAAGATATCGCCATATGAACTGTAGAAACTCAAAAATACTTCCATCTCAGAATTGTAATTTTTCATGCACCACTGATTATAATTTAATTTGATTTCATTTACTCTTTGCCCATTTTTATTTTTTCTGAAGTTGAATATTTAGGTCTGAATGAAAAAGTCCACCTGGGCTTTTCAGAATTTCCTACTACAGAGTCCCTACTGAGGGTTAGAAACATTGCAAACAAGAAAACACAACTGCAAGGACTACCAAGCAAAGGAGTTATGTATGGTTTATGATGAGTCTTCCTAGTCTATTTTATGTGATGCCTTTAATAACTTACTAGGTATTTTCCCCCCATGGAATTTTATTATTTTAGAAATGCAGATGTTGAGGCTTAAATCTAAAAACAAAAAGAAGAAACAGAAGAACTTAAAGAATTGGCAAATGAGCCATTAGACAAAACACACTTTGATTTAGCAATGCGGAGAGATGTAAACATGATTATATGAGACAACCAGTCAAGCTAACAGAAGTGGATGTAGTTCATAAGCATTGAACTTAGTTCATGAAAAATGGTTGGTACCTAAAAGGGAAGTCACTGTTAATTAAGCTCTGGTGATTTTATGGACATTTCCAGGCAGCTTTTGAGGCTAAAATATAGAATACTGCAATTCATGTACAGTAGGTACATGAGTATATGAAGAACATTCAAAAATGTATTGCTCTGATTCACAGACTATTGTTATCTGGTTTATGTCCTTCATCCAGGAGCTCAAAATAGAGAACTGGGTATCTTCCTGGTTTTTTTCCAACAATAACCCTGTGAGATATGATGGGCTGGGAGAGAGTGACTGACATGAAGTCACCCAAGGATCTTCTGTGACGGAGGCTGGAGTAGAAGTTTGCTCTTTCCTTCTTAGTCCAACACTGGCTATCCAGCATTTTCTTATTGAGCATTAATGGTTTTCCAAAATCATGCCACAAAATCAGTAAAATCAGTTTTACTTTCCTGCATTTTCATCGGCATTCTTCTTGATTTGCCCAGCTGATTGATCTTGGCTGTAACATCTACCAAATAATGTATCAGGATGAAACCAAGCCCTTTTAGGCAAAATGCTCCATCTGCTGGCCAATTTATTAATCCTTAACTCATTTTTTCAGTTCTATTTTGATGTAATTTCTACCGAAAGAAAGTTTGGTCTTTAATATTTTTGAGGCTGTACCTTGAAGAAACCACTGCAGGGCTTCTGCAGCCCACGGAGGTGTTTCGTTTCCTGTGGGGATAGCTTCTGACAACATCTGTCTTTTGATTCTTGAGCGCAGCTTCAGCATTTTAGTATATTCCGAAAGCAAGGCTTGTATAATACCTGAAATTTACATGCACATATAGACATGCACAGGATTTGGAAACTCCCGTTTTATGATGTATCCATTTACACACAAGTTTTCACCTTGCCCGTCCATTCTGCTTAGGCTTCTGGATGTAGGCTGACCCTCCTATCAGCATGATGGGACAACTGGAGAAGGATTTTGAGTGCACGTTTATCTGTAATAGGGGCACAGCTGCCATGTGAAAAAGCATTTGCTTGAAGATTTACATCCCAGCATGTTCACAGCCATATCAATGCAAGTTTACTGCATGTCATTAACGATCCTATCCAGGGAAATTCACCAGGGAAATTTTTACAACCAACCATTCCAGGAGAAATGAGGGAAGAATGCTGCCAAGTTATAACATTTTGAAAGGTAAGCATAGATCTGAAGAATTCCACATTCATTTAAATATGGTTTGAGTGCCAAAGATTGGAAATCTATGCTCTGAAAAGCTTTTTGGTATGAACCCTATACATTTATCAATAAAGCTATGCATATACATGTGTGTGTGCCTACAAGTCTAATTTGTGCAACAATTCTGTGTTCCACAACATTTTCATATTTCCTTTATTAGTCCTCCTAACATTAATTCAAGGTAGAGTAAATTGACATGATTTTTTGATAATTTTTAGATAAGCCACCCAATTGTTAAGTCTGGAAAATACACAGGGCCCTTCTTTTCCATGTGAAGCAGGGCTTGCCTGCTTCTGCTTAGCTTCCAGTTAGTGAACATTGGACATTGGACAAAGTGTATGAGAATCATAAGCAGTCCACCCACATCTCTGTATACTTCTGAAACTCTTTGTCTGTTTGGTAACTTTGTAAGCTTCAATTTGGCAAAATACTGTATCATACGGCAACACCTTATCAACAGAGATAATTCATACGGGCTAATTTACAGAATTAAATTAGGTACTGGTGGCTCAGTGGCTAAGACACTGAGCTTGTCGATCAGAAAGGTTGGCAGGTCAATGGTTCAAATCCCTAGCGCCGCGTAATGGAGTGAGCTCCCGTTACTTGTCCCAGCTTCTGCCAGCCTAGCAGTTCGAAATGTAAAAAATGCAAGTAGAAAAATAGAGACCACCTTTGGTGGGAAGGTAACAGCGTTCCGTGCGCCTTCGGTGTTTAGTCATGCTGGCCACATGACCTCGGAGATGTCTTCGGACAGCGCTGGCTCTTCCGCTTTGAAATTGAGATGAGCACTACCCCCTAGAGCTGTGATGGCGAACCTATGGCACGGGTGCCACAGGTGGCACGCGGAGCCATATCTGCTGGCACCCGAGCCATCAGCTCCACCGCAGATGTGCGTGCCAGCCAGTTGATTTTTGGCCTTCCAGAGGGCCAGGGGAGGCCATTTTTGCCCTCCCAGTCTTCAGGAAAGTAATTCCTCCAGGGGTCTGGGGGAGGTGATTTTCACCCTCTCCAGGCTCCAGGAAAATCACCTCCCCCAGCCCCCTGGAGGAATTACCAAGCTCAGTTTGGAGGTGAGCAGTCTGGCTTGGGGATGGGGGTGGGGAGTGTGTGTGAGATTGTGCACACATGTGCATGTGGGGGGCTCTTTGCATTATGAGTGCTGGCACGGAGGCACGCTATTAACACATGTGACCTCACATTTTTGGCACCCAACAACAAAAAGGTTTGCCATCACTGCCCTAGAGTCAGGAATGACTAGCACTTATGTGCAAGGGGAACCTTTATCTTTACCTAATTTACAAAATACCAGGACCCATTACTCTCTGGCAAATGAAATTTGGGGAAATATTTTGCTGGTTCAGCACTGCTGCGCTGCTGCTGGAGAGGGAGGGAGGATTCTAACATTCACAGTCACTAGTGAATCTTCCCCCACAGCTCTAACTTTACACATTGTTATTACATGTTTTAATTGAAAGAATAAGAGCCCTCTTGAATAAATAATTCTGAAAAGCTGAGGAGGAACATTTTTGTATATTAGGCTATTTCTTCTGTTATTTTAATGGGACTGGTACCAACCTTTTTATGAATTATGAGTGCAGAAGGATCCTTTCCAAATGACATCATTGAAAGCTTGCCATGACAATGAGGCATTCACAATACAGCATGCCAGCACATGTACAAGTCAGAATGAAATTATGAAATATTTTTCCCCCACAAAAAGGAACATTCCATGCCAGAACAGAAAGTATACAGATATTGCTCATACCAATATTATCATTCATTCATTCATAACAGAAAAGAAAAAATAAATAAAAGACTGTATAAAAAGTTTGTGCTTTTTAAAAAGAGAATATTTGGGAAAATAATAAAAACAATGACATCTCTTGGGAACGCTCTCATCAACTGCGATCATCATCTAACTGGACATGCAACAAATAAATCTTGGACCATCAATTTGGAGATACAAGATTTATAGCTCTAATCTATTGCTCTGTGACCTATTGTCAAGTATCCTGATATTTTGGGACTATAACTCCCATTGGCCTATACCTGCCGAGGCCCATGCTGGCTAGGGAATTCTGAGAGATGAAGTCCACAAGTCTTAAAGTTGCCACGGTTGAACACCCCTACTCTCCAAATTCTACAAGGAATTCTATAATAAATTGATGCTTAGCTTCTGTGTTCTCACATTGCCAGGTCTTCCATCACTTAGAGGTAGTGTTGCTTTTTGCTTATTAACCAATATATGAAGAAATACAGCTTTTTATTCAATAGGATGATTTCCAGGAATGTGTATGGAATTGTTGCCTTCAGAAAAGTCCTACACATTCCAAGGCAGAATCCATGTCACAGTCCGCCTGGACTATTGCAATGCTCTCTACATGGGGCTTCCCTTGAGGTGCGCTCAGAGACTCCAGCTAGTACAGAATGCAGCTGCGTGGGGAATCTTGGGGGCCTCTAGATGCTCCCATGTAACATCTCTCCTGCGCGAGCTGCACTGGCTGCCTGTGGTTTTCCGGGTGCGCTTCAAGGTGTTAGTTACAACCTTTAAAGCGCTCCATGGCAAGGGACCTGAATATTTGCAAGACCGTCTCCTACCACATACTTCCCACCGACCAGTCCACTCACACAGAGAGGGTCTCCTCGGGGTCCCGTCGGCTAGCCAATGCCGGCTGGCGACCCCTAGGGGGAGAGCCTTCTCTGTGGCAGCTCCGGCCTTCTGGAATGACCTTCCCCCCCGACCTGTGCACAACCACGGACCTCCGCCTCTTCCGCCGGGCCCTTAAAACTCATCTATTTCGTGCGGCTGGCCTGGCGTAGCTTTTAAATTTGTTTTATCAATTGGATTTTATTAGGGACTTTTTAGAGCAGGTTTTTGTTTAATCTGTTTTTATTATATTTATTGTACCTGATGTTTTATGTTTTATAATTGCCTGTTCACCGCCCTGAGTCCCGCAAGGGAGATAGGGCAGTATATAAATTTAAATAAACATAAACATTAATCCATAGCCCAATTCATTCAGATTTGGCTTGTGAGAACCAAATTACTGTGATTTATTTTATAAGCCCTGGTTAAAGTAATCTTTGGTTTAGCTAAATCATGAATTCTACCATTGTGGTTTCTGAACCATGATCCTTATAATTACTTATGAACTATGACTAGCTAAAGAAGCCATGATTAAAATACAGCTTCTTGAAAAGCACAAACCTGGCTGTTTCTTTTAAAAACATTTAAAAGGTAGTTGAGAAGGCATAAAAATACCGTATTTTTCGGCATATAAGATGCACCTTTTCCCCTCAAAAAAGAGGGTGAAAATCTGAGTGCCTCATACACTGAATACAGCATTTTTTATCTACTGAAACTGTGCCCCCTTTGCAAAAATGGATGTGCAGAGGATTTAGGAGACTTGCAAAGTGGTCCTGAGGGCTGGGGAGGGCCGTTTTTGCTTGTTTTGTCCCCCCCAGCCCCCTTGGAGCACTCTTAAGAGCCTCCCAAAGCTCTGCATGCCCTTTTTCTTTGCAAAAATGTAGGTGTGCAGAGGGTTTGGGAGGCCTTCAGAGTGCAAAAACTTTTGTTAAAAAATTACTTCAAAATCATGATTTCTTCAAAATCATGGTGCGTCTTATACTCCAGGGCATTTTATAGTCTGAAAAATACAGTAACTATCGGAAAAATGAACTGAAGTTCTAAATTTTAAAGAGCAGAAGCCCATCACAGCTTGACTGCTTTAAGGAAGCATTGTTGAGGTATTTCCACACATACATTCCAAAGAGCAGCAGTATATTATGGAATAGCAGATTTATAGAGGGGAAAATGGCAGATTTATAGAGGAAAAAATGGCTGAGGTTCCCCTTGTCAGTCTCTACACTTCGGTCCAACACCTATAATCACAGAATAGTGGAGAACATATGGAGACACATATGCACATGGCTGCACAAAACCTGGAGCTGTAAATCTCCAGGTTTTGACTGTGTTCATATACCATACTAAGCTTCCTTAGTTTTAATCTTGGTTAGTTTTTGAGGTTCAGGCTTTTCAGTTGTGAGAACTGAGCCTTATAATTCACTATGAAGTGCAAATTCAGAAAAAGCCCATTGAATAATCTGTGGTTCAGGTAAACATGGATAAGTTTATTGTGTGAATGCATGTTTGCAAAGGAGAAATAAATAGATATCTGTCTTAATCCATTCATGTCAATTTGATTCTTTCCTATTTTACATTCTCTGTTCAGGCACAATGGTTTTCCAAAATGGTTTCCCATTTTGGAGGATTATTCTATCTGCTCTCGCATGATCGGTAACTGTGTATGCATTGATTAAACCGTGACACCTCCCCATTCCTAATTATCATTAGGGTGTCAGCTCTGGCCAGCCCAGAGGCCTGGAGCTGCCATTCAAGAGAGAAAACTGGGCCAGCTTCCAAGCCTTGTGCTTACCAGATGTAGAGTTCCTCTTCCACAAGCAGTCCAGCTAAGATATCTACAAAGCTCTTTATAACTGACTCTGAACAATCCATGATTAATTGCCGGGTAGTTTTCGCTCTGGGACACGAGGTGATGTGTGTGCGCACACATGGGGGTGTGGTTTATCCTAATTACAAGTAACTAAAAAAGGTGGTGGGGAGCACCAGGTGGCAGCTCTGACAATTTATTCATTGTTTAGTTCTTTGTTGGTCAGTCCGTGCCAGGGGAAAAAAGATAAACTGCATTTGCAAACCGTTTCTGTGTTTGACTATTTTCATTAACCCTTTGGAACCTGACATAGCGTATGGTACAGGACAACTGGGACGTGTATAATAATAGCAATTATTCAGTTCTAAATGGGGAAAAATCAAGTTTCCGTTGCGTCAAGCCAAGTCTTTTTCTTAGAAACAATACAAAAATAGTTTGCCATTAACTTTTGCAAAGTTTTTATGATTTATGATTTTTATGATTTCCTAATATAGGCTTACACCCTTCCTGTTTTCTAGAGGTCCTGACCCAAGCCTTAACAAATAGACTGTATAATGTTTCTGATTTGATTGCAAAAATGTGCTTCGGAGCAGATGGGGCCCAAAACCAAGCACTCGGCTGCAATTTTTTAGAGCAGCCACTTACAGAACTGCACATAGATACTTCATGTGTGTCCATGTGTCTCTCAAAACACCTGGGATCAAATCTGAATTTTGCACAGTCCCTTTAAGCACATTTTGTCAGCAAATAGCCAAATGGGCTCTGATCCGCACCAGAGCCCTAATTTTCTGTTAATCCTAAAAAGAGTAAGTACAATTTCATAGTTGTCCTCGTTTCAGCCCCCTGATACATGAGATTTGCCCATATTCAGTAAAATGGTCTATGTCAAGATGAGATTATAAAAAAAAATAAAGCATTGGTTTTGTTGCTGCTATCATTTACTTCAGTTTTAGCCACTCGGAGAGGATAAATTTGCTGTGTAATTTGAAATGACAGTGAATTGAAATGACTTGGGTTGTTATTTTTAAATAAAGCTCTTTTGTGATTTTCTTTGGTAGGGGCGGGGGTCTAGGTTTGATATAACAACATAAGACATCCAACCGCATCATAAAAATGCTTTAAAAAGTCTGTGTTATGGAATTAAAGTATTAAAACAGGAACAAAATGTGTAATGCAAATAACCTATTTGGAATTAATGAATTTGCACGGTATTGGACTCAGTCAAATGAACATCCTAGAGCACCTTTCCACAAACCCCTGTCCTGCTGTTCTTTGAAACTAATTCCCATAAATTCCAACCAGTGATCCCATAAATTATGGGATTATTATTTTATACACACACACTTTTCTCTGAAAGCTTGAAGCAGCCTATGCCAAGATATTTTTTCACCTCTATCCAGGAGTAAAATCAACTTACCTTCACTACCAGTTCCCAAAAGTGAGCATGCACGCATCTCAGAGCGTCAAAATGGGACTTGATGACATCCGGGTGGGTGGGTGGAGCCTCTCGCCACCGCAGCTACCGGTTCACATAAACTGCATAGGATTTTACCCCTGCCTCTATCCCAGCAACAACTCTGTGAAGTACAGGGGCTGAGAGTGACGGGCCAAAACCAGCCACTGATTTGAGCCATTCCACAATGCTGCATTTTGCCATTTAAAATTCAACACATTACACTGAAAAAGTTCTCTTTTGGGAATGGCTGTCCTAACGAATAATTTTTAAAAAAACATTCTTTTTGTCTGCCACTTTCACGCCAGATATTGTTCAGAAAGCTACTTTCTTTGTTGTTCTTCAACTCCATTTCCCCCAAATGTCACTATCTAAGTTAATTATTTTCTAGTATTTATTTCTTAAAATTATATTCTGGTGGATTATAATACAACGAAAGTAAGAATATAAAAAAACATAAGACTTAACGGGGATAAAACTAGGAACCAAGTAGTACAGAAGTGGGATCTTCTTTCTTGATCTTTCTTACTCTGCCAGCCACCTCCAATGTAGGACGCGCCCATCAGGGCACCAAGCCAATCAGAAGAGTCAGGTTTGAGACTGTTCCAGAAGGCCAAGAGGATAGGGGAGATCTCACCTCCAACAGCAAGATATTTCAAAACGAATGGTACAATGCAGAGGTAGGTTTCTACCTATTTGGTCCGGTTCGGCTGAATAGGTAGTAACTCTGGCGGACACATGACCATACCGGTTTTATGCTCGGCGGCGCCATCTTGATTTTCAGTTCTGCACATGTGCAGAACAATCTTCATTTAAAAAATGTAATTTTTATTTGTTTTTTAATGTTATGCACATGCGCAGAATTGTTTTAAATGAAAATGTGTATGCGCATAGAGCAAACAACATTTTTTTACTACCAAACCAGTAGTAATTTTTTTTTACTACCGAAACAGTAGTAATGGCGGCTGGAACCCACCCCTGGTACAACATTTTTCAATCCAAAATCCTGAATCCTGAGTAACGATGGACATCTGTCTGGTTTAAGTCTAATGTCATTTATACAGGAATCTTTATTCCATGTTTAGGGTTATGGATGTCCACAATGTTGCTTTGCTATAATTTCCAGCATCTCAGGGAGGGAGGGAGGGAGGGAGGGAGGGATGAGGGAGGGAGGGAGGGAGGGAGGGGTGAGGGAGAGAAGTCTAACCAGGTGAGAGGATTATTACTATTAAATAATAATATGTGCGTAGGATGAAAAGTTCTACATTGTATCTATGAAACCTTGAGAAAACTTAAAGACAAGGCACAAATATTGGACTCAAATCTCAGAAAACATATTACATAAAATATTATGTAATGAATAATTCATTAAAAAATCTACTGAGAAACAGCCTTAACAGTTGAAATAGTTAATCCCACCTATTCAAATCTGTTAATGTTTTAATATCCACCCTTGTAAAATGAATGGTCAAGGACAAATCTATTATTCAAATGACAAAAAGGTTTATTGAAAGGATATTCTTCTACCGGTGTAATGAATGTATTTTATTAAAAAAAAAATCTATTGTGTGGCAGAAATGTTGAACACAAAACGTAATAAACAGCATTGGTTTGATAAAAATGCAATGCGTATCTAACTCAGAATCACTTTTCTTTATACTGATGTATTCTAGCTATTGAAAGGATCCACTGATCTGAATAACCTCCCACACAGGTTATCACCATCTTAGCTACAGAGACTCTTAATTTGTAATCAACTGAGCACAGGAATCTTAGATCCACTAGCTTACTCAGTCACTCAACCTTAACTTTATTCTTTGGGTTTTTTCCACTTGTATTTTCCAGTTTATTCTGAATCAAGAGCACATTTTTTTCTCCTACATTCTTTGACATCTGTACTCTTGTCATTGACATGTTGGAATAAATATTATCACCATTCCAGAGAAGGTTCCATGTGACTTCAATTTTTTCTCTCTCTCTCAACTAGTCATCATCTGCTATTTGAAAACAATGAAACAGGCTCAGCACCATGTCAAATTATCAATAATACCATATTGTTATTTATTATTATTATTATTATTATTATTATTATTATTATTATTATTATTATTATTTATTTATTTATTTATTCATTCATTCATTCATTCATTTATTTATTTATTTAGTCAAGTTATATGCCATCCAACTTGCCTGAAGATAACTCTAGATGGCTTATAATCATTAAAACTATCTTTTTTTTTTAAAAAAAAAGGAGAAGACATTTAACCTTCCAGATAGCCTAACCAAAGGTAGGATTTTTCTCTTGCCTTGTTTTTGGAATGTCAGCAGATCAACGATGAAAAAGCCATTGGATGTCAAGCAAGATGTTGAATTGACCATTTGCATTACTTCCTTATTTCAAACTATTTGAACCCTCGTTCTTTAAAATAATCAAAAGATTTTACATTCTGATTCACACACGTGTCTTCACAAAGTGCCAAAGGTATCCCAGACATATTTTGCCCAGACAAGTTAGCCAAAGACTCAATATATTGCATGGCCTAAAATCATCAGAATATTGTGAAGAAGTGATGAGCAGTGAGCAGATACTTTTCTCCTCTAAATTTCTAACCAAAACACAATTACAAATATGTGCGTTATGGCCCACCAGCGGCCAGCGGAGCTGGCGGCAGACTCGGACTGTAAGGAGGTTGGGGAGGAACATGGGCCAGTCTTGGAGTCTGGGGAAGGCTCTGATGAGGGCTCTGCGTCAAAGGCAGAGTTGGGGCCAGGGCCGTCTGACAGTTATCAGTTATCTTTGGAGTCAGAGATAAGTGGGGCTGAAGAACCCTGTTTCCGATGTGTGTATGCGCCGTTCTGTCAGGAGAAGGGAACAATTAAGGAACAGAGGTTGACCCAGAAGTAAAGGCACAAGGGGACGCTGTATGATCCCTCTCATAAGAAATACCGTATTTTTCAGAGTGTAAGACACACCTTTTTCCCTCAAAAAAGAGGCTGAAAATCTGGGTGCGTCTTATACACTCCCGAAACTCTGCCCCTTCACAAAAATGGGCATGCATAGCTTTTAGAAGGCTTTCAGAGAGCTCCTGTGGGCTAAGGAGGGCAGAAATGAGTGAAAAATGGGCCTATTTTTGCCTCCCCAGCAGCACTCTATAAGTTTCCTAAAGGCTATCCATGCCCGTTTGGGGGGGGGGGGGAAAGGGCCCATTTTCGTAAAAAACAGGCCATATTTGGGAGGTTTGCAGAGTGCAAAACCTTTTAAAAAAATTTTCCTCTTCATAACCTTGCTGCATCTTATACTTCGGTGCATCATATACTCCGAAAAATATGGTAAATAGGAGCAAAAGAGTAGTGTTTGCAGGAGACAGTTAGTTAGTGTGAAGATTTGCTTATCTGAGAGACCAAGTATTTCCTTATACAGCTTTGTGTCTGGAAGCTATCAACCTGGCAACTATCCAAGAACGAATAAGGTCTGTGTTTGCAATTCACCCTTGAAAGACTGTTTGCCGAGACTTTGCTGGATATGAATGATAGGAATTCACATTAGCCAAATAAAAAGGGTTTTTTGGGGGGGACAATGAGTTTGTTTCGTGATTTGGTGAAGCCTAGGTGAGAACAATGTCAAAGCAGAAGAAGAGAGAAAGCACAAATCCCACAATAAGGAAACAAGGGCACTGTAACCTTGAGTTCAATATCACCAGCAAGAATGTTGTCATATAATGCATCTAGAGGTGCCACTTTGTTGGAGAATTCTACTTTGAGCTATACTTTTTTTTTTTGCCTTTTAATGGCCAGCTACATTTTTTTTGAACTGTCCTTTTTATTATTATTTTTCCCATTTCAAAAACATTCATTGATATACATTCTTATAAATACTATTTAACATTTATCTATTCATCATTAATCTCTACACACATTCTTACATATATACTGTATGATACAGTTTGGATCGCTTTCTTGCCACTCCTTTTCTCCATCTTATTTTGCAACAGCCTCACTCCTACTTTCTCAAGCTCCCTTCTCTGCCTTCTTATTTCCTCCTCTCATTTCTCCTCTCTTCTCCCTTTTTCCCTTCTCTTTCCTCTCTCTTTCTCTCCTCTCTTCTCCCTTTTTCCCTTCTCTTTCCTCTCTCTTTCTCTCCTCTCTTCTTTCTTATCCTCTCTCCTACTCTTAATTCCCCACCCTTACTTTCTCTACTTTTACCCTTTCTTCCTTTCCCTCCTCATCTCTCCTCTTTCCGTTGTTGCCTTTGTTTGTTTATTTTCTCTGATGGGTTCTGGGGGTGGCGTTTCAACGATCCAAACTTAATATATATATATTTTCCCTTAAAATAAATTTCTATTGAACAATAATTCACATAAACATTGAACAAAGACTGAGGAGTTTAATGCCTCCTCCAATTTTAGTCTAATTCATCCCAAGCTGATAGGTCTATAAGACCTATCAGTTTGAGCTATACATGACTGTATGCGTGTATGTACATATTGATGATCCCTACCACTTATGTATTCACAGATAATCCTCAACTTATTAATTTAACAACCATTGTAACCAAGTTACAATAGCACTCTAAAAAGCTACATGACTGTTTCTTGTTCTTATGACTGTTGCAAATCCCCACAATCATGTGATCAAGTGATCACAAGACTGTGGAATTCTGGGAGTTGAAGTCCATGCACCTTAAAGTTAAAATAATTCCCACAGCATGTGATATTCAGTTTGTTCTTTCTCTTTAATTGCCAGGGTTAACCTGTTCATTTCTGCACATTCTAATATTTTCCTAATCACCTTCTCATCAATAGGGATCTCTTCACTTTTCCAATGTTGTGCAAATACAATTCTAGCTGCAGTCGCTAGTGCAGTTCTTGATCCACGTTACCTCATACTGATGTTACTCAGACTACGTAACTGATATTAGACTGATTAGGAGAAGACAGACTATTCCAGCTCTGGTTTTCCAGTTTCTAGTCAGATTAGGAGCCTCACATCCCAATTTTTTTTTTTTTTTACTACTTTGTGAAGCTGGAACACCTAAAAATAATCGCATCAAATGGATATGGCTCATTGTTAGCAGAAATGTTTCATGTCATGGACCAGTGGCTCCACGGCAATGGTGAGGGATTTTTGCATCGCTCTGATGCACAACATGATGACTTGAGCCATCTGTCTGTATCTGGCTAAATTTATTCTGCAGCCCTCTACAACATTCAATTGCTGATTGGGTCTTTATTCCTCTTCCCTACGTAGAAATGGCGGAAAGGTGTTTTGTTTTTTTTAAATCTGAAGTTAGAGACCAAATCTAGGAAGTCGTTGGGCTACAAAAAAAAAGCCTCGGAAATGAAAGTAGCTTCATTTTAACAAAATTGGGTCACTAATAAAGGAAAATTAAGTCTTGAGTATTAATTGGCTCCAGCTTCCAAGATACAACTTCAGGTCAAAAATGCATCAAAATAATTCAAAATTACAAGAGGGATGTGTGATTAAGCTCCATAACTTTTCTGCAAAAGGGGATATAGCAATGGGAATGGTGCCACACCAAACACTATAAATTTATCTTTGCATTGATAGTAATAATGTAACTTTCCATTCATGTATTGGTTTTTCATGTAACATTTTCATACTTTTTTCATGAAAAACTGACAAGCTCTAGCATCAGATTAAACAAGGTTTCATCTTTTTTCGGTATCTAAACTGCACTTTTTGGCTTTCTTCTTATGAAATGCAGTAAGATCAGAGGTGAGTTCCTACTGGTTTGGCCCAGTTCAGCTGAGTAGGTAGTAACTTGGCTGGCCACACCCCCAAACTGGTTCTAATCACCAGAAATCATGTTGCAATAGATAGGTTTCTGATGAAACTCTAAAAGCGCAGCTGATTCATTCTTTTGGAGCACTGCCTAACAGTGAGCAAGGTGAAATACTGGGGAAAAAAATAAGGAACCTATAACAGATACAGTTAACAACATGTATAGCAGTAGAATATTTGACTGAATTAGTGACAATATCCCCGCAAAAGGGCTGCAAGAAGCAATTTCCAGAAATGCTTCCAGGCAACAACCATATCTGCAACAACAATAATAAATGCGACAACAATATGGGCTATAATAAATACACTCAGAATATGGTTTCTAAAGTTTGTTCGTAAAATACTCTAGAGCAGTTGGAAAACAAAGAAGGGGAAAGACAGAAACCAGGGGTGAAATCCAGCAGCTTCTGACAGGTTCTGGAGAACCGGTAGCGGAAATTTTGAGTAGTTTGGAGAACTGGCAAATACCATCTCTGGCTGCCCCTAGAGTGGGGTGGGAATGGAGATTTTGCAGCATCCTTCCCCCAGGAGTGGGAAGGCAATGGGGATTTTGCAGTATCCTTCCCCTGCCATGCCCACCAAGCCACACCCACAGAACCGGTAGTAAACATATTTGAATTTTACCACTGATAGATACCAAATATTTATCTATTGCATTTTAATTCTTTCCCTCCCCCCAGCATTTACAAATAACAATGTAGTGGAGATTTTGGTACTAAAACCAAAGGTGTGTGTGTGTGTGTGTGTGTGTTGTACTGATTGTTAACTGTATAATTTTAGTAATTTTCTTGGTGCACTTATTGATATCATCTAGAGCAGGGGACCCCAACCGCCAGCTTTGCTGGCTGAGGAATTCTGGGAATTGGAGTCCACAAGTCTTAAAGTTGTCAAGGTTGGGGTCCCCTGCTCTAGAGTTATATCTTTATATGAGATATGAAACAAAACCCAACTGCCGCTCATTTAGATGGCCAAGAAGAGCTGAAGAGACCCTTTTGTCACTGACCATGTTACCCCCACCCTAATCACTGAAATGAGGTAGATAGTCATCCCGATATAAATCTTGCCCAATGAACAGAGAAAAGTCCACCTCAGCAGCAGAACAATAAAGCCAACTTCCTGCTTTCTTCCTGAGTGAAGATGAATCATACGAATCATTATGAGGACCAGGAATGGGCTGCTGGGGGTTCGCAGGGGTTTGGGAGAACCTCTAGCTAAGATTCTGTGCAGTTCAGAGAAGCCCAAATTCCACTCCTGGTTGGCCCCCTCCACACCTCCTCTCTCCTCCCAGGAGTCTCCCCCCCCCCCCCCCCGTGGCCTGTTTTGCATGCAGGTAAGTAGAGGACTTAAAATGGGCCTATCAGAAGTTCAGGAAGGCTGGAAACGGACCCATTTCCAGCCTCCAGAGGGTCTCCAGAGCCTGGGGAGGCCATTTTCACCCTCCCAGAGATTCAAGGAAAGCCTCTGGAGCCCAGGGAGGGCGAGTCCCTTTGGGGAGAGAGAGCGGGTTATAAATAAAATTTATTATTATTATTATTATTATTATTATTAATAACGTCCCCCCCTAGTCTGTGCAGGAGGCTGACTAGGCCATGCCCACCATTGTCATGCCTACCCAGCAATTGGGCAGAAAACCTCTTGTTAAAATTTTTGAAGTGTGCCCCCTCCCCCCCAAATCAGGCCAGAGTGTGATTTTATAAACTTTGTTCCTATTCAAGCCACAACAAACAAAATTTAACCTACTCCTCTACTGTAATTCAACTGTTTCATAGTTAAATCTGCTTTGGTGGCTCCTTTGTTCAAGAACAGTGATCTTAAAGTCAGGGACAGAGGCCCTTGCTGGATCTTAAGCTATCAGTGAATACAATACTTTGTGTACCGTGGTAGCAGTAATTTCATCCCTTAACAAAGAGGGTTACGAGATGAAGATGCTGTCCACGTTTTGCAACATGATGAGCCCTCTTAAACAATGTTAGACTTCTTCTAAATCTCAGCATATCCTCATTGTTTCCATGAATGGAAAACTTCTGTTTCAAAGCTGTTTGCTCTCCCTGAAACTGACTAGCCATGAAAAATTGAAAATGGAAACTGCCTGGATAGACAGTTGGGTCTATTGTTAGTTAACTAGGTCAGTTTCACCCCAGATCATTTCGTTTGGACGATGTATGGCAGGAAGTAAGAAAAGAAAAGAAAAATCAAGCTGCAAACAGTCAAAACAATCCAGGTCAATCTTGGGCGGATTTTACAGTAGAATCAACTGGTTGAGAAGTATCCAGTGTCTTATGTTCTCTAGACCAGGGGTGCCCAACCTTTTTGGCACCGGGGACAGGTTTCATATAAAAAAAATTCCGCGGACCAGTGGGAGCCTCCAGCGGGTGAGTCGAGCCACATGGGCCGTGCGCGCTTCTGGCGGTCATATGGAACCCAAGGCAGGAACCCACGTCTCATGGGAATGCGACCCGGGGAGGGCGCCTTGCGTGCAACCAGGCGGGAAAGCTGCCAGGGGTCCCGGGCGAAGGATCCTCAGCTGGGGCAGGGAAGGACGGGCTGCATCCTGGGCAGGAAGGCCTGGCAGTCCCTTCCCCCAGCGCAAGGCCGGGTGGTGCCCTGAACCCCCCCAATGCAGGTCATTGCCCCCATCCTGCCCCCAGGGGGCACCCCGGTCAGCCGCCAGGATAGTGGAGCATTTGCTACACTTTCCTAAGAGTTGCGCTACTCTCTCGGCCACTCACTCCATCCCGGTTACTATCAAGCCACGGACCGGCACCGGTCCGGGGCCGGGGGTTGGGAACCCTTGCTCTAGACTTATACAACACAGCCCCAATTTCATGTTGGTTGAACTTCCTTTTTCTTCAGGCCAATGAGCCAGAAGATGACCAATGAGGCTATGCATCACTGTACATATACAGAAATACGTTCCAGCACCTCTAATAGTTTACTTTGCAGTAACAGTTTTCACATCTTTTCATAGCCCTATGGTTTATCCTTCTGATATTTTGGATATTTTTTTAAAAAGGTAAAAGAAATCCCAAACCCACATTCCTACTCTCTTCTGACAATGTAAACTTTGAATTTTGCACTATTGCTGAACATCTTTGTCAGAGTTTGTTCAGCACATCCGACCAGCACACAAGTAAATGAACTTCTGCAGGATTCATTTACATAAGAAACTCCTTTATATACAATACCATACAGCAGAGGTTAGCATTCAAAATCAGAAACACAGAAGCAATATTCATAGAAGCAGGTCATTACAGAGCAGAGAGATACAGAGGCCATGTATTGTACAGAAGCTACAAAGTTACAGAGGCCAAACCAACTCTTATATACAGTTCAGCAAGTCTAAGCCACGCCCAGACTCCAAACTGTCTCCTATGGCCCCATACAAACAAATAGTATGTTTCAGTTTACAAAAGAGTCCCCATTGGCTGACCTGTTGCCATGTCTATTCCAGTCTATGCACATTCATACTCTGACAATCTTATGAATTAAATTCTTGCTATTGGAATCTGCCTCTTCCAGCAATACATTTGTACAAGAATCTCTTCCTGGTGGGCCAACACTCTATAAGCTCAAAGTTGGGTGCTTTGGAAGGATGGGAGAGATATATGCTGGGTTTCTGCTCAATTTTAAACAGACAAAGTGGAAAGATACAAATGCTAAGAAATGTTCTGGCACAGACAAAATTCTTGTCTATTGATTTCACTAATGAAACTACACGCACCTAGACATCTATGGCCAGTCGATTTGATCTTGTCATTATCAAAATTATTGCCAGATCAGCAGTTTAGCACCTTGTTTAGTTTGTAGAATGCAGCAAGCAATATCTCTGGTGATAGGTAGAAGCAATCATATTAATTAAGTGCAGTGGGAAGAGAAAATGAAATCAGAAGTCCTTCCTCGTCATCCTCTCTGCTTTCCCAGCCTCCTTTCCCTTTCCTTAGCCACAAACTTCTCTTTCTGAAAAACAAACCAAAACAAACTTTTCTTTAACTATGCTATTTCAACCCCTTTTCGGTTCAGTAAAGAATTAATAGTCTCCATTGTTCCAGTTCAAAGTTGTAGCCGATAGACAAAAATTGGCTCCATCAAAGGACATTTTCAAATAATGTATATTGCTCTAACTTTATCACTGTGCCCCATGAATATCCAGAGTGGGAAAATGGCACCATGGACAGCGACCATGGGGGAGGAATGGCAAAGCCACTGCTCAGGTCCACTGGTGTGAAGGAACGCAGACCTGACCTTGAGAATGAGAATGAATGAACAAGGGGAACTTTTGGAAAACATTGTTCCTGAAAAAGAGGGAAGCATGAGAAAGAAACTCAAAATCAACATGACTTGATGTTATTCGGCATTAAATGGAGGAGAGAAAAACCCTTTAGATTCTATTGATCTATCTTCTAAAACCAGGGGTTCCCAAACTTGGCAACTTGAAGGCTTGTGGACTTCAACTCCCAGAATTCTCCAGCCAGCAGAGCAGAGCTGGCTGGAGAATTCTAGGAGTTGAAGTCTACAAGTCTTCAAGTTGCCAAGTTTGGGAACCCCTGTTCTAAACCAATAATGAACATTCTTGAAATCCTTCCCATGCTGACAACTGGAAAGGATGAGTGATGGTTACAAAACACCATGGCTATCTGTGCTGCACACTTGCTCTGAAGCTGTACCTGAGTCATAGGTAATATTTTCAGCTGCAGACCTCCTTAGGAACCACATTTAGCTGCAGAAAACAACCTTAGGAACTTGGGGAGATGGGGGGAGGGATGTCAACCCAGATCCTTGGTCAAGACATCCTGCATGTGTGTAAGGGAGTTTTGTGTCACCTGTATATGATTACAAAGGCCTTGAACGTTTATGCAGAGAAAGAGCTAGATTGAAAACCATCTTTGCAGCCAATGATCCTCCTGCCCTCCTCCCATCCTTACCATCAACATTTCCCCCATAACAAATGGGGGCATTCCACATGTTTATGATACATTGTTTATTGATGTGCTCATTTGTTCCTTTCCTCTCTAAAGGCAAGTATCTCACAAAGTGCCAGATGTCAATAAAAGAAAATTGAAATGGTTCTATTTGGGGGCGGGGGGCGTGTTTCACAATCTCCAGACCCATCATACTAGGTGAGAGTTGAGACATCTAGACCAAACAAATGATGAATGATGATCAATGAGTCTGGCATTTCCATTCACATGATTCTACAGTTCCACTGGAGCTAGTCTTCCCAATTCAGAACTCTTGTTTGAATGGCCAATTGTAGCTCTTGCTCCTTTGGCCAATAGGTGGAGACGAGATGGGCAAGTAGGAGTTGACTGATCTATCTTGCATGGAAGACTGAAGCAAGCTACCTGCAGCTGGAGCCTTGGTGGCACAGTGGTTAAAGTGCAATATTGCAGGCAAACTTTGCCCAGAGCTTGGAGTTCTATCCTGATGGTGCTCAAGGTTGACTCAGTCTTCCATCCTTCCAAGGTTGGTAAAATCAAGATCCAGATTGTTGAGGTCAATATGCGGACTCAGTAAACCACCCAAAGTGTGCTGTAAACCACTAGGGGCCGTATTTAACTCCAAATGCTATTGCTATTTGTTCTGGAAGAGAAAGGACTCCTTGGTCCAGTATGTCTTGATTCTTGAACTCTAAACTCAATTGTACATCTACAGTACCCCCATAATAATGGATCAGGATGTCTTTCTGGAAGTTGCTTTTTTATCGGCTTAACTGTGATATCCATTTATGATGCAATACCAAAGCTACAGACTGTTCTATTATATGTAGCTTGATTATAGGAATTTAGCCTCTGTTACAGGAGATATTTTACCACTGTGAATGTACCTATGATGGGGAACCAACATCCATACCAAATGTTGCTGAATGACAGCATTTCTCACCATTAGTGATGACGGTTGGAGATTTGTGAAATAGTAGTTCAGCAATTATTGGAGAATCATCACACTCGTCTGTGTGTTCTTTTATTAGGACAATAAACTACAAATAACACACATTTCTAGAGGCTCAGTGGCTAAAATGCTGAGCTTGTCGATCAGAAATTCCTTGGTTCAAATCCCTAGCACCACGTAACGGAGTGAGCTTCCATTACTTGTTCCAGCTTCTGCCAACCTAGCAACATGTTAAAATGCAAGCAGAAAAATAGGAACCACCTTTGATGGGAAGGTAACAGCGTTCCGTGCACCTTCGGCGTTTAGTCATGCCGGCCACATGACCACAGAGACGTCTTCAGATAGTGCTGGCTCTTCGGCTTTGAAATGGAGATCAGCACCACCCCCTAGAGTCGGGAACGACAAACACATACTGCATGTGTGAGGGGAACTTTATCTTTAACATACTTTTCCAATTAGGACTATGTATTCAGATCAGCATCAGGTATTGGTCACCATTGGTGATGCAAAGTCAAATTATGTCTTTGTCACAGACCAGATTATCTTTAAAAAAAAAACAAACTTAGATTTTCAGAGAATAGCACCGGTTTGCCAAAACAGGACTTGCTCCAAGTTTTCATTTTTAGCACACACCCGTTTCTGGGAAGCATTGGACTAATCTTGAACTAATAATAGCTCATAGCCAGGCATTCTGCAACAATTTTTTTTTTCTGAATCCCCCTTAAGTAGAATTAAAAAAAAAAAAAAAATCAACCACAAAACTCCCACCAAATTTGGAAATGTATTACTCCTGCAGGAAACAGTTGCAATTCTGGGGTTTGCTTTCTGTACAGTCCCTTTATGACTTTGTACAGTTTTCTTTCCGGAAGGGCAGGCCACAATTTCTCTTTCATTGAGCATTTTTAACCACACTGCAAAGAAGTTACACCCATCGTTTCCTCTAACAATGGCAAAAGACAAAGCAATCATTGTATGATCTACAGTAGGTCCCTGCTGTAATTGTTTCTATCTATCCTTTTTTTTTCTATATTGAGCCATTCGATAAGAATTGTACCTGTTGCTCATGGAGTTCATCAGTACAAGGGTAGTCAGCATTTCTGGCATCCAGAAGCTGCATAATAAAATTTTATTTGGTACCTGAAACCAGGGATTATAGCAGTAATGTAATTTGGGAAAAGCAGAATGTTGGTCTATTTTGAATACAACGAAATTTGAAAAAATGAAAAAAAAATGAAAGAAAGAAATTGCAGATGGGTATAGTGGTTAAGGTGCTGAATTAGAAACCAGGAGAACGTGAGTCCTAGTTGTGCTTAAACAGAAAGCTGGCTGGGTGCCTAGGCCAGTCACTCTCTTTCACCCAATCCAACAGTGGTGTTTAGAGAACCGGTGAGGGGGGGTTCCACCGGCGTACCTGGAAATAAATCTGGCCAGCCGCTGCCAGTGACCCAACGGGAAGGAAAGGAAAGGAAGGAAAGAAAGAAAGAAAGAAAGAAAGAAAGAAAGAAAGAAAGAAAGAAAGAAAGAAAGAAAGAAAGAATTTATCATCACAATTGAGTCCAAAATTTTGGTTGCTAAGCAAGAGCGTTGTTAAATGAGTTTCACCACATTTTAAAAGGTGGCCACTCCCACCCTGTCACATGACTGCCAAGCCACGCCCACAAAATAGGCCACACCTACAGAGTAGGTTCTAAAAAATTTGAAACCCACCACTGGTAAAATGGGAAAAGAAAGGAGTGTTTTGTATGCTCACCACATTGTGTTACTTATAACTTAAGTTACTTATAAAGTAATCAAGGCAGGATGCTAATCTAGTAGACAAGGAAACAAATTTCCTTTTATTAAGTAATGGCCATCTTGCTCTTTCATTTCCCACTTTAACCCTTTCTTTTATCACTTCAGTCTTTTTTCAACAAAAAGTCCATATAAGACTTCCAGTCTTTTTTTTTAAAACTTTTTTTTCTCTGACCAAAGTGGTCAGCTTGGCCATTTCTATGAGCTCTGTAAATTTTATAATCGAACCTCTTGTTGTTGTTAGTTGTGAAGTCGTGTCCAACCCATCGCGATCCCATGGACAACGTTCTTCCAGGCCTTCCTGTCCTCTGTCATCCTCCAGAGTCTGTTCAAGCTCACTCCGACTGCTTCAATGACTCCATCCAGCCACCTCATTCTCTGCCATCCCCTTCTTCTTTTGCCAAACCTTTACTGTAGGTAATTCATTATTTTTCCATCTTTGTATATAGATTCTCCCCCCCCCCCACTGGGAGAGTCTATTTTCAATTCCTAGGTATACTCAATGCCGTCTTAACGCTTAGGCCCGTTGGGCATTTGCCCGGGGGCCCACGATCATAGGGGGCCCCCGGGCAAATGATTCTGCCTCTTCACCACCCACCTGGCTGCTGCTTTCGGCGGGCAGGTTCCTCAGCAGAATCTTGTGCCTGTTGCTCAGCTCCCGCCTTGTGCTCTGCAGCCGGCGGGCGATCTCCTCCGGGGAGAGAGCGCGGGGCTCCCCGCCCGCCCCCAGGTCAAGCTCCCCGGACCCCGCCGATGCCGCCATCTTGCCGGCCCAGAGGCGAACACGTTCTCCCTCCGCCAGGGCAGGGGAAGCCGGTGGGCGGGAGGGGAGCCAGGGCGGGCTCGTCGGAGCAGGAGGAGCAAGGAAAGCCCCCTAAAGGCTCTGCAAGGCCATTTTTGCCAATGGGGCTGGGTTTTGGGAAACCAAAAACGCTGTATTCAGTGTATAAGACCCACCCAGATTTTCAGTCTCTTTTTTGAGGGAAAAAGGTGTGTCTTATACTCCAAAAATATGGCATCTAAAGATGCTTTAACATTGCAAAAAGCCTAATTCTGCCATCAAGTTTTCTTCCTCTCCTTCTCCCTTTCCTCTTGAAGGACACTATTTACAAAGAAGATCATGTTCCTGTTTACACAAACTCAGGATGTCCTAACTATCGACCTTTATCCTGAGCTGTTATTTCTGACCAAAGCATGCTTACACACTGGCTGGAAAACACCTCTTAAGATACACTCTTATCAAGTTGGGTCATGTACAAGAATGTAGTCATGACCAGACAACTTGTGAATCTCCTTTCCAATCTGAGGCATGCGGGACTGGTGAAATGGAAACTCCAGTTTAGGTGCACATTTGGGTCAACCAAACATAGAATTTCCAGTCTGAAGAGCCTGTGCAACCTACATTGTCTTCACAGAGGTGATATTCAGCTGGTTCGGACTGTTTCATCTGAACCGGTAGAGAAATCGTGGGTGAGCCGGGGCGGATATGCTGTCCTATTCAGGCATGTTTTTGGCACCAGGCACATGTGCAGAAGGTGCACATGCTAGCAAAGCACATGTATGGAAGGCCGGGCGCATGCACCCACAAAGCGTGCACACATGCACAAAAAAGCGAGCACGCGTGGGGCAAACAGGTGGTAACATAATGTGAAACCCACCGGTGTGTCTTGACCTTTATAGCACACAAAGTTATACATCAAATAGCCCATATACTGTAGAATGCGTAGGGAAGTATCTTTAAAAGTAACTTAAAACATCCCTTTCCAGTGTTGTGTTCATGAAGTCCCTTATGGCCCAGTCCTTGTTGTTCTTCTGTTGTTTGTAACCAGCACTTAATATTCAGGAGTAGACTATTTTAGCTCCCTGACATTCAGGAAACTATTAAAGACCTGGCTATTTTCCCAGACTCTGGGACAGGATGAAGATTGAACCCTTGCTGGATGGGTTTCCTTTGGTGATGTGATATTTTTGGAGATCTGTTCATGAATTTCTGTAACATGCTTTGCATTGTTTACTTTCAAGCTGTCTAGAGTTGTTGGGAGTTGGAAAGTCTATGAACTGTATGAATAAATTTATTTATTTATTTATTTATTTAATTTGATTTCTAGACCGCCCCCTCTCCCCGAAGGGACTCGGGGCGGTGTACAGGTAAAAATTAAAACTATTAAAATCAAAACAATACAAACAAAGTTAAAATCGAATTAAATAATCCCTGTACAAATTTATAAAAGTTAAAAACTAACCCCATAAAACCGAATAAAATCTTTTAAAATCACAGACTGGGTGAGCAGCATGAAATTAGGCCAAGCCGGCTAGATGGAACAAGTGCGTCTTGAGTTTCTGGCGGAAGGAGCGGAGGTCCGTGGTCATTTTGATATCAGGGGGAAGGTCGTTCCAAAGGGTCGGGCCCATCACAGAGAAGGCTGTTCCCCTGGGTGTTGCCCACTGGCATTGCCTGGTGGACGGCACCCGGAGAAGTCCCTCTCTGTGAGAGCGAATCAGCCGAAGGGATGTATGGGGCAGGATACGATCCCGCAAATAACTAGGTCCTGTGCCATGGAACGCTATTTAATACATAAATAGCCAGTAAAAGGCATGAAATTACCGGGCCTTTAAAAAAATATCCCATTTGTTAGGCTTTAAGCTGTGAATATCAGCAGGAAAGCTGTTGATCATTCGCAGCCAGCTATCCACCAACCAGCACTCCTAACATAAGAGGTGGTTGCCACCCACTGGATTTGGGAGTCTTACTGGTGCGAAAAATCCACATGCCAGAACTGTTAAACTGGGATAGCAACATGTGAAGGTTCTGAAGAAAAGTGGGGAAGTTCTAACCAGGGTCTATGCTGCCAATGGCCCCTTCCTCAGAACAATGCAAAGGAGATGTAGCAAAGAGAATATAAATGGGCAACCTACACATGGTTTTCACTCTCCAGCTAATCAGTTGGCCCATGGGTCACTGCTTACTTGTTGCTATTAAGACTGTTCCTCGGGGCTGTTGAGATGGTGGGTTCAACCATGCTCTCTGTCCACAGGGCAGTGCTCAAAAAAATCAAGATGACAACCATAGTCCTGCCATCAATCCCATGGTTGAGGTCATTTTTTGACTTTTTTTAAACAGACACCCCTGCTCCTCATGGATCCAGTTGCAAAGATCCAGTTGCAGGAGCACACCAGCTATAACTCCATACTAGGGCCTGCCTTCCGTCTACTTAGATCAGGGGTTCCCAAACTTGGCAACTTTAAGACTAGTGGACTTCAACTCCCAGAATTTTGTATTACACAAGTTCACCTTTCAGTCACTTCTTGTTTCTTCCCCCCCATCTCTGTTTTATGAACAAACAAACAATAGCATAGCATAGCATAGCATATCATAGCATAGCATAGCATAGCATAGCATAGCATGGAATAACAGAGTTGGAAGGGACCTTGGAGGTCTTCTAGTCCAACCCCACTGCTCAAGCTGAAAACCCTGTACCATTTCAGACAAATGGTTGCCCAGTCTCTTCTTTTAAATTGTTCTAATTGTCAAGAAGTTTATCCTCAGTTCTAAGTTGCTTCTCTCCTTGATTAGTTTCCACTCATTTCTTCTTGTTCTGCCCTCAGGTGCTTTGGAGAAATTCTGGGAGTTGAAGTCCACAAATCTTAAAGTTGCCAGGTTTGGGAACCTCTGACTTAGATCCTTGATCTTCTCAATTCCACAAGGAAGACAGTGAAACAGCACCTTTGTGTGGATGGAAAAGAGTGGTGTGAGGGAAAGGAATAAATGAGATGTCATACAAACACATATAACCAGTTGTCCAATTTATCAACCAGGACTGCCCTCAAATCCAAAAGCTTCTAGTAATATATTAGGTCACTATTGCCTATAACACTACTGTTTGGTCTGGATGACTTTCAAATATCAATCTTGTTCTGCCCTTAGTTGACTTTATATGTTTCAAACTCCATTTTCATCATGGAGGGAAGCTGCCAAAGTCTGACCAGGTGGATTATCTCACCTGGCTTTTCTCAAAGCCTTTTTTTTTCAACTTCTTCCCCCTGACCAGCATGAAAGAATTTAAATTGGATTCTGACAGACTTGATGTCCCAAGGAGAACAGTCTGGTGGGTTTTTAGGTTTTAGATTTTTATTCCACTTTTGTTTTCATGCACAGAATAGAATAATAGAGTTGGAAGGGACCTTGGAGGTCTTCTAGTCTAACCCCCTACTTAGGCAGGAAACTCTGCATCACTTCAGACAAAAGGTTATCTAATCTCTTAAAAATTTCCATGGTTGGAGCATTTACAACCTCTGGAGGCAAGTTGTTCCACTGATTAATTGTTCAAACTGTCAGGAAATTTCTCCTCAGTTCTAGGTTGCTTCTCTCCTTGACTAGTTTCCATCTATTGCTTCTTGTTTTACCCTCAGGTGCTTTGGTGAATAGCTTGACTCCCTCTTCTTTGTGGGAACCCCTGAGATATTGGAACACTCCTATCATGTCTCCCCTAATCCTTCTTTTCATTAAAATAGACATACCCGGTTCCTGCAACAGTTCTTCATATGTTTTAGCCTCCAGTCCCCTAATCATCTTTGTTGCTCTTCTCTGCACTCTTTCTAGAGTCTCCACATCTTCTTTACATTGTGGCGACCAATACAACTCAAAAGGCAGTGAACATACTTAATGGTCCTTCTCTTTTCCTCATAGCCACCAACCCGGCTCTACCAAAGTAGTAGCCTCTTCTAAGGGAGAATCTGTCTCTACTGCTTCTTTCATGTCTGTTTGGTGTACACTGTGGTGAGAGGTCTGATATCTTGCAGCCAGGATGTTGGCGGTTTCCCTCAAAGACTGAGCTCTGCAAGAGCTAAACTCACCTCCTTTTGCAGCCCCCTTTCCCACCAAATCTTCTTTTCTTTTCATGGAGCATTTACTGAACTCCTTCAGTTTAAGCCAATTCCATTTATGTGGTGGCCACATTGTGTTAGATATGCCACCTTGTTTTGGACGTCTCACTGCTGCCAACACTTTGTCACATATATTTTTAGGTATACTCAATTTGGTGGACTCAAAACACGAGCCAACTACAACACAACTCCCTAGATAATACACACATGTACACACACAATAATTCACAGGCTATTACACACTGTTTAACCCTACTCCATTCTTTCCCACTTCTAATGCTTGCTTACAGCTAACCCCAACTATTAGTTTCTTTCTGGATGCTTTACCTCTACACCCACAGACGTTCTTCCTTCTTCTCCCTCCCACACAACAGCACCACTACACCCAGCTGTCTCTCAGCACAACATCTGTAGTCAATATTGCTGACTGGAGAAAGGGCTTCAAGAGACAGGATGAAAGCATCACAGGTGCTGGTCATTTTCTGGACAGCCTGTTCCCTCACAATCATTTCCTTTGTGTGCTGCTTTCCCAGAAACCACCTACTTCTGAAGGAAAGAAAGATTAAATATTTGCTCTATAATAAAATTAGGGAATCCTGAATTGCTCCATGGAGATAAAAGAGAATAGTTAGCTTGGTGGACCTATCACTATTTGCTGTTAGTTGTGAAGTCGTGTCTGACCCATTGCAACCCCATGGACAACGTTCCTCCAGGCCTTCCTGTCCTCTACCCTCCTCTGGGGTGCATTTAAGTTCACATGGACTGCTTCGCTGACTCTATCCACCTCATTCTCTATCGTTCCATTCTTTTTTTGCCCTCAATCTTTCCCAGCATTAGGCTCTTCTCCAGTGAGTCTTTAGGTGGCAAAAGTATTTGAGTTTCATCTTCAGGATCTGGTGTTCTAAAGAGCAATCAGGGTTGATCTCTTCTAGGACTGACCAGTTTGATCGCCTTGCAGTCCAAGGGACTCACAGGAGTCTTCTCCAACACCATAGTTCAAAGGCTTCAATTCTTTGGTGCTCAGCCTTTCTTATGGTCCAACTTCCACAGCCATACATTGCAAATTTCACTATTACAAAGATATCATGCTTGTCACATACCTTTGAATTGGTGGAAAACTATATCACCATGAAATTTGCTCATTGCTTGAACAGGTGCAAGGAGACCACTAAGTCACTGAACCCTTGGAAGAGGCTATTAAGAGTAAGAGTCAGTTTCGATGTCACTGATTTACTCTGGTGTTTATTAAAGACAGGTAACTCTGCCTTTGAAATATTTAATCTGAGCTTTTCTGCCCTTCCAAACCTTGACAGCTTCCAGACATGGGCTCAGGATTTCCATGGCATCTTTGGCACAGCCTGGGGTGGCAATTCCAGACATCCTATTGAGAACTCATCCAAAACCAATGAATAACCTCTCCCAATGGGTGGTCAATGTTAGAAACACAGCAAGGAGGAAATAGCCCACCCTCAAGTAATCAAGACTTTGACCGGTTCTCCAACTCACCCCCAGCTACCACTACTATCAACTGGGATTGCTCACGTGGGTATCCAACCAAGGCCAGATACAAGCCCTTTAACTGAATCAACTAACAAATCCACAAAGTCCTCCAGTGTGTCCACGGGCATTTTATCCCCTAAAAGTGGGCAACAAAGATGATTAAGGGACTGGAAGCTGAAACATATAAAGAATACTTGCTGGAATTGGGTGTGTCTAGTGTAATGAAAAGAAGGACTAGGGGAGACATGATAGCAGTGTTCCAATATCTCAGGTGTTGCCATAAAGAAGAGGGAGTCAAGCTATTCTGCAAACCACTTGAAGGTAGGACAAGAAGCAATGGGTGGAACTAATCAAGGAGAGAAGTAACTTAGAACTAAAGATAAACATCTTGACAATTAGAACAATTTAAAAGAAGAGACTGGGCAACCATTTGTCTGAAATGGTATAGGGCAGTGATGGCTAACCTTTTTTGGCTCGCGTGCCAAAAGCGGGGGGAGTGCAGGGGGGATGTGTGCAGGTGTGCCACACTCATAATGCTATGTGCGCGACTCCCTGCTTTTGGCACGCTTTTTGTGCCCTCCCCAGGCTCCAAATGCTTTCTAGGAGCTTGGGGAAGGTGAAAACAGCCTTCCCCCACCTCCAGAGGGCGAAAAACAGCCTCAAAAGAAGGCCTACGTCAGCTGGCAGCGCACACATATGCACTGGAGCTGACAGGGCAATGCCTCGCGTGCCCTAAGAAATGGTCCCACGTGCCACCTGTGGCACCAGTCCATAGGTTGGCCATCATGGGTATAGGGTTTTCAGCTTGAGCAATGGAGTTGGACTAGAAGACCTCCAAGGTCCCTTCCAACTCTGTTATTCCATGCTATGCTATGCTATGCTATGCTATGCTATGCTATGCTATGCTATGCTATGCTATGCTAGTGTTTGTTTGTTCATAAAACAGAGATGGGGGGGAAGAAACAAGAAGTGACTGAAAGGTGAACTTGTGTAATACAAAATGTTGGGTTGGATAGGTCATGTTTTTATTTTTATCTGTATAGCCCGATGTTTATATATGGAATCATCTCCAACACAGCCAGGAATGGGACTTAAATCACTCTTCTCCAACCTGATGCCTTCCAGATCTGCTGGAATGACAGGGTAGCTCCCAGAAATTCTAGTCCTTTGTCGCCACTGGACATTCTGGAGGTCACAATACCAACAAAACTGGGGGTGGTGGAAAGGGCTGCCTCAAATGGGACACATATGGACTTCCTAGTTATTCTTTTAATAAACAAGAGTTGCCTCAAAGTTGGGCAGCACACAAATCCAATCAATCAAATAAATATATAATAAACTAATGGTAGAAAAGCCTGAGTGATGGCAGGTCAGTGTATGCATACCATCGGCAACATGCTTGTCGCGTCACAAGAGATGGCTAATGATCACGCAGGCGACAGTCTTGTCCAATGTTTATCTGTTGAAAGTTTCAAATCTCACTGAACTGAAAGTTGACCACAACGTTGTCAGCACTCATGCAAACACCTTCAGGGCATGTTTAAAAATAACCATTTGCCGGACATGGAATGCATGTATAGTATGATGCCACCTTTTGTGGGAAAGTGGTCTGAAGATGATTCAGATACCTAACATTGGAAAGTGCTGGACCTTATGAACTCACACCATAAGAGCTAATAATAAATCCTCAACCTTCACCCTTTCATGGTAGTTTATGAACATGCAGCTAATGCTCTTTCTTTCTTTGTTTTTGAACCAGGCAAGAAGCATCGGTGAATTCATCGTAGTACCTTCTGGAAGGGATAAACATAGAGGCAAAGCTGTGGCCAAATTAGAAGCACAAACAATAATAATAATAATAATAATAATAATAATAATAATAATAATAATAATAATAATAATAATAATAATAATAATAATAATAAAGTTGAATTTATTAACCGCTCCCTCTCCCCACAGGGACTCGGGGCGGTGCACAGGGAGAATAAAAACATACAATTTAAAACAGATTAAACTAATTCCTGTGCTAAAATCCCATTAACTAAAAATCCCCACTAAATATAAATAAACAATTAAAAAACCCATAGAGAGAGAGACTACCCTAGGCCGGCCAGGCGGAAAAGATGTGTCTTTAGTTTCAGGCGGAAGGAGCGGAGGTCCGTGGTCGTTCTAATATCGGGGGGAAGGTCATTCCAGAGGGCCGGGCCCGCCACAGAGAGAGCCCTTCCCCTGGGCGTCGCCCGCTGACAAAGTCTAGTGGACGGCACCCGGAGAAGTCCCTCTCTGTGGGAGCGAATCGGCCGTGAGGATGTGTGAGGCAGGATCCGATCCCGCAGGTAGCTAGGTCCCGAGCCATGGAGCGCTTTAAAGATGATAACCAACACCTTGAAGCGCACCCGGAAGACGACAGGCAGCCAGTGCAGCTCGCGCAAGAGCGGTGTTACATGGGTAAACCTAGTGGTTCCCATAATTGCTCGCGCGGCTGCATTCTGAACTAACTGAAGCCTCCGGGTGCACCTCAAGGGGAGCCCCATGTAGAGGGAGTTACAGTAGTCCAGTCGGGATGTCACGAGGGCATGAGTGACTGTGCAGAGGGCGTCCCAATCCAATAGGGGGCGCAATTGGCGAACCAGGCGAACCTGGTAAAACGCCCTCCTGGCCACGGCTGTCACTTGCTCTTCCATAGACAGCCGGGTATCCAGGAGGACTCCCAAATTGCGCGCCCCATCCACAGGGGCAAGATATTCGCCCCCTATGGCCAGCGTTGGAGAAAGCTGGTTGAATCGGGCAGCCGGAAACCACAGCCACTCGGTCTTGGTCGGGTTGAGCCTGAGTCCGTTACTTCCCATCCAGATCCGCACGGCTTCCAGGCACTGGCACATCACCGCTATGGCATCGTTGGGGTGGTTTGGGGTAGATATATACAGCTGAGTGTCATCAGCGTAGAGATGGTACTCTACCCCGAAACCACGGATGATCTCACCCAGCGGCTTCATGTATGCATTAAACAAGAGAGGCGAGAGGACCGACCCCTGAGGCACCCCACATGTGAGGGGTCTCGGGGTCGACCTCTGCTCTCCTGCCAACACAAATTGCGATTGGCCAGAGAGGTAGGAGGAGAACCACCGTAAAACGGTGCCTCCCACCCCCAACCCCCCCAGCCGATGCAATAGGATACCATGGTCGATGGTATCGAAAGCCGCCGAGAGGTCTAATAGGACCAGGATGGAGGAACAACCCCCATCTCTGGCCCTCCAGAGATCATCCACCAACGCGACCAATGCCGTCTCGGTGCTATGCCCGGGCCGAAAGCCGGACTGGCGCGGGTCTAGATAAACAACTTCCTCCAGGTGACGGGGAAACTGTTATGCCACCACACTCTCAACAACCTTCGCCAGAAAGGGAAGGTTGGAGACGGGACGATAGTTGGTTAAAAGAGCTGGGTCCAAAGAGGGCTTCTTAAGGAGGGGCCTCACCATAGCCTCTTTTAGGGAAGCAGGCAAGGAACCCTCACTTAAAGAAGCGTTGACAACCTCTTGGAGCCAGCCTCGTGTCACCTCCCAGGATGCCAGTACAAGCCAGGAGGGACACGGGTCCAATAAACATGTGGTGGCTCGCAGTCGTCCACGTACCCTGTCCATATCCTCGGAAGCAATGGAGTCAAACTCCTCCCAAACAAGATCAGCCTCGTGGCATCCCACTGGGCCACGAATGGGGGCTAGCTCGTTCCGTATCTGAGCGGTTTTGTCCTGCAGAAAAGTCACAAATTCCTCTGCTCTACCCTGTAGCGGGGCTTCCCGCACCCTCTGTTGCAGGAGGGAACAGGTCACCCTAAACAGGGCGGCAGGGCGGTTTTCTGCGGATGCTATGAGAGTGGCGCAATGATGGCGTTTGGCCACTCTCAGCGCCACAATGTAAGTCCGTAAATGGGCTCTTACCTGTGTCCGGTCAGATTCGGAGCGAGTAGCCCTCCATCTTCCCTCTAGGCATCTCTTGCGGCGTTTCATCGCCCTCAGCTCCTCGGTGAACCAAGGAGCCGGGGCAGCTCGGCGCCGCAAGAGAGGCCGCAAGGGCGCGACCCGATCCAAGGCTCCCGCGGTCGCAGTATTCCATGCGGCCACGAGGTCCTCCATCGGGGCGCGGGTCAGGGGTACAGGAAGTGGCCCAAGCGCCGTCTGGAACCCAACAGGGTCCATCAGGCGCCTGGGGCGAAACCAGATAGGAAGTTCTGGTTCCGCTGGTTCTGCCTCCCCGCGACGGGGAGTAGCGGTCGGAAGGTCGAGTCGGAGAAGTGAGTGGTCTGACCATGAGAAGGGTGTGATGACTATATCCCCTATACCCAGATCACTCTTCCATTGGCCCGAGACAAAGATGAGATCCGGCGTATGTCCACCCTCGTGGGTGGGGCCTTGAATTAGTTGGGTCAGGTCCATGGCCGTCATGGAGGCCATGAACTCCCGAGCTGCCTCGGATGATTCGCCCAACGATGGCAGATTAAAGTCCCCCATGACTACAAGTCTGGGGGTCTCAACTGCCACCGTAGCGATCACCTCCAGGAGCTCGGGCAGGGCTGCTGCTACATAGTGGGGAGCCAGGTATACAACCAGCAAGCCCAACTGCCTCCCTAGGCCCCACTTCACGCAGAGGGACTCACAACCGGTAGTCTGAGGCACAATGGTCTCTCTCGGCTCAAGGCCTTCCTTGATAATGACCGCTACCCCACCGCCCCTGCCTAGGGCCCGTGGCTGATGAAAAGCGCAGTAACCTGGTGGGCACATTTCGACGAGGGGAAGTCCTCCCTCGTGGCCCAACCAGGTCTCTGCAATTCCTACCAGGTCCGGCTCCCCCTCTGACACAAGGTCATGGACGAGGGGGGCTTTGTTGACCACGGACCTGGCGTTGCAAAACATCAGCCGCAGGCCCTGGCTCTGTATCCCCTGACCACCTAGCCTGCGGGGGTTGTGGCACCCGACCGTTTGTAACCAACGGCCACGTGCCACCAACCGGGAGGATGGAACTTGTCTCCCCTCGGCCCTGCCCCTCCCCACGACCGTCTGGATTGATATGCCCTCCGGCGGACCGACTCGTAATTCCCCCCTCATATCGGATCCTTCCGTCTCCTCCCGTCGGCTACTGGTCCGGCCCCTTCTTTCATGTTGTTCTGTCGTCTCTATCTGTCTATGCCCACCCCCCTCCCTGGGACCCCCTAAAATAACCAATAATTTGCCAATTAAAAATCCCCTAAGGCCGCGCTTCGCCCGTCTCTCCGGATTAATATATCCATCATCAAGACGGGCCCTCGATAGTGTAGAGGGCCAGACCTGCGAGAGCGGGGACTCTCGCAGCAGTAAAAGGTTAGCTCTGGAGTACATTATACTATGCATAAATAATAAAGTTGTTAATAAATAATTAATAAATAGTTAATGTAGGTGAAATTCATCAGTGGGGCTGGGATTTAAAATGCAAAGATTTTAAAAGAAATTAGAAAGTCGTTAGCCAAGATTTAAAGTCCTCAATTGATATTAAAATGAGATAAAGTGCAAACAATAAGGATATAAAGATGGTACAGCTCGCAATGTCAGTTGAAAATAGTCAATCAATGAGTTGTTCCGGCCCAAGATCTTAGGACAAATTACCATCTTTCGGGAGCATGGCTCAGTTCTCAATCTCAGGAGGAAGTTAAGTTGGTCAGCATGGCCAGCATGGCCGTTCGCGTCCCTTTCGGCTCTCTCACCGCCGCCTTCTCTATCTCTCCTGTGCCACCGCCTTCTCCACTGGCCTCTCAACGCTCCCACCGTCGTCGGCCAGGCTTCCAGCGGCCGCTTCAGGGTTCCTCCACCAGCCTCTCTGCACTCACATGCCGCCATCATCCTTCAGCCTCCATACTCGCCATCGCCATCGCCACTGGCCTCCGGCGTTCTCCCCTCTCCGGCGCTCTCACCGCCGCCATCTCCTGCAGCCGCATTGCCACTCCATCTCCCGCGGCTGCGCCCCGTTCACCATCTTTCAAACACCTCTCAGCACCGCCATCCTCATTGCCACCATTAACGCCGTTGCCGCTGGCCTCACGGCGCTCTCACCACCGTCTCTGCCCCCTGGACGAGCCACAGCTGACATCAGCGTCGAGAACTTCTGGCCGCGACCGGCGCCTCCGCCCTGTTTCCGGCATCGGGGACGCCGGCCACCGCTCCGCTCCGGCTCCGGCCCCCACTCCAAACGTCCCGCTCCGACGCTCTCACCGTCTGAGCGTCCCCGGAGCCGTGCCCACTCCCGACACCTCCAAAATCGTCGCGAACCTCATCCTGTAGTGCCAGGATGGATTCCTTACAGATGCCCAGCCCTCCAAGCCATAAAAGAGGGTTGGGAGCACTAAGAAGGCTAACGAACCTCCACAGCCCGCACGGAGCTCCGGAGCTAACCCGCCATCTTGCGCACGCGCAGCTCCTACTCCTAATAGTCTGTGTAGTATTTGAGAAATTTTGCCAATGTTTTCTATAAAAAAATTACCCCAAACAAAAATAACAAAGAAGAAAATGCTCTTGATTGTTTCAATTAATTTCTAATTTACATTTGAGACAGGGGTGGGATCCTACTGGTTTAACAACCGGTTCACTGAGCGCACAGAAGCGTTGCAGCGAGAACGGCTGGGAAAATAGCAAGCTCTGTTGAGCTACGTGAAAACCCAGTTGGCAAACTGCCGTCGAGAGGTCCTTTGCGGATCAGAACCGTCCTGAAGGAACGGGGATCAAGGAGAGGCATTTTTGGTGACTGCGGGGAGTGAGGCAAGCTCCCCAACAGGTTGGAAACAATGCTCTCCAGGGATCGACGGCGGAGGTGGCAGCCACCTTCGAATGATTGTTTCAATTAATTTCTAATTTACACTTGAGACAGGGGTGGGATCCTATTGGTTTAACAACCGGTTCACTGAGCGCATGCCTGACATGCCTGACGTGCGCTGCGCATGCATGCATAGTTCATAAGAAAACAGCTGAGGCGTAGCAATCCACTCTGCCACACCTATCAGCTGGGCTTCAAAAGAGGTAATATAGGTGAGTGTAGTGCAGCGGGGCAGTTGGGCCCAGCTGAAAGTCAGAGCGAACCAATTCACTCCCAGATGTCAGAGCTACTGGTTTACCCGAACTGGTTCAAACAGGTTGAATTCCATCCCTGAACTTGAGAACTGGAGTTTCCAAACTTGGTGACTTTAACACCTGTGGACTTCCATTCCCAGAATTTCCCCAGCCACCCCAGCCAAGCAATCCTGGAAGTCCACAGATCTTAAAATTTGCCCAATTTTGATACCCCTGCTTTAAAATGAGCAGCTTTATATCTGTATTTTACAGACTTGTGAAACAGTGATGCTGTTCTATTATGCTTCAGAGGAAGGAGAGTTTTGACATAAAACAAAAAGAGAACAATAAAAAAACTTCCCTGGCTGACTCTACTATACCGGGATTACCAGCAAAAGCTAATTTAGACTGAAATTAATCAGGCTAAATACTCTTAACAATTGAAGAGTTCCGGTCTTTTAATTCTCAGTAAATGATCTTTAGTCCTTCCAATCACACCTTCTTCAAGATTTCAGGAACAAAGTAGAAGATACAGTTGGTACAGAATGCAGCCGCGCAGGGGATCTTGGGAGTTTCAAAATACTCCCATGTGACACCTCTCCTGCGCGAGCTGCACTGGCTGCCGGTAGCCTTCCAGGTGCGTTTTAAGGTTTTAGTGACCATCTTTAAAGCGCTCCATGGCAGTGGGCCTGGTTACCTGCAGGACCGCCTACTACCACATACCTCCACTCAACCTGTCCACTCCCACAGGGAGGGCCTCCTTAGGGTGCCGTCCGCTGGACAATGCCGGCTGGCGATACCCAGGGGAAGAGCCTTCTCTGTGGCAGGCCCCGCCCTCTGGAATGACCTCCCCCCAGGCTTCCGTACTATCACCGACCTTCGTCTCTTCCGCCGGACTCTAAAAACATACTTCTTCCATATGGCCGGCCTGGCATAGCTGCTACAATCCTGTTGTTTTAGAGTTGGGTTTTAAATTAATTGCCTCCTTTTTTAGCACAGGTTAAATTATTTAATTGTAGTTTTAATTTTGCAGTATTTGTATTGTTTGTATTTATGGATTTTAAGTCCCTGTGTGCCGCCCTGAGTCCCTTTTGGGAGATAGGGCGGGATAGAAATCTAATAAAAGTGAAAGTGAAAAAGTGACAGAAGGAAAGAGGGAGGGGAGAAGGTGCTTCAGAACTTTCTTCAGAGCTTAACAAACTTCGTTAAGTCAGTCTCATAATATAAGGGATATCAAATATAACAATGCCATCTTGTCCACAGGGAAGATTTTCATTTCAAAATCCCATATAAAACTCATGAAAACAACTCTAAAGATCTTTTTAAATTCCCGAGAAAACAAAAGAAGGCATCAATCACATACACAGAATCGCCAATTAAATCAATACCGTCAACTTGGATAAACCAATTAGAAATACGTGGTAAAGGGTTAGCATCAGATTAGAGAGAAAATATCTTTCTACCTTAGAAACATATTTAAAGCTATTTCCCCAAGCTTTGCTTCTCTCTCCCCTTCTCATTTTTCCCCTTTCCCATTCTTTAGATACAGATGTAAGCTATGTAATCACTTATCAAATTTCAAATGCTCCATTTTACAGTCTCTTATTCAAATAAGTAATGTGCTTAATTGAGTGTGCTCTTAAGCTTTATGCGTTTGGCTTACTTAAAGAACAAAGTGGAGTAGCTTGACGGTTGCCTAAAGGAATGGAACATATCAATAAGTGAGATGTAAACCCAAAGCATCATAGGAAATGTCAGATGGTGACATCTCCTAGAGCAGAGATGACTGATGGGCTCAGACTGGTTAATCACTAGAAACCAAAAGAGGTATTCTAGAGTATTGGATAATTAACAGTGTGGAAACCACGGTGAGAATGGGGAGGAAATAAAATATGGAAATAATGTATACGTTGGGGGCACAGTGATGTGGTTCGAATGGGTTGACAATCTGCAAGCCTGCATTTGAGACCCAAGTGCTGCCGTAAGACAGGGTGAGCTCCCGTCATTCACTCCAGCTCCTGCTGACCTAGCAGTTCAAAAGCATGCAAACGCAAGTAGATAAATAGGTACCACTTTGGTCGACTCAAAAACAGGGACATGAATGGAGCCCCCAACTGGCTGTTCCTCGGGCAATGGTGATATCACCAATTAATCCTTTCAACCTGGAAGCACCTCATTGCTTCTAACACAAATGCAACGTCCTATACCTTGAGATGTCCTATTCCAGGGGCAATGTATTCAAGGGCCATGGGCCAGATCTGGCCCACGGGGTGCTTAAATCTGGCCCATGGGGCCTGCCTGTAAATATCAAAGGACTGGCCTGCGATGCCTCTGCCGCCAAAATGGGCTGCACAAAGCCCCCATGTAGCCCATTTTTGGCCTTCAGCGAGACAAAAAGGGGCTGCACGGATGAGCCGTGCGCTCCTCCTGCACTCTGTTTTGGTCAGCAAAGTGCTGCAGGAGGCATCCATCCTGTCTCCCCCATGCTCCCCGCCCGTCAGCCCATGAAGTACTACAATGCTGATCCGGCCCTCAAAGAAATCCAGTTTGACACCCCTGTCTATAACCTGACCCCCAGATTTGTCACCACAATTTCCTGGGTTGTCCTTCAACTATTTGCTAATACTGTGTAGGAACTTTGTGACGCTAGCTGATCAAGATTGTAATTGTAACATGATGAAAATCTATTTTTGGTAGATTTGTCCTTCTTACCTCATCCTTTTTCATTCCTTTATTGTGTCTTTTAAAATATACTCCTAAGAGCAGGAATATTTCTAAACCATTTTTAAATCCTTTTTTTTAGCTAGCAAGCTTACAAGCTTTGTAATAAATATTCATGTTTGAGTCAGTAGGTTTGTGGTCGGATTCTTAGACTGAACACTTCAATGATGTATTATTTTCAGATAATGTTACAAAACTAATAAATCAACATGGATGCCCGAAAGTGAATCTTAAATCAAGAAAGGCTCCTGCAGGTGAAAGGGGGCAAACCTACACATGGTTCCCCTTATGGCAGGGATGTCCAAACTTGGGAACTTTAAGACTTGTGGACTTCAACTCCCAGAATTCCCCAGCCACCTATGCTGGCTGGGGAATTCTGGGAGTTGAAGTCCACAAGTCTTAAAGTTCCCAAGTTTGGACATCCCTGCCTTATGGTAACAGTCAGCATGAGTACCCAGTCCAGGAGATAAACCAAACTTTTTACAAAAGGCCATTTGTCCATTTTAGACCAATCAAATATGTGCCATAGGTAATATCTACGCCTTCACCTGTGGAACTGCTTCTGGACTCAAGATGGCAGGAGTGATAATCCCTTATGTGTTTCAATCACTGACCCCCACTGAGCCAATGGATTGAATCGGATTTCTCCTGCATTGCCCGATCACATAGTTTTGTTGCAAAGCACGGGTATCCAGCTAGTATGCTATAAATCACTTTTGGCAAACGGTTAATCATCTGGATTGCAGTTGAAACCAGTGTATTTAATGGACAGAGAGGGAGGGAGGGAGGGAGAGAGAGACAGTTTTGTAAATATTTTTATTTTTTCCTTATAAAAGGTGAAAAAATGAAGACTACAATCTGAAAATAATCTTATTGTGTAAAATCAAATGGCATAACATGTATTGCATATGGATCAGGGTATCCACATCCATATAAATACATATGGATGCATTTCTACAGATATGAATGTACATGCATTTTCATTTATATTTGTGTTTTTTTTTTATGAAAAAAAAGTTTTATTGGTTTTTACAATTTTTTTAAAAATAGGAAAAAGGTATAAGGTATTAAAGAGATATTTTGAGGACATCTATGTCGGCCCCCTCCGAGGCTTCACACAAAAAAATAAGATAATACAATACATTTTTCATTTCCCTACAAAGTGGAAAGAGATACAGATATATCATTTTATATTCATGCAATCAATCATTGTTTCTATAAACATCCAGATAAAGGTTACACTATATAGACAAAAGTCATTTGTGAGATCTGAGTCTTTTAGCAATTGTATCTTCCTCTCCCTGACCTCCAGTGGGCGGAGCTGTGGCCCCTCCCGTTCCCCCATTTTCATCCTCCAGGATTGGGGAATGTTTTTTAAGAAAGGCTTCCGCCTCTGCAATTGTTTTAATTCTTACTCTCCCCCCCTCCCAGAACACTAACATTCCCTCGGGCATCAACCACTTGAACCACACCCCCTTTTTATATAATATTTTTGATAAGAAGGAATAGACAGTGGCAGTCGAGACCCCCAGACTTTTAGTCATGGGGGACTTTAATCTGCCATCGGTGGGCGAATCATCCGGGGTAGCTCGGGAGTTCATGGCTTCCATGACGGCCATGGACCTGACCCAAGTAATTCAAGGCCCCACCCACGAGGGTGGACATACACCGGATCTCATCTTTGTCTCTGGCCAATGGAAGAGTGATCTGGGTATAGGGGATATAGTCATCACGCCCTTGTCATGGTCAGACCACTCACTTCTCCGGCTCGACTTTCCAACCGCTACTCCCCACCGCGGGGAGGCGGAACCAGAGTCACCGATCTGGTTCCGCCCCAGGCGCCTTATGGACCCAGATGGGTTCCAGACGGCGCTTGGGCCACTTCCTGTACCCCTGACCCACGCCCCGATGGAGGACCTCGTGGCCGCATGGAATACTGCGGCCACGGGAGCCTTGGATCGGGTCGCGCCCTTGCGGCCTCTCTTGTGGCGGCGAACCACCCTGGCCCCCTGGTTTACCGAGGAGCTGAGGGGGATGAAACGCCACCAGAGATGCCTAGAGAGAAGATGGAGGTCTACCCGATCTGAATCTGACCGGACACAGGTAAGAGCCCATTTACGGACTTACATTGTGGCGCTGAGAGTGGCCAAACGCCATCATTGTGCTACTCTCATAGCATCCGCAGACAACCGCCCTGCCGCCCTGTTTAGGGTGACCCGCTCCCTCCTTCAACAGAGGGTGTGGGAAGCCCCGCTACAGGGTAGAGCAGAGGAATTTGTGATTTTTCTGCAGGAGAAAATCGCTCAGATACAGAACGAGCTAGCCCCCATTGATGGCCCAGTGGGATGCCGCGAGGCAGATCTTGTCTGGGAGGAGTTTGACTCCATTTCTTCCGAGGATATGGACAGGTTACGTGGGCGACTGCGAGCCACCACATGTTTATTGGACCCGTGTCCCTCCTGGCTTGTACTGGCATCCTGGGAGGTGACACGAGGCTGGCTCCAAGAGGTTGTCAACGCATCCTTAAGTGAGGGTTCCTTGCCTGCTTCCCTAAAAGAGGCCATGGTGAGGCCCCTCCTTAAGAAGCCCTCTTTGGATCCAGCTTTATTAAACAACTATCGTCCCGTCTCCAACCTTCCCTTTTTGGCGAAGATTGTTGAGAGTGTGGTGGCACAACAGTTTCCCCGTCACCTGGAGGAAGTTGATTATCTAGACCCGCGCCAGTCCGGCTTTCGGCCCGGGCATAGCACCGAGACGGCATTGGTCGCGTTGGTGGATGATCTCTGGAGGGCCAGAGATGGGGGTTGTTCCTCCATCCTGGTCCTATTAGACCTCTCGGCGGCTTTCGATACCATCGACCATGGTATCCTATTGCATCGGCTGGGGGGGTGGGGGGTGGGAGGCACCGTTTTACGGTGGTTCTCCTCCTACCTCTCTGGCCGATCGCAATTTGTGTTGGCAGGAGAGCAGAGGTCGACCTCGAGACCCCTCACCTGTGGGGTGCCTCAGGGGTCGGTCCTCTCGCCTCTCCTGTTCAACACATATATGAAGCCGCTGGGTGAGATCATCCGTGGTTTTGGGGTAGAGTACCATCTTTACGCTGATGATACTCAGCTGTATATATCTACCCCAAACCACCCCAACGATGCCGTAGCGGTGATGTGCCAGTGCCTGGAAGCCGTGCGGATCTGGATGGGAAGTAACGGACTCAGACTCAAACCGACCAAGACCGAGTGGCTGTGGTTTCCGGCTACCCGATTCAACCAGCTAACTCCATCGCTGGCCATAGGGGGCGAACATCTTGCCCCTGTGGATGGGGTGCGCAATTTGGGTGTCCTCCTGGATGCCCGGCTGTCCATGGAAGATCAAGTGACAGCCGTGGCCAGGAGGGCGTTTTACCAGGTTCGCCTGGTTCGCCAATTGCGCCCCCTATTGGATCGGGACGCCCTTCGCACAGTCACTCATGCTCTCGTGACATCCCGACTGGACTATTGTAACTCTCTCTACATGGGGCTCCCCTTGAGGTGCACCCGGAGACTTCAGTTAGTCCAGAATGCAGCCGCGCGGGCAATTATGGGTGTTTCTAGATTCACCCACGTAACACCGCTCTTGCGCGAGCTGCACTGGCTGCCTGTCGTCTTCCGGGTGCGCTTCAAGGTGCTAGTTGTCATCTTCAAAGCGCTCCATGGCTCGGGACCTAGCTACCTGCGGGATCGGATCCTGCCCCATACATCCTCACGGCCGATTCGCTCGCACAGAGAGGGACTTCTCCGGGTGCCGTCCACTAGACTTTGTCAGCGGGCGACGCCCAGGGGAAGGGCCTTCTCTGTGGCGGGCCCAGCCCTCTGGAACGACCTTCCCCCCGATATTAGAACAACCACGGACCTCCGCTCCTTCCGTCTGAAACTAAAAACACATCTTTTTCGCTTGGCCGGCCTAGGATAGTCTCTTCTGATTGTTTAGGGATTTTTAGTAAATATTTGGGAATTTTAGCGCAGGGTTTTCTGTTTAATATGCCTTTTAGTCAGTATTTATGTATGTTTATTGTTCTATATTTTGTATTTTTTCTAACTTTTTAATTCCCTGTGCCCCGCCTCGAGTCCCTTCGGGGAGAGAGAGCGGGTTATAAATAAAAATTATTATTATTATTATTATTAAATTATTATTTCCTTCTTATTTCTCTAATCTTTTTCGGGATCTGTTTCAAGATGGCAATCTCATTCTGTTGATATATCAAGGGACCATCTCTTTGTGCTCTCAGGATCCCATCCCTTGTTGACCTTCTTACAAATTTAATATGTATCTCTCTGGGTACTTCATTTATTCTGGCATATGCTGAGTTAATTCTATAAATCAAATCGATGTCCCCCCAAATATCTTCTTTGCTCTTTTTGGTGTAATCTGCTAACATCGTACACATTAAATCTTTTAAATCTTCAGAGGCAGCTTCAGGAACATTTTGAAACCTTAAAAAGTAAGACATCCTTTCAAAATCCATCCTAGACATATGACCAGCTAAATCCACAATTTCTCTTTGAGAATTTTTTGTTTATGTTATTTTTGAACCCAGCATGAATGTGTAGCATCTGACAGATGATCTGGACCATGTGATTTTATAATGAAATGGATTTTAGAAAATAATGTAAATATATCATCAGAATAACTCCCCTGGGCCTGGATTCATCCTTTCCTTTTACAAAAGGCCATTTGTCCATTTTAGACCAATCAAATATGTGCCATAAGTAATATCTACGCCTTCACCTGTGGAACTGCTTCTGGACTCAAGATGGCGGGAGTGATAATCCCTTATGTGTTTCAATAATAATAATAATAATTATTATTATTATTATTATTGTTATTGTTGTTGTTGTTATTGTTATTGTTGTTGTTATTATTATTATTATTATTATTATTATTATTATTATTATTATTATTATTATTATTATTTAATTTATAACCCGCTCTCTCTCCCCAAAGGGCCTCGAGGCGGGGCACAGGGAAATTAAAAATACATATAAAACCCCAAACAATACAGTATTAAAAAGAATTAAACTAAAACCCTGCGCTAAAATCCCATGTTAAAACTAAGACAAACCCCTAAAAAACCCTACAAACAGTTAAGCTATCCCAGGCCGGCCAAGCAGAAGAAATGTGTTTTTAATTTTTGACGGAAGGAGCGGAGGTCCGTAGTTGTTCTAATATCGGGGGGAAGGTCGTTCCAGAGGGTCGGGCCTGCCACAGAGAAGGCCCTTCCCCTGGGCGTCGCCCGCTGGCATAGCCTGGTAGATGGCACCCGGAGAAGTCCCTCTCTGTGGGAGCGGATCGGCCGCAGGGATGTATGGGGCAGAATGCGATCCCGCAGATAGCTAGGTCCCGTGCTATGGAGTGCTTTGAAGATGATGACCAGCACCTTGAAGCGCACCTGAAAGACGACAGGCAGCCAATGCAGCTCGCGCAGGAGCGGTGTTACATGGGAAAATCTAGAAGTTCCCATAACTGCTCCTGCGGCTGCATTCTGGACAAGCTGAAGTCTTCGGGTGCACCTCAAGGAGAGCCCCATGTAGAGAGCATTGCAGTAGTCCAGTCGGGATCACTGACCCCCACTGAGCCAATGGATTGAATCGGATTTCTCCTGCATTGCCCGATCACATAGTTTTGTTGCAAAGCACGGGTATCCAGCTAGTATGCTATAAATCACTTTTGGCAAATGGCTAATCATCTGGATTGCAGTTGAAACCAGTGTATTTAATGGACAGAGAGGGAGGGAGGGAGGGAGGGAGGGAGGGAGAGACAGTTTTGTAAATATTTTTATTTTTTCCTTATAAAAGGTGAAAAAATGAAGACTACAATCTGAAAATAATCTTATTGTGTAAAATCAAATGGCATAACACGTATTGCATATGGATATAGGTATCCACATCCATATAAATACATATGGATGCATTTCTACAGATATGAATGTACATGCATTTTCATTTATATTTGTGTTATTTTTGAACCCAGCATGAATGTGTAGCATCTGACAGATGATCTGGAACATGTGATTTTATAATGAAATGGATTTTAGAAAATAATGTAAATATATCATCAGAATAACTCCCCTGGGCCTGGAATCTGGATTCATCCTTTCCAGAGTTGTTGTTCTACCAAGGTACAGGAGCCAGAGGTATCCACAGAGCATGGGATCAAAAAATTTCAAGAAGGTATTGTCAGGCATCTGTAAAGGCTACGGTTTTCCCAGTTGCAATGCATGGTTGTGAAAGATGGACCATAAAAAAGGCCGAAGCACCAAAGAATTGAGGCCTTTGAACTATGGTGCTGGAGAAAACTCCTGTGAGTCCCTTGGACTGCAAGGCGATCAAACCAGTCAGTCCTAGAGGAGATCAACCCTGATTGCTCTTTAGAAGGCCAGATCCTGAAGATGGAACTCAAATACTGTGGCCACCTAATCAGAAGGAAGGACTCACTGGAGAAGAGCCTAATGCTGGGAAAGATTGAGGGCAAAAGAAGAAGGGGAGGACAGAGAATGAGGTGGCTGGATGGAGTCACCGAAGTAGTCGGGGTGAGCTTAAATGGACTCTGGGGGATGGCAGAGGACAGGAAGGCCTGGAGGAATGTTGTCCATGGGGTTGCAATGGGTCGGACACGACTTCGTAATTAACAACATTGAAATGCATTATTGAAGGTCCATTCTTTTTTCTTCATGCCTTTCAAATGCCCCCGATAGCAATAAAACAGCACTTAGGCTGGTACTAGCTTGCATTTCCCAATCAGAGCTTAATATGTTTCATCAGTGCTTTTACAGAAACATACAAAGAGTGAATGACAGTTCTATTTCCCTAAGCAATTATCTTGATGTATCTAGAAATCCCGATAGAATTACAATTCCCCAGTGCATATACTTGAGTGTTTAAACATATGCACCTGTCATTCACACTTTACATATCTGCTAGGGGAAGAATAATTATCCTATAAATCAGAGGCCCTGCCCAACGTTGAATTTTAAGAAAGCCCCAACATTTTCTACATGTATCACAGCACACGTAAAATAAGGGTAGGGTTTTGAAAGTCAGCAACAACAATTTAAACAATTTAGCTATGTTGAACTTTAATGTTGAGTTTTAATCATTGAAAATTTTAATTAGAGATTTTATTAATGGGTTTTAGCACGGAATTATGATTTAATTGTTTTTTAATATGGGTATTTATATGTATGTCTTTGGTTTTAATAGCCTGTGCGCCGCCCTGGGTCCTTTTTTAGGAGAAGAGCGGGGTATAAATTGGAAATAAATAAATAAATAAATAAATAAATAAACTCATGTAGCATGTTGGAAACATTCCACAATTAAATATATTATAGTCATTAAAAGTTGCTTTCATCTTTTCAATATTCCTACATAATACAGCCATTCTGCAATTATATTTGTGTTCAGCTTGAAGAGGTCTATCATAATCAACAAAAGTTTTCCAGGGAGCAAAACTTTTGAAAACATCGTTGTCTAATGGAATCTTCCAGAAATCCCAAGGCTGTGGTCTAGTCTGGGAAGCAAATAGAATAGAAGTCTTTATTGGCCAAGCGTGATTGGACACACAAGAAATTTGTCTTGGTGCATATGCTCTCAGTGTACATAAAAGAAAAGATACATTCGTCAAGAATCATAAGGTACAACATTTAATAAAAGTAATAGGGTACAAATATGCAATCAAATCATATTAGGAAACAATCAATATAAATCATAAGGACACAAGCACAAAGTTATAGTGATAGAGTCATAAGTGGGAGGAGATGGGTGATAGGAAGGATGAGAAGATTAATAGTAGTGCAAACTTAGTAAATAGTTTGACAGTGTTGAGGGAATTATTTGTTTAGCAGAGTAATGGCGTTTGGGAAAAACCTGTTCTTGTGTCTAGTTCAGCGATTGCGAACCTTTTTAGGCTCGCGTGTCATAAGGGGAGCGCAGGAGGGTTGTGTGCAGGCGTGCCACAACATAAGGCAATCTGCGACCCCTCAGTGCGCATGCACGCACCACAGATGCCCGCCCCCCATTTTTTACATGCTCTTTTCACACTCCCCAGGCTCCAGAGGCTTTATAGGAGCCTGGGGAGGGCAAAAAGAGCCTCCCACGGCACCTGGAGGCCTTCGGGAGACTTCAGCAACCTTCAGGAGGCTTCCCTGAAGCCTCCGGAACACTCAAAATGACGCTGCAAACAATCAGAGGTCACTTCCGGTTTCGGCAGTGTGTCATTTTGAGTGCTCCGGAGACTTCAGGGAAGCCTCCTGAAGGTTGCTGAAGCCTCCGGAGGTCCTTAGGAGGGCCTGGGAAGCCTCCGGATCACTCAAAATGATGCTGCAAGCAAATCGGAGGTCACTTCCAGTTTCGGCGGCGCATCATTTTGAGTGCTCCGGAGGCTTCCCAGGCCCTCCGGAAGCCCTCCAGAGCCTTCAGCAACCTTCAGGAGGCTTCCCTGAAGCCTCCGGAGTACTCAAAATGATGTGCTGCTGAAACTGGAAGTGACCTCCGATTGTTGGCAGCATCATTTTGAGTGCTCCGGAGGCTTCAGGGAAGTTCCTGAAGCCTCCGGAGGGCCTGGTGGGGGGGCGGGGAGGGCGAAAAGAGCATGAAGCTCCTATAAAGCCTTTGGAGCCTGGGGAGGGTGAAAAAAGAATGAAGAAAGGGGTGAATTCAGTTGGCCAGCACGCGCATGCGCGCTGGCCAGCTGACAGGGCATCGCCTCGCATGCCTTGACAAATGGCTCCATGTTCCACCTGTGGCATGCATGCCATAGGTTCACCATCACTGGTGTGCAGTGCTCTACAGCGTCGCTTTGTGGGTAGGTGTTGACGACCTTCTTTAAAGCGCTCCATGGCTCGGGACCTAGTTATATGCGAGACCGCCTCCTGCCCCATACATCCCTATGTCCAATCCGCTCCCACAGGAGGGCCTTCTCAGGGTGCCGTCGGCCGGGCAATGCCGGTTGGCGACACCCAGGGGAAGGGCCTTCTCTGTGGCGGGCCTCACCCTTTGGAATGACCTACCCCCGGAACTACGAACCATCTCTGACCTCCGCCTCTTCCGCCAATGTCTAAAGACACACCTTTTCCATCAAGTCGGCCTAGCGTAACCTCCGTTGGGGACTATTTTTAGATAGTTTTAAATTTGGGGATTTTAAATTGATTTTAGCACAGGGGGAAATTTAATATCTTTTTAAATTTTATATTTTTGTTTACACTTGTATGTTTTAATTTCCTGTGCGCCGCCCCGGGTCCTTTTTGGAGAAGGGCGGGGTATAAATGCGAATAAAATAAAAATAAAATAAAAAGTTTATGTCCAGGATGTGAGGGGTCTGTAAATATATTCATGGCTCTCTTTTTGACTTATGCAGTGTACAGGTCCTCAATGGAAGGCAGGTTGGTAGCAATTGTTTTTTCTGCAGTTCTAATTATCCTCTGAAAAGGGCCATTCTAGAAGAAGGCACTGGTGTCCCAACTCTGAACTTTTCCAAAGTAAATGGCACGAACATGAGCATGAGGAATCAAACTCAATTCAGGAACACTTAAAATTTTCCTTTCATTCAATTGCTGCAAACACACAAAGTTGGCCAAGAATCTACTGACTCGCAATGCTCTCTTCATCAGAAGCATATAGGAAAACTGTGCCAATTTCCTCGGGCTTTGGAAAAGTGGACAGCTTAAGTTCTTTATTGTTGAAACACTTAAACAAAACAAAGGAAATTTGGTTCCTTAAGCCTTCCTATTGAACGAATAAATGCTCGAACACTTTACTCTATAGGCCCATTTTTGCTGAGGCATCAGAGTCCAACCATTCTTTGTCTCTGCACAACTTTGGCCAAATGCCAACTTGTTATACAAACCCTTCAGCATCAATTTTAAATCCACAATTGAGCACTTACATTATGCTACCTTATTTTGGTCTCTTCAAACCACTTTTTCTTATCGTCGTTTGCATGCAGCGCAATCTTGTGGTGCAAATTAATGTCAGTTTAAAGTCAGTGTTGCAAAGGACAACAATTGCCATGCGTAGCAAAATAAACAATTAATTGCAATAAAAAGTCAGGGGGCCATGCTCCAGGGTGAGAACATGTGATAACAAACAAAATGTTTCTTTATTCCCTTTTCTTTACTTTATGAAAAGCTTTTGTTAAACACTATTTGTATGGGGGGGAAAGCTGACCGATACCAGTTGTGTGCATGCCATATTTTCTATTGTGTGTCTAAATTTCCATATGTTTGTATCTTTTATTTCTTCTTCTTTGAAATCATTTTCAACTAGATATGGGTTAGGTGGCACAAGAGCTCATTCTGTTACTAGATAAAATAAACAGCATGTGATTCCACATTTATCTATTCTAGAACAGCAGGAGGCTGAAGTACACAAGGGCATTCAAACCTTCTGCTTATTCCTTTAATTTAAACTCTTCTTTTCAAAAATAGACTTACAAAATTTAGATTAGAGTCTTGGCCAATTCATTATCACAAACAAGAAAAAGTATTTGTCTACTTCACAATAAGCAGATCTCATTCCTAGGTGAATGAGTATAAGAAGAATGGTCAACAGGAAGTCCTCTAGATCTTTGGCTGTATGGCTGGGCTGGATTGGGTAGAGGAGGGGGCAGAGTGTGCTTTCCCAGGTGGTGGCTTTTTGGAAGACATTGTTCTTAACAAAGGAAAAGATGGTGTCAGAAGGGCGGGTAGCTGGTACAGTCCGAGGCAGTTCAAATGAAAGTTTAGTCTTAGAACAGATTAAGGGAGCCAAGAGGAATCTTTATTGCCAATCCAATTGTCCACTTAGTAGAGATCCCGAAGATTCCCAGGGGAGAAGCCTCGATGTAAATTTTAAAGTCTTATAGTTTAATCACAGAAGGGAAAATTCTTTAACAGTTAAAACTTTCCAGCGGAGGACAAGGGAGAGCCCATCTGCCCCTTCTTCTGGCGGGAAGAAAAGTGAAAGTTCCAATCCTCTCTTGTTAGAAGGGTGCCTCGCAAGTTGTTACAATTTAAACACATAGGTTCATATACTTTTCAATTGTTCCTTAGATGGTAAGCCTTGGATCGGGTCGCGAGTCCTTGACCCGCGCCCCGACTGAGGACCTGGTGGTCGCGTGGAATACCGCGGCCACCGGGGCCCTGGATCGGGCCGCGCCCTTGCAGCCTCTCTTGCGGCGGGGAGCCACCCTGGCTCCTTGGTTTACCGAGGAGCTAAGGGTGATGAAACGCCACAAGAGATGCCTAGAGAGAAGATGGAGGTCTACTCGATCTGAATCTGACCGGACACAGGTAAGAGCCCATTTACGGACTTACATTGTGGCGCTGAGAGTGGCCAAACGTCATCATTGCGCCACTCTCATAGCATCCGCAGATAACCGCCCTGCCGCCCTGTTTAGGGTGACCCGTTCCCTCCTTCAACAGAGGGTGCGGGAAGCCCCATTACAGGGTAGAGCAGAGGAATTTGTGATTTATCTGCAGGAGAAAATCGCTCAGATACAGGACGAGTTAGCCCCCATTGATGGCCCAGTGGGATAGCCCCCATTGATGGCCCAGTGGGATTGCACGAGGCGGATCTTGTTTGGGAGGAGTTTGACTCCGTTACTTCCAACGATATGGACAGGTTACGTGGGCGACTGCGAGCCACCACATGTTTATTGGACCCGTGTCCCTCCTGGCTTGTACTGGCATCCTGGGAGGTGACACGAGGCTGGCTCCAAGAGGTTGTCAACGCTTCCCTAAGTGAGGGTTCCTTGCCTGCCTCCCTTAAAGAGGCTATGGTGAGGCCCCTCCTGAAGAAGCCCTCTTTGGACCCAGCTTTATTAACCAACTATCGTCCTGTCTCCAACCTTCCCTTTTTGGCGAAGGTTGAGAGTGTGGTGGCACAACAGTTTCCCCATCACCTGGAGGAAGTTGACTATCTAGACCCGCGCCAGTCCGGCTTTCGGCCCGGGCATAGCACCGAGACGGCATTGGTCGTGTTGGTAGATGATCTCTGGAGGGCCAGAGATGGGGGTTGCTCCTCCATCCTGGTCCTATTAGACCTCTCGGCGGCTTTCGATACCATCGACCATGGTATCCTATTGCATCGGCTGGGGGGGTTGGGGGTGGGAGGCACCGTTTTACGGTGGTTCTCCTCCTACCTCTCTGGCCGATCGCAATTTGTGTTAGCAGGAGAGCAGAAGTCGACCTCGAGACCCCTCACATGTGGGGTGCCTCAGGGGTCGGTCCTCTCGCCTCTCCTGTTCAACACATACATGAAGCCGCTCGGTGAGATCATCCGTGGTTTTGGGGTAGAGTATCATCTCTACGCTGATGATACTCAGCTGTATATATCTACCCCAAACCACCCCAACGATGCCATAGCGGTGATGTGCCAGTGCCTGGAAGCCGTGCGGATCTGGATGGGAAGTAACGGACTCAGGCTCAACCCGACCAAGACCGAGTGGCTGTGGTTTCAGGCTGCCCGATTCAACCAGCTGATTCCATCGCTGGCCATAGGGGGCGAACATCTTGCCCCTGTGGATGGGGCGCGCAACTTGGGTGTCCTCCTGGATACCCAGCTGTCCATGGAAGATCAAGTGACAGCCGTGGCCAGGAGGGCGTTTTACCAGGTCCGCCTGGTACGCCAGTTGCGCCCCCTATTGGATCGGGATGCCCTTTGCACAGTCACTCATGCTCTCGTGACATCCCGACTGGACTATTGCAACTCTCTCTACATGGTGCTCCCCTTGAGGTGCACCCGGAGACTTCAGCTGGTCCAGAATGCAGCCGCGCGAGCAATAATGGGAACCTCAAGGTTTACCCACGTAACACCGCTCTTGCGCGAGCTGCACTGGCTGCCTGTCGTCTTTCGGGTGCGCTTCAAGGTGCTAGTTGTCATCTTTAAAGCGCTCCATGGCTCGGGACCTAGCTATCTGCGGGATCGGATCCTGTCCCATACATCCTCACGGCCGATTCGCTCCCACAGAGAGGGACTTCTCCGGGTGCCGTCCACTAGACTTTGTCAGCGGGTGACGCCCAGGGGAAGGGCTCTCTCTGTGGCGGGCCCAGCCCTCTGGAACGACCTTCCCCCCGACATTAGAACAACCACGGACCTCCGCTCCTTCCGTCTGAAATTAAAAACACATCTTTTCCGCTTGGCCGGCCTAGGGTAGTCTCTTTTTAATTAATTGGGGGATTTTAGCGCAGGGATAATTATTTAATCTGCCTTTTAATTTTATATTTATTGTTTTTATGTCTGTATTTTGCCTGGTTTTTTTTTTATATTGAAAAAGTTTTATTGAGTTTACATTTTTTGTGGGGTAGGGTAAGGGTTACATAAAAATTTTGAGAGTGGTCACGTCAAAGTCGTCGGCTCCTCCGGAACCTCAAATTACATTATTAAAAAAGAAAGAAAAAGAAACATTTCACATAACACTACAAGCTGGGAGCAAGTACATATTCCTAAATTTTTCAGTTATATACTGTCAGTCAATTGCAAAAATCCAGATTACAAATATCATACAATATTACTCAAAAGAAAAACAAGGGCAAAGTTATTTTTTAGATCTAAGTCTCTTGGCAATTGTATCTTCCCCCTTCTCCCCCGGGCCCCCAGCGGGCGGGGCCATGGCTCCCCCTGCCCCCCCTGGATCTTCTCCCAGGACAGAGGAATGTTTTTTAAGAAAGGCTTCCGCCTCAGCAACTGTTTTAATCTTTACTCTACCTCCTTCCCAGAACACCAGCATCCCTTCGGGTATCACCCACTTGAACCAGATCCCATGATCAAACAATGTTTTAGACAAGAAGGAAAATTTCCTTCTGGCATCTCTAATTTTTCTTGGAATCTGCTTCAAGATGGTAATCTCCTTTTGTTGGTAAATCATAGGACTCCCTCTTTGCACCTTCAAGATCTCCTCTCTGGTTGACCTTCTAACAAATTTTACATGTATCTCTCTGGGTACTTCATTCATCCTAGCATATGCAGAATTTATTCTGTAGACTAGGTCAATGTCCCCTCTGATCTCATCTTTGGGTTTATGTAAATAGTCTGCAATAATTGTACTCATAAGATCAGAGAGACATTCACCATCCATCTCAGAAACATTCTGGAATCTCAAAAAATATGTCATCCTTTCCAAATCAATCCTAGTCACATGCGCATTTATTTCCACAACCTCATTAGAAACATTTTTAATCTCTCCCTTAGCCCCCTCCAGCCCCCCTTTCAATTCTTCATTCTTCTGTGTATTCTCAAGCACTTGTTTTCGAGTGTCCAATAGTTCCTTTTTAAAGTTGACATTTTCTGCCCTCTGAGCCTTAATTTCTGATACCAAATTTTGTATAACAGTTTCAAGGGCAGTCATTCTTTGTTCAATGCTTGCGAGCGTTGCTTCTTGTGCCATGTTTAGCTGTTAATATCCGTGCCAGTAAAATGGCGTTTTTAGGGTGGGGCTGGTAAGGCAGATCAGGAGTCCAAAGTCCTCAAAGTTGTACAGCTGCAAAATTCAGAAGCCAACAGAGAAACACTTTTCCAACTCCATAGGTATAATAACGAAGGCAATCCAGAAAGGAAAACACAAATCCAAAAAAAGAAAATTCTTCATCAATAATTAGAGGAAGTCCAAATCGCAAAGAGACACTGGTAATTTTCCATAGGTCATAGTCAGTCGGGGACAAAGAGAAGCCATTTTCCGCCCAAACTCAGAGCCCGAGGGAGAAAGCGGTTAAAAAGCAAAAAAGAAACTGTTTCAGCCAGACCTCGAGACATAATTGCAAACAAGCCGCAAAGTACTTTCCCTTGTTAGAGACCATCCAGATTTAAAGTTTCCGATTCCTCGCAACGAGGCATTTCCGAGTGCCGCTTTTAGTCCAAGGGGGGGGTTTTGGAAACAAACACCCCCCTCCAGTCCCTTTCAGCCCGGCTGACAGTACACAAAAAGAAAAGTTTTAAACGCTCACTCTCCGCTCGCAGCTGAGATCCCGAAAAGCCTCCCGACTCTTCCGATCTTCTCTCTTCATAGAATTAAATGGTGCCGCCAACCTTTGGCGAAGGGAAGACCCCCCGCAGCATGTCCTCTTCCACCTAAGCCGAGGAGCAGGGTCGCTCTCCCCGCTGCCGCGGGGGGGGGGCTTCCCTGTCGAGCCGGCTTTATGGGAGAAGCCCCAAACAAGGGGGTTCTCGCCCCCGTAGGGGGGCAGGAAAAGGATCAAAGCGGCGAGCGAACCCTAAGTTCGCCCGTCGCCGCCGGAGCCGGAACCGGAAGCCTATTTTGCCTGTTTTTAACTGTCTTTAATTCCCTGTGCCCCGCCTCGAGTCCCCTCGGGGAGAGAGAGCGGGTTATAAATAAAACTATTATTATTATTATTATTATTATTATTATTATTATTATTATTATTATTATTCCCAAGCCTTTCTCAATTTCTGGAGATAGCTTCTTTTTTAAACGCCGCTTTTCTTCTGAGAGGGGGTTCTATCAAGCAAACACCCCCCTCCATTTCCCATTTAAAATCAAATGAACACCAAGACTCACATTCCTGCTTGTCTGTCGTTTGGAGATAGAAGATTGAAAGGCATCCGCTGCCCCCGACATTCCAGCTAACTTTTTATTGTTGCAGTCTGTTCTGAGAATTCATCAACAAAAAGACCGAAGCCTCCCTGCATCGGCTTCCTGGCTCCTAGGACGAAGCTGGGACTTCCCCCACCGATTGCCACCGAGCTGGGGGGGTCGCCGGCCAGCTGCCCCACAGCAAGAAACTCCTACAGTTTCTTGCTGTGGGGCAGCTGGCCGGCGACCCCCCCAGCTCGGTGGCAATCGGTGGGGGAAGTCCCAGCTTCGTCCTAGGAGCCAGGAAGCCGATGCAGGGAGGCTTCGGTCTTTTTGTTGATGAATTCTCAAAAAAAAAAAAAAAGACCGAAGCCTCCCTGCATCGGCTTCCTGGCTCCTAGGACGAAGCTGGGACTTCCCCCATCGATTGCCACCGAGCTGGGGGGGTCGCCTACAGAGTTCCCTGTGCCCCCAGGGGGGCCCACCAGGAGAGCAAGCAGTGGGCGGAGTCAGTGGCGTAGCGTGGGTTGTCAGCACCCGGGGCAAGGCAAGTAATTTGCGCCCCCTAACCCGTGGATTTAATTTGCGACCCCCTAACCCGTGGACAGTGCAGCGGCGCTGGGCGGCCGCTGCACTGTCCCTCCCCCAGATAGTCCCTCGCTCTCTCTTCGCACCCACCGCACCGCACGCCTGGCACCCCCCCCCCTTCACAGTGTGCGGCGACCCGGTGGCTCGGATCGGATTCACACAGCCAGCACTGCAGAAAGAGTGAGTGAGCCAGGCAGGGGCAGAGAGCTGCGAGTGCGAGCGCGCCCCCCCAGATGTTGCGCCCGGTGCGGCTGGCCCCCCCTGCACCCCCCACGCTACGCCACTGGGCGGAGTGCAAACTCCGACCATCGCCTCTGAAGACCGGAAATGGAACGATCCAGCCCAGCCATACAGCCAAAGATTACTTCACTATTACAGGCTGCGGATGAGAGCACACAGGACTTATCGGTCAACGAGATGTTTCAAGAAATGATGAAGAACAATGAGAAAATAATGGAAAATGTAAATAAAATGCGAAAGGAACTGATAAATTTAAAATTAGAAATATCGGAAATACAACAAAATACAAAGGATAACAAACAAAGAATAGAGGTGTTGGAGGGAGGGGTGGCTGGGATGGGAAATGAGGTAAAAGGAATACAAAAAGAAAGCTCGGAATTAGGGAATTATATTTCAAAATTGGAGTTTGAAAGAATGTCATTTTTTCTTAGATTTCAAAACATACCAGAGTCAGACGCAGAAGATTTGAAAGATATTATGACTACAATATTAGCGGATTATATTCAAAAAAATAAAGAACAAATTGCATGGGATATTGATCTGGTTTATAGAATCAATTCGGCATATGCAAGGACACATAATGTCCCAAGAGAAGTCCATGTAAAATTTTTAAGGAAGTCCACGAGGGAGGAGATTCTGAGAGCCCAAAGGGGAGGGCCTTTAAAATACCAAGACAATGAGATAATCATTTTGAAGCAAATCCCAAAGAAAATTAGAGACATAAGAAGGAATTATTCCTTCCTATCTAAGAAACTATTTAAAAAAGGGATCTGGTTCAAATGGTTGTTACCAGAAGGGATGTTGGTTTTCTGGGAAGGGAGTAGAATTAGAATCAAAACTTTAGAAGAAGCAAATGCTTTTTCTCAAAAATACTCCATATTCCTAGGGGACGATGAAGGAGGAACAGTGGGGGTGGCAGCCCCTCCTGATGACGGGGGGAAATAATCAATAGCCAAAAGACTTAGGTCTCAAAAATGATACTATTTAAAAAATTTATTTGAATGTTGTCATGATTAATGGTAAGGAAAAACAAGAAGAATGAACATAGAAAATATGCAATGTATTTGTTATTGAGCTTGTCTTTTTTTTTTACTAAAACCTGTACTATGATGAAGTTTGGGGGGGACCGCCGGCTCCGGCATGAAGCTACTAAAATGTAACGTTTTTCCCTATACCCCTTTCCCAATATTATTTTGTAAAAACCAATAAATTCTTTTAAAACAAAAAAAAAGGAAGTCCTCTAGATCTTGAAAAGCCAACAGTGGCCAGTCCTGTAGGAAGTTAGCACCCACCCCCCTCCTAGAAGAATGAAATATTCTGGGAAATATTAAAAAGGCAGAATATTATATTTCACTGGATGAGAAAAGGAGGAACATGTTTTTAAAGACAAAGCAGCTTCCTGCAGCTCTCCCCCCCCCCTTCCAATTCCAGGGTGATGGGATTAAGACATGGCCCTCGGGACATGATAGGATTAGCCCTCTACCCATCTCACCACATGGCACTCGGAAGATTACATCATCCAGCAAGGCTCAACCAAGCCTGGGGCACAGATAGCCTACAAAGTTAGCTGAGACCCCGGCCCCATGGGAGACTGACAACCAATCAGAATTTCTTACACAAGAACAGGAAGCTCTAAGGCGGTGCCCCAGAGAGGATATTAATCTCTTTCTCTCTTTCCACTCCATGTGCTTTTTTGCCCAGGATCTCAAACTATTTGGTCCTGCCCACCATTAAATCATCTTTCCAAGCAGCCTCCGTGTTTCCAGTGTCTTTCTTCCCAATGGGAACTGAACCCAGGTGGACATTTCTTCCAACAGTCCTAACCAGCAATCACTTGTAGATTATGAGGGAACCAAGCTTTTTTCTCCATGGGATTGAAGTCTGTCTTTCAACTAATTTCCTAGCTCTGCCACTGGATTCAGAATATGATATGTCACTGATTACTTCCCATCTTTCTTGCATTCGTATCATGTATGAGGAATTTATTTTTGCAAGCCAATGAATAAATTCATATTTTAGTTCTTGGAGAAGACATTAGTGTACGCTGTCATGACCGAGTGATTCATTGCTGTGTAGACTTTCAAAATGTCCTAATACAGAGAAGAATAACGAAAGTCATTGGTTACATCTAGTCTAGCGAAAGGAAGGACTAAAGGTGACATGATAGCAGTGTTCCAGGATTTGAGGGGCTGCCTCAAATACTGGAGTGAGGATAATTAACACTAGAACAACTTGTCTTTAGAAGTTGTGGGTGCTCCATCACTGGAAGTTTTTAAGAAGAGATTGGACAACCATTTGTCTGAAATGGTATATGGTTTCCTGCAATGCTCACCTCCATCCAGTCACTCCAACTCTACCCCCAAATAAGGAGTTACAGGGTCGTAAAAAGAGGGGGGGATAGAGTTTCTTGACTGAGCAGGAGGTTGTCCTAGAACAGTGATGGCGAACCTCTGGCACGTGTGCAAGAGGTGGCACACAGAGCCCTCTCTGTGCACATGCGTGCGGTGACCAGCTGCTCTTCTGGGTTCCGTCATGCGCATGCGCACCGGCCAGTTGCCCTCTTCCGGGTTTTGGTGTTCCAGTGTGTGTTTCAGTTTCAGCACATGGTGCTGAAAAGGTTAACCACCACTGGCCTAGAACATCTCCAAGGTCCCTTCCATATTAACAGAGTTGGAAGGGACGTTGCAGGTCATCTAGTCCAATCCCCTGCCCAAGCAGGAGACCCTACATCTGCCTCTACCTAGGATTGAATTCACAACCTCCTGATTGGGAGGCGAGAGCTACACTTCTAGGCCACAGCAGCAGATATGCCAACTTCTGTTATTCCGTTAACTTTTCTTGTGTTAGAAAGAAATATTTCCAGGATGATTTTCGAGCCGAGAATAAAACATGTAGGCAATTGCTTGAACCAGAGATGAGGTTTATTTCCAAAAGCAGAGTTAGATGTTGGAAGCCAACATGCAAAGTCCTCCTTGAAACTCCTTTATATAGAGAAACCTTCCTTTTGTTCCTCAAAAGAGTGCCAAAGCCTTTAGGAATTCCAAGAAAGTGAATTTAATCTGTGTTCTGAGATGGGGAATGGGTGGGCTCTGCAGTCAGGCACCCTGCTGGATCTTACTTTCTCCTTCTCTAATATTGCTAATTAAACCTGCCATTCTGTTTGGGGAAAGATCTTTTCTTATTTAATTGCGGCGTTTTCCAGCTAAACTCAACCTGTAAGGAATATTTGCCTGATCAGATTGGTGTTTGCTGCCGCATTTTAATCTCTGTGTGGAGGCCATTCTGACTGTGCCTTTTAACTTTTTGCCACTTAGGGTAGGAAGACAGTATAATGAAAGGATGTGACTTCTTTCCAGTATTTGTTATCTTGTTTTGTTCCAAATGATCCGATTCCCTCTTTGAATTTATTATCTAATTCAGGGGTCCCCAAACCTTTTGGCACCACGGACCGGTTTCATGTTAAAAAAATTCTGCGGACCGGTGGCCATGGCTCGGCCGCCGTAGAGGGGGAGCGGGGGAACAGGCGGCGCATGCGTGCAGGGGGGTGAGTCGGCTCACTCGCCCCTCTCAGGCCCCCAACGGCACGAACGGCCGTGCCTGTGCTTTCCCGCCCCCGGTGCGCCCTCTGTCCAGGGGGATGCCTCATCCTTCCTCCTCTCCAGCCCTTTCTAAGAGTTGTGCCACTCACTGCAGCCCGGTTCCTATCAAGCCACGGACCGGCACAGGTTCATGGACCGGGGGTTGGGGACCCCTGATCTAATTGACCCAATACCCTGCAATGCGCATCCTCAATTTTCTGAAGCAAAGAACCGATGCAGAAAAGCCATCCAAGTTCTTTCCAATCTACATTTCCTCCCTGAGTAGCCCTTAATTATCGTAAACAGTTCAGGGATTTTTTTGGTTTGTTTTCTGCTTTAAATATTGGAAAGTGTAGGCTCCAGATCTAACATGGGAAAGGCGTTCCACATCCTCTGAAAGGCGTTTCATCTCCTTGTCTACAACAACACTTCAAACCTTCAAATTTCTCGGAATCCTATGGTCATCCCACAGTCCCAGTTTTTGTTCAGGTGTCGCTTTTTCAGTTAAAAAATCAGCATTTTTAAATTTTACATTGCTTTGTGTTTCTCTCTCTCTCTCTCTGTCATGCCCCAGCATATAATCTTTATATACTGTTGCTGCTCTCTAGCCCCATCTAGTGGCCGGAGGGATAACTTTGCTCCAACATAGATCTTTATATAATGTTGTTGCTCTCTAGCCCCATCTTGTGGCTGGAGAGACAAATACCAATTATATTGTTTGAAGTTGACCAAACCCCTTTATCCATCAGCCCGCACTCTTAAAACAAATGTGTGCTGAGAAGTCAGACTCTATTTCCTTCAACATTTGGAGAAGGCAGAAGCACAAAGAAGAATCCATCTTAATCTATGGCACATGATCATCCAGGGACAAACCCACATCCCACACACAGAGCATCGCTAGTGAGATTTAAATTACTTGTATTTATTAATTGTTATGTTCAGCAGTAACTCAGTACTGCCTGTCTTGTATTTGGTTCTCATTGTATGTATTCCTATTTTCCCCAGTTTCACCATATCCTGTTCTTTCAATAAAGCACTCAGATCTATGCATACGATCTGTTTTATTGGAGGATAGGTGGATGTTGAACTACACACAGAGCAACATATAATGAGGACAGAACTGTCTCTCCCTCCCTCCCTCTCTCCCTCTCTCCCAAATCAACATTTTTTAGAGTTTTTGCAAAACATTGGCGCTTCTAAAGGTGCTCCTTGAATGAATGCTGGTGTTTTGCAGGTTGATATCATTTAAATCTGAAATGCGTCATGTTTTGACAGCCAAGGGCTGCACTTACCCTTCAGAGAGTGGGGAGGCAGGCAGAGTGGGAATTTAAGTGGGAAGAGTCATCTCATGCACACAGTATGTGCTATGGCAGGGGTAGTCAACCTTTGTATACCTACCGCCCACTTTTGTATCTCTGTTAGTGGTAAAATTTTCTAACCGCCCTCCAGTTCCACAGTAATGGTGATTTATAAAGTAGGGAACTCAATTAAATTAAAAAAAGGAAAGTGCTTCAGTATCGGACAGAACCCCTACCGCCCACCATGAAAGCTGGAGCGCCCACTAGTGGGCGGTAGGGACCAGGTTGACTATGACTGTGCTAGGGCTTGACTTTTGCAAGGTGGTGGGAGGGGTGAGTCTTGAATTTGAACAAACTAATGTTAATACCATTGTGATATTTTAGGTCTTATATTATAGCTATGTTCAACTCAAAAGAGCAGAAACCTGTGCTATTGGCTTTCAGTAATCATAGTTACAGGAGGCTCTGCGGGGTGTCACCAGGTTGACTGAACTGGAATCAAAAGGTTTTAATCCTGAGTGGGGCTAGTTATGTATAGTTGCTAAGGCACTGGGCCAGAAACTGGTATCCCCAGAGGTGGTATTCTACCGGTTCAGACCAGTTCACCCGAACCGGTAGCGAAAATCACTGGTTGGTCTGCCCACCCGCCCTGGCTCTATTTCGTCCTATTTAGGGATGTTTTAGGAGCAAAGCGCATGCGCGAAAAGCTGGGCACATGCGTGGACAGGGTGCGTGCATGCACACACATTTGCGAACTGGCATGGAAAGTTAGTTAAACCACCTCTGGGTATCCCACATGTTTATTTCCCTCTTAGGCATAAAATCAGGTAAGTACCATTGAGCCAGTCACTCTCAAACCTAGGAAAAAGACAATGACAAACTATGTGTGTGCCCGCACGCACGCACACACACACACACACACACACATCACTGGGTATGTATTCATAGTGTGGGAAGGCCAGTTTTTTTTTTAATCTGTAACATTCATATGGTTGCCCATCTTAAATAAATAATTCTGAATGGATAATAACCAAGGCACAAAAATAAGCAAGTATTTCTTTTACGTGTGTGTGTGTACATATATATACATAGATACACACACAACATACACATACATACACATACACAGTATATATTAAAATATATATATTATCAGTTTCTAATGTCAACATTTCTGGTCTTTCCTAGGAATCTAACAATTATTAAAATAAGCATTCTGAACAGCACAGTTTTTCCTGGTGAGTTTTGCAAATCTTATTACAAGCTACAATTGCCACAACAACCTACCATTCAGAAATAATCAACCTGTGATAATGAAGCCTAAACATATAAAACTATCCACCCTATTCTTTTTGAGCTATAGAATTTTAACTCGGGTTTTTGAAAAATATGTGATGCTTTTTCCTCTTTTGCAACTCCATCTAGTGGCGCTGATTAAAAAAAAATACTTCCAAAAAAGGAAGCAAAGCAAGCAAGAATATCCTGAAATGTTACATTTCCATTAATTCAAGGACTTTTTCTGAACTGTCAACTTATCTATTATACAGTATAGAACCTAATTACATCTGTGTGTTTGGGTGAGGTTTATAAGGTTTCTTCGTTTTATACTGTTGGAAGAAATATCCATCTGGTTCAGTTCCAAGCTGGCAGAAAAACACTGGAAACACCATGGAGGCTGATTGGAAAGATAGTTTATTGAACAAGAACAACAAGGCAGTTTTAGGTCAGCTGAACAAAATGGTTGAATGAGTGGATGGCTCTTTATAGGTTTCTGTGACTTTGAAGTTTGGACTGTACTGGGGATGGTGCAATGAAGGGGCTTGTGTTCTGAAAATAAGGTTCTACATTTAGGCAAGAAAAACAAAATGCACAGGTACAGTATATGTGGTACCTTGCTTAACAGCAGCAACTGTGAGAGGGATCTTGGAATCCTAGTGGACAACCATTTAAATATGAGCCAGCAGTGTGCAGCAGCTGCCAAAAAAGCCAACACAGTTCTAGGCTGCATAAACAGAGGGATAGAATCAAGATCACGTGAAGTGTTAATACCACTTTATAATGCCTTGGTAAGGCCACACTTGGAATACTGCATTCAGTTTTGGTCACCACGATGTAGAAAAGACGAGACTAAAACATACGAAGAATGGTTGCAGGAACTGGGTATGTCTAGTTTAATAAAAAGAAGGATTAGGGGAGACATGATAGCAGTGTTCCAATATCTCAGGTGTTGCCACAAAGAAGAGGGAGTCAAACTATTCTCCAAAGCACCTGAGGGCAGAACAAGAAGCAATCGGTGGAAACTAATCAAGGAGAGAAGAAACTTAGAACTGAGGAGAAATTTCCTGACACTTAGGACAATTAATCAGTGGAGACTCTAGAAAGAGTGCAGAGAAGAGCAACCAAGATGATTAGGGGACTGGAGACTAAAACATATGAGGAACAGTTGCAGGAACTGGGTATATCTAGTTTAATGAAAAGAAGGACTAGGGGAGACATGATAGCAGTCTTCCGATATCTCAGAGGCTGCCACAAAGAAGAGGGAGTCAAACTATCCTCCAAAGCACATGAGGGTAGGTCAAGAAGTAATGTGTGGAGACTAATCAAGGAGAGAATCAACTTAGAACTGAGGAGAAATTTCCTGACAGTTAGGACAATTAATCAGTGGAATAACTTCCCTCAAAAGTTATGAATGCTCCAACACTGGAAGTCTTTATGAAGATGTTGTATAGCCATTTGTCTGAGGTATTGTAGGGTTTCCTGCCTAGGCAGGGGGTTGGACTAGAAGACCTCCAAAGTCCCTTCCAACTCTGCTATTGTAATTGAAAGAGTGTTGGGCAATTTGTATTGTGGCTAATGTCTGTGTTGGATCTTGGGTGAGGGGCTGCTTTCTAATCCTACCATTCTGCCAAGGAGTTTCAAAATATCCTGTCTTGAATGGATTTCAGCCTGCACTATTTGCTTTGCTTGTGAATACAGCTACCGAGATACTTGTCTTTCTCCTTCAATAAGCTCTTTATCTCTTAAATTCTGGCATTTGCTGGGGTCTATTAAGAAAGAGTTCCTACAATAGTATAAATAAGCAAATTTAATCTTAAACTTCTTTAATGCAGTTAGAGAGTTTGTAGGATTTGTTGTTCAAATTGACATTTTTGCTTATTTCGTCGACGTTATTTACTTAAATGCAGGTCAGTAGCTTATAATCATTCTCGATTGAATAAATGTAAACTATTTATAATTCACAAATAAACATGCATTATGTATTGCAGTAAAAATAGACCTTTATATGGTGATGATGTTAACACATAGTACCTGTGACTCATTTCTAAATATAGACCACTTTTCATTAGAGAAAGGAAGGCAAAGAATTTAAGCCAAGCTTTGGCACTCTTTGCTCACTTTTAAATGTTAAAATCTAAGCTTTCAATGCTTACTCTTCTCCTGCAGCCACTGACTGACCCCTGGTCTTTCCACACTGCATAGGATAGCATTCCTTACTTCAACACACCCTACACAAAGTATTTTTAGCCACACACTCATGCTCCTCAGATTTGAATCAGAAGTAGGCAATAACTCATTCTGGAAGTATTATGTCTATTCACATTCAATTGCATTGATTATTATTATTATTTATTTATTGGACTTCTAGGCCGCCCCCTCTCCCCGGAGGGACTCGGGGCGGTGTACAGGTACAAATTAAAACCATAACAATCAACAATACATATAACTAAAATCGAATTAAATAAACCCCTGTACAAATTTATAAAAATTAAAAACTTAACCTTAAAACCAAATCACAAAATTTAAAAATACAAACTGAGGTGGGAAAGCTGGAATTAGGCCAGGCCGGCTAGATGAAACAAGTGGGTTTTGAGTTTCTGGCGGAAGGAGCGGAGGTCCGTGGTCGTTCTAATGTCATTCCAGAGGGTCGGGCCCGCCACAGAGAAGGCCCTTCCCCTGGGCGTCGCCCGCTGGCACAGCCTAGTGGACGGCACCCGGAGAAGTCCCTCTCTGTGTGGAGCGAATCGGCCGAAGGGATGTGTGGGGCAGGATACGATCCCGCAAATAACTAGGTCCTGTGCCATGGAGCGCTTTGAAGATGATAATCAACACCTTGAAACGCACCCAAAAAGCCACAGGCAGCCAGTGCAGCCCGCGCAGGAGAGGTGTTACGTGGGAGTATCTAGAGACTCCCGAAACTGCCCGCGCGGCCGCATTCTGAACCAACTGCAGCCTTCGGGTGCATCTCAAGGGGAGCCCCATGTAGAGAGCGTAGTCTAGCCGGGACGTTATTATGCCCTTTCAATTTTATTTGAGAAATATGAAGGCAGAAATGATGCTTGTGAAAGTAAGCCTAATTAATCATGCCCAATTCAACAGTAATATGTTCAAAATGTATATCCTTGAAGCACACAACCGTATTTATCTGGGCAGGCAGGTATCAGCTGATCATTTACCAGATTAACAAAAGCTACCAAAAAGCTCTGTCCAAGTCCAATGGATGCTTTTCTTTTCTTTCTGAATTTATCACCTTGGTGACAACAGAAAGTCATTGTTTTGCTTTAACTGTGTTGGGTCTTTTTGTCCTAGGAACTGCCTGGTCTATTTTTCCCCTAAAAGGGACTGATATTAAATGTTATTACTCACCGTTTAACTCTCAGAAGCTTTCTGAAGTACCTAAGCCAGGGATGTCCAAACTTGGGAACTTTAAGACTTGTGGACTTCAACTCCCAGAATTTCCCAGCCAGCTATGCTGGCTGGGGAATTCTGGGAGTTGAAGTCCACAAGTCTTAAAGTTCCCAAGTTTGGACATCCTTGACCTAAGCAAAGTAATGCAGAGCAAAATAACAGAATAACAGAGTTGGAAGGGACCTTGGAGGTCTTCTAGCCCAGCCCCCTCCTCAAGCAGGAAACCCTGTAACAGTGATGGCTAACCTTTTTGTTGTTGGGTGCCAGAAATGTGAGCGTGCACATGCGATAGCAAACACACACGTGCCGGCACCCTTAATGCAAAGGGCACCCCCAAATGTGCATGTGCACCAGTGGTGGGTTTCTGCAGGCTCGCACCTACTCGCGAGAGCCAGTTGGTGAAATTTAGAGAACCGGTGAGAGGGGGTTCCACTGGCGTACCTGGAAGTAAATCTGGCCCGCCGCTGCCAGTGACCCAACAGGAAGGAAAGGAAAGGAAGGAAGGAAGGAAAGAAAGAAAGAAGGAAGGAAGGAAGGAAGGAAAGAAAGAAAGAAAGAAAGAAAGAAAGAAAGAAAGAAAGAAAGAAAGAAAGAAAGAAAGAAAGAAAGAAAGAAAGAAAGAAAGAAAGAAAGAAAGAAAGAAAGAAAGAAAGAATTTATCATCACAATTGAGTCCAAAATTTTGGTTGCTAAGCAAGAGCATTGTTAAATGAGTTTCACCACATTTTAAAAGGTGGCCACGCCCACCCTGTCACATGACTGCCAAGCCACGCCCACAAAACAAGCCACACCTACAGAGTAGGTTCTAAAAAATTTGAAACCCACCACTGATGTGCACACAAACCCATCTCCACTCCCCACATGCACCTCACTGCTCACCTCCAAACTGAGCTTGGTATTTTCTCTCGGGGGAGGGGCATTTTCACCCTCCTCAGGCTCCAGAAAAGCCTCTGGAGCTTGTAGAGGGGGCAAATGGCCTCCCCCGGCCCACCAGAGGACCTCTGGAAGCCAGAAATGGATCATTTGCAAACTTCCGGTAGGCCCGCTGGGCCCGTTTTTTGCCTTCCCCATTCTCCGGAGGCTTTCCTTAAGCCTAGAGAGGGCGAAAATGGCCTCCCCCGGCCCTCTGGCTGGCTTGCGCCTACGCGTTGGAGCTGATGGCTCACGTGCCGGCAGATATGGCTCTGCGTGCCATCTGGGGTACACGTGCCATAGGTTCACCATCACAGCCCTATAACATTTCAGACAAATTATTGCCCAATCTTTTCTTTAAAACCTCCATTATTGGAGCACCCACAACTTCTGGAGGTAAGCTTAGCTAGCTCAAGATTCATAGGCTCTCGGTTTCCATACTGAGTCCATTAATTGCAATGGTTGTTCAGGCCCAAGAAGGCTGGAAATCAGATAAGATACAATACAATACAATAGCAGAGATGGAAGGGACCTTGGAGGTCATCTAGTCTAACTCCCTGCCTGGGCAGGAAACCCTATACCATTTCAGACAAATGGCAAGCCAACATCTTCTTAAAGACTTGCAGTGTTGGGGTAATCACAACTTCTGGAGACAAGCTGTTCCACTGATTAATTGTCCTAAGTGTCAGGAAATTTCTCCTCAGTTCTAAGTTTCTTCTCTCCTTGATTAGTTTCCACCGATTGCTTCTTGTTCTGCCCTCAGGTGCTTTGGAGAATAGTTTGACTCCCTCTTCTTTGTGGCAACACCTGAGATATTGGAACACTGCTATCATGTCTCCCCTAATCCTTCTTTTTATTAAACTAGACATACCCAGTTCCTGCAACCATTCTTCGTATGTTTTAGTCTCGTCTTTTCTACATCGTGGTGACCAAAACTGAATGCAGTATTCCAAGTGTGGCCTTACCAAGGCATTATAAAGTGGTATTAACACTTCACGTGATCTTGATTCTATTTCTCTGTTTATGCAGCCTAGAACTGTGTTGGCTTTTTTGGCAGCTGCTGCACACTGCTGGCTCATATTTAAATGGTTGTCTACTAGGACTCCAAGATCCCTTTCACAGTTACTGCTATTGAACAAGGTACCACCTATACTGTACCTGTGCATTTCATTTTTGTTGCTTAAATGTAGAATCTTACTCTATATTCAGATCATCAACAACAATGAATATTCAAGGCAGTGCAAATGTGTAATCCTTACAAAAGTATTTTCCAAGTTGCAATCACACAGAACATGCCTGGGAATTCTGGAAAATATAGTCCCAGTACATCTGGAAGACACCAGACTAGAGAAATCTGCTATGGGTTGTCTATATACATTAGGTTGGATGAGGAAAAAACATTAGTCAATAAAAGCTGAGGATGAAAGCAGAGATAGTTTGACATGTTGTGTCATTTGCCTTTACCTCTCAAGGTAAGCATGGGTTCTCAAATGCACTGAAGTACTCTATTTAATGCAAAAGATTCAGCTGACCATCTGATTGGCTTTATTCATTAAAAAGGAGTATGAAGACTTTCAGTTGCATCAACAGACATCTAGTTTCTAAAGCAGGGGTGTCAAACTCGCATTGTCACGGCATCATGTGATGTCTCCGGATTTTTCTCCCCTTCACTAAACCAAGCATGTGCATGGCCGGCATATGATTCTTCCGGTCCATGGGCCAGGAGTTTGACAGCTTTGTTCTAAAGCAGTGGGTCTCAACCTTCCTAATGCCGCGGCCCTTTAATACAGTTCCTCATGTTGTGGTGACCCCCAACCATAAAATTATTTTATGTTTTCAGTATTTTTTCAAAAAGATGTGTTTTCCAATGGTCTTAGGCGACCCCTGTGAAAGGGTCTTTCGACCCCCAAAGGGATCCTGACCCACAAGTTGAGAACCATTGTTCTAAAGCATTGAATGAAATGGCCCACTTTAATCTTGAAATGGTCAAAGTCCTATTCCAAGTATTTTGTTTGGATGGAATTAGAATTAGAATAACAGACTTGGAAGGAACCTTGAAGATCTTTTAGTCCACAACACTGTTAAGGCAGGAAACCCTACACTAGTGATGGCTAACCTTTTTGTCGAAGCGTGCCAAAAGCTGGAGGAACGGAGGGGGAGTGTTGCACGTGTGTGTGCCCGCACCCATAATGCAATGCGCTCCCCCTGCGCAAGTGTGCACAAACACACACACCCGCGCATGCACGCAGGCCTCACTGAAGCTTCCGGACTTCTGGGAGGCATGTTGGGCCATTTTTTGTCCTCCGCAGACTTCAGGAAAGCCTCCTGAAGACTCCGGAGGGAGAAAAGCAGCTCAATGGGCAACCTGGGAGTTCGTTGCCAAACTTCCGGTGGGCCCCTTTGAGCCATTTTTTGCCCTACCCAGGCTTCAAATAAGCTTCCGGAAGCCTGGGGAGGATGAAAAATGGTCCAACATGCAAACCGGAAGTTTGGGAACAGACTTCCAGGTTGCCCATTGGGCATTTTTCTCCGGAAAGCAGAAAACGGCCCAATGCACTAACTGGAAGTCCGTTCCCAAACTGAATGACCGAAAATCAAGGCCGAAAAACAGTTTGCCAGCACTCCAGTTGTGGGTTTCAGGCAGTACACCTCGGTATGGGCGTACCGGAGCCTGCCTGGAGCACCGGATACCGTTCCGGTACGGTGCTCCAGAAGGCCCGCCAGCCCGCCCGCCCTTACTGTGTTTTAAGCTTTTGGTGCTTTTGTGCACACGCATGGCATGTACGGTGCCTGTGCAACGCTCCGCCAAGCAGTTGGAGCATCGCGGAGGCTTGCGGAAGCATCGCAGCTAAGTATGATGCATGTGGGTGCCGCCCACATGCGTTCACGCACCACGCGCATGCGTGTGGGTGATGCCGAGGCCGTTCCAACCAAACCAGTTGGAATGGAATCAGGAACCCACCACTGAAGCGCTCGCATGAGCACTGGAGCTGACAGGGCAACACCTCGCATGCTCTCAGAAATGGCTCTGTGTGTCAACTGTGACATGCATGCCATAGGTTTGCCATCATGGCCCTATACCATTTCAGACAAATGGCTGTTCAATCTCTTCTTAAATACATCCAGGGTTGGAACATTCACAATTTCTGGCAGCAAGTTATTCTACTGATTAATGGTTCTAACTTTCAGAAAATTTCATCTTAGTTCTAGGTTGTGTCACTCCTTGATTGGTTTCCATCTATTACTTCTTGTCCTGCTATGGAACACTGCTATCATGTTACTCCTAGTCCTTCTTTTCATTAAACTAGACATACCCAATACCAGCAACCATTCTTTATATGTTTTAGTCTCCAGTCCCCTAATCATCTTTGATGCTCTTCTCTGCACTCTTTCTAGAGTCTCCACATCTTTTTTACATCATGACAACAAAAACTGGGTGCTGTATTTCATTTTGTTAGATAGCGCCCATTGTTCAAGTCTATCAAGATCCTTTTGAATATTAAGCCTATATTCTGGAGTGTTGGCTACTCCTGGCAGCTTGGTGTCATCTGCACATTTGATGAGTTCCCCATCTATTCCCTAATCCAAATCATTGAGAAAATTGTTGAAGAGCACTGGGCCTAAAACAGAGCCTTGCGGTACCCCACTGCATACTTCCTTCCATGTAGATGCAGTTCCATTGAGGACTACCCATTGAGTGCGGTTGGTCATCCAGTTATGAATCCATCTGGTGGAGATGCTGTCTAACCCCCATTTTTCTATCTTTAGAAGTAATAGTTTGTGGTCTACTTTATCAAATGCCTTACTGAAGTCCAAGTAAATTATATCCACAGCATTCCTCTCATTTTGGCTCCATGTCTGGTTTCTAATAAACTGGAATAGTTATATAATAAGCATATCAGGGGCTAGAAAAGCAAGTCCTGCAAAGTGAGATGTTGGATCTAGTGAGGCTTCATCTTCAGAAGAAGAGATTGAAGTGGGAATGAGCAACACCCTAAACAATCATTACACCAATGAGTGCATTAGCTTTCTGCCTATTATCCCAGAAAGCAGACATAAAATAAAATAAATCAGAATAAGACAAACATTGGTTGAATATTAGGAAAAGCTTCCAAAATGGTTATACCAGTCCAGGAGTGAAATAAATTCTTTAGGGAAGGGAACAGGTTTAAGCAGAGACCAAAGAGAAATTGTGAGAAAGCTTTAGTTTGGGTGTGTCCAATGAGTTGATTGTGTGGTTTTTTGGTTTTTTTTAAAAAAACCATCATGTTTGCTCTAAGTAGTAAAATGCATTTGACTGATCCTGAGTCAATTCTCTTATTCTCAGAGGCTGGAAAGAATACTGAGGGGGGAAAATTGCATGCATAAGGACAATCGGTGAATTTACAGCAGAGATGACACTCAAACCAGGAACTTTCCATTTCATTGAATCTGAATCTCTGAGCAATTCTGCTATATCACCTCATATGTATCTGAGTATGTGTTTATTTCCAAAATGTATACCCTACATTTTGATTATTAAAAAGAAAGGCAAACCACATGATTCCCCTTGCTTGTTAAAGACATCTGGAATGCCATTTTCTTCCTATGATTTTCTCAACATGTCTTGTTAAGTAACCACATGCAGCATATGGCAGGAACATATACATCTGTTTTAAATAGCTGATTGCTGTTAAGGACTGAGAAACCAACTGCACATATTAAACACTCTGGTAAGCTAAATAGAGAGCCAATGTGACATAGTGGTTAAGAGGTTAAAGTAGGAATGAGGAGATTGAATAAAAGGGGTTGCAAATCTAATATATGCATAAACATATTGGCCCAGATAAACAGCTTTTATTCCCTGGATACTTCAACTAGAAAAACAAATATCTGTCCGGGAAATAGAAGTTTACTAACGACTCATATAGATCCAACATTTTTACTACACAATATTATGAAACAGCGGCATATCTGATTTTATTGGGCATCATTTTATTGCATGTCACAAATCCGCCATTTTTTTTTTACAACGTTCTCCACCAGTAAAAAGATGATGACTTGTTGAAGGCTCAGGTGATGGTCAGCAATTTTAGCAATCGAGTATTTTTTAATGTGCGTGTATTGGGTTTTTTTTTACACATACCTGTAATGCTATCGCACACTAAGCAGATTACTATATAGCCCTGATGGCGAACCTATGGCACTGGTGCCAGAGATGGCATGCAGAGCCCTCTCTGTGGCCATGCGTACTGTCTCCAGCTGCTCTTCTAATTTCCGGTACACACATGCATGCTGGCCAGCTGGTCTTCATGGGTGCTGGAGCACCAGAAAATGGCCTGAAAACGGTCAAAAACAGCCAAAGAAATGGACTGAAAACATTCCAAAAACTGGCCTGAAATTTTTCACAAAAACAGGCCTATTTTCTTTTCAAATAAAAGGCATGAATAGCCTGGGGGGGGAGGGCTTGCAGAGTGCTCCTGGGGAGGAGAAGTCAAAAATGAGCAAAAAGCAGCCTGTTTTTCATGAAAACAAGTCATTTTTTGGTCAAAAAAGTTATATGCATAGCCTTATGGAGGCTTATAGAGTGCTTCTGGGAGCTGGGGGGGGGGCAAAAACAGCTCATTTTTTGCTCATTTCTGCCCTCCCCAGCCCCCAGGAGCTGCCTGAAAGCCTCCATAAGGCTATGCACGGCCATTTTGGTGAAGCGGGCAGGGCTTCAGGAGGCAAAAAATGCTGTATTCAGTGTTTAAGACGCACCCAGATTTTCAGCCTCTTTGTAGAGGAAAAAAGGCGCATCTTATACTCCGAAAAATACGGTACTACCTCTGACTGGCCCCGCCCCCATCTATTCTCTGCCTCCCGAGTCTCCAGAGAGGGAATGGGGATTTTGCAGTAACCTTCCCCTGGAGTGGGGTAGGAATAGAGATTTTACAGTATCCTTATCCTGAGACCCCCACCAAGCCAAGCCATGCTCACCAAGCCACAGCCACAGAACTGGTAGTAAAAAAATTTGAATTCCACCACTGAATTGGAAGATTAGGAATATGCCAAGTTTGGGCAACTGAATGGAGTCTGGGCAACTGAATGGAGCTAGCAGAATGTTTAATGGCCGGATGCCCTTCCTGTCACCAACGTGGAGTTTTCTTCAGCAGATATGTACTCATTGTGCCCAGAGAGAGAAATATCTGCCTCTACCTAGGATCGAACTCACAGCCTCCTGATTGTGAGGTGAGAGCTCCACCTCTAGGCCACTGCACCACGCCAACCTCTGTACTTTTATAATTGGACTATTTGGTATAAAGGCCATATTTTGCTTCTTCCATATCAATAAACTTCTGTGGCTTTCAAGATGCCACTGCACCTGCCAACCACTCCTCCCTCATCATTTAGAAAGACAAGACTAATTATAATAAGTCAAGAATAATTATAAGGCCCCCCGAGAGCCACTCTGCTCATTGTTCTCTACATCAGTACCCTTCCAGGTACTGTACATTAATTTATTTTCTCTACAGGGACAACACCTCTTAAATGAGGCCAACTAAGATGCTTGCTTTAATCAAGAAAGCCTCAATTACAGGACAAATGAATTAGTCAGTTGATTTTCTAGTTCTGCAGGTACAGTGTGCCTTTCTTCAAAAGCAAACATTGTGCTGCTCTCTTTAATCTCCCCCTAAAGCAGTGATGGTGAACCTCCGGCATGTGTGCCACAGGTGGCACGTGGAGCCATTTGGCAGGACATGTGAGGTTGCTCGTAGTGTCTTGTTTAGTCCTACGGAGGCTTTAGGGAAGCTCCTGAAGCCTCCAGAGGGCCTCCGGGGGGGGCAGGGGCTGTTTTCTCCCTCCCCAGCCTCCTATAAAGCCACTGGAGCCTGGGGAGGGCGAAAAAAGCATGGAAAAAATGGAGGGGAACACCTGTCATGTGTGCATGCACACTGTGGGGCGCGCGTTGCATTATGGGTGTGGCACACTGGCGCACAACACCCCCCTGTGCTCCCCCCCTTAAGGCACACAAGCCTAAAGAGGTTTGCCATCGCTGCCCTAAAGCAATGATTCGGTGAGGTGGGTAAGTTTGAAAATTAGCGACTTTTCACGACTGAAAGTTCATTGAATGGGCTTGTTCCCTTGAGCCTAAGTATCCCTGAGTCTAACCCAACACCTCACCCCTTATACTATCTCTAAACCATCTTTTCCAATACAATTGTAGAAATTAAAGTGCATCTCAGGGACAATGGCATGTATCTCAGGAAGTGAAAACATCTTGGTGGTTTTAAGAGCACATGGCTTTGTTTTTCCTAAGGAGATTCGCCCAATGACAAGGGTGAGTGATACCTTCTCGTTTCACCTAATGTTTACCTTTTTCATCTTCCTTGAACTGTATTTTGTACAAGTGGATAATTCACTGAGTGGCTTATCTTAATTGGACACTCTAGAGAATGTTGGATAAAAGCTCTGTCATTTACAAACAGTATGGATAGTCTTTGACTTATGACTGGTCACAAAAAGTTACATGGGCCTCTCCTAGGGTTACTGTTCTGTCCAAGGGCTTCAAATAGTCAATAACACAGACTTGGCTGCTGGCCACTGTTAATTGAGCAAGATAACCAGTCCTTTGGCTGAGAGCCCAGACAACTTATGTCACATGCTTAGCTCTGCAGTGAACGTTCACCCAAAGATTCAAAACTCCTTCACAGGCACGGCTTGAATTCACAGACAGTCATAGATCCTTTCCAAACGGTCATTTCCTGCAAATGTCCCCTCCCATCACCTCACCTATAAGGTCTCTTGGGAGGGGCCAATCAACAACCACCTGGTGCATAATCACCGTCTGTGAGCCTGCCTACGACGTAATTGCTGCCTCCGCCTCTCAGCTCTGCTCACTCTTGCATCATGGACAAACTGCCTCTGATCCTCCCCACTGCTCCATGGCCCAGGCACCTCCTGGTGGCCAACCAGCCTCTCTGGTTCCTGCTCTGACTCTGAACACCCCCCAGAGTCTTCCACAGCTTCCAGGGCAGACTCATACTGGTCCTCGCTATTTGAGTCCATCAGCTGCTCATCCAGTCGCTGCTGGGCCACAACAGGTTACTTACGTCCTAGTTCTGATGTTCTGGTAGCTGCCCTTCTCTGCAGTACCATGACCACATTTCAGGCACTTAGCAACTGACCCACATTTAAAGCCATTTACTCAGTCACGACGGTGTTTTATGACATTTTTGCCCCAAACTGGCATTTTCACTAAAACCAGCCCTTTGTGAACAATTGGTTTGGTTAATGACTACCACATTTGCTTTACAATCACAATGCCCGCTTAACGATTGCTGCAAAACAAGGTTGAAAAATTGGATCAGTCATGTGGATGTCTGTCACAATTTACAACCTTAAGGAGCAGATTCCGTCACCGTCATAAATTGAGGACTACCTGTATGATTGCGCTAAGATGACAGTAGAAAGGTATTGTAGTAACAGCATCAGTGAAGTGATGTTCCCTAGTTTGGATAATGAAACGTCTTCAAGAAAACAAGCAAGGTCAGAGAGCACCAAGGACCCCCTCATTTCAACCCTGAGCTACAAATATTCTCCTTTATTAGTATTGTAGTAGTTTGAAGAAAGTCGTTCTCATCTAAACAACTAAGCACACATCTACTCCTGCTGACATCTCCTTGAGAATTAAGCCTGCTTTTGTAATCGCTGTCCTATCATGTAAAAATATACCTTTAAAAAACTCAGAATGCTAGTTTAATTCTGTCATTTTCTACCCCACCTCTTGTGCAAAACACTCTGGGCTTTTTTGGACAGAAAAGCAATATAGAAATTGAAAGGAAATAAATAAACCATGTGGAGAAGTGATCTGTCTACCTCCAGTCAAAATTAACAATCGACTGATGACGCTGCAGAACAAGTTCACTTGGTTTAGCAAACCAAACCATGATGACAAAGTTCATTCTCTACAGATTGTTTCCAAGGTGAGCAAAAAGACCACATTCCTCGGTTGTTGAGGTAAATGCCTTGAGTGGGAAAATATCTCATTAACTTGCTGTTGTAGAAGCACACCAACGCTCACAACCCCCACTCTGTTCAATTGATTGCTGGTAAGTAGTCAAACACTTGATAGAAGCTAAGGCTAGGATGGCCTTTTAATAGCTGGTAATCTATTTAAAGGATTTGGACTCTAGTACATGGCAGAATCAGGAAGTAAACTCCAGAAGGGAAAAGGGGGCAGAGAAACAAACATCAAAGGGGTGCAGGGACAATCTTAATTTCAGAAAATCCAAGTAAGAGAGACGTTCAGGTAGAACAACTGCCTACTTAATTGGCTAGCAGAGTAGTTGATAAGAAGGGGATGTTTCTTGATCTCTCCAAGATAGGGAGAAATTCTCTGACATTTTCTAACAGAATGGGTTCTCCCTCCTTAATTGTAAGAGGTGGTTGTTCTAACAGCCCGATTGCTATTTTGCATCCTTCACAATGCACCGAGAATAATGCTGTGACGTTGTGGAAGGGGATGGGTGAGTACCATCACTCTCTCTCAACTAAATAATAATCCGTCACCATGGTTTGAGATATCATCAATATGCTGACGATACTCAGCTCAACATCTCTACACCCGGTGACCTGAGTGAGGCTGTCTGTCTCCTCGCAATGCCTGGAGGCTGTAGAGATCTGGATGAGGGGCAATAGACTTCGACAGAAGCCTGGCAAGACTGAGTAGTTTTTGATACATGGAGCTTCAGGATCCCAGTGTTTGTTGTCCTTACTCATGGACAGGATTGCACTACCTGTTCAGGCCCAGTTTGCAACCTAGGGGTTCTCCTGGACTCACGTGTTCTGCTCAAAGAGACTAGAAGAGCTTTTGCACAGCTCCAGTTTGTACAACATCTATGACCTTTCCAGGATCATGACTGCCTGCACTCAGTTACTCAAGCCATGGTCATCTCTTGTCTGGACTATTGCAATGCACCTTCCCTGGGGCTGCCCTTGAAACCCATTCGGAGGCGTCTGTTCTGACCTAGGCTTCCCAAGAGCATGAAGCAAACTCCTGGTCCCGACAAAAACCCCTTTTATTAATTTACAGTGAATTCTGCTCTTTCACATCCAGCAAAGTCCTTCAAGGGAGGATTTGCAGTCACAGACCTTCTCTGGCTTGGAGAGCTGCCAGGCTGATATCTGCAAAACTTAGCAAGGAGTCTCGGAGAGTCACAAACCAATTAAGTGAACTAATTGTCTCCTGCAAACTCCACTCCCCTCTGTTCCTCTTTTATTTCCTCTGGGAGGGGCCATTCATCGTACACCTGTTATCCCAAGTCGACTCCTATTCTTTAGCTGTTCCCTTCATCTGGCACAGGCGCACACTGGGAACAGGCTCCAGCTGTTTGTCTGCCTCACTGATGTCTGACTCCGAAGGCAGCTAATAGCTGGCATATGGCTCTGGTCCCATTTCTGCCTCTGACACAGAGCCCTCATCGGAGCCTTCTTCAGACTCCAGGACTGGCCCATCTTCCTCCCCAACCTCCTCACTTTCCGAATCTGCTGTCAGCTCTGCTAGCCACTGGTGGGCCACAACAGCTTCAGCTGGTGCAAAGTGCAGCGGTGAGAGCAGTCTTTGGAACCCCTAAGATGGCTAATATTAGAATTCTGCTCAGTGAACTTCACTGGCACCAGTTTCACTTCCAAGTGCCGTTCAAGGTGTTGATTATGATCTTTAAAGCCCTTAATGGCATTGGTTCTGATGAACCATCCCACAAGGCAAGCTTGTCCTACTCAAGTATTCAGTGGAGTACCCCAAGGCTCTGTTTTAGACCCAGTACTCTTCAACATCTTCATCAATGACTTGGATGAGGGAATAAATGGGGAACTCATCAAATTTGCAGACGACACCAAGCTGGCAGGAATAGCCAACACTCCAGAAGATAGGCTTAAGATACAGAAGGATCTTGACAAACTTGAACATTGGGCACTATCTAACAAAATGAAATTCAATGGTAAAAGAGTAAGGTTCTACATTTAGGCAACAAAAATGAAATGCACAGGTACAGTACCTTGCTCAATAGCAGTAACTGTGAAAGGGATCTTGAAGTCCTAGTGGACAACCATTTAGATATGAGCCAGCAGTGTGCAGCAGCTGCCAAAAAGCCAACACAGTTCTAGGCTGCATAAATAGAGGGATAGAATCAAGATCATGTAATGTGTTAACACTTTACATTTAGGCAACAAATACCACTTTATAATGCCTTGGTAAAGCCACACTTGGAATACTGCATTCATTTTCAGTTGCCACGATGTAGAAAAGATGTGGAGACTCTAGAAAGAGTGCAGAGAAGAGCAACAAAGATGATTAGAGGACTGGATACTAAAACATTTGAAGAACGGTTGCAGGAACTGGGTATAATGAAAAGAAGGACTAGGGGCGACATGATAGCAGTGTTCCAATATCTCAGGGGTTGCCACAAAGAAGAGGGAGTCAAACTATTCTCCAAAGCACCTGAGGGCAGAACAAGAAGCAATGGGTGGAAACTAATCAAGGAGAGAAGCAACTTGGAACTGAGGAGAAATTTCCTGACAGTTAGGACAATTAAGCAGTGGAACAGCTTGTCTCCAAAAGCTGTGATTGCCCCAACACTGGAAGTCTTTAAGAAGATGTTGGATAGCCATTTGTCTGAAATGGTATAGGGCTTCCTGCCTAGGCAGAGGTTTGGACTAGAAGACCTCCAAGGTCCCTTCCAACTCTGCTATTGTATTGCATTGCATTGCATTGCATTGCATTGCATTGCATTGCATTGCATTGCATTGCATTGCATTGCATTGCATTGCACTGCACTGCACTGCACTGCACTGTATTGTATTGTATTGCACTGTACTGTATTGTATTATATGACGGCAGACAGGGTCTACTTCAGATCTCGGCAGTCAAAGAATTCCAACTATCACAATCCAGAAGAAGAGCCTTTTCTCCTGCAGCAGAAGCACCTGCTCTTTGGAACATCCTATCCACTAAAATAATATCCTACCTTACCCTCCTATCCTTCTGCAAGAGCCTGAAGACATGGCCCTGCCAGTTGGTTTGGGGACCAGATGGGGAGTTACAACTGGAGGTGGCTGCTGGATTGATGGCAGACTCCCCACACCTCCCCCTTGCTCTCTGTTCTCCACCAGTCCATCTTTTTGGTATCATTTTGATATATCCTCATTGTGTTCTTTTTCATTGTTTATTTTATTGTTCTATTATTTGACTTCTCTTCACGCTCTTATCATTTCTTCATAAGAGCCGCGGTGGTGCAGTGGTTAGAGTGCACTACTGCAGGCTACTTCTGCTGATCACCGGCTGCCAGCAGTTTGGCAGATCAAATCTCACCAGGCTCAAAGTTGATTCATCCTTCCATCTTTCTGAGGTGGGTAAAACGAGGACCCAGATTGTTAGGGGCAATAGACTGACTCTGTAAACTGCTTAGAAAGGGTTGTAAAGCACTTTGAAGAGGTATGAAAGTAAGTGCTGTTTCTATTTCTTCCTTTTTATTGTTGTAATCTACCTAGGGTAGCCCCCATGGGGAGATAGGCAGCAAATAAATTTAACAAATAATCTATATAAATAAAAATGTAAAATAGTTTGTACGAATCCACTAATCTCAAAAACTACTGCGCCGATTTACACCAAACGTTCACACAATGTAGCCAAGGACTTCCGATAATAGAATAGCTACTCATTTTGTGCCTAGCACGCGTGTGTCGTGTGCAAATTACACACAAAAAATGTACCCACTGAAATGTGTTTTAACTTCCCTGTAGCCATGCCCATCAAACTGCTTTTCAACTGTCAGTGTTGGAATGGAGGCCTCTTGGGGCCAAAAAGGCACTGGGATACCAAACTCCCAGGTGGCCAATAGAGAGGGGGGGGAGAAATACTGCTCAATACTGTTCTCTGAGGTAAAAACACGGAGGCAGGCAGCTGCTTTAAACTGTTTAATACGAACTGAACCAAACTGTAACAAAGAACGACCCATCTGACAGCAAATACAGTTTAATAAAAGAGGGACTAGGGAAGACATGATAGCAGCCTTCCAATATCTCAGGGGTTGCCCCAAAGAAGAGGGAGTCAAGTATTCACCAAGGCACCTGAGGGCAGAACAAGAAGCAATGGGTGGAAACTAATCAAGGAGAGAAGCAACCTAGAACTGAGGGGAAATTTTCTGGCAGTGAGAACTATTAACCAGTGGAACATCTTGCCACCAGAAGTTATGGATGCCCAACACTGGATGTGTTTTTAAGAAGAGACTGGAAAACCATTTGTCTGACACGATATAGGGTCTCCTGCTTGAGCAGCGGGGTTGGACTAGATGACCTCCAAGGTCCCTTCCACCTCTCCAAAGCACCTGATGGCAGAACAAGAAGCAATGGATGGAAACTAATCAAGGAGAGAAGCAACCTAGAACTGAGGGGAAATTTCCTGGCAGTGAGAACTATTAACCAGTGGAACAGCTTGCCACCAGAAGTTATGGATGGCCCAACACCGGATGTGTTTTAAGAAGAGACTGGAAAACCATTTGTCTGACATGGTATAGGGTCTCCTGCTTGAGCAGCGGGGTTGGACTAGATGACCTCCAAGGTCCCTTCCACCTCTCCAAAGCACCTGATGGCAGAACAAGAAGCAATGGGTGGAAACTAATCAAGGAGAGAAGCAACCTAGAACTGAGGGGAAATATCCTGGCATTGAGAACTATTAACCAGTGGAACAGCTTGCCACCAGAAGTTATGGATGGCCCAACACTGGATGTGTTTTTAAGAAAAGACTGGAAAACCATTTGTCTGACATGGTATAGGGTCTCCTGCTTGAGCAGCGGGGTTGGACTAGATGACCTCCAATATCTTCCAACTCTGCTATTGTATTATTGTATTACAGTAGGTAGGTAGATAGGGGAATAGAGAGACAGGGAGAAATACAGTTTAATAAAAGAGGGACGGGGAGACAGAATAGCAGCCTTCCAATATCTCAGAGGTTGCCACAAAGAAGAGGGAGTCAAGCTATTCTCCAAAGCACCTGAGGGCAGAACAAGAAGCAATGGGTGGAAACTAATCAAGGAGAGAAGCAACTTAGAACTGAGGAGAAATTTCCTGACAGTTAGAACAATTAATCAGTGGAACAGCTTGCCTCCAGAAGTTGTGAATGCCCCAACACTGGAAGTCTTCAAGAAGATGTTGGATAGCCATTTGTCTGAAATGGTATAGGGCAGTGATGGCTAACCTTTTTTGGCTCATGTGCCAAAAGCAGGGAGAGTGCAGGGGCGATGTGCACAGGTGTGCCACATCCATAATGCTATGTGCATGACCCTCTGCATTTGGCATGCTTTTCACGTTATCCCCAGGCTCCAGAGGCTTTATAGGAGCCTGGGGAGGGTGAAAACAGCCTTCCCCCATCTCCAGAGGGCAAAAAATGGCCTCAAAAGAAGGCCTAAATCAGCTGGCCAGGGCACACTTACAAACTGAAGCTGACAGGGCAATGCCTTGCGTGGCCTAAGAAATGGTTCCGTGTACCACTTGTGGCACCCGTGCCATAGGTTCACCATCATGGGTATAGGGCTTCCTGCCTAGCAGGGAGTTGGACTAGATGACCCCCAAGGGATAGATAGAGAGGGGAAAATAAGGTAGGTAGGTAGGTAGGTAGGTGGATAGATAGATAGATAGATAGATAGATAGATAGATAGATAGATAGATAGATAGATAGATAGATAGATAGATAGAAAGAAAGAAAGAAAGAAAGAAAGAAAGAAAGAAAGAAAGAAAGAAAGAAAGAAAGAAAGAAAGAAAGAAAGAAAGAAAGAAGGACAGACAGACAGACAGACGGTAGGTAGGTAGGTAGGTAGGCAGGTAGGTAAGTAGGTAGAGGGAGAAAGGAAGAAATATAGTAGGTAGGTAGGTACGTAGGTAGGGGAATGGATAGATAGATAGGGAGAAATACAGTAGATAGGTAGGTAGAGGGATAGACAGAGAGGGAGAAATACAGTAGGTAGGCAGGTAAGTGGATAGGGGGATAGATAGAGAGTGAGAAATACAGTAGGTAGGTAGGTAGAGGGAGAAAGCAAGAAATACAATAGGTAGGTAAGTAGAGGGATAGACAGAGAGGGAGAAATACCATAGGTAGGTAGGTAGGTGTATAGATAGATAGCGAGAAATACAGTAGGTAGGTAGGTAGGTAGGTAGGTAGGTAGGTAGGTAGGTAGGTAGAGGAATAAAGAAAGAGGGGGAAATACAGTAGGTAGGTAGGTAGGTAGGTAGAGGGAGAAAGAAAGAAATACAGTAGGTAGGTAGGTTGGGGCTTATATGGTGGTTGTGTGTATATGTGCAGGTGTAGATCTACACACAGATTGGTTGGCTATTTAACCAGACTGGGTCACAGCAACGCGTGGCCGGGTATAGCTAGTAAATCTATATAAATAAAAATGGAAAATAGTTTGTACGAATCCACTAATCTCAAAAACTACTGGACCGATTTACACCAAACTTTCACACAATATAGCCAAGGACTTCCGATAATAGAATAGCTACTCATTTTGTGCCTAGCACACTTGTATCGTGTGTAAAGTAAACACAAATAAAAGGTACTAACTGAAAAATGTTTTTACTCCCTGTAACTCCACCCACCAACAGTCATTAACTACGGAGGCCTCTTAGGGCCAAAAAGGCACTGGAGTCAAACTATTCTCCAAAGCACCTGAGGGCAGAACAAGAAGCAATGGGTGGAAACTAATCAAGGAGAGAAGCAACTTAGAATGGAGGAGAAATTTCCTGACAGTTCGGATAATTAATCAGTGGAACAACTTGCCTCCAGAAGTTGTGAATGCCCCAACCCTGGAAGTCTTTAAGAAGATGTTGGATAGCCATTTGTCTGAAATGGTATAGGGCTTCCTGCCTAGGCAGGGAATTGGACTAGATGACCTCCAAGGTCCCTTCCAACTCTGCTATTGTATTATTGTATTACAGTAGGTAGGTAGATAGGGGAATAGAGAGAGAGGGTTGCCACAAAGAAAAGGGAGTCAAACTACCCTCCAAAGCACCTGAGGGCAGAACAAGAAGCAATGGGTGGAAACTAATCAAGGAGAGAAGCAACTTAGAACTGAGGAGAAATTTCCTGACAGTTAGAACAATTAACCAGTGGAACAGCTTGCCTCCAGAAGTTGTGAATGCCCCAACACTGCATGTCTTCAAGAAGATGTTGGATAGCCATTTGTCTGAAATGGTATAGGGCTTCCTGCCTAGGCAGGGAGTTGGACTAGATGACCTCTGAGGTCCCTTCCAACTCTGCTATTGTATTATTGTATTATAGTAGGTAGGTAGATAGGGGAATATATAGATAGGGAGAAATACAGTAGATAGGTAGGTAGGTATGTAGATAGAGCGATAGATAGGAAGAAATACGGTAGGTAGGTTGGTAGGTAGGGGGATAGATAGATAGGGAACAGCACAGTAGGTATGTAGGTAGGTAGGTAGGTAGATAGGGGGATAGATAGAGAGGAAGAAATACAGTAGGTTTGTAGGTAGGTAGGTAGGTGTATAGATAGATAGCGAGAAATACAGTAGGTAGGTAGGTAGAGGAATAGAGAGAGAGGGAGAAATACAGTAGGTAGGTAGATAGAGGGATAGAGAGGGGGGAATACAGTAGGTAGGTAGATAGATAGAGGGAGAAAGGAAGAAATACAGTATGTAGGTAGGTAGAGAGATAGATAGAGAGGGAGAAATACAGTAGGTAGGTAGGTTGGGGGTTATATGGTGGTTGTGTGTATGTGTGCAGGTGTAGATCTACACACAGATTGGTTGGCCATTTAACCAGACTGGGCCACAGCAACGCGTGGCCGGGTATAGCTAGTAATAAATAAATAAATAAAATGAATTCCTTTCATTCTGTCATTGATTTTGCTGCCTAAAGCAAATGGGAGATGTATTCTAACAATCTCTAGAAGACACAAATTCCCCATTTTTGGAAATTTCATGCTTTACTGATGTCTACAAATTCATCTACGAAATATTTACTGATCTTTATGTTAAATATTACTAACTCATGTGGCAACTAGGCTAGAAGACTCCACACTGGTACCATCTTCATTGGTTATATAACCTTTTGCTACACCCATTTTGATTATTTCTGGAAGCAAAGAGGCCAATACCTAATATAGCTTCTACTTATTTTACCTGCTTTATTCAGCTTGAACTCGCAGATCTATTGGCTGAGATTATAGATTTTTCTTGTACTGCATCACAACTAATAGGATGGATTTGTGAGTAGGAAGTTCGAAGGAAATGCTTAACGCCAATGCTTTGGCAGGATGTTAGCCATGCGGCAGCCCACTTTAGAGGAACCAGATGCTCTGAGAGTGGGAAGAGAGGAAGGAATTATGGAAATAAGGGATATGAGAAGGCAGGAGAGTCATCGACAGCAGAAAATGACAGGAAGAAGGAGTGCCACTCTAAGGAAACCTCAAAGAGAAAAAATGAGGAAAGGAACTGAAGGTGAGAGAAGTGCAGTTAAATGAAAAGGAACAAAGGAAATAGAAAGAGGAGCAAAGAGCAAATATATTATTATCATATTGTTTACTCCATATTCCTGAATAAGAACAAATATCTGTCAAGTAATGAGCTAGAGCAGAGATGTCAAATTCAATTTCATTGAGGGCCACATCAGGATTGTGTTTGACCTGGGGGGGGGGGGAGACATGGCCAGGGTTGACATGGCCAGCTTGACGTCACTTGTGTTGGGAACGCCTGTGGTTGCCCAAGTGCTCTGCCAATGAAAACAGGTTCCTGAGTGCTGTTTCCAGATGTGATGGCCTCCTGCAGCCCTCCGAAGCTCCGTTTTGGTTGGCAGAGGCACCATGGGCTGGTCCTTCACTGTTTCCAGGCCAGCTCCACGGTCCGGATCTAAGCACAGGCAGAATCTGGCCTCTGGGCTTTGAGTTTGACACAACTGAGTTAGACCAATGATTCTCAATCTTTGATTCACCACCAATCCCATTTAAATACCTTTTGTGGCCACACATATGGCCACAGACCACCAAAGACTTAATTCAAGATTTAAACCATAACATTTGTTCAAGGCTTCACAGACCCCCCTGTGAAGACTTCGCCCCACCCCCACCAGGGTCCACACAGACCACAGCTTGACAATCACGGAACTGTAGCATTTATGGTCTTTTTGTACAATCAAGACTGTTGTAATAAAAAAATATCTGCACATAAGTTGTAGGTTTATTGTACAGAGAAAAGTAAAAAAGATAATGAAGGGACTGGAGCCTAAAACCAGAAGTGGGTTGTGACCGGTTCGGCCCGGATCGGGCGAACTGGTAGTAGTGGCGGTGGGAGGGCTCCGCTCATCCGCCTGGAGGCATGCGCAGAAGCGTTGTGCATATGCAGGAGCGTGCACAGAAGCGTGCCCGAACTGGTAGTAAAAAAATTGGCAACCCATCACTACCTAAAATATATGAAGAATGGTTGCAGGAACTGGGTATGTCAAGTTTAATGAAAAAAAGGACAAGGGGTGACATGATAGCAATGTTCCAAGATCTCAGGGGTTGCCACAAAGAAGAGGGAGCCAAGCTATTCTCCAATGCACCCAAGAAGCAATGGATGGAAACTAATCAAGGAGAGAAGCAATCTAGAACTAAGGAGACAGAACAATTAATCAATTGAACAAGTTACCTCCAGAAGTTGTGAATGCTCCAACACTGAAATTTTGAAGAAGAGATTGGACAACCATTTGTCTGAAATGGTGTAGGGCTTCCTGCCTGAGCAGAGGATTGGATTAGAAGACCTCCAAGTCCCCTTCCAATTCTGTTATCTAGTTTGGGGATAAATACTTTTGTATGGTGACAAAGATTTTATATTCCACTTATACAATCGAACTTGGGTGACATAATAGATGCAAATCTTCAACTTAATATTTCAGTGCCACATAAGCATTAAAAAAATTAATGGTATTTGGATATATAAAGGAGAGTATATGTCTACTGCAGCTCTAAATGTTGCAGATCGTAAGTGTTGCTTATAACCATAGCCAAAAGCTATTTGAAAAGTTGTTATAAATAGAACTTTTAAACTCACATTGAACAGCAATGAGATAACCTCTTCACACATAGCAACTTGGGGAAAAAATGGAAGGAACCCTACTGAATATTGCCTGATTGTGATCTCAAATTGCAGATTGTAGTCTTATGTACAATCCAGGGGTGGGTTGCTGCTGGCATTGCTGCCGGTTTGGTTTGCGCGCGCTTTGCAGTTCGGCAACCCGGTCTCAATTTCCACTACTGGTTCGCCCGAAACGATGCGAACCTGAAGCAACTCACCTCTGGTACAATCATGTTAGTGGAAGAGCTACCGAAGCCGTGTGAAAAGTCAAAGAAGACAGAGAAGTTGCTTGAAAGAAAGAGACAAAGAGAAGTTTTTTTTTTTAAAAAAAAAATAGAGATATAAAACAAAGCACAACACAAATAGATAGATATATGGTTCCGGATGGTCCTGTCCACAAGTTAAATGCAGCCTTCAACCCTCAGCAAAAAATTGCTTATAACCTTGACCATAGTTTTATGTTATATTTACAAGAGTAGTCTTCTAGATGCATTTGTTGAAAAATGTATTTTCTGTCACCCAGTGACGTGTGTGGAGTTTCTGCAGCACAGTTCCAGCAAACTGTAGTCTATGACTGCCACTTGATGGCATAAAGAAGAATAGAATTCTGTTACCTGAAGTGTTAGTTCTGTGCTTCACCATTTTCCCCCCAAAACCATACAAAATTAAATATATCCATCTATGTTTTTTTTTAAGTTGCAGAATTTCATTAATACACATTTTTTTCTTTCTTTTTTATTCATAGAAAGTATTGGGGTTTAGACATCTTTGTCATGTAAAAAATAAACCAAAGTATGGTAATATGTTTAAAAAAAGTTTTGGATCAGTATTTTCATTCTCTCTCTCTCTCTCTCTCTCTCTCTCACACACACACACACACACACATGTACACACAGAGAGAGAGATAACATGTCCCCCTCTCTTCCCAGGAAACATTTAGATAATTAAAGATCATTTTTTAAATATATATATACTGTTTCTGCTGGTGTTTTGCACCAAATATTCTTCTGATAATGACAACCTGAACCAATTAAGGTTCATGAAATAAATTCAGTCTTTTCATAATGAGAGCCTTTCAGGCATCCCAGCCTTATGGGTTTAATAGGTTTTTAAAAATGGTATTTTTGTATATTTGTATTGTTTTTTAAATTTTCCTGTGCACCGCCCTGGGTCCTTTTTTAGGATAAGGTGCGGGTTATAAATTCAAATAAATTAAATTAAATTAACTTTGTTGGGAAATTTTCCTTCAGAGGTTCCTGAGCAAAAAAATTGGTGTTGATATTTTGGATCCGCCTGTTGTTAATCGATCCTTTAAAATATCTGATGTGTTGGAAAAATAATTTAAGTTTCCTTAAACCGGTTGACTCAGTAAAAGATTACTTGGAGCTGAACTCCTAAATTATTAATATTACTGGGGAAGGATTTGAAAGTTCCCAAATCTACAAGTTATGTTAATAAACAATTGAAATGTATTTGTTAAGATAGATAAAAGGAAGCTAGCCAGAAACGTGAACAAATAATAATAAATCGGTAGCCAAGGTTTTATAGCCTGCTATGTAATCTCAACATTATGGGGCAGGGAGATTTAGGGGAGGGGAGAATGAACACCATATACCCAAGGCACAAATGTCATTCAAACTGCCTAATTAAAGCAATCTAGGAAGATACTGGAGATATCATTGTCATCATCATCAATGCCATGTTATGGCTGATTAATAGATAATTGAGAAACTCAAACAATTACAAAAAGAAAGAAATATGCTCCACTGATTATAGAAAGGCCTTCAATTGTATAGGTAGTCCTCGACTTATGACTACAATTGGGACCAACATTTCTGTTGGTAAGTGAAACATTTGTTAAGTGGGTTTTGCCCCATTTTGCAACTTTGCTTGCCACAGTTGTTAAGTAAATAGCCGTAATTGATTAATTAGTAACCCGGTTGTTAATTGAATCTGGCTTCCCCATTGACTTTGCTTGTCAGATGGTCGCAAAAGAGAATCACGTGATCTTGGGACACAGCAACAGTCATAAGAATGAGTCAGTTGCCAAGCATCTGAATTGTGATCATATGATCATGGGGAGGCTGCAAAGGTTGTAACTGTGAAAAACAGTCATAAGTCACTTTTTTCAGTGCCATGGTGACTTCAAACAGTCATTGAGTGAACTGTTGTAAGTCGAGGACTACTGTATTGACCAGGATCAAATCATGGAATGTCTTTAGGAAAATGGGAATACCAGAACCCCCCATTATCCTCATGTAAAACCTGTATAAGACAGAAAGCCACAATCTGAGAGAATAAGGTAAAAAAGATGGACTCCAATTTCAGCAGCAGAAGCGGAGGGGAAAGGTTGCATATTCTATTTATTCAACCAACAGACTGAATACACATTTAGGGAGGCAAGATTGGAAGATCAGCATTGTTTTAAAATTTGGGGGAAGAAACAGCAGTGTCCCGTGCCTTGCTGATGACATTCCTCTGATAGCTAAAAATGCAAATAATCTGCTAGTTTTAGTAATGATAGTTACAGAGCACAGTGAAAAAAATAGGACTAAAATTAAATATAAAGAAGATGAACAGATATAACAAGCAACTTTAGAACTGACAGTGAAGATACTGAAATTAGGATAATTTCTGCCTTTTAGTATCAATTATCAATATTAATAATAATAATAATAATAATAATTTTAATTTCTATCCCGCTCTCTCTCCCCAAGGGGACTCGAGGCGGGGCACAGGCAATTAAAAATACAAATAAACCACAAACAAATACAAAATACAAAGTTAAAAATAGATTAAATAAATCCTGCGCTAAAACCCATAAACTATACTAAAAATTACCCCTAAAAACCCTAACCTAAAAAGAGACTACCCAAGGCCGGCCAGACGAAAAAAGTGCGTCTTTAATTTTAAGCGGAAGGAGCGGAGGTCCGTGGTTGTCCTGATATCGGGGGGAAGGTCATTCCAGAGGGCTGGGCCCGCCACAGAGAAGGCCCTTCCCCTGGGCGTCGCCCGCTGACAAAGTCTAGTGGACGGCACCCGGAGAAGTCCCTCTCTGTGGGAGCGAATCGGCCGTGAGGATGTATGGGGCAGGATCCGATCCCGCAGGTAGCTAGGTCCCGAGCCATGGAGCGCTTTGAAGATGGTAATTAACACCTTGAAGCGCACCCGGAAGACGACAGGTAGCCAGTGCAGCTCGCGCAGCAGCGGTGTTACATGGGCAAACCTAGAGGTGCCCATAATTGCACGCGCGGCTGCATTCTGGACCAACTGAAGCCTCCGGGTACACCTCAAGGGGAGCCCCATGTAGAGAGAGTTGCAATAATCCAGTCGGGATGTCACGAGAGCATGAGTGACTGTGCGAAGGGCATCCCGATCCAATAGGGGGCGCAACTGGCGTACCAGGCGAACCTGGTAAAACGCCCTCCTGGCCACGGCTGTCACTTGATCTTCCATGGACAGCCGGGTATCCAGGAGGACACCCAAGTTGCGCGCCCCATCCACAGGGGCAAGATGTTCGCCCCCTATGGCCAGCGTTGGAGAGAGCTGGTTGAATCGGGCAGCCGGAAACCACAGCCACTCGGTCTTGGTCGGGTTGAGCCTAAGTCCGTTACTTCCCATCCAGATCCGCACGGCTTCCAGGCACTGGCACATCACCGCTACGGCATTAAAGGAATCAGCAATTAAGAAATATGCCCACTTGATATTATACAAGCAATGCGATACCGTATGGAAGCCAAAGTTGCACTTTGAAGCAGCAGGATAAAAGACTATCTTTTGAATTTGGATGTTGGAAAAAACTCCTGAAAATACTATGAATGGCCAAAAAAACCAAACAAATGGATCATTATGGGAAGACAGTACGCTTTTAGGAAAGTATAATGCTGATATTACAGAATTATAATATTACAGAAGTGCAATAGCATTGTTTCTCTCCCATATGTTTGACATTCATTCTATGATTACACAATTTTGTTTCAATATTATCAATAGGGCCTTGCGCACAGAGAAGACAAATATGAGTTAAACATACCAATGTATGTTTAAATTATATACTGAAAAAATTAGAATCTATCGAAGTATAAAAATTCTGGTTAGGCGTGGTCTATAACTGAAAAGACCCTGTTATATACACAATTTCATATCCTAGATTGAAAACATGCCTTCAATGAATACTGATATATTATTATTTTATCATTGTAGTGTCAACTAAAGTTGACTAAACTTTACTTACTGTCTAGTCACGATTTTTCCCAGTTTAAAAACTGGGATGTTTGTTTCATGTACATCTATGACAGTATCTATTATTATGCCTTTTCTCTCTATTTCTGGGTCTATCTTTGCATTTTTTTCTTGCATTTTATTAATATTTATGCAGTACCTGTAATTTTTTCTAAAACTTAAAAAATCCACACAACAACCTATGTTTAATGGTTAAATGGTATTTCAAGCATGACTGGAAGGTGCTGGCAGACCACTTATACCAGTGATGGCTAACCTTTTTTGGCTCGTGTGCCAAAAGCGGGGGGAGCGCAGGGGGGTTGTGGGTGGGCGTGCCACACCCATAATGCTATGTGTACGACCTGCTTTTCGTACGCTTTTTTCCCCAGAGGCTTTCTAGGAGCCTGGGGAGGGTGAAAACAGCCCTCCCCACCCACCTCCAGAGGCTTCAGGAGCTTCCCTGAAGCCTCCAGAGGGTGAAAAACAGCCTCAAAAGAAGGCCTAAATCAGCTGGCCAGAGCACACATGCGTGCTGGAGCTTACAGGGCAACGCCTCGCGTGCCCTCAGAAATGGCTTTGTGTACCACCTGTGGCACTCGTGCCATAGATTCGCCATCATGGATTTATACCATCCATTATTCACTGAACCAGGATCATTGAAAAACCCTAATAATAATAATACCATATACCAGTTACTGTAATTTGGGCTGTGTAATTTTATCACTATAGATACCTCAAGCAAGGCCACCTGTCTGGAATTGATCATATGGATGGTATTTCTCAATCCAAACCCACAAAGCAAAAGCAATTACCTCATACAATACTATTTTAGGATACAATAATGCCATTTAGGCAAAGCATGATATAAAGAATTATATAAAGAAGTATGTAAGGATTTTCATGAGGAATGTTGAACAGTCAAGGGGAGGGTTCAACATAAAGTATAAACATGGAATAATAGAGTTGGAAGGGAGATTGTTCAATGAGAAAAATCTATACCAGGGGTGTTACCATTGGCTGGATGCGTCATGCTCAGGCCATGCCCAACCCCAGCTCCGTGAAAGGAAAAAAACGTTGCGATGTCATGTGATGACATGGCAAGTTTGACACCTGTGGTCTGTGCCATTTCAGACATTTGACTGTCCAGTCTGTTCTTCTCCAGTGATGGGACACCCACATCTTCTGAAGGCAAGGCACTCCACTGTTTGATAGTTCTCACCATTAGGAAATTTTTCCTTAGTTCTAGGTTGCTTCTTTCCATGATTGGCTTCCATTTATTGGTTCTGGTGCTTTGGAAAATATTCCTCCCTCATTTTTATTACAGCCCCTTCAAATACTGGAACACTGCTATCATATCTGCCCTACTCCTTCTTTTCACTAGATTAGATATACCTAATTCCTGCAACAGTTCTTTGTATGTTTAAACCTACAGCTCCTTATTCATCTTTTTTGCTCTTCTCTGCACTCTTTCCAGAGTCTCAACATCTTTTCTATATCGTGGTGACAAAAACTGGATGCAGTATTCCAAGTGTGGCCATACGAAGACTTTGTAAACATATGATCCATCATAATTTCTGGAAGGAGTGTTGGCAGTGATGATCACAGACTTCAAAATAACAGATACAAGTTGGTAATCAAAGCCCTGCTTCTTTTTAATTGTCACATGCAGTGCATTCTTGTAAAAAGGAACATTGCTTCTATTGTCTGGGCAGCACGTTGAATCGGCAGTTAAGCTGAAAAGTAGCAGCCCAGGTTTGAGACCTGAGCACCATGTGACAGGGTGAGGTCCTGTCCTCAACCCAGCTCCTACCAAATTCACAGTTTAAAAGCATGCAAATGCAAGTAGATAAATAGGTACCTCTTCAATGGAAAGGTAACAGCGCTCTGCTGGCTATCTGCGGGATCGGATCCTGCCCCATACATCCTCACGGCCGATCCGCTCCCACAGAGAGGGACTTCTCCGGGTGCCATCCACTAGACTGTGTCAGCGGGCGACGCCCAGGGGAAGGGCCTTCTCTGTGGCGGGCCCAGCCCTCTGGAACGACCTCCCCCCCGACATTAGAACAACTACGGACCTCCGCTCCTTCCGTCAAAAACTGAAAACACACTTTTTCTGCTTGGCCGGCCTTGGTTAGTCTCTACCTCTGGGGTGTTTAGGGAATTTAGTTTTCATGGGGTTTTTTAGCGCAGGGACGATCAATTTAATCTGCTTTTATCTATTGTATTTATTGTTTGTATATATTTTATATGTTTTAATTTCCCTGTGCACCGCTCCGAGTCCCCTGGGGGAGAGGACGCAGTATACAAAATTAAATATTATTATTATTATTATTATTACAGAATGGTGGAAATGTCTTCGAAGAGGGCTGGCTCAATGCCCTTGAAACAGAGATGAGCACTGCCCCATTTAATTGTCAGTGACTAGTGGAGTAAAATCTGCAGGGACTCCTTTACCTTTATTTTCTATTGTCTGGTAATAATCACCATTTTGAAGTCAAAAACTATTGCTGTAGATTCCCCTAATTGTGTTTCTGTGAAACTTAAATGTTCCATGGTAATAGCTAGAACCGAAACAAGCTTCTTGATCTATAGTGTATTGTCCTGGTAGTGAATCTGAACTGTTGTGTAAACATAGAACAGATGTCTACAACTTGCCAAGATGATAGCCAAGATCTCAGAACCAAAGATCCTCTGAGAAAGTAGGTAGAAAACTCTTAGGATTAAATCCTGGGATGGACAGAAATTTGGAATTTGATCTTGTGCTCTTCATTACATTTATGTTCTGTACATTATATGCAGTATATGAATTATTTCTTTGCAATAAAGCAATTTTCAAAGTCTATGAAGCCTCTGTAGTTACAATATGCAGGAATGAGTTTTTGGAGACTTATTTATTATGAGCTTGACAAAGATAATGGTCTACTATTATGAATGCTTCTTATCACATACAAATTATCCAAGAGGCTATTTTTTTTTAAAAAGCAGCAGGATTAAAATTCCTAAATAATAAAGATTACAGTACTTGTTTGCAAAGAGCTGCAAAATGTTGCCCAAAGGAAAGCAACAGAACATGCAAGAATACCAATACATTAAAACCAGTAGTAAACCATATTGTATATGCTTTACTGCTTCTTCATACCCATTGTATCCCTCTTAATCAGCTCCAGACAGGGGCAACAGGGATGGAAATAATGAGTGCCATTTTATTATCTAGTACACTGACTTCCTTGGCTTGGAAAAATAGTGTTTAAAAATAAATCAGTCATGAAGTACCAGAATGCTTAAAATAACTGAAACAAAACATTCCATTTTGTCCCCAAGTTAGTGCAAAAGTCTGGAACATGGGATGCTTTGTTCTGAACTCAAAAATATGAAATCTGTAATTTCTAATTTACATCCAAAACTTGTTCATGTTTCTTTGGGTTTGAAATGACTAACAGTTTATCTCTCTATCTGAACATCTTTCAGTTAATCTGGAATGTTCTTTGCCATCCTGACTTGATATGAGCAGAATGAGAGAAAGTCTTAGTTATCCAGCATCATATAACACAGGCATTTTAAACAGTTTTTACTAAGTGTTTTTTACTGCAATATTTTTCTATGCGAAGACCTTTTTCTTATAGGCTTTCTTATTCAGAAAAAAACATATTATAGGAATGATAATGAAATATAAATGGCTAACTTATGTTGACACTGAAATTTTCTCAGATTTCAAAATAAAAATGAGGTTTTATTTCATATACATGTCAGTGGTTTTATTATATACATTAGAAAGATTTGAAGTAGATGAAAGGACTTTATTTTGAATATTGTAAAATGAATTTGAAACAGATGAAAGAATGAAATTCACATTGTTATAATCTTAAAGAGAACCTTTATACAATTATGTGCTGTTGATATTTGTCCCAGGAAATATTGTGTAATGTATAAAGATACTTTAAATTTCAAATCCAACATCAGACAGAGCATGAAACAACGAAAGAAGCCATACAAGGTCTGAAAATATATAGTTAAGTATTGGACATAGTGTTGCATGTATATCATCATCAATTCAAATATATGTTGGAAATGTGAACAAGTCCCTTGATAGCCAAAGCGGTAAAAGAGGAAGTAAGGATGACTGGGAACAAGAAGGGGCTTGGTGAATATGTAAAAAAGTTAAAACATTTTAGATTTAAATACATATTTTAATTCAGAAATGTCTATGGAGATTCTCAGTCATCCAGGTCATGGTTGTCCCAAAGATGCTTTTTTCAAGAGGCAAAAGGACTTTTTTCTTAGAAGATGTTTTGCTTCTTATCCAAGACTTATCCAAGGCTTCTCAGCTCTGACTGGATGATGGGAAATGTACTGTTGTACAAAGTATAGTACTTTTTCCATTCCCCACTATCCAGTCAGAACTGAAGAAGCTTCTTGGATAAGACGCAAAATGTCTTCCAAGAAAAACCAGAAAGTTCAGTTGCCTCTTGAAAAAGCACCTTTGTGGTTTATTCAGAAGAACTTCAAGATTAACATGCAACAGAAGCCACAGATGTTGTTTTGAGCCTAGTGAAAAAAAACTGGAGAAAAGTTATAGAACTTTGTTTTTATATATGATAACAGCAACAAGACTTTTATATGTACATTGGTAGAAAGATTTGACAATACCCACAATGGAAGAATGGTTTCTGAAGATGATAGAACTTGCTCAGATGGCAAAATTGATAATTTTGATTATATTATTGGAAGAAATGTCCTTCTGGGTTCAGTTGCAAGTGGGGAAAAAGACACGAAGCATGGAGGCTGCTTGGAAATATGATTTAATGGTGAACAGGATCACATGGCTTGAGCTCCTGAACAGAAAAGGGGGATCACATGCTTCCAGAGGTTGGGTGAAGAAGAAAGAGAGCGAGATGCTGAAAGTTACTGATTTTATGCCCTCTCTGGCCTTTGATCTTGTATTCTGATTGGTTGTCAAGACTCCCATGGGGCCATGCAGGGGCAACTCTGTAGGCTGCGAGTCCACATTTGTTATGTAGAATAGTAGACAACAGGAAAAAATAAAAGCAATGTTGAAATCTTAGAATAAGAAGTCAATTTATACTTATAACTTATAAAAGAAAATTATTTCTTTATATTTTTCTTTCTTTCTGCACTTTTGGTTTCCTTAATCTTTTTTCTTAACTTTTTTCTTTCTCTTATCGTGACAATTTTTAAAAATCTTTATAGTGTAAAAAGTCTAAGTTATTGAGACAATAAAAGTTTATTTCTATTAACTGCATAGCGCAGCTATTGGATTTGAGGTGAAACTTACGAAGACGAATGTATTCGGTAACTTTTTAAGATGTGCTAACATTTAAAACGTGCTACGGTTTGCCATTTTAAGCGCCTTCCTGTAAGTGAACCCTATGAAACCTAATTACAATATTTATATACTTCCATAAGAGGTCTCAAAGGTATGTACTGTATATACAAATAATAAAAGTACATTCATCAGCCTTTTTTTTTTAATGTAACCGCTCCAATAAACCATATTCAATGGGACGGTCAGATCCGAAGGGGACCGCTAGGTGATCGCAAAGCCACGGACAAAACTCGTTAATTTGTTGCGGTCCTCTGGTGGTGGTCCGGATTTTCGCAGCCCTCGTGTATGTAAAGCCAAAGCAGGTCCCTACTAAAAACCTAAGGGGAGAGGAGAAAGACGAAGAGAAAGGCAGGGAGACAACCGATGACCTTATTTGGGTTTCACCCTAGCTAAGGAACCGCGCGCATTCTCCCCGCTCGAACTAGCAACCTGTCGTCCGCCTTCGCTCTGCGTGACGTCAAACAGTGCTATTCATAAAAAAAAAAAGTAACAATAATCCCTGAATTGCGGCAGTTGCGTAACGAGAGCTCCCTTCTCTGGCTACAGCTCGGGAAGCCTCCCCGACAATACGGAGTTTTCGTAACCGGGGGCGACTCTTTCTCCCACACACCCGGCCCTTTCTCGTCGCCACTCTCGCCTCCCAGAACAACATGGCGGGCTTGGTTTTGGAAGCCTCTTGAAGCGGGAAAGGGTGGGGAAGCGCGGACGGAAGGAGGTCGCGGGCGAGGCAGGCGAGAGGAACCGCCGCAGTCTGGCAACTCGGCTGACGGGTCCTCCTCCCTCACCGCCCGGTGGGGAAGCAATGAGGGAGGGCGGCAGGCGCTCGCTGCCGCTGCCACGTCTCGCCTCTCCCTTCGCTACTTGGACCAGCGCGGGGCTGCTTGGACCAACGCGCTAAAAAAAACAAAAACCCACCCCGCCACGGCCGCCCCCGCTGCGCTCAGAGCAGGGAGCGCTTAGTCAGGCCCACTTCAGACTGCGGAGGAGAGAGAGAGAGAGAGAGAGGTGTTGTGGGCATCTCCCCGGCGCTCGTCCCGGGGCGGTTGGGACGGAGCGGCGTCTCTCCGCTCAGGCGCTTTTGGCGGGACGGGGAAGAAGCGGCACGCGCAAGATTGGACTTTTTTTTTTGGGCGGGAGGGGAGGGAGAGAAGGATAAGATAAGGGAGGGGTTGGTTGGGCGGGGGGAGAGGAAAGGATAAGGTAAGGGAGGGGGCGTTAAAGCCTCCCTCGAGTGGCCGCCGCCGCCTCCGGGCGAGCGCGGAAGGGTTGCCTGAGGTAACCGCGGGCGAGGGAGGCGGAGGAGACCTGGGCAGAGCGGAGCCAGAGCGAGGAGAGGATGGCAGGCAGCCCCCGAGCCGGCTGACGGGAAGGGAGAAGAGAGACCGAGAGGGAAAGAAACCAGGAGTGGAGGGAGCCATGGCGCTGCCCAACCCGCCGTCTGCCGCCGCCGCCGCTTCGGATCTCCTGGCCGCGGTGGGCGACAAGCGCCTCATCCTGGGTTGCGACGTAAAAGTGGGAAGCGCGGATCCCCCGCCGGCGGAGGCGATGGGATCCCGGCCGCCGAAAGAAGGGGTGGCAGCTGCGGAGGAGGAGGAGGAGAAAGAAGAAGGGAAACTCGGAATAGGAGAAGGCGAGGAACTGCTTCTTCCTCACCTGCCTGAACCGAGGTCGGCTTCTGGGGTAAGAATGGGCCCCTGCTCCAAGAGGGGACAGGAATAGGAGGCTTCCCTGTTTCGGAGATGCTGTCTTGTCCCAAGGGGACTACATGCATAAATACATTATTTTATTGAGGGGGTCGGGATGGGGGGAATTATCCTGTTTAAGGGCCGTTGGGGTTTTGGGGATTGAAGCTAAAAGTATATTTATTAAATCTTGCCATGAATCGGGTATATAACATATTCACCCATAAAGTGGGCTATAATAGGGGAAGGGAAATGGTGTTTTTTTCCCCCACTGACAAGTGGATAGGGCCAAGTTGGGTCTTTTGCTTGGCAGAGAGTTCAGTCCTTCCTGAGATTTGGATCTCCTGGTTTCTTGCCTTAATTTTCCTGTTCCTTCAGCTGACATTAGAAATGAGGTGTTCCATCTAAGCAAGAGAGAGCAAAGCAAACTCATTTTTAAAAAAAGGTTGTGGATTAGGTTGTCTTGAGCACCTCTTTTGTGATATTTGTGTGGATTTCTCCTATTCATTCTTTTTTTTTTTCCTCCCATGGATAAATATCAAGGAAAAGTTATGTAGAAAGGTTGGAATGAGACATAAGTTGCAGGAACAACTTCAAAAACCTGCTTACCATCAAAACTGCTAAACAAGTCTTGGATATTAAATAGGCATCAGTTTATTCCTGATGCAGAGCACACAATGATTCCCATCACTTATCCAACAAACAAATGTAACCCGATTCCACAAGTTTATGTAAATTAGTTTATGGTACCAAACATGGAAGACTGCTATAAAACAAATATTTGCATAGATAACTTATAATTAATGTCTTCTTTTGCAACCTGGTATCTTCCAGATTTGTGAGTTGAGAACTATCATCTGCAAGTCACCATAGTGCCAGGCTAGTGATAGTTCGCTACTATTGTGGTGTTAACTATCAATTTATTCCACATTGCTTCCTTCAAAATTATCCTAGCCCATTAACAAATCAGTATCCTTTCTGAACTTGCTTTTTGTTGTTTTAATGCAGAGGGCAGAAGGTTATGCAAGAATAGGAAACTAGCTTCTGGAACTACTGTGTGTTGCATCATGTGTTAGTCTGATAGTGTATTTGTTTACTTCCCATGGGAAGATTCATGCCTGTCATACAAAACAGCAGGGGAATTATTACTGCTCTAAAAAAAGTTGAACATAGGTTGTTATTTTCCATCATAATCACTTGTTCTGATTTCTCACCCCCTCCCCCTCTTCTCAATAAACTCATGTACTAGATTAAGGGTCTTCAGAGACAAAATAGTTCAGCTGACAATATGAGGAACTGTTACATTTGAAACTGTAGAAACCAATTCCCATTTGTGACACCCCCCTCCCGGGGAATTACTAGGATAAAAGCAAATGATACAAATTTAAAAATACCTGCATTTTTAAAAATAATTTCTCCAAATCAACCAGTGTCTTGCCCAACTATCTCCTTTCTTACAAAAAAGCTGCCTTGTTACAGCCGAAATAGAAAATTGGAGGGATGCATTGTTAATTCCCGCCTCTTTCCACTTCCATCTGATTTATTCTGAGAAGAAATGGGAAGTATTCAAAGTATCAATGAGGCAACTGCACAGCAGTTCCTCAGAATAATAAGTGTCTGCTGCTCACTGCTGCTCACTCACGGATTTAGAAGTTCATTTTTCCTGCTTATAGGATTTGCAGTTGTATTTTTCCTTGGAAAATATCAGTAAACCATTGTAGTACTTATTTTGAAAAGGAATAGAGCTCCAGGTTATTGTTTCATCTCTACAATTGCTGCTCTGAAACCAAGCATCTGTGCTACCTTTTGGACCATAACTGAAAAATTGTTAATAAAATTAAGAATTATAGTAAGAAATATATGGGAAAAAGAAGCCAGGAGTTTCCCTATAACTCATGAATCTAGGGGCAAATTGTACTTTGAACACTTATCATATCAGGGCAAGATAGTTACAAACACATATGGTATACAGCTGTAATTTAAAATATTTTAATTTGATTGATTTAGTTAAAGTAATCTTAACATTTCTCAGCTATATTTGCTCCTTCAGATTAATTTAAATAACTTTTATTTTTATATGATTAGATTTTAAGAGTAATTTTTACAAAAAGAATGAGGAATTGGAACTGTTATTAATTAAACTGATAATCCACAAATCTCTGTTAGTTATGATGTAAAACATCTGTTGGAAATTTATGGCATCCCTGCCACAAGCAATGATTTACAAGAAATATTGTTACAGATGGAAGGAAGAAAAGTACTTGCTGTTACTTTTTTAAAAGACTGCATAAGCAATTCTACAGTAGAAAAAACACATACTATAGTAAGGAAAAGCATTCATCCTATATCCTATGTTAAATGATTAAAAAACACTTAAGAAGATGAAATTATCTTAAGTAGAGATCTTCAATTATTATTATTATTATTATTATTATTATTATTATTATTATTATTCACTAACAGTGTCATAGTCACTCATATTCAATTCATTGTGCTGAATATTACAGGCATAGCATAATGGAAAAGGCCTTCAATTATCAGTAGCTTAATATTACTAAGAACAAGTCGTTTCTTTATAACAGATGGAAGGTAGAAAGGCATTTTGAACATGGCAACCACTGCATGATGTATTTGCAAACTATTTGCCAGTTCCAACTAGCACAGAAATAAAAGAAAAAACATTATATTTTAATGGCTTTATTAGTTCATGTGTGAGGTTGAATATTTAAAACAACTATCTTCCTTTTTTCTAGATATGTTTATGAACTGCTTTTTTACTTTAAGCCTTTCTCCCAGAAAAATGCTCAGTTTTCTATCTGTAAAGGAAAGAGAATCACTATTATTTCATCAAATACTGAACGTCCTCAGATGAACTAATATTTATAACTAACACTCAATCAATTATACTGTGTTTAGAAAATTCCTGAATTAAAAAATGTAGACAAAAGTATAGATTTTATAATTTTTGTCTTTATATTTTATTTTCTTATACTACGATATATTACTTTTTATTAGGCTTATTTTTCTTGTTAAAACTTTTAATAACATTAAAGTATAATTCATTTTGAGATAATACAGTTGACTTATATCTAATTCAGTGACAAAGCTAGATGCACCATTCCAAATTCCAGTATCAAAATCAAATATCAGAGACTAACAGAAACCAATAAACCTAAAATACATGTAAAAAAAGAATGTGGATTCAAATTCAAAGAATGTGGTCAATGTAAAATTTATTTGTTTGTTTGTTTGTTTGTTTGTTTATTTATTTATTTATTTATTTATTTATTTTTCACATTTATAACCTGCACCCATCTCATCACAAAGGGACTCGGGGCGGCAAACAGAGAATTAAAATCAATTATACATAAATGCAAAATATTATTAAATAATAACTAAATTAAATCAATACCCTGCTTAAAATAAGTTTAAATTTAAAACCCAAATTACAATTTTGATTTGTTATAAAATAATGGGTGTGGAGTAGATCATGCTAGGGCGGCCAGATGAAAATAATAAGTTTTTAGGTGCCGGCGAAACAAGCGGAGGTCTGTGATGGAACGGAGGTCGGGAGGTAGGCCATTCCAGAGGGTAGGGCCCACCACAGAGAAGGCCCTTCCCCTGGGAGCCACCAACCGGCATTGTCCGGTCGACGGCACCTGGAGAAGACCCTCTAATTCTAAGGGCCAACTTTGAAAAGACATCAATACCAGTTCATGTGAGATATTTGTTACACTACATTATGTATTTTTCCATATTCCGTTGGTAGTCACTATTGATATAGTTGAAATGCAGAATTACATATATGGTATTTCATTTACAGTATTTGCTTCAATATCATGGGATTTCAACAATTTCAGATAGATGCTTATCACAACACAAGCATCTTTGATTAGAAAACTTTCTGGTTAGTAAACTATAGGCCAGATCTAAGAGACTGGAATGGGAGGTATATTCCATCTAAACTATTAATTCAGCACTCCAACAGGGAATTTAGAGACATCCAGTATGAAAAATTGTGAAAGAAAAGAGTCCCATCAAAGCTGATAGTAGTGTTCATTAACATTATGAAGAATCATCCAGCTCTGTTTTCACTAAGAAAGCCAGATGATTTCATTTAAAGAATGAAGAGAAATGTACCTATTGGTGTACCTATTGGTGAGGAAAGGTAATAATAATAAATTAATAATAATAAATTTAATTTGTAGACCGCTCCCTCTCCCTGAAGGGGAGAAAATTAAATTAGCAAACAAAGTGTTTCTTTTTCTCTTCACTACAGCAGAGAAATGGCTACATGACTTTTGATAGGAATGTAATTAATAGTTTTGGCAGGGTTGTTCTAGTTAAATAGTATGGCAGAATGCACCTACTAAAAGTGATGGCAAGAATAAGGCCAGACTGATCAGAATAATCGAAATAACCATGGCAATGATAAGGGTAATAGTAGTAATGCAACAATTTCAATCCTATCCTAGCATTTTTGCACATGTGAAAAGATTCCAGATTAACCTTCCCTCCAATAGTAAAAAAGGAAAGGTAGGGAATAATTTCCTCTGTGAGCCCATTCTCTGCCTTATTTAGATAAAAGTATTTTACCAATATCATCACAGAAACTAATAGTGTATTTGATAACAATCATTTGTTTAATGCTGGTTTGAAATTATGACGGCATTGAACAACTTGTGATCTGTCCTCAAATTTATGACTTGCACCACCTTCAGAACCACATAATCACAATTTGGGTTCTCATTTACACCACTTGCAGCATCCTGTAGTTATGTGATTGCAGTTCCTGATTTTCCCAGCTGATTTCTCACAAGTAAAAAGTTAGTGGGAGAAGTTGGGTTTTATACTGCTTTTCATTTTGCAAATCATATATCAAATAAATAAAACTGAAGTCAGTAGTCACTTCTTTAGTAAATGCTCAGAAATATATTTGTAACATGCAGAGATATGACACACCAATTTTAAGAGAAGTCTGTTGAAATACTCATCCATACTAAATTAATTTTCTTGAATGGTTTGAGTAGAATGATCAAAAGCAGGAACCATAAAATGTGTAAAATTACAACTATGTTAAATAAATGCTTTAGTGTATCCAGGGAGAGGAACAGATGGAGATTCAAGAACACAATGATATTTTGGTAACAAGCGTCAATGCTTATAAAACATATTAAACAAATATAGAAAAAGGAAGTATTACATCTCATTTACTTCAAATAATTTCTAAAATTCTAAAAATGGAAAAATATTCACTCCGCTACCTTGACATTCTGCAAGTGGGAGTACTAACTCAAACAAGTATCATACATGTCCATTACAGTCCATTGCAGTTGTAAGTCATCACAGTCACAAAGGGGATCACGCTGTGACTGATCTGATCTTTTTTGTGGAAGTCATTAAGTGAACACCATGGTAATAAAAGATGACCTTTTGGTGGTAAAACAAACATTGTAATCATAAAGCAAGTCCTTTGTTCACTATAAGCATTTTTGACAAAAACTGCAAAAAGTTCTCGACAATAATGTTGTAAATGCTGGATGCTGCAAACAACTGTAAATGCAGGAAGAATGCCAAGAGTTTAGCATGTGGTCACCTGACTGTTGGGGGGAGCAACCTTTGGAACTTCAGAACCATGTAATAAGTAGTGCAGGAGAGATTCATAACTTCAAATGCTTACTAAGTGACCAATTGTAAGTCAAGGACTACCTCTAGGCTTATATCGGACCACAGGAACAGTGTGGAGTGTTGTGCTATAGTTATCAGTGAATCTCAGATTCAAGTTCTCTAAGGGAAGATTTCTAGATCTTACGCAAGTTAATTCTTTAAAATATGTATGTAATTTTTGCCAAATTTGGGGGCAGTAAAGATAACCAAATCAAAGTTTTTAGTGGCTTAGGAGTTAAAACTGTCCATACTATAACTAGAAAAATCAAAACCTGTTATACAAGTTAAAAATTAAAATAAATGTTAATAAAACTATTAAATGTTTTTATAATGTGGGTTTTATTTTATTATCTGTATTTATAGAATATTTAAATATTCTATATGGCTTTATATTAAACTTTATATTACGTATTTATACATGTAATGCCTTACTGTGTTTTGGCCAGTCATTGGGGTTCCCAAACTGTAGTTTTTAACAGTGCAGTATGTGAAGCCAGTGAAATGTGGCTTATTCAATAAACCATTGTTAACATTTTATTTTATACAGGTAGTCCGCTACTTGTGACCACAACTAAATCCAACATTTCCATTGCTAAGCATACAATTTTTAAGTGAGTTTTGCCCCATTTTATATTTCTTGGCACAAGTGCTAAATGAATCATTGCAGCAAAGTTAGTAACACAGTTGTTAGTTAATTTGGATTCCCCATGGATCTTGCTTGTTAGAAGGTCACAAAAGGTGATCACATAACTCTGGACACTTGTAGTTCCCATTCATTATGACTGTAACTGTCATTGGCTATGTCCCACAGTTACATAATCATGCTTTGCAATAGTTTTGCCAAAAACCAATACTTTCTTCCGGTTTTCAGCAATACAACACAAACCAATGCTTCACTTAATGGCCATGATGATTCACCCAATATCCACAAAAAAAGGTTGTAAAATCAAATGGGTCATATGACCAATTTTTTTACAACCATTACAACATAAAATGGTAATGGGCATATTTCATTACTGTCATATGTTGAGAACAACCTGTATAGATATTACTATCTTACCCCATTTCCCCACAACACCATTCTTGTGAAATAGTTAGCTGAGAGAGAGTGATTGCCAAAAGTCCACCCCCACTAAGCTTCCATAACTGAGAGTATTCCAGAACCCAAGCTTCTTCTTCAACCCAGCATCTTAACCAGTAGTTTTTACTAAATGAGAATTATCACTTAGGTAATTAGTGAACAGAACTTCTATGATTACTACCTGCATAGCACACAAGTTAAAATGACTTGTTGCTGGAATAGGTTCCAATTATGTGTACCTTATCCATGCCCCCTTCTCCTATGTGCTTGGATTATTAAAAACTTCTTCTAGTTCTATTAGAATTAGATCATAACTGAGATGGTTTCAAAGTGTCACTGTACATTCAAAATTGGTACCTCACTGTCCCTCACTTTTCTGCTTTTGTCTATAATACTGTAATTCTTGTTCCCATTCAAGCTGCTTGTAGAAGCTGAATAGCATTTAGTATTAAAAATATATTGTTCATTCATAATTACTCCACCCTACTCTCCCACACTTTAGCTGTTGTAATTTTTTTCCCTTTAGAGTAAAGGCTGAAATAACAGCACACAGACAGAGCATTATGGACTCCTCTAAAGCTTTTAAAGAAATGTACATTTTTAGCACATGGAATAATATATAATAATAATAATTTAATACTTATAGACCGCACCCTCTCCCCACAGGGAATGTAGTGGAGGGGTTTTAAATTCAAAAATAACATTTATTAATGTGTGATTTCATTGGGGAATTTTCACATATATATTTTTAGCATATCAGTTTACTGCTTATAAGCACCCTATAAATTTTCACATTTTCTTGATACATGAACTTTAGCATTACCAGATCAAAAAACCAGGCAATCTTGTATAGTCTTTGCAGCAATCTAGTAGTCATCTGGATTTTTGCAGTCCATAGCTGGTAACTGAAGTGTACCTAAAATTATTTCAAAATTGAAAATGTTCATTTACATTTTAATTTTGGGGAGGGACAAAACGTAAGTCAAGCATTTACTTCTATTTCATGACCTATACATAAATATTATGGTTACAAAAGCTACTACATTCTCTTTGAAAACAGACCTACAGTCCTCCGTGGACATCTGATACGATTCGATCTGCAGCCACCCATTCTCTGGAAGGCTAAAGGGACTAACAATTGAAATGTTTGCTTTCCAAAAATGATTCCTTTTTATTTTTAATTGGCCATTACAAATTTTTTATTATAATGATATGAGGCAAAAAGGAGCTTTTTTGTGTGAAAAAAAAACCAGCCTTGAACCGAAAAAGCCTGTGGCATACTGGTTAAGGTACTATACTAGCACAGGCAGACCCAGGTTCAAGCCATCCTCAGCCACAGAAGCCTACTTAGGGACTTCGGGCCAGCTATTCTCTTTCCATCCTACATCACAAGGACACAGTTGTCCATAAAATAAGGGGAGGTAAATAAAGTAAAGTAAATTGCCTTAAGTTCCTAGATTGATATAACTCTTAAAAAATAAAACATTAATTCAACTGTTGCAACTTGGAAATATTAATATCAATCAGAATTGTTTCAATTTTATCAAGTCCTGGGAAAAAAAACCTTAACCTTTAAAAGATTTATCCCCATAGTGGGGCTACATAAAAAGCCTTACAACTAGATTTTCAGCTCAGAAAGTATCGGAGAGGGTGAGGGATAATTTGAATACCATTATCTGATAAAGACTGCCAAATGTCATAGAAATTGGTGCAAGAAATATATTCCCTATTTTCTAGATTACTATATTTTTCTGAATATAAGATGCACTCTGCCCCCCCCCCCAAAAGAGGGTGAAAATGTGGGTGTGTCTTATACACCAAATGTAGCCTTGCCCACCCTCCGGTCCCCATCCTTCAGCCTCCACGCATGTTTTAGTCCTGTTTCAGGCTACAGGGATTGCCACAGACCATCGCCCCCTCTGTGGCTTGTGTTTTTGGCCTCTGCACCTCGTGTTTTCAGCCTCTGAACCCTCTGTTTGAGACCCCGTTCAAGGTTGCGGTAATCGTCAGAGCACATTGCTGTCGATCGCCGCCTCCACATATTGCTTATTAGGCCTTCGTACGCCTGTACGCTCACAACCAGAGAACTAATGTGCTGAAGCTGACCAGGCTGTTTGCTAAGTATGCTATCCAGATGAATACCGATGGATGCTGATAGGCAGAGGCAGAATTTTTTTTCTTATTTTCCTCCTCAAAAACTAAGGTGCATTTTATACTCTGGAACGTCTTATGCTCCGAAATATACAATACTTAAGTCGCCACAATTTTTTATATTTTGCACCAAAGGAATGCGACACGCAAAAAAGCTAGACTGTATGTGTAAGGGAACTGTGCCAAAAACAGTATGCTTGGAAATATGCTTAGAGGAATTTTCATGTCACTGTTTTCCTTTTTAATATAGCATCTGTTTACTATGCCCACCAATCCTTTGCCCTTCTAATTTGAATACAACTACCATCTATGTTTCCTTAACTGTGCAACACAAACACACACACACACACATCTCATCGACAAGACTAAAAGGGTATCAGGAGTACTGCTTATGAAGATTGAGGATCAGGAAGGAAAGATAGGAAGAATGGATAGTCAATTGACTTTTTTTGTCAGAAGGTTGCAAAAGGTGACCATATGACCCCAGGATACTGCAACTGTTATAAATACGAGTCAGTTGCCAAGGATCTGAATTTGAATCACGTGACCATGGGGTTGCTGCACTAGTCATAAATGTGAAAAAATAATCATAAGTCACTTTTTTCAATGCCATTGTAAGTTCGAATGGTCACTAAATGAACTGTTGTAAATTGAAGACTGCCTATAGGATGTTCCATATGATGGAATCCATATTCTCTATATTCTGCAAAGAAACAAAGAGAACATGGTATGGGAAATGAGAGGTGGAAAATTGGATAAATTGGATAAATGGATGGATGGATGTTACAATGTGTGTGAAAATAATAATGTATATTGATACAGTCTTCGTGTTCACCCTTCACAGTTTTAACATCTATTCAAAAGGCTGCAAACAGACCAACCTATTCCTGTCTCTCCGTTATTTTTCCTATCAGATCATTATATGAGAAACTTTGAAAAATGTTGTTTAAAAATGTATACATCTTTTGGGCAGGTAGTGTGTTACTCTGCCTTTCCATCATTCATTATTTCATTCAGTGGAATTTATATGCCATTCCAACCAAGAAGGTCTCCTAGCAGCTTACATTTATTTCTCAGAGTAATAGAATTAAAATTAGTCTTCTTTCCACCCCATTTCACATTAACTTTAAAACAACCTTCATCATGCATTCTAGTTTTGGATTTATGCCAAATAACAACAGAGCCCTGTTTCCACATTCATTTTGAAATCAATCAACATTAAATATATAGCACTGACTTACATTTGAATTCTCATTCATCAATGAAATATAGATTTCCCCCCCTGTATTGTATTCCAAGTTGTATTATTTTTAAATATGGACGTTTTTAATGTGTACCTTTTTTCTAAACCATTGCCACTTTGTTACTAATAAGAAAAGTAATGTTCTATGAACTGGAACCTTGTCAAAGTACATCGTCAAGCACTTTTTTAATTTTTCCTAATTTCAGGGAATGGAGAGAGGACACAAACATGATTTTTCTCCTTTCAACAGTTTCATTTCAACTATCAGCCAAAAGAAAGAAGATTCTGTAAATGAAAATTCACCTGAAAAATTAGTTATTACTGATATAAAAAATGGTGAGAAAATAAAAGATTTAATTTTTAGTCATTTCTAGTTGAAGGGGGTACTTGGTATTTGAAGATGTTCTTTTTATTTGCTTTATGACAATGCTTTCAGTACTTTTTGTAGAACTCTCTTTGTATGAAGTATTAACATGACACAGCACAGTAAGAAACAACCTTCTAGTAAGTACAGTTATAATAGCTCAGTAGGGATTATAGGATGCAGTAACTGGAATGAATTTTAACACAGATGGTATTCAGTTTGCAGATGTAAGTTAATGAATAGTAATAATAGTAACCTGCCACCTGCTTAATTATGTTTTCAAACAGTATTTGTTCTTCCAAAGATTTTATAAAACTTTGATTGCAAAAAAGATTTCATAATTGTTAGTATGTTTTTAAAAATTACATATAAGAATAACTGGAGTTGAATCTGTCTTTATAAACAGAAGAATTATGAATGAATAAGCAAATGTGAGAATATGCCAAATGTTGGAACTTTGTAGTATTTTATTTTATATTTTTATATTATTTTATAGCCCATTTACAAAGTGGTTTCTGATTCTTATCCTTCATATACCCTCATTTAAAGGATTTAACATTTTATTAAATAGGGACTTTAGTTCCACAGGCTAAATATGTGAAGCAAAATGTAATAATCAAAGCAAGTATGAAAGAACAGAGTTGTATCATGACATTATGAAACATGTTTCATCCATATGGATGCCTATGTTTAACTGCAGAATAGAAATGATCTGAATTCTATATTTGAGGTTGAATATTTGGGCCTGCCGCAGTGGTGCAGTTGTTAGAGTGCAGTACTGCAGACTACTTCTACTGATCATTGGCTTCCAGCAGTTTGACAGGTCGAATCTCACTAGGCTCAAGGTTGGCTCAGCCTTCCATCCTTCCAAGGTGGGTAAAATGAGGACCCAGATTGTTGGAGGCAATAGGCTGACTCTGTAAACCACCTAGAGAGAGCTGCAAAGCATTGTAAAGTGGCGTAAAAGTGTTAAGTGCTATTGCTATTGCTACTCCATACACACATCCAAATTGCCTCTGTCGAGACCACGCACTTGTAATAAAATGAATTATCTTAGAATCTCTTGAGGAATGTAGGAGGAAAAGAAGTCTTAAAAGTGTATTACAAGTTACAAGTAATTTAAATATTATATATGAACTAATCACAAAGTTAATGGCTGGAATTAAACATACAATTTTCCTATTTGTAAAGAGAATTAGAAAAAATGACAGGTGAGTTTTCACTACACAAAATCTGCTTTTTAAAGATAGCTGTTCTCCAATCATCTTGTATTTAACAGTTTTTCAGGTACATTAGCTGTTTTTATCAGTAATGCATAGAAATCAAATAATCAGAGTTAGCAGCTACAGGTAGCCATAGATTTATGACCATTTATAACATTCAAAGTTACGATATCCTTGGAAAAAGTGATTTATGGCATGTACTCACATTTATGGCCAGCACATCATCCCCATGATCACATGATTATAATTCAGGCAATTAGCAATTGACTTGCATATATGACCTGTTGCAGCATCCTACGGTGATGTGATTTGCAGCCTTTTTTGTTGATTTTAGGAAAAGAATGCATAATGGGAAATCTGGATTTGCTTAACAACAAAAAAATGGGTTTGACTCAAATTATAACCACCACATCTTATGACAGAAATTCCTGTCCGTTATAGTTGTGATTCAAGGATTACCTGTATGGACTCTATTTTGCTATAATGGGTTTTTACAGTTTATATATATATACAAATATTTATGCTTTTGACATGAATAAACAAACAAACATTCTTGAGTGTTAGTAAGAAATTTCACTCATTCCATTTTTATGTTGAAAATGTGTTATTTCTACAATGGAATTCTGCAATTATATTGAAATACCGTTTCATAATTGTGTTCACATATTTGTTAGTTGAACAACCTATATGTGATCATTAAATCAGATTTGGCATTCATTTGGAACTCTTGTATCTCTCTTGAGCTATTTCCCAAAATATTTCGTTTTATAATGTTTAGAATCTGAAGTGTGTATTTCATATGAAACCTGAATTTGAAAAACTTTTTGTTTTATTCCTTGAAAACATGACGTGATCAACACTGGGTTCAGCTTAATCTCAAATTCTACAGAAATTAAATTTTCCTGACTGAATTCTATAAGGAATTGTGACTAGTTTAAAACTGGAGAAAGTTGCATATTATTTGCTCTCTTCTAGTTCTTATTTAAATGTAAATAGTTCAATTTGATCTCTAGACAACTGAACTCTAAATCATATTGTATTCTTTATGTAAGAGGTTACCCTTTCTGCAATGCCAATAAAAATCATTAGAACATTTATAAGAACATTTGTGAATATATTATTTTAATTAAATGGTATTATTCCTATAATGGCTTTTTAACTGAGAACTGTTTTAACTGTTCTAAAACTCTTTATTAACTTTTTAACTGTTTATTATGTAAAGATGCTGGTTTTCCTCCCCAGCAGAATTCTAAACCCATTTCAAGGAAGTTCTGGAATGAAAAAGAATTACGAGGCAATTTAGACTTAAAGGGTAGGATTAGAAGCAACATCCTCTCATAAGTATCTTTCAAGGATCAGAAGTAAATTTTATAACCTTTTTTCTGCCATTCTTCAAATTCAATATGGGTGCAGAAAAATTATATTTTATGACTTGTAAAAATATGTGGTTATTTCCCATCATAATCTAGTTTTAAAGTCTTAAATAAGAATTCCAATTTAAAATATATTTTTTAATAATATTTACTCAAGGTTGCACTATTTTGGGTAGCTGCTTTCATGTGCTATTTACCTGAGTATTGTAATATAGATTTTTTTTGTTTCATTTTTCTCTTTTATTTTTAAATTAGCGAAAGAACAGTCCCTTGGCCTTGGTGTTAGGCAAAAGCAGCGTACTTCAGTGGATATACTTCCAGTAGAAATGAAAGTTTCAATCCCACTGGAACCCTCCTGTCTCACCCAAACAAAACCTATGAAGGAGTTTTGGTAAGCAGTGTTGCTACAACTAAGTTCAACTTATCAGTGCATGCTCTTCTTAAGTTAATTATTGTTATTATTACTTGGTGAGGACTTGGTGAGTAATAGACCAATTATTGCAGAAATTACTGTAATTTATTTTCACTTTAAAAATATTTCTGACTAAGCCAGTGCTTACTTTTTCACTTAGGCCTAGAGGGCTTTTCAAAATACTGTACATATTCAAACAGGCTTGTGGTAAAGAAAGGTGTTGGAAAGTCATTTTTTCTCAAAGATAAACATATCTAGTTCTCTTAATTTCTTCTCATGGGACATAGTTTCCTCTTATTCTTCTTAATTTCTGTATCTGTTTTGTTTCCTCTGAATCTTTGATAAAAACAAATGCCCAGAAACTCAATACAGAATGCTGTATAGTAGAACTATTTATTTATGTGTATGCCGCCTTTATTAATTTTACAAATAACTCAAGGCAGCAAACATACCAAATGCCCTTTTCTCCTCCTAGTTTCCTCAAAACAAGAAAGAGACTTGGCCCAAAATCACCCAGCTGGCTTTCATGGCTGCAGTAAGACCTGAAATCACCGTCTCCCACTTTCTAGTGCCTTAACCAGATTGGCTTTCTGTGATTTGCAAGCTAAACTTCTGTTGATACAATCAAGATTAGATCTGCCTTTTAGCAATCATGCTGGGCTGCTAATTCATATCAGCAGGGTGATCATCTATTGTTCCCATGTAGATAGCTGGAGTAATATCTCCACAATTATTTAATCTCATCCCTACAAGACAGTAAGCATCATAAACCAATTAATCTTACCAAATATTCATTTTTTATCACCACAGTAGGAAAACATCAAGTATTAATTCTCTTTACTTTGTCCTTTGCAGCTAACAGTTGCATCCATTCTGTTGTTCAAGGCTTCTGAAGGTGCTGTTGTTCATCCTAGTCTTCTGCAAAGGCCTAAAAATATTATAGAGCCTCAGGGATGAAGAATATGTATTTACATATCTTGTTTCTGGTCCACTGTTGTTAAAAAAACCCTTTTCTGGTCATTGAAATCCACTGGGTCTACTCTTTTCTTTGATTCTCTTATGGAGAGTGGCTTTCTCTGACAGCTTCAGTTGCAAAGCTTCATTTGTTTGGCTTCAAAATCTGTTCTCAACAAACAGAAGTTGATTATCTTACTATTAGATAGATGAGCAAACAGAATCTGATATAGTCCTTTTAATTAAGAACCACAAAATCATATATGCTACAAATCTGTGCTAGATTTTTAGACAGCTGCAAAAATACATCACACATATTGTAATTCATAATAACTTCCTGCTCATATCCATTTATCTTCATCTTTACTTCATACCCTTAGAAAAGTTTTTGTTTCTTTTTGTCCTCATCTCAGATTAGCCAAGAGTTCACTATCATTTTATAGGAAAAGTTTCCCAGATTCCTGAACTCCATTAACAATCTATTTTTAGTTTTTGCTCAGTGAACTTTTTTTTCTGCAATATTTGCTGCAGCCTATACTTACCAAGAAGCAATAATTCACAATAAGCAATGTGCAGTTTTCTGGCTATGCATCTTGCAGGAAAAGTGCTGATCATGACTCAAACCCATACTCAGATTCTGTTTGCTCATCTATCTAATAGTAAGATAATCAACTTCTGTTTGTTGTTCCTGGTCATTTGTTTTTGAGCAAATTATTTGGAAAGTATTTTATGTTAATCAGCTTTAGTCAAAAATGGATAGAGGTCTTTGAAGTTAAGCCTTTGTTTTTATTAATATTATATAAACATAATGCTTATTATCATTTTAATATATATGTAGAACACACATTCAATAAGATTAATTTATAACGTTGCATTTTGGACTTTTTTAGGGATGACATAGAAAAAGCTAAGTTAACAGGAGACTGGAAGGAAATCTATGACTTTTATTCAAAAACATTTGATTCTTTTCCAGAAGTTAATACTGCATTTAAGGTAAAAACGGCAATTCTTTCACTGCTTTTTCTTTTCTTTTCTTTTCCAGTTTGTGACTTAAAAACAGTAATTACCAATAGTGAAAAATGTGGGTTACCAGTAATAATATTATGTAATTAAAACCAAATAAATTAAAATAGGAAATGGATAGATTAAAGAAAAAAATGACTTTTTAAAAGAAATCAATACCATAAAACACATTATTTTTATGTTGTTTCAAAGTCGTTTTCTCAATTGAAGTTTTGTGTTTTTGGAAATGTATATTCTGTAAATATTATGAAAATCACAGCCGTATCTGTAAATAAATGAAAACCAGTAAGTATGAACTCCAGAAAGAAAAATATAGGTGGAGCATATTCATAATACAAGTTGAAAGTTTAGCATTTTCAGAGCCACAATATACATCTATTCAGGAGGCAAGAATCTTAACCTTGCCACTGTCCCCTGACATATTTCCAGATGATCACACTGAAGGAGTTAGTGGAAGTCTTGGAGAGTTCCTGCTTAAAGGTAGAAATTTTGACTGCTGGGACGTCACCCTGAACTGGTGCACTTCAGAAACTGGTCACCCAGTTGCAGTCCTACCTGGACCTTACACATCTCAGTAACTTACATGTCAAGTGAGATTATTGCAACATGCTTTATGTGGGTCTGTCTTTAGAGGCAACCCTGAATTTTAGTACAAAATACATAATGTAGACTGAATGGTCAATTCCATCATGGCAAGTGACACCCATTTTGAGATTGCTGTAGATTTCTAGGCAAAATTCAAAGTGCCGGTCATCACACTTAAAGCCCTACAAGGGCTTTATATCAGGCAAGCCTTACCAGAATGGGATCTGTCTCCCTAAAGTGATGTTCAAAAAAGAGTGGAATCTCCTCTATCATCTGCCATCTTGTCCATATATGTGATATGGACAAGATGGCAGGAGTTCTTGGTTATTGCCAATTTAGGATAACTGTTCTTCCCAGAAACACACATAACTCCCCTTCTTCAGTCTTTTCAAAAAAACAGCAATTTTATTTAATCGTATCTTTGGGCAAAGCTGAATTGAGGTGCTACAATGTTGTTCATTTGTTTTTTCAGTGTAAACTTTATTACATTAGTTTTTAAGTCTATTGCCTCATTGTTTGCTGCCCAAAATTCCATTAAGTGAATAAAAACATTTAATTATAAGGTTTAAAAAAATAAATAATACTATTCCAAGAATTATAGTTGTAACACAAGTTGAAAATACATTACAGAAGGTTATCTCATGTTTATTATTTCAATTTGCAGAAATGTACTGAAACTCCTTTTAATTCCATTGAAGATTGTGGAATTGATGCTAAATATGTGAATGAAGTTTATGATACCTTACTTCAAGCTGTAAGTCAACTACTGTTTGCTTTCTGCTTTGTAATCTTGTACTGAATACTATAATATTTTTATATTACAGTTCATTTTTTTCCAGTTATTATTTTAGATATTGGATAGCTTTTGAATGTATACAGTAGTTGTAAGCGTCAATATTTCTAAAGTTCACTTTAATAATTACCAGGATTTATAATCCTGATAATTTCAATTAGGCAAATTTCAATTTGCCTAATTTGTTTTTAAAGTATAACTGAAAAGATGGTTGTATGATGCTGTAAACAAGAGAGAGTTTTGTTTTTAATGGTTATTAAATCTAAACTTAAGGTATACAGATAAGTATTACATGAATGTCCCTACTCTGTCTGGAATATCTTTTTGCCTTTGAAATAATCACTGCAGAACACTATAAATAATAAGTGCTAATTTTATTTTTATATGTTGTAGTGTAATGTTATTTTCAAAAACAAATCATTTAACTTAATTGCATAATTTAATCTGCCCACATAAACCTGAATGAACCATGAAATAAGTTTATATGAGAAAGATAGTGACAATATGAATTTCATTTTAATCAGAGAACGGTAACATTCCAATAACAACTGTACAGCATTGTATCATAGCTAACATATCTAAATAATATTTTCAAACTGAAATGTTTCTGAATTTTAATTAATTTCCACATCCCAAAATTGTTATAGATACTGCCGGTATTTAGTTGCAGACTATTTATCTCTAAGGGCTGGAAGAAATATTGCTTCCTTTTGGGTCTGTGAAATTCTCCATAAATGGACAGAGATACAAATGTTTTATTTGAGATAATTTCTGTAAAAAATTGCATGGGAAAATGAAAAATTATCATCTCTTGAAAGTGGTTGGTAGGGATTATATGTTTTATGTATTTATTTTAAAAAGAACTGTACGTGCTAATTCACAATGCTTTGTGAATTCTCTCCCTCTTTCAGCTTCTTTCCAAATAGTCACATGGCTACAGAACATGATCAATGTTGCATGTTCGTTTCTAAAAAGAAGCTGCAAAATAGAGAAAAGAAAAATAATATGTTGATATAAAATATTGAATGAAAATATCAACTGTTGGCTTAAGTTTTTGCTAGCACAAAAGAATAAAGAAAAACATTTTATATGCAAGAATAAAAATCACATTTATATATACTTATGTAGAAAGTGCACTAGTACATATTGAAGAATTTATGAGAAAATACTCATCTGTTTACATGATAAAATAAATCATACACTATCTTCTTCAGCACTAAATTATTGTTCATAAGTTAGACACTGAAAATTAGTTGCAACTCTTTTTACAATGCTCTCTGTACTTTGAGAGAAAAAGAGGAAATAAGAAAGCAGGGGGGGGGAAAGATTTCTAGCACATAAATACCAAGCAGGCAAAATTCTTTTGAAATATTTGATGAGATTTCTATTTATTAAGTTTATAGTAAAATCAAATCTTTGGATTGAGCCAGTTTGATTTTTAAAAAGGCATTGTGCACCTCCACAAAAAAGCCAAATGTATTCACTCCATTTATGTGTTTGACATTATAATGCAATTTAGAAAGACAGTTTTGAAATCTGATTTAATTTGGAGATTCAATCTAATTATATCCCCAAATCTCTGAATCACATATTTGTATAGCCCTAAACTCTAGACCCAATAATAAAACACAAAAATAATAAAAAATATTATCATGCATGAAAATAAACATGATCTATCTCGTAAATACTTAAGGATAAGACCTAATGTTTGTGAAGTTTTATATTCATAGCAATATAGGGTATATAAAATCTAGAAAGATAATAATTAGTTTGAGAGGAAGATGCTAAAGTGATCAACAAATGTATTGTTGAGTTACAGCCATTTTACCTACCTACATAAGAGTGGAGAAATTTTGAGTAGTCGCTGCCACCCAGCTTCAAAAGTATATACTATTAGAATGTAACATTTGAAATTATTCTCTTTGGATATTAAATACTTTAGTGATTTATAGATATGAGGAACATTTAAAAGTAACATTCCACTAACAATTGTTTACTCCTTAAGAGTGTGTAGAAAGCTATGGTTATTTTTAAATTGTAATATTTAATAGCTTAGTAAGTGCAATTCAGAGAAATAGGTATGACTAAAGTCCTATTCATCTATATCATGGAATAAAGTAAAATATATGACTAAATGTGCAGAGGTTGTGCTTCCCATTGCTCACAGTCCATTAATTTAAATGTCATTTAGTCTTACATGTTCTAGCTTTGCCACCAAAAACATAAACAGTCTGAAAAAACATCTGTAAATTCTAAAAAGATAAATTACTCTCTCCATCAGAGGAAAATACACTTTTCCTTTAGTCATAACTTTCAGTATTATGATTTAGTACAGGGGTGTCAAACTCAAGACCCGTGGGTTGCATCCAGCCCGCGGAGTGCTTAGCCCTGGCCCTTAGAGCTGCCCTGGAAACAGTGAAGGACCAATCTGCTGTTGTCTCTGCCAGTGAAAATGAAGCTCAGGAGGGCCATAGGCCCACCCTGGCCACGTCCCCACACCCACCACGGTCAAACGCATCCCTGATGTAGCCCTGAATGAAATTGAGTTTGACACCCCTGATTTAGTATGTTATTGGCTATTGCGTAATTAAGTGATACCATAATGAAATTGGTGTCTTACAATGAAATATTTTTCCTGAAATAAATCTAGAAATGGAAAATAGACATTTTGTAAAGTTTTAGTCATAAGGGGATTTTTCCATTACAATAAAAGCTGTTATTTTTTTAAAACTGGAATCTATCATCCATCCATCCATCCATCTAGCTAGCAATCAATCAATCAATCAGTCAATCATCTTTTTTTCATGCTGACCTACCTACCTACCTATTTTTATACGTGTGTGTGTGTATTATCATCATCAGTCTGAGAAGTAACATTTGAACATGGTTATAGCTATTTAAACGATTGCATGAAAGATCACCAATTGGTAATTTTGAAAAAAGTTACACTTTGAGGTTCCTTCTGCATTTCAGAATTATGCTTTAAAAATATATTGTATTTTATGTAAATGTTTTTAAATTTTAATTTTTACAATTGTGATCTGACCACTTCATAATAATAATTGTTTCAACTGGTCTTTTGATAAAAATCTATTTGGGTTGTTATTTCACTCCTTTTTCATTTGTTCTAGCCTCAAGATATCCAGAAGTGTGTCCTAAAAGGAATAATTAACGGTTTATTGCATGAATGGAAAGGGTAAATACAACTAATTTTTATATATGTCTATAACATATGACATTTCAATTTCCACAGAATTTGAATTTTAAATACATAACTTACTAGACCTTAGAGCCAGTTTAATGCAGTGGTTAAGGTGCTGGCCTAAGGAGAATGTAAGTTCTACACAATCCAACTTTAGGCATGAAAATCCTCTAGGTGACTGTGGGCCAGTCTTACAAAACCCTGCTCATGGGGTTGTTGTGGGACAAGAAGAGGAAGGAGTGAGTTGAACTGAGTAGTTACATTGTTGATCTTACAATTTTTGCAATAAGTCTATTAGCAGAGATCAATATTAGGTCTCTGTACAAAATTGTGGCATATTTCTATTCTCTGCATTTCACAATTTACAAGTTTATTAATATATAATTTTAAAATGTGAGTTTGATAAATAAAAACTCACATGAACAAATGCAAAATATTATCTCTTTCTGATGAAAAGTCTCATTCTATTTTATAGCTCCAGTTACATATAACTAGAGATAATTTTGTCACATAATTGGAGATTATTAATGTCTATGTGGTATGTCTTTATAGTTATTCTTAAACATTTATGCATAGTCTAGCTAGTATAAAATAGCTGTAATTCCACTTAAATACAGTTGAGCATGCATTCACACACTTAGATTGTGCCTTTCATTTTTCACTTATTAATTTTCTTTCAGGCCACAAACAAAAGATGATATCAGAGCATATTTTGTTCTTCTACAGGTAAGGGGGGGAGTATTTATTCAGGGGTCTTTGTATGCCAACTACTGTTGCAAGTCATATTATTTTACCTAACACTCATTATGCCAGTCCTTGTCATGCACTGAGGAAATCAGGAGATTCAGGCAGTTCAAATGAATATAAAGATTTATTGCAAACTTAAGGTCCCTACAAGAATCTGAACTTCTAACAGTCAGGGAAATTAGTGGGAAGTAGAAGCCTCCCTTCCCTGTAGCCTCTGAAGTGCAAAAAACTGGCCATAAGGGCAAACCAGAAGTTCAGGAATGGACTTCTGGTTTGCTCTTAAGGCAGGTTTTAGCCCTCAGGAGCATTCAGGAGGCTTCCCTGAAGGCTCTGGAGGACAAAAAAAGCACACTACGAGCAACCCAGAAGTGACTTGCTGTATTCAGTGTATATGACTGCTGTAAAAAATGCTGTATTCAGCATTGTATAAGACACACTCAGATTTTCACCCTCTTTTTTGAGGGAAAAAGATGCATCTTATGCTCCGAAAAATGCAGTAATCACTGACAGAATCATACAGTACTCCATCTATTTTCAATGCAAAGGAAAAGGCAGCCTTTTCACTTCTAGGTGTCTTGCATGGTTACTTCACTAAATTGAACTCATTGATGAAGTCACCAGGAGTCAGAGGAAATGTTACTTTTTAAAAGAAAAATAATCATAAAACAATCCATGTGTTGCTCCATAATGAGAAAAATCCACAGTTGAGGTATACTTTATCAGAACCAATCAAAATACCTTACACTTATTTCAGTAATATTATTATAATTTGGAGACAGATAGTTTATTCTGTTTTTTTTTTTTACAATATACTAATGAAGTGTTTTTAATCTTTTTCAGAATCCTCTGTTTAGTAACACAACAACATATGTTATTTTTGCTCACTTGCTAAGACAGATTGCTGCTTTACCCGAAGACAATCATCACTACCTAATTCACTGGTTTAAGAAGTAAGGCTATTTTCTGTTGTTTAAAATTATGGGGTTTATGTTTTCAGTTATTATAAGTGGTTATTATTTATGCATGGTAGTCAAAATTCCCTGAAGTATTCACAACAATTGAAGAAAATCTTACTAAGACTTATAAACTCCATATTTTATATCAATTAAACTTTATTCATTATTACAACAAAAACTGCCCTGAATGACCTTGACTTTCTCAAAGTACTAGACAAGGAAATTCTGTGCCTAAACCAAAATGTGAAACCCACTGATTTCAATGACATAAATTCACCAATTTATAGATATAGTTACCTAGTTACAACTACATGCTGAATTGGCAACAGTGAGTTAGAAAAAGTAACTTATCTTTCATAGAAAGAGTTAATAATTCTGCTGAATACATTTTCTCTAGAATATTTATATTCCTCAGGAATGTTTTGTAGAAACATTTTGTGGACTGTTATTAAGATGTAAGAACTATGAATTTTGTTAGCACTCATGCTATTATAAAACCAATATTAATATATTTTATAGGATGTCACTGAAGCGAATCAAGCAAATTATAGATAGAATCATACAATTTATTTCTTTGCGTCTGTTTCCGGCAAAACCTGAAGATTTGCCTCCTATGGAGAAGTGTACCTGGTGGATTCCATCAGCAACCAAAGTTTTGTCTTTATTTAGTAAGTTTGTTTAGATGCAATTACTATTTTATGAATTTTCATAGCTATAAGGCATTAAATCATCACAAATTACGTCAGTATGAAATTAGTCTTTTTCTCTTTAAACCAATAATAGCATAATAGCAGAAAACTTTTAAATGGAACATGTATGTACAGTCTTTATATGGTACAGTACTTTATAATTATTTTAGCCACTTTTAAGAGAAAATATTTAAAGGTTTCCACATTATAATAATAGTAATATTTCTAATGGCTTGGAAGATTTGTGATTACAGCTATTATAAATAATGCCATTGTACATTAATATATTACAGCTATGATATTGTTGCAGTTATCCAAATATATAAAAATGAGACTTAAAAAAAAATATGCTGCAGTAGCTTAAGTGTTCATCTTTACCAACATTTTTAAAAGATCAGAATTACATACAATAGTCCTTAACCAATTTCATTGTAATTTTTACAATGACAATAAAAATTATTATTATTATTATTAACTTACAACTATTCATTTAGTGACTGTTTGAAGTTACAACATTGCAACATCCCCATGATCAAAATTCAGGTGCTTGGCAATTACAATATATTTATAGCAGTTGCAATGTCATGGCACCACTATTTGTAACCTCATCTGGCTTCCAACAAACAAAATCGCTGTGGGAAATGCTTAACAGCTATGGCAAAAAAAAGTCATAAAATAAGACCACCTCTCCTAACAAGTTAGCAAAGAAATTTTGGGCTTAGTTGTGATTGTAAACTGAGGACTACCTCTATGTTACCACCAAAAACTATGTAAAGTTTTCTGGTTCTACTCATGCTTTTAAAAGTCTAAACTTATCCCTTCTGTTGGAGAATATTGTTGCATCAAAGAATATTATTGGGTTGTTGTTTTTTGACAAACCTTAATTTCATTTTTAAAGCAAGGTTGCCAAACAATATTACTAATAACTAAATATGTCATTGCAGATGCTTCAAATATTCTAGCTAATTCTTCTCTTATTCCATATACGGATTTTTATAATTCTACGCTAGATCATATTGATCTGATTGAAGATTATCATAACTGGCAGTGTTATGGAAATTCTCATAGGTAAGTGATTATTCCTTTCAAAAGTAAAATAATAGTAATTTTATTTATAAAACAGCTTTATTAGTGTTGCACTGGTTATCAACGTGCACCAGATTATAGTTTCCTTACAATTTTTCTTTAGCTTTTGGTTTGCAAAAAATTCAATGTGTCATTTTCTGACAGCTAAAATGTGCTTTTTTCAAAATAAATTGCATATCCATTCACAACAAAACTGTAAATGTTTTTTTCGGTATTCAGAATCAGTTTATTCTTAGTATTTGGCACACTGAACAATTTTGAAATACAAATGATAAACAATTTTTTTCAAAACAACTTTCCATTAAACTTGGTGTAAAAGCAATGTAGCCTTTCTTGACATTTCAAATTGTCCTCTTTTTGTGTGTAGTTCTCTAAACATTGAACGGAGAGAATTAAATATTAACAATAATTTAATGTTCTTAAAACTTTAAAGTGCTGTGTGGAATGTAAAAAGTATTTCAATTTTTGAGTAGAGGTTAGTTGAAGATCAAATATCCAGGATCATTTTTGTGTGTCATTTATAGCTGTTATAGCTGGCTTTTATATTCTCTATATGGTGTTCTATCACTAAGTTCTTCAGTGCTTTTTGTTAGTCATATCAAGTTATTCTTTAGGCTCTAGATTTTCTCTATCTAATTCGCTTAATGTGTCCTGGACTCATTTATACTTTTCAATGACCACAATTCTGAAACATCAGTCCAATACACATGGAAGGTACTATGCTGGAGAAAAACTGGTTTAATAATTGTTCTTCATCTCCAGAATATCAATATTCATTTAAGGGAGATTTTATTTTATATGTAATTTGTACAGTTACGTTCTCTAAGAGGAGGAGGACAAAGATTGGCAGGATCTCTTTCATAATTATTAAGAGTTTCTTTGGCTCATAGGTAAACATATAGAGATTTCCCAGATATCCATTTTTTCTTCATGGCTTCTAACATGTTTTCAGTGGTTTTTCAATAGGATACAAGTTGCCTCTAACTAGTGTTATTTCAAGTTTCCAAAGTGTAAATGAAGATAAACAGAGACAAAACAGACAGAGAAATAAGCTGTAGAGGAATAGCAACAGCGATAACAAGATTTCCCATGAAAATGAAATGGAAGACTACATTACTCAGTAAATACAGCATTGGAAATCTGTGTCCCTTGAATTAGCTAAACATGTATACGTTATGAATTGCTAAGCAGTTAACTTCTTTTGTAAATTGCTTTTTTAACACAGGTAATCCTCATTTTCCAACAGGTCATTTAGTAACCATTAGAAATTACAATGGTACTGAAAAAAGTGACTTATGACTGTTTTTCACACTTATGGCCATTGCAGCATCCCTATGATCATGTGATCAAAATTCATATGCTTAGCAGCTAATGCATATTTATGATAGTTGCAGTGAACCGGGGTCATATGATCACCTTTTGTGACCTTCTGACATGCAAAGTCAATGAGAAAGCCAGATTCATTTAACAACTGTGCTACTAACTTAACAACTGCAGTAATTCAATTAACAGCTGTGGCAATAAAGGTCATAAAATGGGGCAAAACTCAATTAACTGTCTCGTTTAGCAACAGAATCATTTAGCAATTGTGATCGTAAGTCAAAGATTATCTATATTTACCTATAGCAAATCAGTTTATTGTCTTTATATATTACTTCCATTAGTTTCTTTCAGTATAAATATATACACATGCATGTAATATTTTGTCATTTAGGTTTTCCTTCTGTCAATATCCATTCATTATTTCTATAGCAGCAAAAAAAATTATAATTCAAAAAGATTCAGAACAACAAATGATAAATATTGCACGGGTAAGCATTCTTATTTATTAAATCAATTGTGCATTAAAATTGAAATAATGCCATTTTAGATATTTTGTATTCAGTTTCTTCTTTTTTAACTATATTTAGATTTCTGATATGATACAGTTTAAGTTATGCTTTAAGTTAACCTCAGAGTTGCTCGGAGTTGGGCAACAGATATATTTAATAAATTATTATCTACAAAAATGTATTAGGGATGGTTTACTCTCTGTATAGAGGGGTGGGAACCCTTCCAGGTATCTTGCAATTTGAAATTATATCTGCTGCTTATTTGCTGACCTAATTCCTAATAAAGCCAACAAGTATGATGAAACACTTGTAATATCAAAGAGGGAAGATATTTATCTAAAATAATTATGGAACAAACTGTAAAGGATTATGTTCTTTTTAAATGCCAGGTTGGAATGACTTTACAGGTGCTAGAATTGTACTTTTACATGTACAGCTCGATGTAACTATTCTTCACATCAGTGTCCCTCTTTCCTACAGTGTATTATAAGATATGTGGGCGTAAGGATTGTAAGGAGGAGTTAATTGCTAGAAAATTCTGAAAGCTAAGTGTGGAGCATATTTTTAATTTCTGTATCAGTATTATAATTGCTGTAAAAACTATCCACAGAAGAAAGATGCCTACATTTATGAATGTATGAATGCATACATTTATTGTTATTTGGTAATATTTATGTTTCTATATCAAAAATTATTCCAATCAAATCTTATTGCTTAACTTAACATTGCATTTGATATACCTTTTCTATATCTTTATTAACTTTGTAGATTTGATAGAGTATTAGCAATCCATATTTAAGGTCAGGTAGAAGCATGTATAATTGGCATTCATATTAGATATTTAGGTTGCAAAAATTAGTTTACAGTATCATAGTGTCTTTCATAATTCATAGAGGACTGTTTATAACCATTATTTTTTCCCCCTTCCACAACCTCTTTGGATTTGGAGCAGCAAAGCCTTGTTGATAAAGTATCTCGGAGGCAGAGACCTGATATGAATATGCTATTCCTAAATGTGAAAGTGAGAAGAATGCACCTAGTTAGTGATTCATTGGATGAGGTATGCAAAATGGTTTCTGTAAAAACTGTTGAAAGAGACAGTCTGATGGGTTCAGATTGATATCCTTGCCATATCCATACATCGTTTTGATTTGTCCACAGTTCCTAGTTCAGATGAATTGGTCAATTATGATGAGGACAGAAAGTAAATGATGGAGAAGAGACCATGTAAATCACAGTGTCATAGAATCCAAAGGGCACTTCAGGACATACTGTCCAACTCTATGCCAAATGCAGAGTTTCAAATTAAAGCATCCTCAGGAAATGGCTGTCTAGCTTCTGCGTGAGCAGATCCAGAGAAGGGAAAATCATTACCTTCCCTGGGAATTCAACTTTCTTTAAATCACTTTCTTTATTAGGATTTTTATCTTAAAGTTCAACCAAAATCTGCCTTCCAATAATATTATGTCACATGGATGAAATAATGGAGAACAAGCTCTTTTTTCCCCCCATGATATTTGTTCAGGTACTTGATGAGCGCAAATATATCCATGCTATCTTTCTTAAAGTTAAACATACCTATTCCATTATTCTCTTTGTAAGGCTATTTTCAATCTATTAAACATCTATTTTAATTTTTCTGCATATTTTTACAATAGGTAAAAGAGGTGGTATATGAGTTGTGCTGAACAAAATAAAACTATTATTTCTACTAATAGAAATAGAAATTGTATAGAAAGGTTAATGACACCCCTAATAGCTGAATCTTCTAAGACAAAAATTTGTTTTTCTTTACATTTGAGTGTTAGTTTATATTGTAAATGTTGCATTTATATTCCCTGTTCTCCAAATGTTCAAATAGTGTTATTATCTTATTTCATTTTATAAGATGATAGTTTTTAACTATTCACTGTTTTGTTTTCAATAGCTCACAAGGAAGCGAGCGGATTTAAAAAAGAAATTAAAAGTTACATTTGTAGGAGAAGCTGGTCTTGACATGGGTGGCCTAACAAAAGAATGGTTTCTTCTTTTAATTAGGCAAATTTTTCAGCCAGACTATGGTGAGTTTTTAAGTTCTACTTAATGTTTAACCAAATAAGATAAAAATTAATGAATCCAAATTTGTTTGTTTGTGACAAAGTTTTAAACAAAGACCTTTAGGCAGTGGTGAAATTCATTTTTTTACTACCAGTTCTGTGGGTGTAGCTTGGTGGGTGGGGCAGGGGAAGGATACTGCAAAATCTGCATTCCTACTCCACACTGGGGCCAGCCAGAGGTGGTATTTGCCAGTTCTCCAAACTACTCAAAATTTCTACTACCAGTTCTCCAGAACCTGTCAGGACCTGCCTTTAGGTCACCTAATTGCTTGTCAATCTGTTGCACACTTGGATCATTTGTGATAGGTTTAACCTGTGTTTCCTCCAGCTGATCTTCCAGTTTTGTTATATTTCAGTATTTGAAATAAAACTAGTAATGCAATTTATGAATAGAGAAATTATTTTCTTACTGTAATGATATAGGTATACATTTATTTAAAACCATTACTTGAACATCTTTGAGAGATGAGAATGAAAAATTTAGACATAGTTAACAGTATCTTTTGAGAACAGTAATAGAATTTTATTATAAAAACATTTATTCTCTCCTACAGGGATGTTTACATACCACAAAGATTCTTACTGTCATTGGTTTAGTAGTTTGAACTGTGATAATTATTCTGAATTCCGATTGGTTGGAGCTGTATCCTTTTCTGTCCACTAGAAGGTGCTGTATACACATAATAAGCTTCTTTGCATTTTTAATGTATTTTTATATTAATAACATACATTTGACTGTATTTATATATTTATGTACAGTGGAGACGAACAGTAGTTATTATAGAAAGATTGTTTATTTTCATATTTGACAGAATGGTTCAAATATGAAAATTAATAATTTATTTCAACAGAATTAGTTGCTTTTCACTGTCACAACTTATTAATAAAGGAAGATTGTATCACTGGCACAAATTAATATGTTCAAATAGAAGAGTTCTAGATTCAGTATTAAGTCATGATGTCCACATTCCAGATCCAAATACTTTTAAAAAGTTGTTTGCAGGGCTTGAGAATTATAGAACTAATACATATTAGGTAGTCCTCATTTAGCAGCCACAATTGGGAACAGCCCACTCTGTCATTAAACAGAGCAATTACTAAATGAATCTGCAACTGTGCTTATGATCTTACTTCAATTTTTCTTTGTTTTACAGACCTTTAAAGGTTGTAAATGAGAGGATTGATCACAAAGTTACTTTTCCATCTCTGTTGCAGCTGCAAAAAGTCATTAAATAAATGACCTTTTGTTTATAATTTGCTTGAAATGTCTTAATTTAAGAGTGCAAAAAATAAGGATCATATGTTAAAATCCCATTTTAAAAAATTATGATTTCACATACAAAAAGGGATGCCACCCTCTTCAGTGCCACATGTTGACTTGACATGATGGGGACTGAACTTGGTCGCAAAAAATAAAACCTCACTGAGGAGGACTTTTTTGCATAAAATTTAAATTTGCATGGTTGTAATGCTGATATGTCAATATAATAGCCAAAAATGTATTTTTAAAGCAGTTGTTTAAGTGCAATAGATTACACACTTTGAGTCAATCTTGGCTCCCGGAGACTGTCTGGACAAGTCCCTGCAGTTTTCTTTGTAGCATTTTCAGAAATGGTTTTGCAATTGCCTTTTTTATTTGTGGGCTGAGAAATGTGACTGGCTCAAAATCATGCAGCTGGCTTTGTAACTAAAGTGGAACTACAACTCACAGTCTCCCTGTTTCTAATCTAATCACTGTGGCAAACTGGCCCAGAGATTGCATATCTGTATTAACAAATAATATTTAATTGTTTAATACTCTTAATTATGAGTAATTCTTTCTCCCATAAAATGCCTATCCACATATGGTATATGTAAGCAGATAATCTTTAATTTGGAGTATGTCAACATCCTAAAATAGCTACTTATCTTGATTTTCCAATCACTGATCAATTAAAATTTTCACTGCTTAAAAAGATACAATTTTTTTAAAAAAAAATTCTATTTGTTACATATTTATGCTGCTAATCATTGTCGAGCAACTCTGGGCTGCTTACCACATCATAAAACTGCAATACAAAACAATTACAATGTTAACATGTTAAAAACATGAATCATTAACCAAAAAACTGGATAAGAAAGGAAGCAATACATAAACAGAGGGGAAGTGGGATCTTCTTCTTAGCCACCTCCAGCGTGGGCCCCAAGCCAATCAGAAGATTTAGGTTTTCAGGCATTTTCTGAAGGCAAGAGGGTAGGGCATATCTCCCCTCAAGTAACACAGTGTTCCACAGGGACGGGGCAGGGAACCATGGCAGAAAGGGCTCTTTTTCTAAACCCCACCAACTAAAATTCCTTTCTTGACTGCATCCGTAGCATGCTCCCTCTGCCAGAGCAAGTGGACCAGGCCAATCTCATTGGGGTGAGGCAGACTCTCAGGTAGCCTTGATCCTTTGCCATAAAAACTTTTGAGGTAAGAACCAACATCTTGAATTAGATGTGTTACATGGACCATTCCTAGGGGCTCCTAAAACTGCCTGCAATTGTATTCTATGCCAGCTGTAGCTTTTGAATGCTCTTCAAGGATAACCCCATGTATAGTACATTGCAGTAGTCCAAACACGAGATGACCAGCCCATGAATGAAAAGCACATTTCAGCTTTATTTATATTTTCTTTATTTTGTTTACATCTTAAGTTTTATTTACTCTGCTTTCAGCCATTTTGCAGTTATTACATTTTCAGTGACTGAAATTTGACTGATAGTATGCCCTAAGATGAGAATATGATTTTAAACTTAACATTCATCATCCAGCTTATGGGACTAGCTGTCTATAATAGTATCACACTGGATATTCGATTTCCACTGTGCTGTTACAAAAAATTACTTAGTCCTCCCATTGTGCCATGTGACCTGAATACACCTGTAGGAATTGGTAATGTTACTATTGATGACCTGTGTCGGGTTATGCCGGTAGGTATAAGAGTTATTTTGAAATGTCAACTTTTTTTTCAATACAGTGTTGGTGGTTTGACTGCATTGTGTTTATAGAGCAGTAAATATTATTTGTACTTTATAAAGTTCCTGTTCATCATTAGCAGATTCATATATTATTATGACACCATAAAGCCCAGAAATAGCATATATTTTACATCAGTGATAACAGGTAATGCTGTTCCCTCTGCTTTGTTTATACTGTGTGTGTTGGTGTTATACTTGCTGTAAAGGGTATGTACATTGTTAGCCATATCTGCAAAGTTTGTAGTTCTAAATCAAATAGTCATTTCTATTTCTGGTACATGATTAAAATTATTCATTTTAACAAATACAGCACTATTGTAAATAAGCACAACATGCAATCTTTGAAAAAGAAACTCAGTTGTAAGTTACTTTAGGACAGGGGTGTCAAACTTGAGGCGTCACAGCAGCATAACGTGATGTATCACGATTTTTCCACCCTCTCCCCTTCGCTAAACCGAGCATGCACGTGGGCAGTGCGTGATGCGAGTTTGTTACTCCTGCTTTAGGATGGACTCAAATACTATTCACATGAACAATTACCCTAATGTTCATAACTGATACATATTTATAAAGGGGAATAGAACTCAAGGTTGACATGAGAGGTCCTTGGTGCTCTCTGAGCTTGCTTGTTGTCTTGCAGACGTTTCATTATCTAACTACGTTCCCTAACTACCTACTTCCAATTAGATGGACATATTTATCAACAAATTAAAGGGACACCTATTTCAGGACTTATAGCAGAGGTCATCATGCAACATCTAGAAGCCATAACACTTCCACAAATACCACCAAAAAGATTGATCAAATATGTAGATGACACCTTCACCATAATTTTAAAAAAGGACCAATTAGAGAATACCCACAGAACCATCAACAACATTTTTAAAGGAATCCAGTTTACTAGAGAAGACGAAAGCAACTCGCTATACTTTCTGGACATCCTATTCTTTAAGTTCTTTCTCTAAATTCTTTAATTTCACAATATATAAACAGACTTAACCATAGTTTCAATTGGAAAATGTGACCACTCTAGAGCAAGCCAAGACCAAAAATGCCAGGGGATTTCTAGAAGCCTTGCACTCTGCCAAATCAGCCATCAGTAGACACATAGACATGAACAACATCTATAGACTATGCAAAAGAGACTATCACCATACCCAGCCCAAAAATGGAACAAAAAGACCCAAGTATCTCTCCACCAGCAATCAGCACTCAGATCACATAGGTCAGGGGTCTGCAAAGTCGGCTCTTTTAAGACTGGTGGACTTCAACTTCCAGAATTCCCCAGCCAGCTATGCTGGCTGGGAAACTCTGGGAGTTGAAGTCCACCAGTCTTAAAAGAGCCGACTTTGCAGACCCCTGACATAGGTTAACTTAAAGGTTAACATCAGAAAACAATCAAGTAAACAATATCCCCAATCAAGAAACTGCCAAAGAAGCCAACATCAAACAGCCCAACCAAAGAATCTCTAAAACCACCCCACCAACCCAGGGCAAGTCACCAGAATATAAACTGACAGCAAACTACACTCCTCACTAACATTGATGATGGTTTGAGTAATGAAATGTCTGCAAAAAAGCTCAGAAAGCATCAAGGACCTCTCATGATATATATTTTATCTAGAAATGTCTTCAAATAACTACCAGTATATATTTGCAACTGAACCATCAACAAATTACAATTCTAAACTATTTTGTTTCATGTTGAGAAAGTGTCAGGCAATTTAAGATTCTGTGATGTTCAGTTGATGATAGCTCTTCCACACATGTAAGTAGTCATCTGATGTTTTGCCAGAAATTGAACTATTCATATGTTATAACAGGATAATAAAAACATGGGGTTTTTTCCTTTCAGCATAATTCCTGGAGAGGAACTGTGAGCACCTTCAGTAATAGGAGATACATGATTCCATTCTTTTACAGATTAGGGGCCTCTTTGGTAATCAGTTTAGGAATGTTGCACTGGCTCTGAATAAACTCAAGAAATTTGGTGCCTCCAGGATTATACAGTAGTTATTTTAATTGCCTACTAAATTGTCAAAACACAGTATTCTAAATTTCAGATCACATCTATGTAACAATATAAAAATAGCTTTAAAGAAATATGGCCATGAAAGAGTCCACTCTTATTGCCATGTACATGTGTAGGTTCAACACCAAATCCTGTTTTAATGTAATGTCACAAAACAAACCTAACCATTTTTGTTTTTACAGGAACTGAACAAATACCTAAGATCTACTTTCAGTATATTAGGTATCAGAAAAAAAACATTTAGTAATCCAAAAGACTTTTATCATCCACCTCAGAAAAACATTTCCCATTGAGCACATAATGTTCAATTCGGATGATTTGGAATGAAAGGGTTGCCAGTGGTCCATTCCACTACTGTATTTACAGAAAGCTGTTAATGTTTAGAGCTAGCAATTCTGTGCTGCAAAACTGAACAATCACTAAATAGCAGCAATCAGATATAGAATATACTCGTTTTTTACTTTCATCAAATGGCAGTCTAGATCTAAAGCAGCCTCGATCTATAGCAGTGATAGTCAACCTGGTCCCTAGCGCCCACTAGTGGGCATTCCATATTTCATGGTGGGCAGTAGGGGTTTAGTCCGATATTGAAGCACTTTCCGTTTTTTAATTTAATTGACTTCCCTACTTTATAAATCACCATTACTGTGGATTCAGTGGGCAGTTAGAAAATTGGTGGTAGGTATAAAAAGGTTGACTACCCCTGATCTATAGCCTAGCAAAATTATGGTGAACCTTTTTATGGACAGTGCCCAAACCAGAAAGCGCACGCACATGCCAGTGCACCAGAAACCCGATGACCAGTTGGCCAGCACACATCAGAAACCCGACAACCCGCTGGCTAAGCTGGGGTGATGGCGCACATGTCCACAGAGAGGGCTCTGCATGCCACCTCTGACACGCATGCCATAGATTCACCATCACGGGCCTAGCACTCTTAAAATTGTTAGGATTTGGCAGCATTTAAATATGTGAAACAAATTAATTACTATTCTTGATTCTAATAAAAATGCTGCATTTTTAAAGCTCCATAGGAGAAGTCCTATTCTAATGTTTTATGAAAACTGTAATACTTGGGCAACTAGGTCTGGACTGCAAAAACCTTGATGATCAATAAATGGCAGTAGAGTTTAGTTTTCTGTATCTCTTTGTTGCTATCCCATGGTCATCAGGAATTTGTGCAGCCTAGATCTTACAGCTCTGTGTAACTTATATCCTCAAAGAAGTATTAGTTATTAAAAGAAGGACTTTATAGAGAGTTCATTTTTAAAAACAATAAAACATAATGGAAATGTATTTAAATAGGTAATTTGGAACAGAGGTATTTTCATTGGGATTTTTTTTATTATCCCCGTATGATGATGAAGGAAACTGTGTGCATGGGTGATGTTCAAAACTTCCCAGAGTCGCTGGGAGGTGAGCAGCATATAAATTTAATACATTATGGTTCATCACATAATCAGCCAGATGTTTGAACTGGATTTGGCATTTTTATCCACCTGCCAAGACCTACGTAAGGAGAGACTGGCAGATGTTTTATAATATAGAGTAAGTTTCTCCTTTTTTCCTTTTAAAAAACATTGATCCAGAAAGCCTTCACTAACTCATTTGAAAAGGAGAAGCAGTGATGTAAATCATATTTGCTGCAGTCAGGGTGTCATTTGGTATCTGATATGAAATGCTTGCAGCTACTCGGATGATCTCCTACATAACATTTCTGGGATTCATAAGGACAGAAGGACATTCTGTGTATTTTAATTTTCAAAAACTTTTCTTACAGGAATTAGCTCATGGATTAAATGAGCTGCTATCCTATGAAGGGAATGTTGAAGAAGACTTTTATTCAACCTTCCAGGTATAATAATAATAATAAAATCAGAAAGTTTGAGTTGGAAGGAATCTTAACAGGTTATAATTATATATTATATAATTGTGTAATCCATTCCCCTTGCTAAATTCAGGGATCCATTAAATTGTTCCCTCCATTATACATTATTATAAATTAGATTAATATTGTTTTGTAAAAAACATCTCTATCATTTCTGACAACAGAAGCATTCAATTAGTTTAAGAATAAAGATGGAAGTGAAAACCGTAGTTCAAAATATACTCCCATTGTCCAAAATTCTATATTATCCAAATTTTGTTTTTTCCATCTTCCCAAGCAATTTATTACAATCATTTAGAATATTTTGGCTATTGGTCTTTTTTTAGCTTCTTTCTTTTTAATAAATAATAATAATAATTTATTAATTTATAGACCGCCCCCTCTCCCCCATGGGGACTCGGGGCGGTGCACAGAAATTAAAAAACCAATACCTTGGTAACCAATACCTTGAAGCACACCCGAGAGGCCACAGGCAGCCAGTGCAGCTCATGCAGGAGCGGTGTTACGTGGGAAAACCTAGAGGTTCCCAAAACTGCCCGCGCGGCTGCATTCTGGACTAGCTGCAGTCTTCGGATGCACCTCAAGGGGAGCCCCATGTAGAGAGCATTGCAGTAGTCCAGACAGGATGTCACGAGGGCATGAGTGACTGTGCAAAGGGCATCCCGATCCAATAGGGGACGCAACTGGCGTACCAGGCGAACCTGGTAAAACGCCCTCCTGGCCACGGCTGTCACTTGATCTTCCATGGACAGCCGGGTATCAAGGAGGACGCCCAAGTTGCGTGCCCTATCCACGGGGGCTAGGTGTTCTCCCCCTATGGCCAGCGATGGAACAAACTGGTTGAACAGAGGCGCCGGAAACCACAGCCACTTGGTCTTGGACGGGTTGAGTCTGAGTCTGTTCCTTCCCATCCAGACCCGCACGGCTTCCAGACACTGGGACATCGTTGGGGTGGTTTGGGGTGGATACGTACAGCTGAGTGTTGTCAGCGTACAGATGGTACTCCACCCCAAAACCACGGATGATCTTACCCAGCGGCTTCATGTATGTGTTGAACAGGAGCGGCGAGATGACCGACCCCTGAGGCACCCCACAGGTGAGGGGTTTCGAGGTCGACCTCTGCTCTCCTGCCAACACAAATTGCGACCGACCGGAGAGGTAGGAGGAGAACCACCGTAAAACGGTGCCCCTCACCCCAACCCCTCCAGTCGATGCAATAGGATACCATGGTCGATGGTATCAAAAGCCGCTGAGATATCTAATAGGACCAGGATGGAGGAGCAACCCCCATCTCTGGCCCTCCAGAGATCATCTACCAACGCGACCAATGCCATCTCCGTGCTGTGACCGGGCCGGAAGCCGGACTGGCGCGGGTCCAGATAATTTCCTCCAGGTGACGAGGAAACTGTTGTGCCACCACACTCTCTACAACCTTCGCCAAAAAGGGAAGGTTGGAGACCGGACGATAATTTACTAATAATGCTGGGTCCAGGGAAGGCTTCTTGAGAAGGGGCCTCACCACCGCCTCTTTCAAGACGGTAGGTAAGAACCCCTCACTCAAAGAAGCATTCACAACTTCCTGGAGCCAGCCTCGTGTAACCTCCCAGGATGCCAGTACAAGCCAGGAGGGACACGGGTCCAATAAACGTGATGGCTCTCAGTCGCCTACGTAACCTGTCCATATCTTCGGAAGTAACAGAGTCAAACTCTTCCCATAAAGATGTCTCAAGACCTGCCTCTGACAATCCCTCTAGACCACTTTCGGTGGAGGTCAACTCGCTCTAAATCTGAGCGATTTTATCCTGCAGATACTCTCCAAACTCCTCTGCTCTGCCCTGCAGAGGGGCTTCCTGCGGCCTCTGTTGAAGGACCTTTCTTCATTGCAGCTGGGGCTAGACAGCACATCAGCCAAAATTATTTCAGATTTTATTTTAGTCTGGTTGGCTGCATTGTTTTTAATAATTCCATCTTTCAGTCAACTCTTGAAAGGCATTATAGCCTCTACTTACTGTCCATGTACAACTCAGAACACTTTTTCATGAAATAAATGTTAGTGCAAATACCATTTTAAGAATTGAAAAATAATTGTAGCTACAGCCAAGGAACACCTTGTTTGTGTGTAAATGAGTTTTAATTTCTCTTAGAATTAATAGAAATGTACACATTTACTAAATCTCATATGATCTGACTGAAAGGGTTAACATTCTGACAGAAGTTCTGAGTAACAGATTTTTTCTTCCTACGTAGATACAAGTGGTCCTTGACTTACAACCATTCAATTAGTGGCTACTTGAAGTTACAAAGACATTGAAAAAGGGTCTTATGATTGTTTTTCACACTTACGACCATTATACCATTTCTGTGATCATGTGATAAAAATTTGGATGTTTGGCATGAATTTATAATAGTTCCAGTGTCATGGGATTATATGATCCCCTTTTAACCTTCTGACAAGCAAAATCAATGGGGAAGCCAAATTCACTTAATGTGTTAAGTTAACAACTGCAGAGATTCACATAACAACTATGGCAAGAAAGGTTGTAAAATGGGGCAAAACTTACTTAACAACTGCCTTGATTAGCAATGGAAATTTGGGGGCTCAATTGTAAACCAAGGACTACCTGCATTACATTTATGTCCTACTTTTTCTTAAGGTGCTCAAGAGACACTATGCTTGATGTCCTCTGATTGCTTTTAATCTCCCAGCAACATTGTGAAGGGAAAAAGAATGTTGGCCATAATAATAAACAGGTTTAATTTCCAATGGGGTATTCCAATCTTAGTCTGTCACTGCATCTCACTAGAATATCTTGTTTTATCAGGTTTTTCAAGAGGAATTTGGTGTCATAAAGTGTTATGACTTAAAGCCTGGTGGTGATAAAATACCAGTTACCAATGAAAATAGAAAAGGTATAGTATAATATAATATAAAAGTCATTTGAATTAATTTGAGCTGTTTTCAAAGTTTATTCTGATAATAATACACTAATTTTAAATATTGAATATTATAGTTTCAGATCCACTGCAGTAAACATCTGTGATTAATATTGGCTAAAAGAAAATCTTAACTATTTTCTTTTTCAGAGTATGTGCAGCTTTATGTAGACTTTCTTCTCAATAAATCAATCTACAAACAGTTTTCTGCATTTTATTATGGATTTCACAGTGTCTGTGCTTCCTATGCATTGATGGTAAGAATAAAAAATATTGAACAGAAAAGTAAAATGTGGTATATTTTGGAGAATACCTATACCTATATATAGTCCTTGGCTCATGATGGGTCGCTTAGCGACTATTCGAAGTTTCAAAGGACCCTCCCCTAAGGTACATACAATCTGGTTCTGAAGTTCAGACAGGGAAGTTAGTATACAGCAGTTTGTAGTTGAATGTTCAGCTTAGGAAACCTTGGTTAAATTACTGCTGTAAGAAATATGCTTACAGGGGAAAAATGAAAAGTATGATTTTGTTCAGTGTAGATGTTGTTACTTACTCTTGCTCTAACCAGAACAATTGCCAAAAGAAAGCAAATTGGTGATTAATAATTATAATATATTTATATAACTAAGAAACATAAGATTGTATTTAAGTCTTTAGCAGTGAGTGAAGCTAAATTAGTTTAAATCCAGCATACTGGAGTGTAAAGCTACTGGTAAGATTGCATTGAATAAATTTTTATTATAAGCAACTTCGAATTTGACAAATATTGTATCTTTGTTTAATTAATAATTACTTTATTCATATAACCTGTATTTGAATCCAGTGTTATGAAATATTATATTTAGCCTGAATCTTAATTCAATAATAATTTTTGCTAGTTATCTATATTTTCCTTCTTTTCTCTGTAATATTTCCTGTTGTTAAGCCTGAAATGAAAGATTAAGAAACCTCAAATACTACAAAGAAAATATTCGCCAGTTTGTACAATCCATGTTATTTTGCAGCTGCTTCGTCCTGAAGAAGTTGAAATTCTGGTATGTGGAAGTCCTGAGTTGGATATGCATGCTCTCCAGAAACACACACAGTATGATGGCTATCAGAAAACTGATCTTACTATTCGGTATTTTTTTTTCTTTAGCTCTTTAATAGAAAATATAGAAATTGATTTTGAGTTGGAACTGACACTGTTTTGTATAAAATTTAGGAATTTCTGGGAAGTAGTACTCGAATTTCCTCTTGAACTTCAAAAAAAGCTCCTACATTTTGCTACAGGAAGTGACAGAGTACCCGTAGGAGGAATGGGAGACCTTAGTTTTAAAATTTCAAAGAGTGAAGCATCCACAAACTGGTAAAAACTTTGGCTTATACTGTTTTTATTCTGGCTCATAATCAGACATTACAGAATGAAATCAATGCATGTAAGCCTGTGAGTGAGTCATTGAAAGTGTTGCTTGCTTACTGTCTATCTGGACATCTAAAAGTAGATTTTTGCTTCTTTAAATGGCCCAGGCCCCAGGTCAGATTTATGAAACTGTTTGTCAGGAATTCAGTAAAAATAAATGAAAGCAAAAAGAGTGTTCAAGGGCCAGGAGCCACTCCATGCTCCTCTTTCCTACTCCTCTTTCCACAAATGTTTTTCTAAATCAAAAATAGGGTCAGCACCATCTCAGCAAATGTAATGATGCCAAAACGTTGACATGGGCAGGTTACCCCATAAATGTCATGATTACACTTGTACAGGTATCCTCTTGCCTGATGCAAGTATAAAAGTCTCAGGACTGCACGATGAAATCATGCATATCTTGTCCTTTGCTCCCCATTGCAATTGACCATGATTAGGGGATCCATCATAATATTTAGCCATTCCCTGGTATCAGAAGGGTTGAAGTAAAATTATACTGAATGCTAAACAACGTACACTTCAGTGCTATCAATTGCTGGTAAAGAAATTCTATTTCTCTGTTCTATGAGCATTCTTCCTTTGTTGTGATGGAGGGGATCACTTTGAATTCAAATGAATAGAGCTACCTTATTTGCAGTACAGCGTACATATTTGCACATGTCCTAAGCTGGATCAGAGCCACGTTTTAATATAGTCCTCTAAATTATTTCTTATTTAATATGAATATCTTCTTTTGCTTATTTTAGGTTACCTATTGCCCATACTTGCTTCAACCAGCTCTGCCTGCCTCCATACAAGACAAAAAAGGAACTGAAGGAAAAGTTGACAATTGGGATTTCAAATGCAGAAGGCTTTGGTTTAGAATAAGGCAACTTTTAAAAAGCATAGCGGATGTAGCACCTGCTTTCTACTGTGCCTTTAAAGCTTCTTATGTTTCAATCTCTCAATACTGTGACAGTCTTACTTAGAATTGCGTGAACTGTTGTTGTTTTTTAAGAAGTGCATTCTTTTTTCTGTATAGAAATATGTTTAGTCTTTCTTATAGAAATTTTGTATGTCTTAATCTTTGCAATATTTGATAGAAACTTGTCAGAACTATCAAATATATGATGCTATACAATCATCTAATATAAGAAAAACAACCATCAAGAATTAATCTCTATCACCTCAAATTGTTTGCACTACAGGGGTAAGGTTCAGAGTAAATTATTATTGCTCACAATTGATATAGCTCATATGCACTATATGCATATAGGAAGTGCAATATAGAAATTGTATTCTTCTTGATCAGTTAAGCCTATTTTCAATTAATAACAAATTGTAACTATTATTTATCTTATATAAATTGAAACAAACAATGTTTTAAAGATAGATTAAATATTATTTTGGTTTTCCTTTTCAGAATAAATTATTAATTTAAGATCATGTAAATAATTGCCCACGGGCCAATATGCTTTTGATAATACCATTTACAGATAAAGATTTATTTTTACAGGGTTTCCCGTGTTAAATATTCAAGATTTTTACAACTGAACAGAACTGATTGTATAAGAATACAAAGGCTGCTATCTTAATCTTACCATCGTAAATTTAGCTAGATTTAATGGATCAACTGTAAGTTTTAAATTGCATGTATATGATACCAGATTAATAGATTTGGCTATTACATGTTTGTAACTCCAATTTAAACAGGAAGATTGAATGTTTAATAATAACAAATTTGGATTTGTTACTTGATTAAAAACAAATCACTTTGGCACAATGAAAAAATAGTTTTAATATTTTTAAGCTATGCATCTTCACATTACTAACGTCATATTGTCTTTTATACAAGATTTAAAATAAAGTGAGCAACGTTTTATATAAAAATGAATGTAATCAAAGTATAGTAAATGTTCTAGCTTTTATTTTATTTCTTACCTTCAAGTGTGATAGCTAATAGCCAAAATGGTTCTTAAAACCTGAGATTCATTTCCAGAGTTGTTGCAACAATCTCCTCCAAGTATCACAGGCTAGAGCCAAGCATTATCTCCAAGATAGTCTTTTCATGAATATATTTGGATGACAACTGCTGAAAATAGAAGGCTGCACTGGGAGATGTGGTGGTACAGTGGCTAGAATGCAGTATTGCAGGCTCAGTGGTTTAGTGTCAGCATATTGCTCCCAACAATCTCAGTCCTCATTTTATTGGTTACAGAAAGGTGAAAGGCTGAGTCAACCTTGAGCTGGTCAGGATCGAACTCCTGCCTGTGAGCAGTGTTTGCCTGCAATACTGCCTTATAAACACTGCACTACCATGACTCCTTTACAAATTCTCTGGGAATTTGTACAAGTCAGTAGTTCGGACAAAAAAAAATCTTATTTCTTTTTCTGCAAGTACTTTGTTTTATGCAATTTACTCGTTTTATAATGGTTTCAAGATTATTTTGTTGTGCATGGTTGTGTCTGCTAATGTCTATTGATTTGGGAGATCTCTTGGTAGCAAACACCATATTTGACAAAAATGCAATCAATGTTTAAATCATTTCTAACCTCTTTAATATGACAATTATCCAACATTAGGCTCCAATCATTGCTGCAATAAATGAGAAGATTACCAAGTGGTTAAATTCAATCTGAATTCAACAGGCCAGATGTGCCGGTAGTGGTTGGAGAAGAGAATACTCAAACTGGAAATAGTAAGAGGAAAATGTAGGCAGAGTTTATGGCCCAGAGTGCCAAAGCAGGAAACTGAAGAAACCAATCTAGATGTCAGAACATATTGTGGAAATTGTTAAGAAAAGAGAAGCCAAAGCCAAGAAAAAATTCTCTGGAAGGAGCCTAAAGAGTTTCAGAGAGTGGTTGAATGACACAGCAGTTTTGCAGTATTAAAATGACATTGAAAATGAAAACAGACACAGAGACAGTTTTCCAAAAGAAGTTTTTAATCAGAAGAAGATTAAATATCTGTGGAGATTCTCAATCATCTAGGTCATGGTTTTCTCAAAGGTGCTTTTTCAGACAACTGGACTATGTTTTTTTGTAGAGGAAGAAGATGTTTTGCTTCATCAGTTCGGGATGGAAAGATTAGGTCTGATAATCCTTCCATTCCTTCCCCACACAACATCCTGTCAGAACTACTGTAACCATTCCATTCCACACCATCCTTCAGAACTAATCCATCCTCCACCATTCAGCCAGAATTGATGAAGCTTCTTGGATGAGAAGCAAAACATCTTCTTTCTCAAGGAAAAAACAGTCCAATTGCCTTTTGAAAAAGCACTTGTGAGTCAGGAGGAAGCTCCAACCTCAAACTGGTATACTAAAGGGTGGCCAAGGGCAAATTGCAACTGATTCATAGATCAAGCAAAATGGAAGGAATATATTGAAATTCTATGCAATAGGGAAGTCAACATCCAAAATACCTTGAAAAATATTTGTTATTTACAAGAACCTATGATATTAAAAGATGAAGTAGGTCAGAGTTCTGGTCATTATCAAGACAGAATGCTACAGAAATCAATATAATATCCACAAAAGTATGGCGAGATATAAAAGAATAAAAATTGTAGCTAAGCCAGGCCATCAAAAGTGGAACACGACACATGAGAACAGTTTGGAAAAGCTCAATCTGCATACCAATATCAAAGAAAGAAGAATTAAGATGGTCTGCAAGTTTACACAACATCCTTAATGTCAAATGCTACCAAAATAATGCTCAGGATCATCTAAAACAGATTAGATTAAAAGAAAAAGAAATACCAGATAGTCAGGCTGGTTTTAGAAAAGACCAAGGAATAAAAGACATTATTGCTGATACACACTAGATAATTGAGAAAGCAAAATTAAAAAAAAAACACAATTCCATGAATCTGTGAGGGAGATGGGCACTCCCAAAATGTGTTAAATAAGGAAATAAAAATAAGTCAGTATGTACTTCATTGATTAGGGAAAGTAATTCATTTGTATCAACCATGTCAATTTGTGAAATATATTTAGGAAACTCTCATTCCCAGAACATCTCATTGCCTTCAGGAAAAACCTACACAGGATAGGATCATTCAAAGTGGCAAACCAAATTAACTCCAAGTAGGAAAACAAGTTCACCAGATACTCTCACATAATTTATTCAATGTTTAATATATATTGAGGAATGCTGAGTTGGGAGAAGACAAGAATGATTTTAAAATCAGGAGAAAAAACAGTAACCTGCGCTTAGAATCAACCAGCCTTAGAAATAATAATGAAGGAACTACAATTGTGGGTACTTTCCATGTTTTAGGAACAATGTGAACCCTAAAGGAACCCAAAGTCAAAAACTAGCCCTTGGTGAGATAACAAGATAACCTTGGGAAAAAAATATCCAGATGCTGTGAGACGTCTATGCCTGCAAAGACGAGAACACTGTATGGAATGGATTTCTTTATATCAGTGCCAGAGTTGGTGCCAGGTGCATAAGATCAGTTCCACACATGAAGGTCCAATTAAACTGATGTATTGTCAAACAACCTATGCACCGGAATATTCTCTACTAGCAGCATCTGCTTAGAATTTGATAAGCACTTTAGGAATTCAAGGGGGTTGGACTCGGTCCACTTGTGGCTAAGTTAGGATTGTAGGCTAATCAATCTTTTAACTCTGTCCATCTGCTACTCTTTTCTCCTACAGTTGGGTTTGCAATAGCACTTAGACGTATATACCACTTTACAGTGCTTTACTGCCCTTTCTAAGCAGTTTTACAGAGTCAGCATCTTGCTCCCAACAATCTGGGTCCTTATTTTACCCACCTTGGAAGGATGGAAGGCTGAGTCAACCTTGAACCTGGTGAGATTTGAACTGCCAAATTGCAGGCAGACAGCAATAAGCAGAAGTAGCCTGCATATTGCACACTAACCATTGTACCACTTTAGCTCAGAAGAAGAAGAAATAGGATAGAAAAGGTATCGATGAATTTGAATGTTGATGTTGGAGAAGACTTCTGAGAATAATACCATGGATAGCCAAAACTACAAAGGCATAAATCATAGAACAAATCAGAGTTCTCACTCAAGATACAAATGACAAGGTTCAAAATGCAATATTTTGGATACATTATGCAACAGACCCAATAGTCTATAATGTTCAGACAGGTGAAAGAAAAGGGGGGGAAAGAAAAGGATGACCAGCAGCAAAATGGATGAACTCAATCCACCATTGAGAGGCTTGAAGGGCAGATTTAGGGATGGATAATCCTGGAGAAACTCTAGCTCTCTACATGGGGCTCCCCTTGAGATGCACTCGAAGGTTGCAGTTAGTCGAGAACGCAGCCGTGCGGGTAGTTATGGGTGCCTCTCGGCAATCCCACATAACACCTCTCCTGCGCGAGCTGCACTGGCTACCTGTGACCTTTTGGGTGCGGTACAAGGTTTTGATAACCATCTTCAAGGTGCTCCATGGCACGGGGCCTAGTTACCTGCGTGACCGCCTGCTGCCCCACACATCCCTATGTCCAATTCGCTCCCACAGAGAGGGTCTTCTCCGGGTGCCGTCGGCCGGGCAATGCCGGTTGGTGACACCCAGGGGAAGGACCTTCTCTGTGATAGGCCCAGCCCTCTGGAACGACCTACCTCCCGAACTCCACGTCATCTCTGACCTCCGCCTGTTCCACCAGTGCCTAAAAACGCACTTTTTTCATCTAGCCAGCCTGGCATGACCTACCCGGTTCCGAACCTGACTGTTAGTGGATCAATGTTTTAATTGGGGGTTTTAATGTGGTTTTAGCGCAGGTTGGTGGTTTAATGTAGTTTTAATGAGTATTTATATTTTGTATATTTGTATTTCTATGTTTTTTAATTTTCCTGTGCGCCGCCCCGGGTCCCTTTGTGGGAGATGGGTGCGGGATACAAATTTAAAAAATAATAATAAATAATAAAAATATCAAAAGTTGGTCAATTCCAAATTGTCAACACCAACTTGATGGCTCATAAGCAAGCAAACAAAACAAGGAGAAAGTGCATTAAAAACGAAGAGTTCTCTCTTTTCTGCCTTTCCCTTCCTTTCCCTCCATCACTACCAAAATTTGAAGAGTGCAAAATTTTTATTTAAAAAAACAATCAATCCCAAGCCATATTTGGAGAGTTCTGGCACTGCTGCAGTGTTAAATATTTTCTTACTCCATGTAGATTTACAAGAGAAATTTCAATTGTAGTTTGCCATTGCCTTCTACCTAGTTAGTATGACTGACTCCAGATCACCTGGTTAGCTTCCAAGCCAAAAGGACGCTTAGAGCTCTGATCTCCTTGAGCTCTGTTGAGGGCCTTAACTGTTTGACCAAACTGACTCACCACAATATTTAACCTAAAAAATATAATATTAGGAACCTTCAATTGTCATCTGCTTTCAACCCATAATATTCCTGTATTGATTGTTTTCCAATCTTTGGTAGAAATTGTTGGTTATATTAGGCACGGTGATTCCATAAATTGTTTTGTCAAGTTGCTATATTTGTTTCATTGGAAAGGGTGTAAGTCTAAATATAACTGGTCAGAAATGACTTCTAACTCTTCCCTGCAAGGAGAGCTGAGGATGATTTAGGGACCATCTGACACCCACAAGAGACACCCTCCAGAAATTTTAGTTGCTTCATTTTTCCACCACCACGCCATGATTTATGCAAGTATTTATTTTTGCTACTATGATCTTCAAGCCAATGAAATTTAATTCTTTCCAGCATGAGCTGCAAAGCTGGGACACTTCGACCCACAATGAAGCCCTCTATCTGTCATGAAAGGATTCGGAATGTCAAAACTTGGCATTCTCCCAGCTGCCACTAAGTTTTCAAATGACTGCAAGATGTCCAAGAGCCCACAGCACTCCCCTGTCTGCCATCCCACCCAGGATTTTTGTAAGAATTGTATGATCTGGTTTTTTAAAATATATATATATATATTCCTGAGCATTAAACACGACAGTTTCTGATCTATGCAGTGATTGTATCTTCCTGATTAATGAGGCACAGCTGAACTTAACAGTAGCTGGCCGACTGCCTAGCACTGAATAAATAATTCTATTAATATTTATTTGTACCACCATACGAATAATCTGTAGGGATATCTGCAGGCGAGAGAGAGCACCGTCAAAAACAGGATTCCTGTCTTAGTTTTCCCTTTTCCACAAAGAGCGTGAAACTAATATTTCTGTCTAGCTCCGCTGACAACTCTGTCTTTGACTTCCAGCAGCTATGCCAATAGTTGAACAGGAGTAAGAAGGGAGCTGGGCTATGCTCTCTGGCCAGTGGCCAGCCCTTTGCAGCTTTCTCAAGAGTCCTTTCAAAATTTAAAGATCAAAGTCGGTATTGCTTTTGTAAATCACTGGGGAAATTCTGTGGAAGGGCTACGTAGACAATCTAATGAACAAAATCCAGAGTTCTAGACCAATACAAAATTGTTAGGCTGCAATTATAGCCTAACAATTCCAAGCAATCTAATAGCACATTTATCATTCTGCAGAGTCTTTGTTCCACTGCCAGAAAGAGCAACATGTAAAGGAACGATATATTGAGTTCCTCCAGCACACAAGTGCAGTTTCAAGAGTTTCGGGTTTGTAGGTGGGGTGGAGGGAGATGGTTGCTTGGAGCAACTTAACAAGTCTGTGATCTTGTCTCCAAGCCTTATTTTGGCATAACTAAGAAAAGAGAAAATATTGGCATGGAATCCATCCTCTGAATTGTTTCAGACCATGTATGCTCCAGATTAGGGGTTCTTCTTCAATGCTCCTTTATTCTCAATTTCTTGAAAGGTAGCTGGGCTTGTCTATTGCAATGACAGAAAGAATCTTGCGGCACTTTTTACAGAGTGCGGCATTGAACATGATAAATTGGGTTCTAGGGCATAAAAATTCTAAACTAAGCTGTAAAAATGTTTGCCTTTAAAAAAATATGGAACATATTCTTGTCACCAAACTCTTTGGCTAATTAAGTTGCTCCTCCACCTTTTCTTTCTTATAATTTTGATGTTGCTTTACAAAACAACGCCAAATCGCAACAGTGCACAATAGTTTTGATATGTCTGTACTGACAAGTAACAGCATTTAGTTAACATTGTTAATTGAATAATAGCTTGTAGCAAAATCATGGGGAGAAGGGAGAGAGAAATGGACTCTTCGACTATCAAATAAGGAATAGATTCACAGTGTAAACTACGATTGGTCACATTAAGCATGTTATGAGAATTAGTTTGGGGTAGTGGTTAAAATACCAGGGTAAACCAACCACAAGACCAAGAATTCTAAGCCCATCTTGGGCATAAAGCCAACTGGGGAACCTTGAGCCAGTCATTCTCTCTCAGCCCTAAAGAAGAAGAAGAAAAGGCAGTGGCAAACCTTTCTGAAATTTTGCGAAGAAAATGGCAGAGACTTGTAACTTGAAGGCAGCCCCACAAAAAACACCCCAGGTTATGACTCAGTGTCATGGATGAACCTCCTCAACATGCTTGCTTGCACAAATCAAACAAATACATATAGTATAAAGTTATGGTGGAAAACTAGCCGAAAATTGCAATAATGAAATTCTACCATCCTAGTAAAGTGCTTCTATTAAGAATCCACTGATTGTGATTTTTCTCTCCCAGATTATACCGCTCTGTTTCAGTCCCAAGCTTTTCTGAACCTATGGATACTAAATGGGGGAATATTGCTATTTTTTCTGTTTTGGCCACTAAAAGATCTTAACTCAAATAAAGATTATAGTAATAAAATAATCCAAGTTATTCAGAATGTTGAGATTATTCTTTATTTAACTAAATGTTATTTATTAAATGTTGTTTATCCTCAATTCATTGATTTATGAAGGGAAATTCCAGTTTCCACTTAAGACTGATGGCATTTTACACCATATTCTTCCTCTAATATAGACCTTGCTCTAAATTGGCAGATGGAACAAGAACACAAGAAAGTAAGGAGACACTCCCACTAGGCAGAAGATCTCCAAAGTAGCAGCTTTGGATACCACCAATTCCTACTGAGGTCTAGATTACAAACTTTAATTTACCTTTGACTATTTTATTTATTTATTTATTTAAATTTATATCCCGCCCTTCTCCACAGAGGACCCAGGGCGGCGCACAGGAAATTTAAAAAGCATACAAAATACAATAAATATAATTTTAAAAAAACTATTAAATAATCCTATCCTGCGCTAAAACCAAATTTTAAAACCCAATTTAAAACTACCTAAAAGTCCCCATGGGAGGTTAGGCTAGGCCGGCTTGTTGAAACAAATATGTCTTAAGACATTGGCGGAAGAGGCGGAGGTCGGTGATGGTACGTAGTTCAGGGGGCACGTCATTCCAGAGGGCTGGACCCGCCACAGAGAAGGCTCTTCCTCTGGGTGTCACCAGTCGGCATTGTCCGGCCGACGGCACCCTGAGAAGGCCCTCTCTGTGGGAGCGTATCGGTCTAAGGGATGTATGGGGCAGGAGGCGGTCTCGCATATAGCTAGGCCCCGAGCCATGGAGCGCTTTAAAGATGGTCGTCAAAACCTTGAAGCGCACCCGAAAGGCCACAGGAAGCCAATGCAGCTCACGCAGGATCGGTGTTATGTGGGAGCATCTAGTGGCTCCCATAATCACCCGCGCGGCTGCGTTTTATATCCATGTGTAGTTTGCTGTTCAAAGTATATTGACAACTTCATGGCTAAAGTTCTCCATTTTGAGAAGAATGGCAGAAAGAATAAAGCAGAAACCTGCATGGTAACAAATAACTCTTCAGATTAAAACAATAGAACCTTCCCCAATAAAATTTAAAATATATGAAAATGCTATCCTAAGCGCCAGGAAACTAGCCAGTTTAGATCTTAGCAAAAAAGCATGATTCATTTATGAAAGGTCAAAAATAAATTAGTTGATTAAAACAGGAGCCTGGAATTATGGGACCATCCAATTTTGAATCTACATTTTGAACCATCAATCTTAAATCTAAATCAGGGGTGTCTAACCTTTGCAACTTTAAGACATGTCAACTTCAACTCCCAGAATTTCCCAGTCAGCCAGGCAATTCACTTAACAACTGTGATGATTTGCTTAACAACCGTGGCAAAAAGGTAATAAAACATGGTATGATTCACTTAAAGACCGCATCATTTAGCAATTGAAGTTCTAATCCCAATTGTATAGATTCAGGGGTCTCCAACCTTTGCAATTTTAAGTCTGAAGGACTTCAGCTCCCAGACTTCTCCAGCCAGCAAAGCTGGCTTGAGAAGTCTGGGAGCTGAAGTCCTTCAGACTTAAAGTTGCAAAGGTTGGAGACCCCTGGGTATAGAACAATGATTACCTATAAGCATTCCCCTCAGATCCTTATTTTGGTTACTAATAAAAAAAAAACATTAAAGAGGATGGTACCAAGAGCAAGATTTTGTGGCATGCCATTTAATATCTCCCTTGGATTACATAAATAACTCCTGACATTCAATCTCTGAATACAGTTTTCAAGTCAGAAAGTCACTCAGTGAATTGGCACTTCATTCAGCCCACATTTCATTAGCATCCTAATCAAAATGTCAGCAGAGTACTTTGTCAAATTCAGTCAGCTCCATATGCACACCCTTGTTCAATTTGTTTAATTTCCCTCCATTGCTTCTTTCCTCAGGCCCTTCCATTTTTTTCATTTTGGCTCGGGATCCTTCATAATGGTTTACTCCCACTCAATGGCCCCATCATTACCCACAGAAAAACAATTCTTTTAGATGTTAATGCCAGGCATTACACTACCCACTCACAAAATAAGTCTGAGGCAAAAAGAACGAGAGCCAAAAAGTTCAAAATAAGTGTGAGGTAAAAAGTACGAGATACTAGAATGTGACCTGTGCTCACCATAAATGCCAGCATTTCTCTATCTCACCAAGAGTCATTCCCCTTGATAGGACACAATTATCTTTATTCTGATTTCTCTCATTCTTGTCTCCCCTACACTTGGTTTTCCTATCTACAAAGTCCAAACCCTGCATTGGCATTTTCCATACTGGCCTGAGAACAATGGCCTTTCTACTCCTTTAGAAAAGCTATTGTATGTCAATCTTTTCCCCAACTCAATTCTTACTGTTGCATTTGGAACACTGTGCTCCTTACTCAGTTCCAATTCCAAACTGTTGATGTACAAAATAAACAGTCTTCTTTCTTTAAAATATTTACAGTAGAATTCATTTGTATCCTTTCATTAATTTGTATCCTTGATCACTGATAGGGGATGGCACGTTTCTCAAAAAGGTTCCTCTGCATGTTTGTTTGAACTCATGAACAAGTTCATATGTACATATGAATAAGAGAACATGATAAAACTATTAATCCAAGATTAACATTAGACCAACAATCAAGAAACAAACAATACCCCAATCAAGGAACCGCCAAACACGCTAACAGCAATCAACAGCCCAATTAAGGAACCACTACTAAGGCCATTTTAACCAGCATTGACAAAGCAAACTTCTAGCATATAAAATGAGAGCAAGCCCCATTCTCCTATGAGCAATGATTATATTACCTAGTTTGGTAATGAAATGTCTGCAAGAAAACAACCAAGCTCAGAGAGCACTATTATATACAGAATGCCTATCCTCGCATACATGAGAAAGCATTCTTACATTTCTATCCTATTCCCTGGGACAATATTCCAGAATCATAGCATTAATTGATCAAAGTCCCTTTATCCAGTATAAAAATATACTGGATAGCCTTGACATAGTCAGCTTCCTTCCCAGGCTTCATGGTTTCTTTTTAAAAGATTGGGTAGAGAATTTGTTGGGAGAGGCTGAAGGATCAAAACCATCTCAGTGTTCCAACTCCACTTCATAGACCCAAACTAGCTGAATTTGAGTCCCAAGTTAAACCAGAGCAATTTGGAAAGCGCTAAAGAAGGAAAATAAAAAGGCAAATAACTCATTTTTATTTCATCTCTATTGTTGTTCAACCCATAAGGTATTGATAATGGTGAGCTCCTCTGAGATGGGATACTCCAGCAGCTGAGTAGGATCATTCTATACTTTTTTAAAAATATAAATCTTCAGAAAATTTCCTCTTTTCCTATTCTGAATGTAATGGCTCTTCCAACTATCGGAGAACAGAATGCCTTTTATTCTTAGGCCAAATTCTTAATGTGTTCCATTATAGTTTAACTAACTTGAAATTCCTGCCCATTTAGTCAATAAATTAATTATTCACGTATTCAGTTAAAACCATTACATTCATCTTGAGAATCCTTCAATAGGCTGACAGGCTTAATTGAACGTAGAAACTATTACAGTACGTGCTTTTCTTCACCACAAACATCTTTATTACCTTCCAAGTTTTATAAGGAAACAACCCAAATTTCATTTTTTATCTTGTGACTTTATATAACTCTTTCACAACGGTAAGTAAAAAGAAACTTCATTGATAACATTCAGTGAGAAGACCATAGGTATGAAAATCCATATTTCAAAGATTATTTTGCCATCAAGTTGTTGCTGACTCTTAGCAGCCACATAGGTAGATTTTTCTCCATGTCAATCTGTCTGTAAACCTGTTTTTTCAGATCTTCTAATGGTGGACTCATCGTTGCTGCAACTCAGTGCATTCACCTTTCTGCTGGTTCTCTTCCCTTCCCTTCTACCTTTCCCAGCATTAGAGCCTTCTCCAAACAGTTTGGTCTTCACATCATATACATGTAGTCCTCAAGTTACAACCACAATTGAGCCCAACATTTACATTGTGAAATGGGAAATTTGTTAAGTGAGTATTGCCGTATTTTGACTTTTCTCACCATATTTGTTAAGTGAATCACTGCAGTTCTTAAATTACTAACACGGTTGTTAAGTGAATCTGGTGAATCTGGATTTTGAAGAAAGTAGGCAAATTGTAGCAAAATCTGGATAAGTACAACATCCTTACCATGATAAAGGTATACATCCAAATCATATTCAAATTTCTACCGATTCACTTATGATAAGACTGAAGTTCTCTTCACGGTCTAAGATGAATCAATACATTGATTTGGTATAAATCCAAATCATGTTCAAATTTCTACCAATTCACTTCAGTTGAAGAGGTTTGGAAACTATGTGATTCGTGCCGTTCATGCTTTTTCTCTTTATACATATTGCTTGAAGACAGAGAAGCTTTACATCTCTTGTTTTAAGCAATGTTATTCTTGGCATGGAAACAGTTTGGAAAGTACATAGGCACCATAACAATGAAATGATAAGCGATGCCTGATTAAGATAATTCCAGGTCTGGGTTTCGATCTTAAACAGCTATGCACTGAGCTTCAGCAAAATTGCTTCAAGCAAAATGCAACTCCTACAATTTCTGCTTATTTTCTTTGAAAAACTAGCAACGTGCAGCTGCCAGAAATTATTGGCTCGTTTACAATATATAGACCCCCTTTTCCCTTGTTCAAGTTTGGTATTGTAGATATTTTAAAGATACCAGTCAATTTACTTTGGCTTTACATGATTGCTTTATCTCAAGCAACCTAGTTTCAAGAACTTGTAACTGCATGCATTTGGTTTATGAAATACTAGCTTTATTCTTAATGTGTCTTGTTGCCACATCTTATATTACATTAAAAAAATAAATTAACTCATTGTCCAGCTTCACTGGGAAAATAGCACTCCCAAGTAATGAATCCAAATAGGGTCTTTTGGCAATATAAAACAAATACTTTCCATAATCAGCATAAATTGGAAATAAAATATTAGTTCCATCAAAGGTCAGTGTAGTGAAATTTTATCCAGCAAAAAAAAAAAACCATTCCTCTCATCAATTTCTTATTTAATATTTACTTGGATATCATTCTTATTTAGCAAAAAATATTCTACATTGCTAATTAAAAGCTTCCCCTCTGCAATCCTCTACCTTTTTTTTTCTTGTTCTGCTTTGAGGGGTTCAGTGAGATTATAATAAATATCATAATTGCCCTTTAATTTCAGTTACTTCTGATTGATGGGGCAAGAGAAAATGTTGAGTTTGCTTTCACAGAAAACATAAAGGACAAAATTAAGATTAATTGCATTTTATTTTAATAAATAAAAATGAGCTCCTCTTTCTTCTTTCAATACACATAAAAAGCTTTTGAACAAAGGAGGGTGAAGGCAGCAGGGCCTGCTCAGACTTCAAAAATAAGCATGGGGGAGACTTCCGCTTCTGCCCTCCAATGGCGACGGATGGGTCCTTGACTCGTCCACCGCTTTGTCCTTTTTTCTGCCCCCCCACGGGGGCGACACGCCCCATCTTGGGGGTCTCCCATAGGGTTGGCTTGCTAGGGACGCCCCCTTCCCACGGCGGTGGGAAAGCGACCCTTGTCTTCAGCCTAGGTGACGAAAGGCTGGCTGCGGGGGGGAGACGCCTGTCTCCACCTTCGCCAATGGAGAACGGAAAAGTTGCTTAATTTTGGAGTGAGCCAGACGTCTGGGTCGGAAGGCTTTCCCGAGGCTCGGCTGCAAGGTGAAGAGTGAGTGTGCTTTTATCTGCTATTTTATCTCCGATGGCAGCGCTGGACTAAAAAGCTTGGAGGGGGGTGTTTTTTTCGTTAAATCCCCCCTCGGATTTAAAGCGGCGCTTTGAAATGGTTCCTCATTGCGAGGGACGGATTTTTCTCTATGCAGTTTGCCTGGAACTTAGTGAAAGCGAGTGAAAGTGATCTGCGGCTTGCAACAATGTTTCTAAGTTCGATTGGCTTGTTACAACTTATTTCTTTGTTACTTTTTCCGGCTGGCTCCCAGCTTGGGCGGTGGAAGATGGCTTCTCTCCACTCCTGAATGACTATTTTATTTATGGAAAACTACCAGCATCTTCTTGTAATTTGGACTTCCTCTTGCTATTAATGAAGAACTTTTTTGGATTAATTGATTCCCTGTCTGGAGTGCCTTTTTTTTTATTATAACTATTGATTTGGGAAAGTGTTTCTCTACTGGTTCCTGAACTTTTTTACAACCTTGATTTGAAACTTTTACCTCCTGATTTGTCTCAACGGCTCCACCCAAAAAACACCATTTTAGTGGCACTGACTCTAACAGTTAACCATGGCACAAAAATCAGAATTGGCAGGATTGGAACAAAGATTGTCTTCTCTGGAATCTGTTATACAAACTTTGGTACAGGAAATTAAGGCGCAGAGAGAAGAAAATAACAACTTTAAGAAGGAACTCCTGGAAACTCGTAATCAAGTGAAGGAGAACATACAGAAGACTGAAGATCTGGAATGGGGGCTAACTGAGGCAAAGGGAGAGCTTAAAAATGTCAACAGTGAGGTGGGGGAATTAACTGGGCATATGTCTAGGATGGATTTCGAAAGAATGTCATATTTTTTAAGATTTCAGAACATTTCTGAAGAATCTGGTGAATGTCTTCCTGAACTCATGAGCACAATTTTAGCAGACTATTTACATAAACCTAAAGATGAGATCAGGGGGGACATTGACCTAGTCTACAGAATAAACTCTGCATATGCCCGGATAAATGAAGTACCCAGAGAGATACACATTAAATTTGTCAGAAGGTCAACCAGAGAGGGAATTTTGAGGGCGCAGAGAGGGGGTCCTCTAATTTACCAACAAAAGGTTGTCGCTATCTTGAAGCAGGTCCCAAAAAAAATCAGAGAAATGAGAAGGAAATTTTCCTTCTTATCTAAAAAATTGTTTGATCACGGGATCTGATTCAAATGGGCGATGCCCGAAGGGATGCTGGTGTTCTGGGAAGGAGGAAGAGTGAGAATTAAAACAGTTGCTGAGGCGGAAGCCTTTATTAAAAAACATTCCTCTGTCCTGGGCGAAGATCCAGGGGGGGCGGAGGGGGCCACGGACCCGCCCACGGGGGACCAAGCAGGAGAAAAAGAAGATACAATTGCCAAAAGACTTAGATCAAAAAAATGATTTTGCTTGCTTTTCTTTTTTCTTATTAACTTTTCTTTCTATTCTTTTTTGTACCAGGATGTTTGTACATGTCTGCCATCTCAGAATTGGAAATGTAATATGTAATATGTATACACTGGTCTTTATCTTGTAGTATTTTTTTTTGTTAAATTTGTTTACTATTGTTTTATTATGTAGCCCGGGATGGGCCAAGGACTCTGACGCAAAGTTTCTCAAAATGTTTCTGTAACCCTTACCCCACCCTTCAGAAAATTGTTAAAACTCAATAAAACTTTTTCAAAAAAAAAAAAAATAAGCATGGGGGGAAAAGCCTGAGAAGCTGTTCTTTTCTGTTCCCATTCCAGGAAAAAGAAGAAATAAGGAGAAAGGGGAAGTAAGAAAAATGAAGAAATGAATATAATTCTATTCATTTCTTTTCTTGTGCATAGGTTATCTCAAGGGTCAGCAAACTGCGGCTCTGGAGCCGCATGTGGCTCTTTCATCTCCCTGCTGTGGATCCATGTCACCAGTCAGCTCCACAATTGATAGGACTTTGGGTTAGGACAGGTAGAGGAAAAAGAATGCCATGCTAGGAGGAGACTCTGTGGTGGGGGAAACCAGATTTTTGGTTGGCTCAAGAATTGAATAGAGAGCTTCCATTTTGTGGCTCTTTGAGTGTTTAAGATTGCTGACCCTTGATATCTCTGACAGTAAGGTCCCTAATAGGTTAGAAAGGAAGGAGAATGTTCCCCAAATTTCATGTGCAAATATTCTGTGTCAACACACAATATCAACTCAGTAGATGTTGCACTTATAATGTGATCAAATCACATAGTATTATATTATATTATGGAGAAGTAGGAAGAGTTAAAAAGATCAGATATAATTTTACCCTCTGTGTGTATAATCAATTAGTGTCAGTTATTCTTCTTACCACCACTATTGTTCCTCTCTGGATTTCCTTCAGGAGAAGGGCTGGAATTTCTGAATCTGGAATTCAAAGAGAGGCAAGTGGCTTCTAAAGATGTAGAGGCTGATTCCAGCCTAAAGTGGGAATAATTTCTGGACCCTCATTTGAGATATGGGGAACTCTACACCTGATTCTGAAGGATGGTTTGAGTCATTGGCCAATCTTAGAGTCCAGTTGGCAGAAGATGCTGATAGCAGTAGCACTTATATACTTGATCTACAGTGCTTTACAGCCCTCTCTAAATGGTTTACTGAATCCACATATTGTCCCCAACAATCTGGGTCCTCATTTTACCATTTTATTCAGAAGGATGGAAGGTTGAGTCAACCTTGAGCCTGGTGAGACTCGAACTGCCAAACTGTAGGCAGCCAGCAGCCAGCAGAAGCAGCCTGCAATACAGCATTCTAACCGCTGCGCCATCATGGCTCATGATCAGGCAAAGAACTGTCCATATAGAAAATGAAAGACCAGAATTTTTGAATAATGGACTGCTGAACATAGGAATTCTTCTCCACAAGAAATGAACAGGACAACCAAATCTGTTGGGGAATAAACAGATATTCATTAGGGACCAGTAAAGAGTGAGTTTGTTATCATTATCTACATTTCTGTATCCAAAACTACAGTAGTAGCCCTCTAATGGAGTCAGGCAGTCCCTTTCCCCATTATCAAACAATTCCCCCATAAACTGCTACTATACCTCTTGATAAATAATAGAGGGCTGGATGCTACAGACAAGGAGTTCTTCTATTAATACACCCAAGTTCCCAAAAAAATCCCATTGATACTGGTTTGTCAGTCTATACTACAAAGATGGGGGTGGGTGTTAAATATTAAAATATCACTACAGATAAGTTTGAAGAAGACTGCAGTCTGCAAGCAATAATATACTTTGAGAGGAGGGGGAGGAGGGGGAGGGGGAGTCCTGCAAACAATTAATCGACTTTTCTGAGCATGCTTCTGAGCATGGACAGAGAATGCCAAATGAGTGAGGGAGGCTTTGGAGCTCTAAACTGAAGCATTCCGCTGGGCAATTTTTGTGGCAGTCCCATACTCATTTCATTACAATTAAATATATAGGTAATTTTTGAGGAATATTTCCATGCTACAAACAACATGCAAGGAAGAGGATCAATAAGCCTCTAGCCCAGGGGTTCTAACTCTAACTCAAGGCCCACAGGCTGGATCTCACCCATGGGGTGCTTAGATCTGACCCGCAGGACCACCCTGGAAACAGCAAAGGACCAGCCCACGGTGCCTCTGTCAGCAAAACTGCAAACTCTCCCCTCCCCCACAAGCTCTGTTTTCACTGACAGAGGCTTGCAGGAGGTCATCACAGCTGAAAATGGAGCTCATCAGGGTCGCGTCTAGCCCTCCCAAGCTCCGTTTTCGCTGGCAAAGGGTTGTAGGAGGCCATTCCAGCCGAAAACAGAACTCGCAAGTCCATTTTTGCTGACAGAGAACTTGGGCCACCACAGCCCCTCCACCCTCAACAGGAGTGATGTTCAGCTGGCCATGCCTAAGGTGACCATCTGTCCCGCTTCTGGCGGGACAGTCCCGGTTCACCAGCAGATGTCCCGCGCCCTGCCCCCTCTTCAGAATGTCCCGCTTTTTGCAGGCAGGCGGCGGGCTCTCTGTATGCGCTCAGAGGCGCGCACCTCTGAGCGCCGACTCGGGCGGCTCGGGCATCGGGGCCGAGGGGGGGCACGCGCACTCCGGCACATCACGCACCTGCGCAGAGGGCCCGAGGCGGCCGCTTTCAGCTTGGGCCATCAGTGATCACGCCGGCATGATGGGCTGACAGCGGCCGGCTCGGGCCGCCTTTCCCCTTCTTGCCCGAGCCAGTGGTTCTCAGCGCCGCCGCCTTTAAAGAGGGCCCCGCGGGGGCGGGTGGGAGCACGCCCTCTACGCAGGCGCATGTCGCACCGGAGCGTGCGCCCCCCCGCGGGGCCCTCTTTAAAGGCGGCGGTGGGCAGCGGACTGGTGGCATGGAGGAAGGCAGCCCGAACCGGCCGCTGTCAGCCCATCATGCCGGCGTGATGGCCTGAGCTGAAAGCGGCCGGCTCGGGCCGCCTTCCCGCTTGAGCCAGCGGCTCTCAGCGCCGCCGGGTCACCGCCGCCACCTCTGCGCAGGCGCATGCCGTGCCAGAGTGTGCGCGCACGCCCCCCCCTTGTCGACAGTGTCCCGCTTTGGAAGTTTCAAAATCTGGTCACCTTAGCTATGCCCAACCTGGCCACACCCACCCCGCCTCCCAAGGTCAAACACAACCCTGATGCGGCCCTCAATGAGATTGAAACCCCTGCCCTAGCCTATTAGACAGTTTCTCAAAGCTGAGAATCATTCACTCAATTTAAAAATAAAAAGTGTGTTTCTAAAGAAAAGTTATTTCTGTAGTCTCCAGAACACAAACGCATAGTGATCAAATTCCATTACAACTATAAGTAATTTTTAAAATCCAAGTCCTAGTTGTAGCTCTGCTCATCTCTTCTCTCCCCAGCAGGATGGCAGCAATAATACAAAGGAACTTTCTGCTAATGAGTCAGGAGCAATGACCCCCTGGATTATTATGGGGGGGGGGGGAGTGGAGGGGTGAAAAATCCAGACTAATGTTGGTGATAGAAAAGAGAAACAGGAAAAAATAAAAACCTTCTTTACTGCTCCCTAGTGGGCTTCTGGCACATTAACTCTAGAAAATTCACCACGCACACCAACACAAACACACAGACAGATTGGGATAAGGCAATTCCCATGCAATCATTTCCATGGGTGATTCCTCTAGGCCTCAAGGTCCTTCAGACAGATAACAAGTGCCTTGGACCTTGCACAAAAACACGGAAACTGATTTTGGCACAGTGTAATAGAAATTCCACTTGGAATTCCTCGGGAGGTTAATCAGAGGAAAACAGCAGCCATCTAGCAGTTTGCCTGAATTCTGTACAGTATGACAAGCTCCAGCTGCAGAAAGTCTTCTTCTTCTTCTTCTTTTTATGTATGTAAGTATGTGAATCTCGTTTCCTTTCCTTATCACTTCTATGGGCACAAACCTTCCCTGATACGTTGATAATATTTCAGCAAAGACGAGCTGCCCCGTTCTTTGTGAGAGCACATGGACATGATCCAATAAAACAAACTCAAACAGTACTCAGCTTCGGGCTATTGACCGCAACAAAGGATTTGACTGGATTTCGACATTATTCACATAGCAGTATAATCCAGACGTTTGGGTAGCAGAAATCTGGATTGTTGCAGCCCAAAAATCATGGAGCCAGTTTGGTGCAGTGGTTAAGCTATAAATTGGGAGGCTGTTCCACTTTAAACAAAAAGCCAGCTGGGTGACCTTGAGCCAGTCATGTCCTCTCAGCTCTAGGAAAGAGGCATTGGCAAACCACTTCTGAAATCTTGCCAAGAAAACTGCAAAGACCTGTCCATGTAGTCACTACTGACTCCCCCCCTCCCCCCAAAAAATATGGTAACCAGATATCCTGATAACTTTCTTAAACTTTGACTAGAAATTAAAAGCACACTCTTATATCATGTGTGGAAGAGGGAGAAGTCTACCCACAATTAATAGAACAAATACTGGAGCCGACTTGGTAGGCAGTGTAACCGGACAGAATGAGCTGCAAAATTGGAATTTAAGCTTTTATATAACATTCCTTGTTCTGTGCCAAGTAACAAAGCACTGTTATAAATTTTACTTCTGCCCAGACATTGCAAAGCACTGGGGAGAGGAATTAAGAGCCAAAAGATGTTTTCTCACAGATTTTTGGCCCAGAGCCATAAAAGACTATCCTTCCTGTAAACCAATGACTTTACCCCTTCCTAGGAACTTCTCAGCGTGTTCTCCTTTCACCTCTGATTCTTAAAAAAAAAAAGTTACCACAGTCATGAGTTGGAAGCTCTTCAACCAGTTACTCAGTTAGACCTGAGGTAAATGATTTCACAAAGAAGCTTCGCAAAACATGGGGGACTGATGAAGCTTGGAAGGAATGCCAATGAATGATGTGTTTGAGAAGTGAAGTAAAAGGGCAGCAAAACTTTTAAAGCGTTGTAAGGAGCATCTGAGTTCAGGATTAGACAACGCAGTAAGTAATTTAAAGCCCAGTGTGGGCCTAGCTGAGTTGTGGCAATGATTGAGTTGTCAGTTTATCTTTGGGGGGGAAATGCATTAAGATTCTCACCATGAGGAAATCGGCAATAACAGACCCATTTATCTGATAACTTAGCAAGATTGCCATTATCTTTCTACAGAATCCAGTCAAAAAGAATAATGGATATAATTTCCAAATGGATTCTCATTTATCCCCACATCAACATTAAATGTCTGTTATCATTAACAAACTCTGACAAAAAGAATCCCCAACAAGTATTCTTCCATTTCCGTAATTTAATATTTATTGGTAAAAAATATGCTATGTTAACAAAAGAACTGTGCATGCATACAAAGCTGCCTTTAAAAACACAGTCTGGATATGGACAAGACCTCACTGAACTGTAGGAGTGCCCCTTATGTTGGCCCATTCCATTCAGTCAGCCAACTCACGGCAGCCAACTTGCCATGGACAATTCAGAATCCTTGATCTGGAAAATGATGGCCAAAACATTCTTTTTCCTCTTGCCCTTAACTCTAGGTTTCTATAAAATGTGATCTGAAAACTCTGTTCTGGAATTCTTAGCCTACAATTCCTCAAAGCCCAACCAGCAATGATCCTGGCTGAATGTTACAGAAGCTTTAGGAAAATATGTGGCAGTTATCAGCATTTTGATCTCAGAATAAGAACCTTATTTTTAAAAATAGCTGGGATTTTGACATCTGGGGCATTAAGGGCTACCAAGGTAACAGTTTTGGTCCCTCGTGCTCCATGCATCTTCATACTAAGGCACCATCTTGAAGCGCATGAGACGCATATGATTCCCATGTGAAAAATATGTTTACAAAACATATTTCCATTGTGCCAATGGAAAGCTTCGTTTAACCTTTTCAGCTTTTTTAATCACAAAAGCATTGTGATAACAGAGCATAAAGCAATCAGGCAGATGTATCATTCATTGTTCAGAATATATGCACATTAACAGCTTTAAAGAATAGGAAGAAACAGAAAATGAAACAAAGTTGTAACAAAAATGAGCAACGTAGAAATCATAAAAAGTTAAAGTAAAACTACTTTGATTTTTAAGATTTAAAGCATTTTTTAAAATGCAATTTGAGAACTTTTGACTATGCACGCAAGAGCTGAGCCTTACATGTTTAGATATCACAGAATCAGTAAAGCTGAGAAAAAAACAAATATTATTTAATATTTCCAGCTTTAGGGCAACTATAAATGGGAACAGGGATGTATGCATTGGAATTCCCCAAGTACATATATTTACAGAACAGGAACACAGATTTGCCTTCAGCAACAAAAACCACAAGGAATGTAAGAATCCCTTCACCCCAATATTTATACACACCATGTCCAATTTCATTCATGCTTTTAATGATTTGCAGAACCTGGACGAATGGTTAGACTAGACTCAAACTTTCTGTTACACAAAGCTAAACAATTCTTTCTTTTTCACTTTTGCAACCCAAGGCAGCCTAACTAGGCCACAGGTTTATAAAAGTATAAAAGAGCAAGCAGGCTTAACCCTTTTTCTAAGGTTTTTTTTCCAGTTCAAAATTACTCTCTTTTTCAAGAAAAGTCTATTATTTGTGTGTGTGTGGTGGAGGGAAGATGCTGGTCTTCTTTTTTAGAGGGAGAAAGGTTTCTTACAGAAAAAAAAAACAGTTTCTCTCCATCTATTACTCCTCCATTCAAATATTCTTCCAGGTGGGCTGGATGGGAGGGACAAGGAGAAGGAAAACATGAAAGTCCAAAATATTTGACATTTGATATGAATCTCAGTATTACCAGCAGAGAATATCCGAAGCATAATAAAGCAAAATTAAGTGTCTATAATTTATCTTTTAATCTCTTTTTTTCCATACAAAGCAGAGGAAACTGGCATGCCTTAGCCCAGAGGTTCCCAAACTTGGCAACTTTAAGACTTGTGGACTTCAACTCCTAGAAATCTCCAGCCAGCTATGCTGGCTGGAGAATTCTGGGAGTTGAAGTCCACAAGTCTTAAAGTTGCCAAGTTTGGGAACCTCTGCCTTAGCCTGTCTTAGCTTCAGCTGTTTATAGAAAGCAGAGGTGGGCTCTATGGCTCCTTTATGATTTGTGGACTTCAACTCCCAGAATTCCTGAGCCAGCATGGCGTTGAAGTCCACAAGTCATTAAAGGTCCATAGATCCCCATTCCTGATACAAAGGGACACAGAAGCACCACCAGTGATGGAAGCAAATAACAACTAGGCATCACAATTGATATAAAGAGGCACTTCTTGGTCACCATTTCTTCTCCCAGGGGCTTCAGAGACAATTGAAGTCAACCTACCATTATCTCATCATCTCGAAGTGCTGGGAGTGCCATGAACCAATCAATGTTTTCCACCAGCTGATCAATAGAACAGAAAGAACATGCCATTCAATCAATGTGCAATCCCACCCACCCATATTAGTTCATGTTACATGCATCGGGTAATTTGAAAAGGGAAAAAAAGGAGTGTCTTCCATATTGAACATCTGGAAAGATCCTCTCCCTCTACATCAGGGGTAGTCAACCTTTTTATACCTACTGTCCACTTTTGTATCTCTGTTAGTAGTAAAATTTTCTAACTGCCCACCGGTTCTACAGTAATGGTGATTTATAAAGCGCTCCATGGCCCGGGACCTAATTACATGCGAGACCGTCTCCTGCCCCATACATCCCTTAGACCGATACGCTCCCACAGAGAAGGCCTTCTCAGGGTGCCGTCGGCCGGACAATGCCGACTGGCGACACCCAGGGGAAGAGCCTTCTCTGTGGCGGGCCCAGCCCTTTGGAACGACTTACCCCCTGAACTTCGCACCATCTCCGACCTCCGCCTCTTCCGCAAGTGCCTAAAGACACTTTGTTCCATCTAGCCGGCCTAGCGTAACCTCCATAATGACTTTTAGACAGTTTTTTAAATTTTGGGGATTTTAATTTGGTTTTAGCGCAGGATGTTCATCAAATAAGTTTTTTAATTTTTTTATGTGATTTTGTATGTATTTTAATATTCCTGTGTGCCGCCCTGGATCCGTTTGGAGAAGGGCGGGGTATAAATTTAATAAAATAAAATAAATAAAATAAAAATAAATAAAGTAGGGAAGTCAATTAAATTTAAAAAAGGAAAGTGCTTCAGTATTGGACAAAACCCCTACCGCCCACCATGAAAGCTGGAATGCCCACTAGTGGGTGGTAGGGACCAGGTTGACTACCACTGCTCTACATTTTAAAAAATGCTATGAAATAATTGTCTTGGCATGATGGGAAAATAGAAAGGCTGTTGAGCTCAAGGGCCAGGGGTTGAAGTGAGAGGAAAATTTCCACCCATGGGGAAATGCCCACAGGCACTGGAGAGCTTCAGTGTTCGAGTGGAACAATTGCCTTTAGTTCAGCTTCAATTATGCCTCACCTGAGCATGAAATGCATTGGTTCAACTGCTGAATACAGACAATGGTATCAGATCTCACATGTCTAGAGGAGATTCAAACACACTGTAAAAACTCTATGTGGAAAGGCTTGAAATACAGCACAGCATTCCCCACCCTATATAACCCTTCTATAACAATCTACCTGGCATTGGTAGATCTACCTGAAATTGTACTTCAAACCAAACTTCTTACAAGGGAGCTTTCTGCAATCCTCAGAAACATTTCACCAGGTTATCAAAACTCCCAGATAACTCCAGCTGGGTATTACCCACGTACGGTATTTCCATCTGGAACATGGGTACACCTGGGAACAAAAGGTTATCTTCCTAAATTTGGGGAGAAACAGATACCAAATCAATCAAATCTGGATCTTTTTCTTTTTAAGAGTATTTTATTAGTCAAATTCTAGATCAAGCAAAGGAAAGTCCTTCCACCTTTAGTCACAACTAGAAAAATTCAGAGAAGACAGTACCCAAATGAGATTTCTACTTATCAAGTTTTATATAAGTACACGAAGAGGACAAATATTACCTTTATGTGGTCCATCAAGTGATGTAAAGAAGGTCGAACAACACTGACTGCAGGTTTTTGTACACCTGGAATATACATATAGATATGCATATTTATGCAGATGTCTGTGCAAATGTCATAGATAACTGTAGCATATTCAGAGTATTTTCTTTATAATATATAAACATGAATTATAAAAGACTTGTTTTCTTTACAGTACATGAATGTGAACAAGGAAACTGTTTTCTGAACCTGATTGAAGCAGAATATTTGACTGTGATCCAAGCAAGTTTGGACCATGTATTTACACTGGCAAGTTTTTGAAGGTTACCCACTCACAAATCAGGATGGCTATCCAGATCACTCCTTCTTGACACTGGACATTGCCTCAGAGATTGTGATCATGTGATAAAAGCAACGGGTTACATTTTAACTGACCTTTGCAAGTTTAGTTTTCCTGGGATGTAGCAAGTTAGCTAGAAATAGGAAATATCTGTTATTTTTAGTCTGGTGAATGTTAGCAAACAACTAACTAAATGATATAATTATTTTAATGTTCAGCACATTTTTGAAATATTTATCTTTGATGAAGTAATGCTTACTTTTACCTACTAATCTACTTTTATTTATTCATGTGTTTGTTCGCAGGTTTCTTATGTATGAGCATTTTAGCAAATCTGGAGGTTTGTCATGGAAAACAGTGTACAAATATTCTAAATAAATAAACAAATTTAGTAGGTGCTTGAAGACTTCATAACACTGGAAATTTTTCAAACATAATTATTTTGCCATCCAAATGGTGTTAAGGGTATATATTATGTCCAAAGTGTGAGGAAAAGGAACTAGGGTTTCATTATTTCAAATTTAATCTAAATAAGCCTTTCCTTGGTTGATATCCAGTAGATCAGTGATTCTCAACCTTGACAACGTCACGATGGGGTGACTTCAACTACCAGAATTAGCCAGCCAGCCAGTCACTAAAGTTGTGAAACACTCCATGTAGATATTGGCCACATGGTCTAGGAATTCTGGAAAGAACATTGCATTTGAAGAATACTACTATGTTTTTCGGAGTATAAGACGCACCAAGATTTTGAAGAGACAAATTAAAAAAAATGTTTTTGCACTCTGCAGACCTCCCAAAAATGCCCCCTTTTTTGTGAAAACGGGTCTTCTTTTTGTTTAAAAAAGGACATGCATAACCTTTAGGAGGCTTATAGAGTGCTCCTGGGGGCTGGAGAGGAAAAAATGAGCAAAAAACAGCCTGTTTTTCACTCATTTCTGCCCTCCCCAGCCCCCAGGACCACTCTGGAAGCCTCCAAAAGGTTCTGCACAGCCATTTTGGTGAAGGGGGCACGGTTTGGGGAGGCAAAAAATGCTGTATTCAGTGTATAAGACGCACCCAGCTTTTCAGCCTCTTTTTTGAGGAGAAAAAAGGTGCGTCTTACACTCCAAAAAATATGGTAGTTTGTGAAAGGCTAAACTAAACTAAACTAAATTCATTTTGTTTTCATTTTTGTACCTTCAAGTCATTGTTGACTCCTGGAGATTGCCTAGCCTAGACCCTGCTGTTTTCATGGTAAGATTTTCATTATGGCCACTGAATCTGAGATGTGTCTGACTAACAGTGGGAAGGGATCCTATAATGTGCCTTTGTTTGGTCCATTTTCCAGACAATGTGGACAGTTGTTCAGTTGGAGAGCAGTGAAGAATTCAAGTCAACCTTTGTCCACCTTATTCAACAACATCTGAGAACTCTGACGCTGAAAGAATAGAAAGGTAGTTTTTTGGATCCCAAAGCTTCTTCACTACTTGAAACCATGCTCTGTACATCTAAAGCAGTTGGACTAGACGAGATATATTCTTGATGAACAGGATGCTAAAGCTTGAGGCACGATCCACATAGCCAATGGCATACTAAAAACAATTTATTGAACAATTTATTGACCATCACTTGATTCTTAACCCTAGTCATCTCACACAATCAAATAAATTACAATAAAATCAATAAAAGATAAACGATTCCAAGCAAGAGCTCACGCTTCTTCACCGAAGGCTGGATAGAGAGCCAGGTGTTCAATGCTCTTCTAAAAAGAGCGGCCAATCTGGATATCAGAGGAACCACATTCCAGAGGGCAGATGCTGCGATGGAGAAGGTGTGTTTCCAGGATGCTGAGAGATGACATTGTTTAATAAAAGGAAGCCTTAATCCAAGGGAACTAGACTATGCCAACTTTGCAGGATCCAATTGGACAGGTAGATGCCAGTAACCAGGCCCTATGTCATACAGGCAAAAATATAGTGAAAGCATCCCTCTCAGAGACCACAGGTTCCCCCTGCCTACTTTTCCTTGTCCCATGCCTACACCAGACCTGATCCCCTGGGTGAGGCAACTATATCTGAGCAACTGGTCAATAACTAGTTGGCAACAACAAAGTAAAAGGCATCAATATTTTTGCACACCAAACATGGCATTACAAATGCCCAAAAAGCCAAAGCAGAACAATGGTGCAAAATAACTTTTCTAGACATTTTTCATCCTCTTTTCCTGGGTGAGATCTTTGATTGATTGGAGAGATAAAGAGAGACCCATATGGAACGCAGGCAGGGGTGGGTTGCTGCCGGTTTTACTACCGATTCGAAACTTGTGCACCATACGCACACTGTTCAGTGTAAATTGTTCTTTGCACATGTACAGAATTTAACAGTGAACTGTGCATGCACAGTCACTAAAAAACGAAATGGTGGCAGCCCAGTGGTGGTGAGGGAACCAATTTGTGGATGTAGCAGGCCTGGGTGGCTGCCGGTTCTGCGAACCAGGCCTGAATTCCACTACCAGTTCAGCCGAACCGGGTCAAACCAGGAGCAACCCACCTCTGATCTCAGGTTTGCTGTGTGTAATGGAAAGCGGGGATAAAGACACAGCTATGGTATTCCCTCTCTTTCTGCCATCTGCCCTTGACTTCCAGAACTTGGGGTGGTTTTGAAAGCTGGTCTCTCTCATTTGTGGGAAGCCCCAACTGAGACGTTTTCCTCGGGGCCCAGCGAGCTCTGTTGATACCTTTGTTCGGAATTGAGAAATAAGGAAAGCAGATTGCCAACCGGCTCTGCAGAGCCAAAGTTTATTTTGTTTCAGTTCAGCTGCAGTGGAGCCAGAAACAGACTGACGAAGCTCTTCAGTTCATCTGACCCAGGTCCAGAGCTGAGCTTTGAAAAGGTACAAAGCTCCTCTGTGAAGCTCTCTTGAGCGAATTCACAAAACCTATAAGAAACTTTTCTCCCTTTATCCTCTGGAGATCTAACTGAGCTCGAGGAAAACATTTTAAAATACTGACAATGGTTGAAACGCAACTATAATCGCATGCAGTTAATTGTGTAAAACAACCATTTCAGACACGTCAAAGGATAGTTTCGCCAGTGTTTATATGTACAAATGTCTCTTTCGGATTCTTGTTTCATTATCATAAAGTCAAATGACGTCAGAAGGGAATCATGAATCATACACAAACATAAATTAGGGAATGATGTTGTGGGCTTCTGAATTTCTGCTTCCAAAATCAGAGAGAGAGACAGTTGCAATCTGCTGCTGTGTCTACTCTTCCTTCTGGTCTCTGCATCAGAGATGAAGACCTAAAAAAGAGGCTGTCAAAAGATTTGGCCCAGGGACATGACGAAAGGATTTGGCCCAGGGACAAGATCTTATGATTTTGTCTCTCAAATCTTTTCTACCAATCCCATGACTTGCAGTGGAGAAATTAAAATAAGACAGTAAGTAGAGAAACAAATAATCTGGGAAATAAAGAGATGCAACGCTTTTGTTAGTTTTGCACTGCTGAGCAGAATGTCAAGGATTTTACATCTGTTAGAGCAGGGTTTTTCAATTTGAACAACTTTAAAATGTGTGGACTTCAACTCCCAGAATCCCACATCCAATTTGCACGGATTGAGAAACACTGTCTATGGAGCTTCTCAGTCATCCAGGTTGTCCCATAGGGTGCTTTGTCAAGAGGCAACTGGACTTTCTGGTTTGTCTTTGAAGACGTTTCGCTTCTTATTCAAGAAGCCTCTTCAGCTCTTCAAAGAAGAGAAACATCTTCAAAGACAAGCCAGAAAGTCCAGTTGACTCTTGAAAAAGCACCTTTGGGACTGTTAAAGCAACCTGTTAACACAGGTTATTCTGCTCAACACTACACATAAAAATCAGGTCAATGTCCAAGGATTCAGAAAGAATAAATCCAATCCTGCTTGGGTTATCCTCTTAGTAGGACTGTAGGGCCTACAATGGCAAAATACATGTTATGCCTGAGAGACATACCTCAGGTTCTTGGCATAGCTATTAAAAAAAGGTGACGTGATTGAGAAATATTTCAAGTTGGAGACCTCCTGTAACCTTCACCAACCAAGAGACATAATATTGGTTGGGTAAAATGAACCAAACATCTGTCCTGAATAGGGAGGGCTCATGTTTGCATCATCCATAACAGAATGTGGTGTTATAGCATGTGTGCTCACAATTGATTTCTGTTGCTGAATCAGACAGAAGGTGCATAAACTGAATTTGGGTAGTCCTCCTTGGCAGAAAACAGGAAAAAAGGGGACAAAGTATTCTTTGTAGGCCACGTGAGTCAGACTTTGACTTTCTTAAAAGAACACCAAAAGTCAAATACTGATGCAGTGTCTAATAAATATTTCTGAGCATATAATTAGCACATGAGAACATAAGAATTTTCACGTCAGCATCTTATTTTCTTCCACTGTGGGCAAAAGGAAAGACGTTATCTAATGATTAACATATTGCAGATGAATAACTTGTCTTTATTTGGGTCTCTTAGGTCAGGGTTCCCCAACCTTTTTGGCACCTGGGACCGGTTTCATGTTAAAAAAATTCCACGGACCGGTGGCCATGGCTTGGCTGGCAGAGAGGGGCAGTGGGGGGGAGGGGGAACAGGCAGCGCATGCATGCGCGTAGGGGGTGAGTCGGCTCACTCGCCCCTCTCGGGCCCCCAATGGCGCAAGCAGCCGCACCTGCGCTCTCCCGCCCCCACCACGCATTCTGCCCAGGGGGCTGCCACCTCCTCCCCCCTCCTCCTCTCCGGCGCTTTCTAAGAGTTGTGCCACTCACTGCGGCCCAGGTCCTATCAAGCCACGGACCGGCACCAGTCCGCGGCCCGGGGGTTGGGGACCCCTGTCTTAGGTGACATTGACCATCTATCGATCAGAGATGGGTTGCCAATTTTTCTACTACAAGTTCGGGCGCGCTTGCGCTTGCGTGATGCTTCTGTACATGCGCAAAAATGTCTGGGTGGGTGGGCGGAGCCTTCTGCTGCTACTGGTTCGCCCGATCCAAGCTTAATCGATAGCAACCCACCTCTGATATAGATGTATACACATGTTGGCTAATGCACAAGAAGCATAATCAAGAGATAAAGATCTGAGCATTGCTTTCCTTCTTCTTTCCTTCTTTCTTTCCTTTTATATTAGGCAACCTTAAACTTAAAAGACATTTCTGCTGTGCTAGAGAAGCAATACGTATCTACTAATGACAAAACCCCGGGAGCCAACATTGGTTCAAAAATGATTAAGAGATTATTTTTATTTTTGTCCTCAGTGTTTTTTAGTGATGACAAAACTATCATTGTTCAGCCTATCCCAAATGGCATACATCTCAAGAAATATAACACCTTTCTTTATTCTGTGGTAATTTCATTATATCATCCATGTATAAAAACTAAAAATGCTGGGGTTCTGTTTTAAGGCAGATTTGTGGGGCATAGTTTATGTAGATCATGTTTTTCTCATTTCAAGGATTCCTTTGTATAAGAAAAGTAACTTAAAATTAATTTTTCAGGAAAAGGAAATCCTGTGAGGCAAAGTGAAAATATTTTGGCCCCGGTCTGTATTACATTGCTTTAGGGGGGAAATGGTGAGAGAAGTAAAGAGGGGGAGAGAGAGAATAGCAATGATCATAAAACAATAATAATCTGATTTTAAAGGCAATGACAAGCATGATACTCTCAAGGATGATATTAGGTCATAAACCTGCTCTATTCATGGCAGACAAACGTTTGGTTAATTTTACCCAACCAATATTATGTCTCTTGGCTGGTGAGGATTACAGGACAGTCTCCACTTGAAATATTTCCCAATCACCTCATCTCTGCTGAAAAGCAATATGTAATAAGATTACTAAAGCCACTTGATTACTTCACAGTTATTAGTGTATCAACCTTCCATGCAGAGTATTTACATACTATCCGTATTCTTTTCCTGGACTATCTTGCATTGGGATTGCTTGGCTCTTAGTTAATAAAATTATTTCTGGCTCATAAAGTCATTTAGGACAATATGATAGTATTTGCAAATCAGGCAAATGTGTCAGGTCAAATTCCTAAGGGAATATGATGCTGAAGAGTTCAATCTCTTAATGTCTATAATTCCTTATTTCTAAAGCAGATATAATTACTCCTTTCCGTGACTAAATAATGTTTAGCAACAGGCATTCCCTCCTAATGAAAGAGCAGAGACCACCACTCCCTTGTTGGAGCAAGTGTTACAACAATGTTAAGTGAGCGTGCATCTACAGGTTTTTCATGTTACACCCAACACACCTCAATCTCTCCTCTTTTTCTCTGTTGGTTGCTTGCATTGTTATTCAGTGTACATGAAGGAAATTCTGCAATTTACAGTCCCAATCTGTCCTCTAGGGCAGGGGTCTCCAACCTTTGCAACTTTAAGTCTGAAGGACTTCAGCTCCCAGAATTCTCCAGCCAGCAAAACTTGCTGGAGAAGTCTGGGAGCTGAAGTCCTTCAGACTTAAAGTTGCAAAGGTTGGAGACCCCTGCTCTAGGGTTCTAGAAGGTGCTTCATATCTATCATCTGGAGTCTCCAATCACCAATAGGTAAATGAAACTCTATGGTTCTATCCGAATGCTCAAGGAAAGTGACTTCCCCTCATTAATAGTACACTTAATTCAGGGGCATGATGAATTGTGAGATGTTTTTATTATTTAAAAGCTGATTAGAAGGAACAAGTTGCAACAGTGTCATTCATTCATTATAGCAAATACTGTATGTGATAGCTCTTTCTGACTATAAGTTCTGGTCAATGGAGTGAACTTCATAAGAATCATCAATTTCATGGAGACTTTTTGGTGCGGTGGTTAGAATGCAGTACTGCAGGCTACTTCTGCTGACTGCTAGCTGCCAGCAGTTTGGCAGTTCGAACTTTACCAGCTCAAAGTTAACTCAGTCTTCCATTCTTCTAAGGTCAGTAAAATGAGGACCAAGATTAGTAACTACCTTTAAAGCGCTCCATGGCAAGGGACCTGGTTACCTGCAAGACCGCCTCCTGCCATCAAATACCTCCCACCGACCAGTGCGCTCCCACAGAGAGGGCCTCCTCAGGGTACCGTCGGCCAGGCAATGTCGGCTGGCGACCCCCAGGGGGAGAGCCTTCTCTGTGGCGGCTCCTGCCCTCTGGAATGACCTACCCACCGACCTACGCACGACCACGGACCTGCGCCTCTTCCGTCGGGCTTTGAAGAGCTATCTATTTCAAGCGGCCGGCCTGGAATAATTTTTTAATGGTTTTAGTAGGTTTTATTAATGGTTTTAGAACAGGAGTATTATTTAATATATTTTTAAATATATATTTCATGTATTTTTTATATTTTATATCTGATTTTATTGCTGCCTGTACACCGCCCTGAGTCCCGGAAGGGAGAAGGGTGGTATAGAAATTTAAAATAATAATAATAATAATAATAATAATAATAATAATAATAATAATAATAATAATAATAATAATAATAATTGTTGAGAGCATATATGCTGACATTGTATATCGCTTAGAGAGGGCTGTAAAGCACTGTAAAGCAGTATATAAGTCTAAGTGCTATTGCTGTTAGCATCTTCAGATCATTTCATTTACCATTGTTTCCCATTTCCAGAAATGTTTTCCAACAGTGTTTTCTGCCACTTTTCATCCGCTATTGTTCTTTTGTGATTTGACCTGAATTGGTTAGATCATTAAGTCTACCAAGAACTCCAGAAAAAGGAAATAGACTGCCTATACAACATCTTCCAACAAAATCAATATCCACACAACTTTATCAAAAAGTGCCTGACCATTTAACCCACTACAGCATGCTATTCACAAGCTATGAAAAGGACAACACCGTGATACATCAAAAACATGTCAGAAACAACCAACAGATTTTTACAACCACATGGTATCACCGTAGCACACAAACCAACTAAAGACCTCTAAAATATCTTAAATAAATCAAAAGACCCAGTAGCCCAAGAAGAAAAAATAAAGAAGAGTCATATACAACAGGGGTCCTCAACCCGCAAGCCACAGACTAGTACCAATCTGTGGCTTATTAGGAACCAGGCCGCACAGCTGGAAGTGACCAGCAAGCAAACAAACCCGAAATCATCACCCCCTTGGTCCATGGAAAAATTGTCTACCACGAAACCAGTCCCTGGTATTGGGAACTGTCGATCTACAACATCCACTGCAACGACTGCAACAGTCATTATGCAGGGCAAACAGGCAAAAAACTAGCAGAGCGCATCCATGAACACCAAGTAGCAGTTAGAATCCACAGTGAAAACTCCTTAATTTCACAATCCATGGACAGACTTAACTATAGTTACAATAGGGAAACTATTAGCATCCTAGATCAAACTAAATCCCAAAACACTGGGAGATTCCTGGAAGCTTGGCACTCAGACATCAACAGGCACACAGAAATCAGCCATCAACAGGCACACAGAAATCAGCCATCAACAGGCACACAGAGAACCACATTTACACACCATTCAAGACAGACAATTAAAAAAGCTAAAAAGTAATAAAAAAACAACAACAGAAATGCTACTCACCAGGAATCAACACCAAGATAAGCAGGGATTAGCACCAGAGGTGGGTTGCTCCCGATTCGGCCAAGATCGAGCAAACTGGTAGTAGCAGCGGCGGGAGGCTTTGCCCACCTGCCCAGGTCGCATGTGCGCAGAAGCGCATGTAGAAGCGCTCCCAAACCAGTAGTAAAAATATTGGCAACCCACCAGTGATTAGCACCAGCAGCAACACCAAACAAAAGAGCAGTAAACAATACCCTAATCTAGGAACTACAAACTCAGACAATCAATCAAACAGCAAATACAGCTTAACCCTGAACAGCCTAATTCCTAAAAAAGAAATTACCAATGAGAAAACATTGCTGCTGTATATAAATAGACAGCAAATCCCACTCCCTAATAGCACTCATGATATTATCTAGTCTGATAATAAAACATCTGCAAAACAGTCATACTCAGAGAGCACCATGGACTCCACCATTGAATCCTAAACTACACATCACAACTTCTATTAAGCCCATCATTTGTCAGCTTGAGACGTGCTTGCAAGGACACACAAGCATTGCGTATGACCTACTTTTTGGCATTTAAGGATGCCAAAGAACGGGGCAAAAAAAGTCATGATATCATCACCATGCAATTAAAGCACCCACCATTTAAACTTTTTGATATCTCGCCATCAGCAACCTGACAAAAACATACAGCATTAAAACCAATCCATTTAAGTTTTATATTTCAAATATCTTAACAATATGCACCCCTTGTCGCTCTTGGTATGTCGTGTTGTGGAAGGAAGTTCTGGTGCTTGTTAGATCTGCAACTGTAAATGGTTGACCGGCATTTGAACCTGATTTATTTTTTTGCATATGGAGATAAGTGAAGTGATGACAAGTGCTGTGGGGTGATTAGATGTGTGTATTTTCATTTTGTGGTATTTAGGTGTATCTTTCAGAGCTGCACAAATGGTGAGTAGCAATATTTAGAGCTGCTTTTGTTTCTGCATACAGGTCAAAAAATTTATTTGTAGTTGCAGAGGATCCCATAGGGGAAAACACAAGACTTGGTCTTCTATGTATAATATATAAAAAAAAAAGTGTGTTCTTGCCTGTGAACTCAGCCCCAACTAGAGAGTATCACCCACGAAAGTAAATAATTCCGGAGAGCATCAGAGATAAGAAAGTGGCAAAGGAAAGAGTTAGCAAAGATTACAAGGCCACACAGCAATAGCAACAGTTTTATAGAGGTTAAATCTTACTTGTGGGTATCTCAGCTTTCAACAGGCTTCCAGTGTGATGGATCTGAGGGAGGGGAAGAATGAAGATAGTTTTCATTTACAGATTAACAGAGTTGGACGGGACCTTGTAGGTCATCTAGTCCAGCCACCCCTCCAAACAGGAGACCTTACACCATTTCTGACAAATGGCACTCCAAACTCTTCTTGAAAGCCTCCAGGGATGAAGCTCCCACAACTTCTGAAGGCAATTTCTTTTCCATTGGTTGATTGTTCTCATTAGAAAATGTCTCCTTATTTCCAGGTTGTATCGCTCCTTGATCAGTTTCCATCCATTATTCCTTGTCTAGCTTTGGAAAAATAGACCCCCTCTTTCCCATAGCCTTAGTTTGAGATGAAAAATGGAAAATTGTTTGTAGCAACATTAATTGATTTCATTCTCAGCCACAGATGTAACATCAGTATAAATTGCTGATAAGAATATTATTGTAGTTTGGAACCTCACAGTTTTGAGACTTGGGTTAGTGTAGTGGCTAAGGCAGCAGGTTAGAATCCAGGAAACAATGAGTTCTAGTCCTGCCTTAGTCACAAAGCTGGCTGGTAATCTTGGGCCAGTCATTCTCTCTGTTCTAGGAAGGAGGCAATGGCAAACCACTTCCAAAAACTCCTTGCCAAGAAAACTACAGGGAGTCACCAGGAGTCAACTCTGACGTAAAGGTACACACACAAAATCACACAAAACCACTGTTTACATTAAGAGGGCCCAGTAGACCAATGAACTTAGCAATATAGAGGTCTTCTAGTCCAACCCCCTGCGTGGGCAGGAACCTTATACCATTTCAGACAAATGGCTATCTAACATCTTCTTAAAGACTTCCAGGGTTGGGGCATTCACAACTTCTGGAGGCAAGCTGTTCCAGAGGTTAATTGTTCTAACTGTCAGGAAATTTCTCCTTAGTTCTAAGTTGCTTCTCTCCTTGATTAGTTTCCACCCATTGCTTCTTGTCCTGCCCCCAGGGGCCTTGGAGAATAGTTTGACTCCCTCTTCTTTGTGGCACCCTCTGAGATATCGGAACACTGCTATCATGTCTCCCCTGGTCCTTCTCTTCATCAAACTAGACATACCCAGCTCCTGCAACCGTTCTTCATATGTTTTAGTCTCCAGTCCCCTAATCATCTTGGTTGCTCTTCTCTGCACTCTTTCCAGACTCTCCACGTCTTTTCTACATCGTGGCGACCAAAAGTGTATGCAGTATTCCAAGTGTGGCCTTACCAAGGCACCATACAGTGGCATTAACACTTCACGTGATCTAGATTCTATCCCTCTGTTTATGCAGCCTAGAACTGTGTTGGCTTTTTTGGCAGCTGCCAAATAATGCCTGGATGGAAACTTATGTGGTTAAATCTGAAGGCCTTTGCTCAAGAAAGAGCAAAATTAAATAATAAGTTACAAAAATGCAAATAATCACACATGAAGAGGGCAATTCTACACTCTACTAAGTTGACTATGTCATGGTTTATTAAATAAGCACAATTGGCTGGTTTCACACATTACACTAGGTCACGGTGGCTGAGTTCACAAAATTGCTAAGCCACTTCAAAATCAACCATATTTGATATGAAGCCATTTTAAACAGAAGAAGTGAGGCAGCACCAAAATTATCTAATAGAAAAGAAAAAAGTCTGGATACTCAAATGTTTCAGGGCAGATAAAAATATTATTTTATGCTACTTATAATACAATTGTACGTGCATTTATATCTAAGAAATGATAGAGTTTCAGCCTTAGGCGATATCTACTTGTGTTAAGTCAATTTGGGATAGGGGTTGGGTCCAATACCATTTTTACTGAAATATCATCTGACATTCATGCTACCAATCCACATCTAAATTTCTTTCTTCATCTTAAATTCTCCATTTGTGAGTATCATAACTATTCACTTATCCAAGAAACCACATTAACTATCCAAATATATTTTAGTCTAGTTGGTAAAGCTTTTCGGCACTGAGTGCACGCACATGAGCCAGCAGTGTGCAGCAGCTGCCAAAAAAGCCAACACAGTTCTAGGCTGCATAAACAGAGGGATAGAATCTAGATCACGTGAAGTGTTAATACCACTTTATAAGGCCTTGGTAAGGCCACACTTGGAATACGGCATCCAGTTTTGGTCGCCACAATGTAGAAAAGATGTGGAGACCCTAGAAAGAGTGCAGAGAAGAGCAACCAAGATGATTAGGGGATTGGAGGCTAAAACATATGAGGAACGGTTGCAGGAACTGGGTATGTCTAGTTTAATGAAAAGAAGGACTAGGGGAGACATGATAGCAGTCTTCCAATATCTCAGAGGCTGCCACAAAGAAGAGGGAGTCAAACTATTCTCCAAAGCAGCTGATGGTAAGACAAGAAGCAATGGGTGGAAACTAATCAAGGAGAGAAGCAACTTAGAATTGAGGAGAAATTTCCTGATACTTAGAACAATTAACCAGTGGAACAGCTTGCCTCCAGAAGCTGTGAATGCCCCAACCCTGGAAGTCTTTAAGAAGATGTTGGATAGCCATTTGTCTGAAATGGTATAGGGTTTCCTGCCTAGGCAGGTGGTTGGACTAGAAGACCTCCAAGGTCCCTTCCAATTCTGCTATTGTATTGTATTGCAAAGACCAGCTGGCCAGTGTGCATTTGTGTGCCAGAAACCAGAAGAGCAGTTGCCCGGTGCGCATGCATGCACCAGGAAGATGATCTTCCTGTTTCTAGCACACACATGTGCACCAGCCATCTAGTCTTCCAGTTTCTGGTGTGTGAAGACCAGCTGGCCAGTGTGCATGCACACTCCAGAAACCAGAATATCATCTTTGTGGTGTGTGCATGTACACTGGATAGCTGTTATTCTGGTTTTGGCGTTCCCACATGCATGAAGACCAGCTGGATGGTGTGCCGGAACCTGGAATAGCAACAGGCAATGACTCACATGCCCGGAAAGATGGCTCTGCATGCCACTTCTGGCACGCATGCCATAAGTTCGCCATCACGGGTATAGAATGTTGCATGAACCCAGTTTTGAGATCAGTAATGGTTTAGTATGTGTCCAAACTTACACAATTGCATGGATTACATGATCCCTGGATCTGTTATCTATGGTTAAGTTGTTACATGAACATAATTCATGGTATATTCCATTTCTAGGTCCTGGAAATCCTGGGAGCCAGTGGCAGTCCAGAACTGGAACTACAAGAAGAAAAATGTAGCTATGAAAAATGCAGCATCATTCATGCCCTGGCAACACAATTTATGCCTTCTCACAGTATCTTGGTTGGAAAAATCCAGCCCATTAATAGATGGCAGCCAACGGAGGTTGCTATGCCTTTTTGCTGCCATTTTTTATTGTCTAGGTGTGGTAGGCCTAGCTATCACATTAATTAATTTTGAAATTTAGTGTAATCAAAAGGGTGATTCTGAATAGGCCAAAATTGGGGGTGGAGGATGATCCAGCTTGATTTATCCCCAACTTTGCCTTGAACAGCTATTTGGTCTGCAAAAAATAAGGAAATGAAGCAATTCACGGCATTGGGATGAGCGTTATCACTGCTAGCACCTGTTGTTCAAGAGCTACTCAATGCATTAGAGCTGGACTCAGACAGAAAACCAACCACCATAATAAATGATGCCGGTTGACGTTTTTTATATAATGATGAATTAATTGTACAAAGCAATTTCACACATGAGAGCTAAATTGTTCCTAAACGATAAAGGCCGAAGCTACTTTGCTAAATAAATATGTTGTAATCCAAGGCCCAGAAATTAAGCCCTTGTGGGTAATAGCTCTTGCTGTCAGGAACCTGTGCAAAGGCTTGCAGCATTACAGCACAAGGCTATAAATTTGTGATGAAAACGTTTAGTTCTCCTATTGTTATTGGACTCTCAGTTTCCCTGATTATTCGATTGATTATATATTAAAGAATATATAGCCATAGAGAAAGCTCGGGATTGCATAGGTTGGAAACATGCGGAAGAGGCCTTCCCGGAGGTGAAATTCAGCAGGTTCTGACAGGTCCTGGAGAACCGGTAGCGGAAATTTTGAGTAATTCGGAGAACCAGCCAATGCCACTGCTGGCTGGCCCCAGAATGGGGTGGGAATGGAGTATCCTTTCCCTGGAGTGGGATAGGAATAGAGATTTTGCTGTATTTTTCCTCTGCCACGCCCACCAAGCCACACCCACAGAACCAGTAGCAAAAAAAAAAAAAATGAATTTCACCACTGGGCCTTTCTCCTGCAGTAAACAGACAATGATGATGATGATGAAGATGATGAAGATATAGCCATAGAGACAAAAATAAGAAAACTTTAAAATGCAAAATATCCAGAATAAAAAACTACTCCTAGAAGAAGCTAAGCTGTTTAACGTTCAAATCCAACAAATTCCGGTATCGTACAAAAGTTGGCCCCCTTCCTAGAGAGTTTGTAGATTTAGTCACTTAATAGAACAGATACAATTGCCTGTTGGCATTGATCCAGCAAATTTGTGATTACAGGAGAGATTACCTCCTTCTTCCCAATTTCAGCCAGCCTGATTGCACCCGAGGCAGCACTGTTAATTTTTATTCTGTTCATCTTTGTGTTTTTCAGTATTTGCACAGGTGATGATAGTCAAAAAAAAAAACTTTCCTCTTCCTGGCATGTGATTCCAAAGCCTTTCTGCATACTTGCAGGAAACAAACAGCACATTATTGCCTAGAGGGCATACGTTCCGTATTTCTGTAAACTTGTAAACCTGAAAGGTAGAGTAATTCATCAATGAAAAATGAGGGAGCCTTCACATGTAAGTAACACTGATGCCAACCTAAAATCTGGCACCACGGCACTGGGTGCCAACAAATTGTCAGCCTTCTGCAACTCAGCCAATTCGTTTCCAGCTTAGCAGGGGTGTGTTTGGAGAACTGCTTCCCTGCGTAACACTGGAGCAGCTAAGTGGGTGGTTTTCCGTTGGCAAGAACCTAACTCATCCCACCTCTCCGCCTTGCAGCTCCCTTTCCTTCCTGCTGGAAGCTGAGGCAGTGTGATGCTTTCCCGCTGTTTCACTGTGCTGTTGTCAGACTTCCCACCGATCGGCTTCTTGCACCCCTAAACTCAACCCTGTCATCTGTGACTAGTTAACAGCAGGAACTTCGTAGGCACAGCATGACGGGCTGCTTTGTTTTATTGCAAGACAAGGAAAATGTCATATTTATGCGGTAGTTTGAGTCACTCCATAACGAAGGAACCAACCTGCAATAGCGAGATACGTCTCTTGTGTATCGATCCCAAGGCTTACATCCTGTCCTTTCACTCAATGACCCTTGGCCATTCTTTTCCAAAGCTCGAGTTTGGAAGATGCCTGCTCATTATTTATGATGTGCTTCGGTCTGGCCTGAGCACTGCTGGTGCATCCTTTGCCAGCTTCAATTCTTCCCTCTGATGAGCTTTTCCTGTGAACTTCCATAAGAGACAAGGTCAAAAAAGGCAAGTAGCTTGCCCTCTTCCTGCTTCTGACGAAGTGCTGTTTGTTGCATTTTTAAGCTAAATAAACTTTTGTTGTTATTCCTCTTGCTGAGAAGAAACTCCAGTGAGGCAGTTTGAAAAGTCAAATAAATTCAAGGTCTATTTTATTTATTTAGTTACTGTCTTTTTTGGAGTATAAGAGGCACCTTGTTCCCTCAAAAAACAGGCTGAAAATCTGGGTGCGTCTTATACACTGAATACAGCATTTTTGCCTCCGAAAATCCCATGCCCTTCACCAAAATGGCTGGGCATAGCCTTTAGGAAGGCTGGGTTTTTGCTCATTTTTGTCCCCCAACCCCACCCCCCCAGGAGCACTCTACAAGCCTCCTAAAGTCTATTCAGGCCCTTTTGGGGGGGGGGGGGGAACCAGGCCATTTTTGGTAGGTCTGCAGAGTGCAAAAACTTTTTTTTAAATCTGCCTCTTCCGCGTCTTATATTCCAGTGCGTTTTATACTCCGAAAAATATGGTAATTAGTTAGTTAGTTTATCAAACATGTATGAGAGAACAGGTATAAGTATAAACATGACATGAACACAGGAAATGAGTACGAATAAATGGGGACAATAGAACAGGGACAGTAGGCATGCTGGGGCACTTATGCATGCCCCCTTACAGACCTCTTAGGAAAGGGGTGAGGTCCACACTAGACAGTTTAAGGTTAACATTTGGGGTGTTTGAGAATGTAACAACAGAGTCAGGTAGTGCATTCCAGGCATTGACCACTCACTTGCTGGAGTTATATTTTCTGCAATTGAGTTTGGAGTGGTTTACCTTGAGTTTGTATCGATTGTATGCCTGTGTATATTTGTGGTTGAAGCTGAAGTAGACATTGACAGGTAGAACAATTTTGTGTAGTTTTCTTTTTTCTTTTCCCTATTCTGTTAGCAAAGCTACTTTTAATTCGTAGACGTAAACCAAGAGAATCTTGTCCACATCTCTTGTAGAAAAGGCTAAATATAGTGGCTACCAATGTTTGCCTAGCGGCTGTTTATATTCAGCATTAGCCATTTTGATTTGGGCAAATTAAACTGAAAAGTGAAGCAATGGTAATGCCGTCCTTAATTCTTCCTTCAAAATCAAGTTTATTTTCGGGACCTAGCAATCCTCTCTTCAGGATTCAAAGATAGAAGTAACAGTTGTAAAGAAGCATAAAACAAAAATTGCATCCTAATGCGTTTGCAAATAAAATGGAGCATTTTGTTCCCTTTGGAGTTCTTACACATGCAGACGTGCATTCAAATTTAACATTTAATTACATATCTTTGAGTTAAAAAACAACCAACAACTGTAATTAGATTCCAAGTAAGTATAGCAGAGATATTTCTGGAGGCATGTTAGTAAAAGAAGCAATTTATGCAAGACCTCTGCCCAAGTGTATGTTTTTTGAAATGCAAACTGTAAGGGATACTATTTTCTACCATCTTAAAGGCAAGAGATGCCTATTTGTGTAGACAGTAAATATTTCAACATTTCATAGACTGCAGTTGGAACTACCCACCGATTCACAGATAATGCATCTCCATTAAAGATCTTAAAACTAAAAATCACTAAAAGCGTATCATTCAAGAATTATTTATTCCCTGAATACCAAATGATTTGTCACTGACAGCCCACAGCAAAGATTCATCTTTTACTGCATGACATGGTTCGTGATCATGTATTTGGAATGTACCATATTTTTCAGAGTATAAGACACACCAAGATTTTGAAGAGGCAATTTTTTTTTTAAAAGGTGTTGAGCTCTGCAGACCTCCCAGAAATGGCCTGTTTTTTGTGAAAATGGGCCCATTTTTTGTCAAAAGGGGGGCATGAATAGCCTTTAGGAGGCTCATAGAGTGGTCCTGGGGGATGGGGGGGTGGGGGGAAAAACAAGCAAAAAACAGCTCCATTTTTCTCTCATTTTTGCCCTCCCCAGTCCCCAGCAGCACTCTGGAAGCCTCCTAAAGGCTATGCAGAGCTATTTTTGCAAAGTGGGCAAGGTTTCGGGAAACCAAAAATGCTGTATTCAGTGTATAAGACGCACCCAGATTTTCACCCTCTTTTTTGAGGGAAAAAGTACGTCTTATACTCTGAAAAATACAGTAAGTATAATGCATTTTGGAGAAAAGGGCAATATAGATTGAAAGAGCAGTAGGTGCTGTCCTGCTCTCTCTCTCTCTCTCTCTCTCTCTCTCTCACACACACACACACACACACACACACCTATTGTTTAGTGCAGGGGTCCCCAACCTTTTTGACACCAGGGACTGTTTCATGTAAAAAAAAATTCTGTGGACCGGTGGGAGCCTCCAGCAGGTGAGTCGAGTCATGTGGGCCACCCACACGTTCAGTGGTCACGTGGAACCCGAGGCTCACTCCGGCCCGGTTACTATCAAGCCACGGACCGGTACCGGGCCACGGACCGGGGGTTGGGGACCCCTGGTTTAGTGGATGTATTAATATTCCCTTGCAATTCCCTTCACTAAAAGCCAGAACTGTCCCAATTAAATCCAGCCACAAGCAGACCAATGCTAGTCCACAGAGCAATGACCAATGAGTCCAAAAGGTACTTGACAGTTTCTCAATCAAAATAAACCCACCAGGCAAAATTAAATCCACAATACAATGGAGTTCACAAGGCACGATTTCAATCCAAAAAAGGCAAGAATCTGTCAGGGTTCCAAATAGCATCCAAATGTAAATCAGAGTCCAAGGCAAAGTATTGCTCAAAGTTCCAATTTATTAAGAAATCCATGTTGGCACATCTGGCAATCTGAAAGCTTCCTGATTTTCCCCACCCAGTTGAAAGTTCAAGATCTTTCTCCCCAACCACAAGTCCATCAAATGGTCCAATCTTCCACTGCCATGCTGGCAGTTCCACTCATCCAGTTCCGGTCAGGTGCAGAGATGCAAAGACAAAGGATGACATTGGCTTTCTAGAAAGAATTTTATTATGGCTACATAGCTTCTAATTCCTCTCCCATTTTCCCATAATAGAATATGCATAGTAGAATAATAGAAAGTGTGGCAGGCCAGAGATCTAAAATAAAAAATGGCTGCAGGCCTGACAGAATGACAACCAGACAACAGCTAGAAAATGAACACATTGCTCCCTGTATCACCTCCATCTGTGTGCTGTGCTAAATAGCTAACTTCTGGTGCACCCATTAAGAAGAGCAAGGGTTTCTCCTCGCAAAGAATCTGTCTGATCCTCTCTGCTCCTGCCTTTTCTCTGCCCCACATGTTCTGCCTTTTCTCTGCCCCACAGAGAGGGACTTCTCCGGGTGCCGTCCACTAGGCTATGCCAGCGGGCGACGCCCAGGGGAAGGGCCTTCTCTGTGGCTGGCCCGACCCTCTGGAACGACCTTCCCCCCGAAATTAGAACAACTACGGACCTTCGCTCCTTCCATCAAAAACTAAAAACACACTTCTTCTGCTTGGCCGGCCTGGGGTAATTGAACTGTTTTTAGGGTTTTTAGGGGTTTAGTTTTAGTTTTAATATGGGATTTTAGCGCAGGGTTTTAGTTTAATTCATTTTAATATTGTATTGTTTGTGGTTTTATACATGTATTTTAAATTCCCTGTGCACCGCCTCAAGTCCCTTCGGGGAGAGAGAGCGGTTTATAAATTAAATTAAATTATTATTATTATTATTATTATTATTATTATTATTATTATTATTATTATTATTATTATTATTATTATTATTATTATTATTATTATTATTATTGGATCAGTTGCAGAAGGCAGTTCCTCCTCCTCATTGCTGACTGGCTGCAGCTGCATGCTTCCCCCACCTGAAACCTCAGGGCTGTCTTGCTGCCAATCACTCTCAGGCAGCTGCTTGAAGCCATTGACTAGCTCCCCTCCAGATGTGCCTCGAACTGGTTCATCCTCCTCCAGTCTGACATCTGGAGAGGTATCTGGGGGAGCCATCGCACAGTAAGAAGTGTTCACTTCCTCAGATCTATCTTTCCTAGTTTGATTGAGCACAAGAGGTTTACATAGAATTACACAGCAGACAGTCCTCATAACTGATCAGTAATAATTACCTGACTGTTTGTCTTCGACTTTGAGATTTGAAATGTCTGTCAAATTAAGAATACCATCATTCCATGGTTTTAGTTGATGGACTGCATTTCTATTCCACCTTTTCTAGAGTCTTCTCCAGTGTTTCTCAACCTTGACAACTTGAAGACAGGTGGATTTCAGCTCCAAGAATTTCAAACATCTTCATGTTGCCAAGGTTTAGAAAGTAATTTGAGTTTTTTTCTTGCAATACTATGGAAAATATAATTGATCCAAAGTCACCCAGTAAACTCTGGTTTGAATGATGCCTTCAGGCTAGATATCTCAATGACCTTGTGGCATTGGGCAGTGCCATGCTTCAAAGGGAAGCTTTTCTATAATTCCCCTCTGAAACTGCTGTTGAGAGGACATAAAAATAGGCTGGAATTAATGCATTTCTATACTTTGAGAGATCCACAATACATATGGAGTTAATGCATTGAAATTTGATATAAATAAGAAGCTGTCTCAAAATCTAACTGGTGGTTAAATATGAATTTATCCCATCAGAGAAATATACTGAAGCTTAATACAATCTACTTTAAAAAAAGGACCAGAACTTCATGGAAGTCTAGTTCTGGCCTGTATCTGAGGGCAATTCCACACAATGGCCAGTTCAAAAGTAGCTTCAGATCTCTGTGATTTCATGGCATCAACTATGCTAGGCTGTTTACTTCTGGCTCAGTTCCAGTGCATTTGACATCACAATAAAAACAGCTTTCTTTTTAAACTCTGGCTGTGAGTCTGTATAGTTTGTGGGAAATTGTCCCTGCTTTCTTGTCTTGCCACGGGGGTTTTGTCTTTCAAGGAGTAAAGTGACTTGATGGTCCCTTTTTAGCCTCCTCTGAGAGAAACTGCTATCGCCATGTACCTAACACAAATTAAGGCCCAGATGAGTGGTGATGCAAGCTGTTTATTATATTTACTTTTTGTCTGGAGTGGAGGTGAAGGATAATAAAGTGGTTCTTGCTCCTTGTCCTCAGCAATCACCTTCCAACTGTTTTGAAGAGACTGAAGAGGGCAAGTGGTGCTCTGAACTATGCCTACTGAAAGATCTGTCTGAATCTTTCTGAGGGCAGAGGAAATGGCTTTGAAGGACAAGAGAAAGAGTTCTACCAAGTACGATAAGCAGGGCAAAGAAAGTTAACTTGACAAAACCTATCAATCAATGAATCAATCAGAATAGAACTGAAAGGGCATTGGAGGTTTTTCTAATCCAACCCCCTGCTCAAGCAGGAGACCAGTGGTGGGTTTTTGCAGGCTCGCACCTACTCACGAGAGCCGGTTGATGAAATTTAGAGAACCGGTGAGAGGGGGTTCCACCGGCGTACCTGGAAGTAAATCTGGCCCGCCGCTGCCAGTGGCCCAACGGGAAGGAAAGGAAAGGGAAGGAAGGAAGGAAAGAAAGAAAGAAAGAAAGAAAGAAAGAAAGAAAGAAAGAAAGAAAGAAAGAAAGAAAGAAAGAAAGAAAGAAAGAAAGAAAGAATCATCACAATTGAGTCCAAAATTTTGGTTGCTAAGCAAGAGCGTTGTTAAATGAGTTTCACCACATTTTAAAAGGTGGCCACTCCCACCCTGTCACATGACTGCCAAGCCACGCCCACAAAATAGACCACACCTACAGAGTAGGTTCTAAAAAATTTGAAACCCACCACTGCAGGAGACCCTATACCAATGATGGCTAACCTTTTTGCCATCACATGCCAAAAACTTGTGCACACATGCCCTCACCCTGCACATGTGTGTGCGACCCCCCCTTCCCACCCACCCCCCGCTTTTGGCACGTGTTAGCTCGATGGACCTCCCCAGGCTCCAGAGGCTTTCTAGGAGCCCAGGAAGGGTGAAAATGGACTCCCACCCCTCACCCCTCTGGAGGCCCATTTTCGACTTCTGGAGGCTTCAGGAGGCTTCCCTGAAGCCTCCGGAGAGAGAAAAATGGCCCTACGGGCATCCCCAGAGTCCGTTCCCAAACTTCCGTTTTGCGTGTTGGATTGTTTTTCGCCCTCTGAAGGCTTCAGGGAAGCCTCCGGAGGGCGAAAAATGGCCGAAAATGAAGGCCGAAATCAGCTGGCCAGCGCACGCTTAATCAGCTGGCCAGCGCACACTTCTCAATTCCAGGTTGCTTCTCTCCTTGAGTAGTTTCCATCCATTGTTTCTTGTTTTACCTTTTGGTGCTGGAAAATAAGTTGACCCCCTCATTTTTGTGACAGCCCCTGAAATCCTGGAATACTGCTATCATGTCACCCCTGGTCCTTTTTTTCTCTAGACTGGCCATACTGTGAGAGAAGCCCTTCCCTAGTTCACATGAAAATAAGGTGAGGGAGGGGAAGTACATTCAGACTTACAAGATGCTGCCCTATAGCTGTCACAATAAAAATAATCCTGATTTACAGGCACTGGTTTCTTAGTCTGGTCTGCCCTTTTTGGAAGGACAGAATTGCCTCTGCATTTGAACTTATTGCATAGCCCTAAATAACTCTAGAAAGAGTGCAGAGAAGAGCAACAAAGATGATTAGGGGACTGGAGACTAAAACATACGAAGAACAGTTACAGGAACTGGGTATGTCTAGTTTAATAAAAAGAAGGACTAGGGGAGACATGATAGCAGTGTTCCAATATCTCAGGGGTTGCCACAAAGAAGAGGGAGTCAAACTATTCTCCAAAGCACCTGAGGGCAGAACAAGAAGCAATGGGTGGAAACGAAATAAAGGAGAGAAGCAACTTAAACTGAGGAGAAATTTCCTGACAGTTAGGACAATTAATCAGTGGAACAGTTTGCCTCCAGAAGTTGTGAATGCCCCAACACTGGAAGTCTTCAAGAAGATGTTGGATAGCCATTTGTCTGAAATGGTATAGGGTTTCCTGCCTAGGCAGGGAGTTGGACTAAATGACCTCCAAGGTCCCTTCCAACTCTGCTACTGTATAATAGTCACAATCTTCATCTTACTATTCTCACAAAAGGGTATCACATTGATAAGGCTGCTAAATCATAACATTAATAGATTAAAATACTATTTGAAAAAAGTACCATGATTCTTAGTAGTTAGACAGTAAACACAATCTTCCTCCTTTAAATCTTGTCCCTAAGTCCATTTAGACGCATAAGGCCACCCACATCCTCTGAGTTCATCTCCCATTGTTATTATGATTTATGTTTCAGGGTGAGTGAATAGTAGTGATAAAGTCCTCCGAAATCTCACCCAATTAGTTTGAGATACCAATCCTGAGCGGCAAACAACTAGATCAGTGATGGTGAACCTTTTTAGCCTCGGGTGCCAAAAGTGCACACGCTTGCGCTATTGTGCGCCCTCATGTGCCCACACCCATAGTTTAATGCCTCCCATGCCATGTCCCCTGAACATGCATGCGTGACACCTGCTGCTGCCCCATGCATGTGCACACGGCTTTTTTGGAGCCCGGGGAGGGCAAAAAAAGGCCCAACACACAAACCGGAAGTTCAGGAATGGACTTCCGGTTTGCCCGTTGGGCCATTTTTCTTCCTCTGGAGGCTTCAGGAGGGCAAAAACTGGCTGAAAATCAAGGCCGAAAATCAGCTGGCCAGCATGCTTATGTGCGCTGGAGCTGACAGGGCAACGCCTCGCGTGCCCTCAGAAATGGCTTCGCTTGCCACCTGTGGCACCCGTGCCATAGGTTCGCCATCACTAAACTAGATGATAAAAGAGAAATATAGAAAACCCAAACATTTACTATAATCTTCTGTATTTTTGCAACCCGGATCCAATAAGTCTAAAATAATACTTGTAGTGGTCACTTTCTTCCACATTTCTAATATTATTCTGGGAAAGACGAAGGAAACAAAGATGTCTCTTGATATCAATTTCTCACAGAGGGGCTGTCATTGCTTAGGCCTTGAGCCTGTAAGAGTAAATCTCAGGGAGTCTTAGCTCATAACCCCGAAAAAGTTGCTGAGCTCATGAAACTAGAAGTCTTTGTGTGCCTTCCTCTGGTGACATTGTGTTCTACTTATAGCAGTTGGATGCCCGCCAAGTGGCCGATCCCTTCTGCTGCCCCAATTTTATCCGCCACTGAGAATTTTGCTTGAAAGGGGCTCTGCATTCCTCTCCGTCTCCCCCCTTGAGGATGGGCCTGCTGCAAGTCAGAGCAGAGGAGGAATCCAGCATTCATTAATCCTTGGAAGGGTTGACCGTTCTTTCTCCCCTTTCTAAAACCTCCTTCTGTCAAGACTTCAAATCTGCAAAGCGAGGAAACCTCCCCGCTACCCCCTGCTACTTGAAAGGGCCGTTCCTCCTTCCCTTTCTTTTCTTTAGCCATATCTATAATGCTTTGTTTTCTCAATGAGATTAAATTGCAGCCTTGGTCCGCCTCGCGGTGTTTCCAAACTATAGCTCACCCGTAAAACGAATGGCCTCAGAATGTTTGCATAGGTCTGGGTTTGATAGGACGGAATGAAAGGTTTTGCAAGAATAATTGGGGTTATGATTACTTACCTGGTTAATTCCGCTGAGCACTCAGAAATGGGCCCTTAATCAAAGCTGTCTGCCATACTTGGCTGGCTTCCTGATGCTGATTAGGATCCCTGGCCATGAGCCCAGAGCCTCTCCCTCAAAGAAGGGGAAAACTTGGAAAAAAAGAGACCATAAGCCAGCAGGGTCATTGCCATGGCTTCCTCTCCTTTCTACAGTTCTTTAGCACCTGAAACCCCCCAGCAAAGGTGTGGTACAGAAAAGGGGATAATTTGACTACATAGTAGGGTGCTATGATTAGGTTCACACTTTGCCCTGAGCCCTAGTTCATTGAATGAAATGATCTTGGCTGGGCCATAGCGATGTAGTTCATAAAGGAAACATATTTAAGCAGGGTTGTGGGGGGAGATCACTTGGCTCTATAGCAGGACACTGCGACTGAGTTCACATATTTCCCTGAGACCTGGTTTATTCAATGGAACATCCTTGGTTGGGTTCCCACAGCAGCGCAAGCCATAACAAAATCCTTCTTTGGCTTAACAAACCACATGGAGCCTAGTGTAATAGGTGAACTTAGTCATAGACTATAAAGCAAAGGGACTGGAAGATGTGGCTCATAACACATGAGTAGATTTGAGAGGACTCACCTGTTGGATTGTCCAGCCAGGGTCAGATTGCAGGGAGCTTGTTAGAGGTAAAGCTCTTGCCTCACAAGCAGGAGGTTGTGAGTTCGATCCTAGGTAGAGGCACATGTAGGCTTTCCTGCTTGGGCAGGGGGTTGGACTAGATGTCCTGCAAGGTCCCTTCCAACTCTGTTAATCTGTTAGAGGTGCGAATGTGCAAGCTAGGCTGCCCAACACTGATCTTTAGCATGCCTCAGGAAGAAGGGCTTGCACTGTTTCTGCCATCACACAGTTTAATGTGAGTAGTTTCTAGGCGATTAGTATATCTCCTGCTACTTCCACCACCCAATATCTCTTTCTGGCAAGAATGCCAATCTCAGATGACTTTCCTGAATTAGGTTGGTAATGGGAGAGGTGGGGCTCACATCTTAATCTTTTTTACTTACTGCACATTTCTTCTGGCAAAACTATCAATGAATCTTATGTTAGGCGATCATGGAATTATAAAAGTTGACAATCCCCTGAGAAAAAGTACCAAGTGGGGATGGAAGGAGGGAAACACCCATTAACCCTTCACTATCCTTCTAAATATTCCAGTCTGGCACATGAAGTGAGAGTGCAATAGCAATAATGCTTAGACTTATATACCACTTCACAGTACTTTACAGCCCTCTCTAAGCGGTTTACAGAGTTAGCATATTTCCCACAATAATCTGGGTCCTCGTTTTATCAAATTCAGAAGGATGGCAGGCTGAATCAACCTTGAGCCGGTCAGAATCAAACTCCTGGCAGTGAGCAGTGAGTTAGCCTGCAAATACTGCATTCTAACCACCATGCCAACATGGCTCGGTGAAGAGGTTTAGGTTTTAGGTTTTAAGTTTTATTGGTTTTTTATACCGCCCTACTCCCGAAGGACTCAGGGAGGTGTACAGCCAGAGTAAAACAAATATATAAAAGTTTTAAACGTTTTAAAAGACATATTAAACAATTTGGCCTAACAATGAAAAAACCCAACCAACCCTGCTTAAAATTAATAAAAATTTATAATTTAAAAATCATTTTTATGCCAGCCCGGCTTGTTGGAAGAAAAAGGTTTTGAGAGCACGGTGGAAGGTGTGTAGGTTAGGGATAGCTCTTAATTCCAGGGGCAAGTGCTCCCACAGAGAAGGCTCTCCCCCTGGGTGTCGCCAGTCGACATTGTCTAGCCGACGGCACCATGAGGAGACCCTCTCTATGGGAGCGTACTGGCCGGTGGGAGGCTTTCGGTGGCAGAAGGGGATCTCGTAAGTACCCAGGTCCTAAGCCTAAGAGAAACTTCACCCTAAGATCTCTTAAACAAAAGGAGGTATTGTAGCTTTGCAACTGGCACTCAAAAGATATTCCTTCATATCTAGTGTTGTTGGGAAGAGCGCTGTTTGATCAAATTAAAGGCCAGTTTATAAGATTGTCAGGCAGTGGTGGGTTCCTACTGGTTCGGAGCGGCTTGGCTAAACCAGTAGTGGTTTTCGCCTGCCACATCTCTGAACCACTTCTCCAGGCTTGTTTTTTGCTCTGAACAATTTGATTACATTGCGCATGCGTGCACAGCATGCATTAAGCATGTGCAGCGTGCCCACAAGCAAACCGGCAGTAGTGACCGCCAGAATCCACCGGTTGTTGGGCAAAGGTGTTCTGCAAAGCACTTTGGAGCCTAAAGAGAAAGTGAATAGAGTCTTTTAATAAGAGTATTGTGCAAAGGTGAAATCCTGCTTTATCATGCAAAAGATCCAAAAGTGATCCTGACATTTCCAGGTGGGCTGTCAACTGAAGCCTGGAGAGCTTTGCCCAACTCAGAGGCCACAAGTTCTGAACTTGAAGAGAACCTGACAATCTTTTGATGTCAGAAAAGACCTCTGCATTGTTTCAAGTGAAAGAGAAACTGGAATGCTTGCCTTTAATGGACAACTCTGTAATGGAAAACATTCCCACTAAGCACTAGAAAATGTTATCACTGTGAGAGTGTAAATGTGCAGATACTGATATATACATTCCAAGCACTTAGGACAAGCTCCGATACCTAGCCTCTCTCTCCCCTCACCCTGCCACATTTGTGAGGAATTGCCTGGGACTGGGAGACCAAGTGTAATGCACGTTCATTGCTGAGATAGTCCATCAGCCGTTTCTAATCTAGGAAAGATGCGTTTCGACAACAGCTGCCAAATTTCTCAGGATCTAGAGTTGTACTAAGGTAGAGCAGAAGGAAGGAAGCAAGAAACAAATCCAAAACAGCAATAAGAAACTCCAATTCACTTGATTCTTCAAAAATAATTTTTAAAAGACTTCTAGAAGCTAACAAGATCATTGTATGTATATTTGAGAAACACATTTTAATGAGCAGAGGCTCTTCAAAAAGAGATCTAAGGACTGGAGTTTGATTTTAGCTCTTTGTAGCCACGTTGATTTACAATGTCCTAGGAAAACCAGTGGGGGAGGGCAGATCCACTGCAAAAAATAAATAAATATTCAAAAATTTCATGAGAATGTACTAAGCTCTGGGATACTGAAATGGCAGATAGCTTTTGCCTTTTAGCATCATTGATGAAATAACTAGCATTTAAGAAATATGTTCAAACTAGCATTTGATACAGTAGCCACGAAAAGATATTCAGATGCTAGGATGTGTCCACAAAGAGCAGGCTCATGCAGGCAATTATACCAAAAGGTAACCAAATGTTATACTTTGAAGAAGAATTGGAGAGAAAGAGTATTGAAGCTTTTGATCTTTTGGCATTGGAAAAGATGCCTGAGAATGTAAGAGACAGCTTAAAAAAAAAAGTGAATCCTAGAACTAATCAATTCAGAATTCTCACTCCAGTGAAAATGGTCAGGTTCAAATTATTATACGTCTCGCATATTATGCAAAAATCTAGCTCTGTGAAGAAAGTCTATAATGGTGGGATAGGTGAATGAACAAAAGAGGAAAAGGATAACAAGCAGCAAAGTGAATGAAAAAATAGGCACACAATTAGAAGAACCAAGTTGGAACTAGATACTTCTGGAGAAAAAAATCTATGTGGTCACTATGAATTTTACATCAGCTTGATCAGGGGTGTCCAACCTTTGCAACTTTAAGTCTGAAGGACTTCAGCTCCCAGGCTTCTCCAGCCAGCTTTGCTCTGGGAGCTGAAGTCCTTCAGACTTAAAGTTGCAAAGGTTGGACACCCCTGAGCTTGATGATATTTAATCAAACAAAAAGCACTGATATCCAAAGAATGTCTTTAAAAATAAGGAAGCATCTTAATACACCTTGGAATTGCAAGAATAGCTCTTATAAATGTTCATTGTGTTGCTTCCAGAGTATCATGCTTTGTAGAAGTCCAACTTTGAAAAGAAATAACTTTAGTTAAACAGAAACTCACTAGCCACAAGAATGTTTTGAATGGAATAATCTCAAGATAAACTGGAAAGCTAAACTGAGCAATACTAGCATGGTCTGAAAAATGTGCACCCCTCAGTGGCTAAGACATTGAGAATGTCGATCAGAAAGGTCAGCAGTTCGGCGGCTCAAATCCCTAGTGCTGCATAACGGAGCGAGCGCCCATTACTTGTTCCAGCTTCTGCCAATGTAGCAGTTTGAAAGTATGTAAAAATGCAATTAGAAAAATAGGAACCACCTTTGGTGGGAAGGTAAGAACGTTTCCTGCGCCTTCGGCATTTAGTCTTGCTGGCCACATGACCATGGAGACGTCTTCGGACAGCACTGGCTCTTTGGCTTTGAAACGGAGATGAGCACCACCGAATAGAATAGAATAGAATAATAGAGTTGGCAAGGACCTTGGAATACTTCTAGTCCAATCCACTGCCTAGTCAGGAAATCCTATGCCATTTCAGACAAATGGTTATCCAACAACTTCTTAAAAACTTCCAGTGTTGGAGCATTCACAACTTCTGGAGGCAAATTGTTTCACTGATTAATTGTCCTAACTGTCAGAAAATATCTCCTTAGTTCTAAGTTGCTTCTCTCCTTGATTAGTTTCCACCCATTTGTTTCTTATTCTACCCTCAGGTACTTTGGAGAATAGTTTGACTCCCTCTTTTTGTGGCAGACTCTGAGATATCGGAACACTGCTATCAGGTCTCCCCTAGCCCTTCTTTTCATTAAACCAGACATACCCAGTTCCTGCAACTGTTCCTCATATGGAGTCGGGAATGACTAGCATGCATGTGCCAGGGGAATCTTTAACTTTACCTTTAGAGTTATTTAGAGAATTATGACTATTTAGGGAATAACTGTCCTCCAAGTTATTTGTAAGTATGCACCTACTCAATAGGGATCCCATTAATTTGCCATTTATGCATCCTAAGACAGTGTCCTCAAAAAACTAAAACTTTAGTTTTTTTTCCAGAATTTACTTCAACTTCTTTTACAGGGAAGGAAGTCAGTGGCCATTCTTATTCCTGCCTGGGAAACGAACAAAATTACTAAAGTACATCAATTGCATGCAACAGAGTTGGAATTGCCCTTGCTAATACTGTAACAAAAGATAGAAATGGTGGTTGAGACCTGGAGTCGTGGATGTGTAGAACAAACAGAAAGGGACACGGTATGAAAAGAGTTACTAATTTCTTCTTAAGGAAGCACCTGAGAGCCAAAAAAAAAAAAAAAAAAGGCTGGCAGGGGAGAAAAGAAGGATGCTCAGAACATTTTATGCTTTGCTTTTTTCAGGTTTGCCATGGACCTCACAAGGGACTACTTAAAGTTACTTCTAATTAAGGGGGGGGGGGGATTCAACTCTTGAAGTTCCCATGTTGCTTGGTAACAGGTTGGAGAAGGTCACCTAAGGCTGAATACCAAGGAAATATTAGAGGTGGATGAATAAATTCCCTGTGTTTTTGCAAACCTCTGAAGGTCTATCGCTTAGAGCAGGGGTCTCCAACTTTGACAACTTTAAGCCTGGAGGAGTTCAACTCTCAGAATTCTGGGAGCTGAAGTCCTTCAGACTTAAAGTTGCAAAGGTTGGAGACCCCTGGCTTAGAGGACTCCAAAATCTATGCCTGTCAAGTTATCAAGCAGCAGCTGGGATCAAGTTTAATTTGACCAGATTTGGTTATGAGACATCTTCCAGATATGTTGGAAGTCCTTCAGACTTAAAGTTGCAAAGGTTGAAGACCCTTGCTGTAGAGAGACTTTATATGTATCTTTTAAAAAATATATTTACAGTAGCAAGAAAGATAGAAAGATGTCTAAGAGGTATCAGCTTCTGCAACTGGTTGTCAATATGCCTATCAGTAGGCAGAATACTTACATTTACAGTAAGTTTGGCTTTCAGGACTAGCCAAAGTAACACAGAATATTCACTATAATTGTGGCTTCTGTTGCTTCTGGATTTTCCATCACATTTAAGGTAAAGTTTGGGTTCAGATGCCCAGACCAGCAATGGGTCAGGGTCTGGTTTCGTCTGAGATGCTTCCTTTTCTGCTGTTTGCTACTCATCATATCTGGAACTGCTCTAAAGACAAATGTAAATCTGCTCCCCGTTTTTTCCCCCCTACACTAAACTGTATCTCCACTAGGAAAAAGAACAGGAAGCAAAATAAGACTTCCTAAGTCAATGAAAAAGTGAAAAGAGTGGGTCTGTTTTCTCCACTGAGAATTTTAATTAACTTTAACTTCCATATCAAAAGAATAATAAACTGGCAATGCTATGCAATACCAAGCAGGCTTACTTAGAACAGGGGTCTCCAACCTTTGCAACTTTAAGTCGGAAGGACTTCAGCTCCCAGAATTCTCCAGCCAGCTTTGCTGAAGTCCTTCAGACTTAAAGTTGCAAAGGTTGGAGACCCCTGACTTAGAAGGACTGTCCTATATAGCCATCAGGAATCGCTTCCAAAGGAAAAAGAACCACACGCTGCCAATTTAATTAAAAATTAATTAATTGTAAAAAAATGTACCCTGCCCATTGGGAAACAGAAGAATTACTGGAGAAGAATGGAGATATGGGTGAACTTTGCTGCAAAGTTCCCTTTGCACTCCTCCTCCTCCTCCTCATACACTTTTGAGGGAATGAGTGAGAGAGCAATGTGGAGGAAGAACTTGGCAACCAGCGTGGGAAGAGCGAAACTAGGGTGCGTATTAAATACAACACAATGCAAAGCTTCCAGAAGCCCGTCTCTGCCACTTGCTCATTGTTTCTTCTAAGGCAGTAAAGGTCGCCAATTTATAATAATATAAAACCACTGCATGGAGATTATTGGGGAGGGGGGGAGAAAAAAAGGATGGGGGCAGGAATAATAATGGTTTGTAGTACCAGGGGAAACTGTAGGAGCCAGTTACAGGAGCACTTTGAAGGTCCAGATTACTACATTCAGCTGGAGCAACATACAATACAATACAATAGCAGAGTTGGAAGGGACCTTGGAGGTCATCTAATCCAACTTCCTGCCTAGGCAGGAAGCCCTATACCATTTTAGACAAATCCAACATCTTCTTTAAAACTTCCAGTTTTCGAGCATTCACAACTTCTGGAGGCAAGCTGTTCCACTGATAAATTGTTCTAACTGTCAGGAAATTTCTCCTCAGTTCTAAGTTGCTTCTCTCCTTGATTAGTTTCCACCCATTGCTTCTTGTTCTGCCCTCACTGCCTCTCACTCACTCCCTTTGCTTCTTGTTCTGCCCTCACTACATGAAGGTAGTGACCCTCTACAAAGAATAAATTTATCTTCCGATTTAAGTATACACGTGGTTCTGAAATTAAATTGAACCAAGTAGTCAGTGGTCTGGAAATAGCTCCTTTTTAATTAGTAGACAAGTTAATGTTTCAAAAGTTAAACTGAGGATATAAAAGCAACTAAATACTCGTGCTGGCTGTTCATAAGTCTGAACTATTCAGAATTTATTATTTATTTATCAAATGTAGATACTGCCCAGTTTCCCCACAGAGGGACTCTAGGCAGCGTACAAATAAAATATTAAAACGTAAGAACTATGTGTAAAATTTTTAGAAAGGCAAAGATGATCAAAATGCAACATTAAAAAGTTAATTAAAAGTGGGAGGAGAACCTTCAGGGCTCTAACCAGCCTCACAGTTGCATCCTCCTCCTCCTCTAATGCCAAGCAAGAAAAGAAAAGCATTATTTTCAAGGAGGGGGTTTGCTACTGTGACTTTTTTCCTCCTTCAAAGTTCATGGAACATTTATAAAGAAGTTATTATCCAATTATCAATGTTTAGTGGGATACCAAGATAATGGTGGCATGAAAACGCATATTTAATTTTCTACACTTAGGATATGATACGGCCTCAGGTTGCCTTGGTATGTAATACTAAACCATAATTTAGTGAAATACTTCTAAGAGGAGGAAAGCTCATTCAAATTCTCACACATCTTCCTCCACAGCCAGGAAAGAAATCAAACATTAGATTTAATTATACTGAATTCTATACTTGTTATCACATGCAAACTGTGGATTCTGGTTTAAAAATATGTTTTAGTTTCTTAAGATAATGGAATAAGCTGGGAAATGTTAGGCAATTTATCCTAATTTATTTGATAGCCAGATTCCTGGCTATCTCATGATGAGCCATAAAAGAAAGTAAACTTAAGCACAACATAAGAATCAGTTTAAGATAAACCCAGGCATTACCAACTTTTTAAAAAACCTGTTGAAATACAAACCTAAACATGTAGTAAATATGAATGTGGCCTCTGAAATTAGAGATGTGCAGTTTTATGTAGATATTTCACATACCAGATAATAGCACCTGTCTCCAAGTTACACTATCTCAAATCTATTTGAGAGATATGGTTGTTGCTTTGTGGTTCTGTTCCTATTGCCAATCTCAGGTTACCCTGAAATATATCATAATATTGAAAGACATCAAGAGGTCAAGAACTACGTAACAAAGATACATTATCTCAGTTGATTTCCACACAAAGATTTGTTCATTTAGTCTCAGAATAATAGCTGATGCCAGTTTGAAATGATTCAAGATAATTTATTTGCAGGTTTTGCAACTCATCTCAATCCATAGATTCTGGAAGGCGTTCTACTCAATTAATAATACAGAATAAAAACAAGAGATACAGTTACTAAAAATGTCCAGCTGTCTGCCAGAAACATTCAATCCTGGTTTTAAAACATGGCAGAATAGTTTTATTTTAGCAACTTTATGAAATCCTAGGAGGGAAGGGGCTGCTTGAGCCTCCAGAGGCATGTGTAAGGACTCCAATAGAAAGTCTCATAACTGGGGATCTAAGCAAGCCTTTTTCATAATGTTCTTATCAAACCAGCAATCCAGTGTTTTTCAGTGTATGTCTTTGTAGATCATCCCTAGCCTTTGATTTGGTCTGGAAACCTACCGTACTGAGCAACTAGCGCAACAATTTTAGTGGTGGTGTTACTCTACTGCAATGGGATTGTCCTATCAACAATCTGCAATATCATTTGCAAAGGATGCCCCACAAATAGAACATGTTTTAGTAATCCAACTGAATGGTGGTCAATGCATGAATTATTGTTACTGAGGCCTCCTGATCTAGACAGCAATGTAAGTTATGCATGCATGAAAATTGGGCAAAGATCCATCATGTAAGCAGTAGCCATATGTCCAGGACAAACACCAGATCACAAGCTGACTGTTTCAGGGAGAATTATGCAACCCTATCCAGAGTAACTACCAGGGCCAAAATCCACAAGTGTTTATTGGAAAAGTACTTGATCTTAAACCTCCAATTACCACTTCAAGCCATCCACGGCATTTCTTCCACCTACAACTAAAGATCCATAATTGAGCATCATCTGCATACTAATACTGTAATACTTTCATCTTTTAAAAAAAGTAATTGTCTTGGCTTCTTCTTGGCCACCTCCTGCAAACATAGGAGATTAGATACTGGTTTATATTGTTCGTCACTACGGGATCAGTTGATGGCTTTTTTCAAAAAGATTTCGTAATTATCACTTTTTAAAATGAAATAATCTCCTGCTCTCAAATATTTATGTTGATAACGAAATATAGGTAGCACCAATCAATCATTAAAAAGATTTGAGTCATCCCCACTTATAGGAGAAGGAAAAAGAATCCAATAAAGTATGCAGTGCACCACAGAACAGCCTTCTGATTAACTAGAAAACTAGAAATGGAGATAAAAAATGGATACTGAATTAGTAGGTCATGGTACTCATCCCGCACGATGAACAAGAGAGAATTGTGTCCAAGCTGTAAGATCAGTTAAAGCCGCTGTTGGTCAGTGGAGCAGGGAGACTACCAAGAGAACCCCTAATCTCATCCTGGATCTAAAATTGAGATGTATGTGGACTCATTTGTCATAGAATTCAGTGCTTCTCAACCTTAGCAACTTTAAGAGATGTGGACTTCAACTCCCAAAAAAGCTGGCTAGGGAATTCTGGGAGTTGAAGTCCACACATCTTAAAATTGTTAAGATTGAGAAACATTTTATCCTGGTAAGGTATTTAAAAAAAAAAAAAAGATCACAGAGACATTTTATGAGATAGGGCAAATTCTTACGACTCAATAAAGTATAGAAGATAATCTATTGAACTCTGACTTGGGTTCAAATTACTGATTAGCTCTGAAGTTCACCAAGTAGATAAATAACCATATCTTCTCAACCTAATTTATCTCACAGGCTTGTTTTAAGCTAGAGGGAGCATGGAAGCTACCTTGACCTCTTCAAAGTAAGCATGGGAGAAATAAGCCATACTTATTACTTCCCTTTTAAGAGCAACATTTCTGAAATTCAGCTGTAAAGCTAGAAAAATCTCCCTGGGGATGCACACAGGCTCACAATTATTTGTATAAGAAATGTAAACAATGAACAATCCCACTTCGTAAAGAAAAAAAAATTAATCAGACTTAGGTACTGACAAGAGAAATCTGAAACAGATTATATGAAGAAGATAATGTTTCAGGGAAGTTGGGCTTCCTCCATCAGCAACGACAACCCAAACTTATTTCTATAGTTAAGCATAAGAATACCTGATACCTTTCAAAATAATTTTAATTGCTTTTAAAACAGTAACAGAAAAAAGGGAACCGATTTTTATCCTCCCCCCCAAAAAACCCACATAAGTGATTAAACAATAAGTAAAGAAAAATACAATATTTTTAAAAGAATAGAGAATATGCAGTTGCAACAGTAAATAATTACAATTCAGTACATAATTATCTAATGCAAATACCAGTATATTTATTTGATGCATTGATGCAAATATCATGCTTTTTTTAACCTACAGCATTATGCTGTTGGAAGTAAAGAGTTCAGGGTTCGTTCCCAGCCAGGGATCACCACCGACGCTAAAAGAGAATTTCATGAAGACAGCTGCCTGGAAGTTATGAGCTTTATTAAGGGAAAGAAAAAACGGGAAGGACAAGACACAGCTCTGTCGTTCCTGGGTCTGCAGGACACCATACATGAATTGGTTTCCCACCTTTATACAGTTTTCCTCCTTTGAGGCCTTTGTGTACGTTTCTAATTAACAACGATTTATTTATTTGGGATAATTGCTGTGATGTTGATTCCGTTTGGTTGGTGCCTGGTCCTTGGGGTTAATCCTGTCAGAGAAGGCAAGGAAGGGTGTTTCCTGTGAGTAGGTGTCAGCTTTAGGTAGATGGTTATGAGGTTTGTCTTGTCTTAGATTAGATTCTATGTCTAGTGGTTATCACCAGACTCAGGGTTTTCCTGTGCTTTGGTTATTCTTAATCCTTTATACTAAGTTTCCTTTTGTGATTACACTTAACCCCTTTTGGCTACATGTATGATTTTCTCCTGGCTATGGCTCTTGCCCATATGTATTTATTAATTTCTAAAATGAGTTTCCCAGTACCTTCCTACAATGCATAAATGAATCCCATAGTTCATTATATTTATTCACACAAGGTCTACATCTATAGGCAGTACACTCATAAGTAGCCAATGTAAACAAATCTTTAATGTGATGGGGTCATATATATTTATCTTTCCAATGTTGCATTCGCAGTCTTTTAGCATCGCTTCTCAGCCTTTTGGCTAAGATCAAGTGGTGGGGGGGGGGGAGTCTTTTAGCTATAATAAGGATATGGAGAATCCATCCAGTTGTCAAATGTTATGTGCTAGGTATTTGGTATATAATATAATAATAATAATAAATTGGGATTTATTAACCGCACCCTCTCCCCACAGGGACCCGGGGCGGTGCACAGGCATAATTAAAAACAATATACAATAATACAAATATTTCTTAAAATCGAATTAAATAAATCTACCCGTGCTAAAAACATAAATTAAAAACCCATTTAAAATTTATAATTAAAAGACAGAGAGAACTACTCAAGGCCGGCCAGTCGAAAGAGATGGGTCTTCAATTTTACACGGAAGGAGCGGAGGTCGGTGGTCGTTCTAATATCAGGGGGAAGGTCGTTCCAGAGGGCCGGGCCCGCCACAGAGAGCGCCCTTCCCCTGGGCGTCGCCCGCTGACAAAGTCTAGTGGACGGCACCCGGAGAAGCCCCTCTCTGTGGGAGCGAATCGGTCGTGAGGATGTGTGGGGCAGGATCCGATCTCGCAGATAGCTAGGTCCCGAGCCATGGAGCGCTTTGAAGATGATAACTAACACCTTGAAGCGCACCCGGAAGACGACAGGTAGCCAGTGCAGCTCGCGCAAGAGCGGTGTTACGTGGGCAAACCTAGAGGTGCCCATAATTGCTCGCGCGGCCGCATTCTGAACTAACTGAAGCCTCCGGGTGCACCTCAAGGGGAGCCCCATGTAGAGAGAGTTACAATAGTCCAGTCGGGATGTCACGAGGGCATGAGTGACTGTGCGAAGGGCGTCCCGATCCAATAGGGGGCGCAATTGGCGAACCAGGCGAACCTGGTAAAACGCCCTCCTGGCCACGGCTGTCACTTGCTCTTCCATAGACAGCCGGGTATCCAGGAGGACACCCAAATTGCGCGCCCCATCCACAGGGGCAAGATGTTCGCCCCCTATGGCCAGCGTTGGAGAAAGCTGGTTGAATCGGGCAGCCGGAAACCACAGCCACTCGGTCTTGGTCGGGTTGAGCCTAAGTCCGTTACTTCCCATCCAGATCCGCACGGCTTCCAGGCACTGGCACATCACCGCTACGGCATCGTTGGGGTGGTTTGGGGTAGATATGTACAGCTGGGTGTCATCAGCGTACAGATGGTACTCTACCCCAAAACCACGGATGATCTCACCCAACGGCTTCATATATGCATTAAACAGGAGAGGCGAGAGGACCGACCCCTGAGGCACCCCGCATGTGAGGGGTCTCGGGGTCGACCTCTGCTCTCCTGCCCGCACAAATTGCGATCGGCCAGAGAGGAAGGAGGAGAACCACCGCAAAACAGTGCCTCCCACCCCCAACCCCCCCAGCCGATGCAATAGGATACCATGGTCGATGGTGTCGAAAGCCGCTGAGAGGTCTAATAGGACCAGGATGGAGGAACATCCCCCATCTCTGGCCCTCCAGAGATCATCTACCAACGCGACCAATGCCGTCTCGGTGCTATGCCCGGGCCGAAAGCCGGACTGGCGCGGATCTAGATAGTCAACTTCCTCCAGGTGACGGGGAAACTGTTGTGCCACCACACTCTCAACAACCTTCGCCAAGAAGGGAAGGTTGGAGACTGGACGGTAGTTGTTCAAAATAGCTGGGTCCAAAGAGGGCTTCTTGAGGAGGGGCCTCACCATAGCCTCTTTTAGGGAGGCAGGCAAGGAACCCTCACTCAAGGATGCGTTGATAACCTCTTGGAGCCAGCCTCGTGTCACCTCCCAGGATGCCAGTACAAGCCAGGAGGGGCACGGGTCCAATGAACATGTGGTGGCTCGCAGTCGCCCACGTAACCTGTCCATATCCTCGGAAGTAACGGGGTCAAACTCCTCCCAAACAAGATCTCCCTCGTGGCATCCCACTGGGCCATGAATGGGCCATGAATGAAGTATGAAGTAATTGTAGTCAGTGCTGCCCAAATTTGGAGCGAAGCTTCTCAAATAAGTCCCACTTAATGGTTGTGTTCTATCACGGCATTAATGGAAAAGTCTATTGATGAAATGTTTTTTAAAACATCATGTAATTTTTTTAATGAGACGCATGAGGCATTTTAATGTGAGATCCTTGCACCAATCCAGAATGAGAAGGTACCCAACAAGCTACTGGGGACGGGGAAGGACCTGGTGTGAGTAGTCAAGCATTAATGAGATATCTGGGACAAATCCAACCAGGATCCAAGCAGCTGATGCAGCCATTGGTAAAAGCGAGAATCGATGCTGCAGAAAGACACATTGAATAGCAATGTGGAATCTCCAGGGAATGAGCCAGGGTAAATTGGATATGATCAAATGGGAGAAGGCCAGATTGAAAACCGACCTCTTGGCGTCAGTGAGCTACACTGGCTATTTCCAGTCTGAGGAATTCACTATCTATTACTTGACACCAGGAAATTGAATGGAGTGGCATTTTTCACAGGCAAGAAACCTGCCCAAGCAGTGGAAGTCTTCTCGATGGCTAGTGGTTGCATCTGAATCTGGGTCAACCCGTTGAAAATCACAATTGTCCAAGTCTGCACCCTAATAACTGATGCAATAGAGCCTGAAATAGAAGGTTATTATTAAAAAACTCTGAAGCAAGTACCCCCCAAAAGATATTGTTTACATAGTGGGTAATTTCAATACAAAAGTTGGCAGCCAAGCAGAACCAGACATCACTGGCAGCTCTGAATCTTGGGAGAGGAATGATGCAAGCAAGCATTTGGTTCAATTTGCCATGAAAAATGGATTTTGAATCACTTGACATCACCAAACTCCTTTCCACGTATTGAGGTGCAAATTAGGTTTAAACTGCTGAGAAAATACCTGACAAGAAATTCAATTGACCATCATTAACATACCATACAAGAAGAAAAAGCACAATTGGCTCTCAGGTGAAAACATCAGCATACAGCAGAGCCAAACAAAGAAAAGCAGCCAAAACAGCATGCAAATGGGAGAAAGCAAGGAGACTGAAGACAGATTTCCAAAAAGCAGTAAGGAAATACAACATTTCCTGGAATCGGCATTGCAAGCAGGTGAAAGAGAGCTGCATGAAGGGCTACACCAGAAATGCATTTGCGTAAGTTGAAAGGATTCAAAAACCATTTGCTGCTCATAACATCATCATAAAAACCAGGGAAAGAACTGTCTGACAAGGTGTCAACAATACATGGTGTGAATATACAGAAAAGCTGTGCGGCAGCAACAAAGAAGCTCAGTCACCCAAAGATAACGAGGAAAGGGAAGCAGAAATAGAAGCTCATCCTTCAGGAAGAAGTCTTGTGGGCAATGAGCCAACTGCCAAACAATAAGGTCCTTAGTGTTGATTCCTTCCCTGCAGAATTGCTGAGGCCTGTATCACCTACAACCATCACAGTTTTGGACCAGAAAATTTGGGAAACAAACACATGGATTAAAAGCAATCTATGTTCATTCCATTGTCCCCAAAAGAGGCAACTCTAAGGATTATTCCAATTACTGAGCAATTGCCCTCATCCCTTATGAGAGCAAGATTTCTTTAAATGCAGATAACACCTTTGGAACCAACCCTCAGAGAGAAGTACAGTCCACCACGAACATCCCTCAAACCAGGGGGGAGGGGTCCTTTGGCTCCTAACTGAATGTAGTCTTTATCTCCTCAGGTGCTGTCTCCATGGTAGAGGGGCCGCATGTCAGCTCCACAGGCCCAGAGCTGCCATTCAATTCAATTCAATTCAATTTATTTGGTTTGTAGACCGCACCCTCTCCCCGAAGGGACTCGGGGCGGTGCACAGGACTTTAAAAACATATATAAATACAACAATACAATATTTAAAATGGGATTAAATAATTTACCTGCGCTAAAAGTTTAAAATCTTAAAACCTTAAAACCCATTATACTAATCCCAGCAATCCCTATTAAAACAATTTGAATTTATATTACAAACCTAGGAAGGGTAGATTAGGCCAGGCCGGCCAGGAGGGGGAAGCTGTGGGAGCTACCGGGAATCATGCTTACCAGCTGGAGATCTCCCTCATCCACAAGCAATCCAGCTGAGAAATCTCATAACTCTTCATGACTGACTGCCGTGTGGTTTCCACTGACAACATAACTGATAACTGACTGAGTACAATGGTGGTTTTCACTCTGGGTCATGAGGTGATGGATGTAGGGGGGGATGTGTGTTAGCCAAATAAAAATAAAGTATAAAAGGTGGTGGGAAACACCCGATGTCACCTCTGACATTGCCTGACATTCATTGCCTTAGTGCTTTGTTGGTCAGTTTGTGCCGGAGGAGATATAGTATATTTTCAAACCGTATCTGTGTTTGGCTATTTTCTTTAACCCTTCGGAACCTGACAGTATTCAGATATTCAAGCAGATTTCAGGAGGGATCATGGAATGTGTGACCATATTGCAAATGTATGCTGGATTACTGAAAAATCTCAAGAATTTCCAAAGAGCATTTCATTTGCCGGATTGACTACAAGAAAACCTTTGGTTGCATTGATCATGACAAGCTATGGAGAACCTTAGAAAAGCTGAGGATGTGAACACATGTGATCAAGTTAGTGCAGTAATTGTACACCAATCAGCAAACCACTCTATGAACAGCATACGGAGACACGGATTGGTTCAAGATAGAGTAGAAATAATGAAAAGTTGCATTCTTTCACCTTTCTCATTCAACTTGCTTGCTGAAGTGATCATAAGGAAGCTGGAATCGAAAGAATCAAAAATTGGATTAAAGATTGAAGGAAAAAATATCAACAATCTTTGACATGCTGATGACACGACTCTTCTCCCAGAAACCCCAAAAGGCCTGAAGCATCTTGATCAAAAGAAGAAAGCAAGAAATTTGGCCTGTTCCTGAACATCGCAGAGACCAAGAACACTGTGAGGAATGCAAATTGTCAAATAACAATTGATGGTAAAGAGATGCATGCAAGAATTTACTTTCCAAGGGACACAGATTGGTCAAACCAGTGAAAATGCAGTCTAAAATAAAACATTAAAAAGCAAGGAAAAGCAAAGTCATCAGCCTGGCAACTAAACATAGATTTGTCTGCACCATCTACAGTTTTTAAAGTTGGACCATGAAAAAGTTAGACAAGACGAAAATCTATTTGTTTGAGCTATCGTGTTGCATAGATCCTGCACATTCCTTGCACAGGAAAGGTGATAAATAAACAAGTGTATTGGAACGTATAAAACAAAACATATTACCAGAAGGCAAAATCACAACATTTTGCCATGTCATGCAGTCAAAACTCACTGGAAAAGGAAGTTGGAAGTCAGCAATAAATGAGGCAATAAATACAGTGGCTGGGTCTGATCAAAGCCAACACCAGCCAACACAAAATAACTAAAAGAAGCCATACAAGATTGGAAAAGGGTAGAGAGAGAGAGAGAGATAATCTGTAGAATTGACAAGAATTAAGCACAATTGAAGAGAGAGAGTATTGTCAGCACCATCATTGCTGGCAAGGTAAAAAAAAAAACATTGACATTATTAACCATGTAAGAACAGGATGGCAATTGTTGATCAGTTTCAAAATATTTTATATAGAGTGCGGAAAAAACTATGGTGATGCCTTAGAGACAGACTTAGAAAAGTTCTTTGTCCATGTACCTTCCCATCATAGAAGAAAAGCAAAAGAAGAATGCTATGGGGGACAGAATAACCGAGCTAGACATCTGTGCTATTCTTCATCTAATTCTCATAAGGTTTCCTGCTTTAACATAAGACCTGTCAGAAGCTTATTTTTAATTCTGTGGTAAAGGGCTCTGCAATTCCAGAGCCACAAAGCATGCACAAATAACAAGAACCCTCCCTCTTTTAAAAGACAACCCCAAAATAAAATGAAAAGTCTGGGAGTTTATTTCTGGCTGAGGGGCAGTCTCAGAGGTGTCCTTATGATTATGTAATTTTAAAATCCATGAAGGCAAAGCTTTGTTTTGAGGCATTAAAAACTGGTAAGCAAACAACATGGTGGCCGGAGAAGATACCATATCCTTGAGGGCTGTAGGGCACTACAGAGAATGAAACAGCCTCGCTGGTAAGAAACTCTCCGTTAAAATTGAGGAAGAAATGAAGAAATGTTTTCAACAAACATTATTTGGATTTTTGCATTTAGCAAATAGGAATTTAAAAAAAACCTGGTCACTGTGTTCTAACACATTTCCTTACACCTCATGCTCTTTTTAAGGTAATTACTGAGTCATTGCCACGCAAACAGAAATAAAAGCTGTCTCATCTTGGCCCAATTGATTTGCCGGCCAATTCATGAACCGAAGTTCAAACATTTTACTAAAACCCATATTAATCAAATTTCCTCATGGAAACAGGACTTCCACTATGAGTTTATATATTCATTTATGTCATATTTACATAGCCCCAGAGTCACAGACAAGTGACTCTGGGCAGCGTATAATGAATCTAAAAATATGTACAACTATTAATGATTATTAAAAACTTTCACATAAATGGCACAAAACATATGTATGTATGTATGCATGTGTACTCATTGACTTGCAACCATAAGAGAATCTAGCCATTGAAGTCACAAGTGTTGAGGTCTGTTAAGCGAGATAGGTTCACTTAACAACCTGCTCTCCCTGATGAGGAAGTTAAATGAGCATGTGAGTCGCTAAGCAGAGCTTGAGGTGCTTCAGAGATGGAGACGGCCCTGGGAGACCTAGTGCAGGTCCAGGCGTACCTATCCTGGGCCTCCCAAAGTCTCTACCACACCCCGAGGCATCCCATACTCCACTTTATGCTCCTCGGGGTCCCTGCATATCTTGGGCCAACTTTCCATTCACCACCACAGGGTCACCCCAGGCACTGGTGAAATTCAAAAATTTTTACTACCGGTTCTCTGGGTGTGGCTTGGTGGGCATGGAGTGGTTTGGTGGGCATGGCTTGGTGGGCATGGCAGGACATTGCAATAATCTATTTGATCATATCCATGCATCTTAACCTCCATATTCCTCTTTATATACTTCTTTTGCCAAGCATTGTGGTTTTTATCCCAGTCCATCATCTATTGCATCACATGCCCGAAAGTATGAAAATTTCAGTGCATCCACACACTGTATAAATCTACTGAATAGTCAAGCCGAATATGAGTGTGGCATCAAAGCCAAGTAAGTATTATATTTCCTCTTGTGGTACAATATGGTCTTTCCAAAGTAGTTATTTAAGACACAGAAGAGTCATGTTGGGGCTTGGCGGTAGCTTAGTTATAATTGTTTCAGTTTGTTTATGTTCCTAGCATGGTAACTGGTTTACCCATGATCTCTTTTGTTAAATTTCAGCTCATATGGAAGAATTTTAAAAAAGGTTCATGATGAACATCCAATAGACAAAGCTAACTAAAATGCCAATAGTCGGATGATACAACTTGATGCAATCATTCAAAGTATTGTGAGGGACATGTGAAATAAAAATTTCAGTAAATCTTAAATTTCCTAAATATTTAAATTTGTATTATTTCTTGTCTTAAATTCTTGAACTATCAGATCATGTCAGATTTAAATTTAAGTTTTAATATTGTTATTGTAATCTCTACTTTTTTTAATCCTAAAATGAACTTTAATATTTTTTCTCCTTTCATCTAAACATATTGGTTGTTTTTACTAGACATTTCTTTTTATCTTGGCTTATGGCTTAATATATTGTATAAACCCAACAGAGAATGTCTTTGTCAACAATGCATGGTTAATCAAATAAGGGCTTAATGGAATATGTGAACTCACTCACTCTTCATAGTACATGATTAATGTAGTTACTGCATTTACCCATTCTCACAATACACTAAATTTTAAAATTGCCAACTACACCCATTCCCCATTTAATGACTACCTGAATACTTTTACCGTTTACACATATGAAGTAATAAACAGTAATTAAAAATTAAATTTCCAACCAATGAATATATTTACTGTATGACCAAAATTTCTGCCCCCGATGACAACATGTCAGAATAAGAATAATGCTGGCATAACTGAATGAGAAAAATTTACCTGAATGGGAAAGTAACCAGTGATTTTTGCAGCATCTTTCTCTCTCCATCACCTGCTTATTAATTCATTTCACTTAACAACTTGTCACTAGAATGGAATTCAGTCACTAAACATGGAATGGGTGTAGATTAGGTTTGTGCTATGTACCAAGACACACATACAAACCTGCACACTACCACTAGATCTTGAACTATCCTAGTTAAGCACGTCATGTGAATGTAAGAGACTACGTATAAAATAACCACCACTATCTAATTTGGTTACCATACAAAATACAAGAACTTGCAAAACATTTGCCCTCAAGACCATCCCATCCAAACATATGAAAAACAGGTAAGACAGAAGGAGATATAACCTCTGCAAACCAATGCCTTTCTACTCCAAGCCTTCTGCACTGATCTTATCTAGAAAAGTAATTAAAAGTCTAACCTGAAAACTAAGCAGGAAGAACTGCACCAAGGCAACATGTCAACCTTGAGATTTACGTATTCACTACCATTACTACAAAATATGAGCATGAAATACTTCACATTGCTTGGAACCTGGAAAGCTTTGTAACTAGACAACTATGTCTGAAGAAGAGACAATGCCATTTTACAAAGCCACATAAAAAGTCCTCAACTATGAGTTGCAAGCAAACGACATATAAAAGAAGCTAAAGAATTTATTTGATATTAACTATAACGTTACTGCAGCGCATCAGGTATATCATATCATAAATAGACTACTTACACATTTTTCAACACAACAAATCCCTTATACGATTTCATCAGAGAGGCATAGCAATCCATCCCACTCAATCCATGAAAATAATACCTTCTCTACCTCAAAGGCATTTCAGAGTCTAGCAATGATTGCTCCAGCCATTTGAAATAACCATGGGTCACAAATATACCGTAGTATACTCCCTCCAAAATATACTAAGCGAGCTCAAGACACCCACTACCAAAGGGAGATAAAACAGAAGACATCTACATAATAAAATGTCAGGACTTCAAATGCCATCACATAGGACAAATAGGCAGAAGACTAGTAGTTGTCAAAAGATTTGGTTGAACTTCATTAATCCTCCTCTACTTGAGCAACCTCAGGCATGACTTCAATGTAGAGGATAAAGATGACTTGATCATCCCAGCTGCATTGCCAAGATGACAAGGGGTAAAATATATTTTAAGTCCACAATAATATTCAGAAGAGGCTCTGATAGGGGATTAGGACAACTTGCTGCGGCCAACTTGCTGTGATGAACTCACCGTAGCCAATTTACCATGGGACAATTCTCATCACAGGACAAGAGTTATTCTAATATCGAAGAAAGGGTGGAATAGGATCATTAAAGGATGCAAAAGGAGGGGGGAAATGAATGACAAAAAATAATTTCAAATTTTATTTTAAATAATTGAATTGTTGAGTTGTCCCACGGCAAGTTATCCTGAGGCCAGATGGCCATGAAGAGTGGGCCATGGCGAATTAGCCAAAGCAAGTTGGCCGTAGCAAATTATCCCATTCTGCTCGGATACCTAATTCACTGCAGTATAAGGAGGAGGAAAGAATTACAGCTCAATCAGACTTGCATGTAGTTTTAGCCGTCCTGTTGAGCTTGTTTCAATATTTGTCTAATAGGACTGAAAATTATGTACTGAGCCCCATGCTTCAATTAAATATGACTTGAGTTAACTCAATTGTATACATTGACCCAGCAAACTAAAGTATTAACTACATTGATCTGACTTACCCAACTAGCTTAAAATATAGTTGTATAGTTTAGCCCATTCCGAATGAATACAGAATGGGGATTAATCAGCAAAACATTATTCTGTATGTATGTATGAATAAAACTCAAGGCAACAAAGATATTTAACACTCTGCTACCTATTTTCCACCCTGGGAGGCAGGTTGGACTGAGAATGGCCCAAAATCACTCATACAGCTTTCATGCCTAACAAGGGATAGGATTCAGTCTCCTGGTTTCTAGGCCAGCATCTTAACCCAAACTCCAAATTGGCTTTTCATAAAACATTAAAACCAAAAAGAAATCATACTTTGCTACCTTAGTGCAGGATGTGTGTGTGATGGTGCTGCATGTGCAATTTGACTATTTATCAGCAAAATAGGTAATGAATACATCAATCAATCAATCAATCAATCAATAATTTAATTTGTTGACCGCTCCCTCTCCCCAAAGGGACTCGGAGCGGTGCACAGGGCAAATAAAACAATAAATACACATACACATAATAAAAACAAATTAAATATATCCCTGCGCTAAAAATTACCAATTAAAATACTAAAATCCCTATCTAAAATTATTAACAATCCCATAGACGAAAGACTACCCTAGGCCGGCCAAGCAGAACAAATATGTTTTTAATTTTAGACGGAAGGAGCGGAGGTCCGTAGTTGTTCTAATGTCAGGGGGAAGGTCGTTCCAGAGGGCTGGGCCCGCCACAGAGAGAGCCCTTCCCCTGGGCGTCGCCCGCTGACAAAGTCTAGTGGACGGCACCCGGAGAAGTCCCTCTCTGTGGGAGCGAATTGGCCGTGTGGATGTATGAGGCAGGATCCGATCCTGCAAATAGCTAGGTCCCGAGCCATGGAGCGCTTTGAAGATGATAACTAAAACCTTGAAGCGCACCCGGAAGACGACAGGCAGCCAGTGCAGCTCGCGCAAGAGCGGTGTTACATGGGTAAACCTTAAGGTTCCCATAATTGCTCGCGCGGCTGCATTCTGGACTAGCTGAAGTCTCCGAGTGCACCTCAAGGGGAGCCCCATGTAGAGAGAGTTACAATAGTCCAGTCGGGATGTCACGAGAGCATGAGTGACTGTGCGAAGGGCGTCCCGATCCAATAGGGGGCGCAATTGGCGAACCAGGCGAACCTGGTAGAACGCCCTCCTGGCCACGGCTGTCACTTGATCTTCCATGGACAGCCGGGCATCCAGGAGGACACCCAAGTTGCGCGCCCCATCCACTGGGGCAAGATGTTCGCCCCCAATGGCCAGCGATGGAATCAGCTGGTTGAATCGGGCAGCCGGAAACCACAGCCACTCGGTCTTGGTCGGGTTGAGCCTGAGTCCGTTTCTTCCCATCCAGACCCGTACGGCTTCCAGGCACTGGCACATCACCGCTACGGCATCGTTGGGGTGGTTTGGGGTAGATATATACAGCTGAGTGTCATCAGCGTGGAGATGGTACTCTACCCCAAAACCACGGATGATCTCACCCAGCGGCTTCATATATGTGTTAAACAGGAGAGGCGAGAGGACCGACCCCTGAGGCACCCCACATGTGAGGGGTCTCGAGGTCGACCTCTGCTCTCCTGTCAACACAAATTGCGATCGGCCAGAGAGGTAGGAGGAGAACCACCGTAAAACGGTGCCTCCCACCCCCAACCCCCCCAGCCGATGCAATAGGATACCATGGTCGATGGTATCAAAAGCCGCCGAGAGGTCTAATAGGACCAGGATGGAGGAACAACCCCCATCTCTGGCCCTCCAGAGATCATCAACCAACGCGACCAATGCCGTCTCGGTGCTATGCCCGGGCCGAAAGCCGGACTGACGTGGGTCTAGATAATCAACTTCCTCCAGGTGACGGGGAAACTGTTGTGCCACCACACTATCAACAACCTTCGCCAAGAAGGGAAGGTTGGAGACTGGACGATAGTTGGTTAATAAAGCTGGATCCAAAGAGGGCTTCTTAAGGAGGGGCCTCACCATAGCCTCTTTTAGGGAAGCAGACAAGGAACCCTCACTTAAGAAAGCGTTGACAACATGTTTTGAAGATCATTCGATCTCAAAAAATACTACAGGAAAAAGTCTTATAAGAAGTCTGAAAATTTAAGTCTTTTCCCCTCTAACAATTCCACATCGAACAGAAAAACTCAACATTGTTACTTGGAAAACAAGTCTTGTGGCAAATTAATGTAGTTATATTAACTGCTGAAGAGAAACCCACTTGAGCCTGGTCCAGGGGTCCCCAATCCTCAGACCAGTAGCAGTCTGTTAAGAACTTGTTGAGTGTTGGGCAAGAGAGCAAAAACGAAACCACCACCACCACCCCGTACATTGAAAAATTGTCTTCTGTGAAACTGGTCCTTGGTGCCAAAAATGCTGTGGACCACCTGTCTAATCCATATAAAGATCTAATGCTTATTCAGATCTTATTTGCAAATTGCTGTCCATACATGGATTGGTATTTGCAAGCACAAATAAGAAGCTGAAGCCCACGTTCAGTTTATAAGCATGAATGAAGATACTGCTACAAATATATTACACACCAGCAACTCTCTTCAACTATAGGCCCCCTAAAATATCAGAGCTTATGTTGGAGGGGATACCTGAACAAAATTATGATGCACATGTGAGATAAAGAGCAAGTGACTCTCCTTATAGGTCAGTGATGGCAAACCTTTTCGGCACCGAGTGCCAAAAGGGGAGCACACGCGCATGCGCCAATCGGGATTGCAACCCGGAAGAGGAGCTGCCCAGAGGGCATGCGCACATCGGAAAATGAACTTCTGCTACTCTTCCAGTTACTGGTGCACATGCGTGTGTGACGATCAGCTGGCCAGTGCACATGCTCGTGCTGGAAAACAGAAGACCAGTTTCCGGAACTGCTGCACACATGAAGACCAGCGGAGCCTTGTTGCCTGGCACACGTGGCATCGCCCATTCCTCTTCCGGGTTTCTGGCGCACATGTATGCACCATGGCATGTGCATGTGTGCCAGAAACCTGGAAGAGGAATGGGCGATGCCACGTGTGCCAGGCAACAAGACTCCGCATGCCACTTTGGGCACATGTGCCATAGGTTCGCCATCAGAGTTATATGTCTTCCAAAGAGTAGTCTTTGCAGCATTACACCAAACCATATTTAGCGTCACCCTTTCATTCAAATATTTTCATTTTAGTTTGTGGCATGACACCCGAGCAGCTTCCCCAGCTTGGCTACCCTCCAGAGGCATGGCCTTATCCAACCAGTCTGACAATTGTGTAGAATTTTGGGAGCTGCTTCAAACATTTGGTAGGTGTCCAGCGCGGGAGAAGACTGTGCTGGAATATAGCCCAATCTTGGGCTGATGAGAGTGTGAGGGAAAAAAAGTGTTGGGACAGTTCAGATGGTCTAGAGCAGGGGTCCCCAACCTTTGCAACTTTAAGTCTGAAGGACTTCAGCTCCCAGAATTCTCCAGCCAGCTCTGCTGGCTGGAGAATTCTGGGAGTTGAAGTCCTTCAGACTTAAAGTTGCAAAGGCTGGAGATCCCTGCTCTACAGTGTACTACTCTACTGACCATCAATATTACTTATGCTTTCAGGATTTCAGGTTGGATAAGGTCACCTAAGGCTGAATACCAAGGAAATATTAGAGGTGGATGAATATGGGTGGAAACTAACCAAGGAGAGAAGCAACTTAGAACTAAGGAGAAATTTCCTAACAGTAAGAACAATTAACCTCTGGAACAGCTTGCCTCCAGCAGTTGTGAATGCCCCAACCCTGGAAGTCTTTAAAAAGATGTTAGACAGCCATTTGTCTGAAATGGTATAAGATTCCTGCCCATGCAGGGGGTTGGACTAGAAGACCTACAAGGTCCCTTCCAACTCTGCTATTGTATTGTATAATAAATTCCCTGTGTTTTTGCAAACCTCTGAAGGTCTATCGCTTAGAGCAGGGGTCTCCAACTTTGGCAACTTTAAGCCTGGAGGAGTTCAACTCTCAGAATTCTGGGAGTTGAAGTCCTCCAAGCTTAAAGTTGCCAAGGCTGGAGATCCCTGGCTTAGAGCAAAACTGGCTGGAGAATTCTGGGAGCTGAAGTCCTTCAGACTTAAAGTTGCAAAGGTTGGGGACCCCTGCTCAAGAGGCGTAAACAGAAAACAATTATGGAAAATACTAGGGAATACTAGATTTGTGGGCAAAAATATTAGATATGGCCATAGCAACTAATAAAAATAATCCAGTTTTATGATCAGAGCTGAAGAGCCAGTTAAATTCCAGCTTTTAGTCTTTCTGCAGCTAAAGCCACATTACAATGTTCGACGTATTTCCCAACAGAAGGACTGACAAAATTATCAAAATACAATTTATTTTAAGTGAATTGCTTACACAGTAGTTGTGATACAGTGAGGAGGAAGGGGAAAGAGATGGAAGGAGTTTGCTTTTTTTTTTTACAATGCATGTTCCATCTCACTACTGGTGTAACAAACAATAGTTTTCATTCTCCATAAACAATACCACCACTACAAAACAGGAACGTGAACATGGGAGTAGGCGCGCACACACCCATCCTTAATTGGCTTGCTCTGTACATCTGTGTCAAAACTGCAGTCACACATTATAATTTACAAAATACAATGCATCTAGGGGAGATCAAAATCACAATTAAAATAACACGTACACATGCATACCCAACATGTTCTGGCTCTGTAAAAGCTACAGAAGAAAAATGAGGTATGAGGAGGTGAATAGAAATGATTTCTATTTCTGTGCAAGTTGCCTACTCTGTCATTTTAAACCTATTAGCTTTAGAAGTGCAGCTATCTAACAACCTTCAATATGAAGGACTCTGGATTGCTTAGGATTATTTTATTGTTGTGAAGAGCTATCCTTAGAAGAGAAAATTCTTACCAAACTCTACAAGCAAGCTAAGGAGAGTTTTTGTCTACTTTTACAAGGCAAGCTCATCAGACAGCCAACATTTATAGATTTAAGGCATTTCACAAGAGCCGTTCAATCTCTAAGCAAAACAGTGTGCTCTTGGGGTATTTTACTGGGTTTTGTTTAAGGCACACCTTGTGTGTACATAGGATGGCAATCCCCTTGTGTAGGGAGTTGCCTTATGAAAGCAAAGTTAGTCTATTATAGAGCAAGTTGAAGGCAGAATAGTGAAAAAAAGTCTATAAATATACAGGGGCTTTTTATAAATGCAGTTGCCATATTTCAGTCTGTTCATGCTTGGATATTTCTTCCACATATACCAGCCTAGGGCAGATAATTTAACAGGACTGCAAATACATTGATGAGGAAACCTTCATCTGACATAATTCTATCAGTCCTACAGATTTTAAAGATATAGATTTTCTTTTGGGATACAAAGCTGGTAACTCAAGTTCAAGGAAACAAAAGTTCTTTGTAGGTTTCTTACTTTTGCAAACTACTGACATTTCTTTGGAGATATAAAATAGGACTCCCCAATATTTCTCAACTACAATACAGAACTTCATCTTTCTTCCCTTTCTTTCTCAGCTCTATCCTATTGAAAGAGATATCCTATGCCCAAAACCCAAACAATGAATTGTGTTATGGTCATTCTTTGTTTAGGCTGAATTCAAGTCTCAGGCTTCACAGTTTGGTATCTCTCTCAGTTCCCATTGCATTTTAAAGTAGGCACAAAGGTTTTTTTGTGGCTATCTATTCAACATTCCCCATACAATCACAGCTTCCTAAGAGTCAACACAAAATTATTTCTTCCCAACATCTCTCTTTTACATGTCCAGGCAAGTGATTGGAAGAAACAGAGTTTCATATATATGGAGCACACATGCTGTTCTTATGTTAGGCAACATTGTCATCGAATTGTCCCATGTCTAGGTTGTAACTGGAACGTTTGCTCTTTTAAATGAAAGAAGTTAGCTTTTTTTAAACTAGTCACCATGCCCTCCAATTTGGTTTGTTTACATTGCATATTAGGAAGCCGAAGATCAGCAATGTTCAGCCACTGATGTTAGAGGCCTCTGTGGATATATTTCATTCACCAATATGGAGAGGATGTTTCAACTGTGCTCCACTTTTGCCATTCAGGAAAGAAGCTGTTGGATATCCGAGAGCTGCCAAGTTGTTCACCCACTGCTTTGTGCACTTTTCTTGAAGATTTGAGTGTTAGGCAGCCTTTCCTGGGTGATGTTGCTACTTGGACACCATCAGACTTCCATTCTGCATGGACAATCTTATAGTTTTGCCCATCATTATTGTCCCAGAAAATGTGTTCACCATTTTGATAATACACACAAAATTCAATTTTTTGCTCAGTAGGAATGGCTGGAGGCAATTCGATTGCAAAGGAGAAAGTGTCATTATCTGAGTCACCATATACATTGTTCATGTAGATGCAATCGTAGTCAGAATAGGTTTTCCATGAATCATAGGTAATTCGAATCTTCACCTTCTTTTCAAAACTCACATTTTTCACTTTCACAGTCCCAGATACTGTACTTTCTTGCAGGGTGCAGTTTTCAAGACAGACAAAGTTCTTTTGTAAGTGATTCCGGAAGTCTAGGTAGTCAGCTGAAGGCTGAGTAAAACCAAGAATCAAGTTCTTTTCCTCATGTAATTTTAGGCCAGCTGTGATGTCTTCAAGATCTGACAAATCAAATTGGAGATCCCAGACTGGATTCTCCTGGAATTCAGAGAAGACATGGATGGCAGTCAGAGAGAGGCCCTTCGAGTCTGCAAAAACCACTTTCTTCTTGGCTCGGCCAGCAGAGTGTTTCCAGTCACTATTTTGGTGCTCAGTTTTACGTTTCACATTGAGGCATGATCTCAGAGGCTTTAAGCGATCCACAAAATGTCTTCTTTGATATTCATCAAGGGGGGTTAGAAAACTCTTCACAGGTGGTGAATGGGCCAAACATATTCTCATGGCTACATCTACAGGCATGATGGAGCTGGGCAAAGGTCTTGGGTCCAAGACTTGTATCATTCTGCAATGGAAACAGAAATAAGTGAATATATTAGCCTACAAGCCCTGAGGAAAAACTCTCCAAGAGACTCTTAAAATGCATGCTGTTGCTTTTAAAAGCACTGCTCAGATGGTGGGAAAACTTTAAATAATTCAGTCAAGAAAAACGTACCAGGACTATGACTAACAGCCAGAACGTGAACTGATAAAGTAACATAGCTCCATTCCAAAATGTTTGAATGAAATCCATGTGACATTTTGAGCTAACTTAATAGCTTCTATAGATCATTTTAAAAGTTCAAAATATAATCCTTAGACATTTATACGTTTGCACATTTAGAATACAGATCCTACTCCCCTATATGCAAAGCATTGGGAAAGTGGGTGTGTCTAGCATTCAAAACAAGATTTATCAACACCTGCTTTAAATGGTTTTAGTTTGTGGAACTCCTTATGGAATTGACTGGCATTGTTCCAATGGTATTTTTGGTGCAATCTCCTTAAATTTTATTCATTTGCTTTTAGAAAAACTCAAGTATCTGGTTAAAGATACTTGTCCTCTAAATCAGGCTTGTCCTCCACCTCAAGCACTTTTCTCCCCTCATCACCTACTGTAGTCTTTTAGAGAAAAGCTAAGGGTTGCATTTAATCTAACCATAAGGGGAGTTCCAATTAACTTTAAATTGAGTTTAGGACATGTGGCTATCAGAATTTTCTAGAACCCCGGAGAAGTTTTCAGTCACACCCTTTTAAAGAAGAAATGTCCTCTCTCAAGGCATGGTAGTTGGAACCCCCCAAAAAGAGGCCATTTGTGAACCGACACTGCCAGGATATTTAAACAAAAAAAACAAAAAACCACCTCCGACTTTGACAGGATTTACAAAAAGCAGCTGCGAAATTCGAAACGGAGGAGGAAAAAAAAAAGGCAGGCAACCTAAAAGCGGCCCTTTTTCTCCTTTTCCTCCCACCTTCCCCCGCCGATTACATTTCACATTCGGGATCTGTAAAGTGATTTTTTTCAGGAGCAGCTTAAAAGTGACCTCTGAAGCCGGCGCTGAAGTTAATTTACTCCCGGCCGCCGCATTCATACTTAAAACGAGCCGTATTATTATTATTATTTTAACCCGTCCTGCGAAGCGGACGAGAACAAGGTAAGCAACGAGTACTAAAAAAAAAAAAAAAAGTTTCTAGTCATCAAGTTGGCATCGCCATCTCTTGCTTGGACCCAAATGCGATGCACCAATTTCCAGAAAGAAAGGGAGGGGGGGGGGGAATGGTGTTGCATGCTTGGTCAGAATGCAACCTCTCTGCCCAAACCACGGTGTCCCCCAAATAACAGCGCTTCGCCGAAGCTGCGCAACTTTGCTCCATGACGGAGCAAAAATTTAAAAGCGCCCCCCCCCCCCCCCATTCGCTGCAGGATTCCCCGAGTTCTGCTGCAAAGCCTTTTCCTCCCCTCGGGGCTACAGCCGTACTTTTGTCCACCCCCGCTTTTCTTTATTATTTCAAACTGACACGAATTGGGAGGGACCTTGGAGGTCTTCTAGTCCACCCCCGTCCAAGCAGGAGCCCTTATTGTATCATTGCAGGACAAATTAGTTGTCCATTATTATTATTATTATCATTTATTTATTTTTTTAATTCCGCCGCATCGCTTCTTCCTTCGGCTTGCAAAACGCCCCTGCAACCCTTCCCTGGAGCCGCAGCTCTCTCGCTGGGCTTACCTGGTTACGGTTACGCTTTTTACATAGAAGCGGCGAGAAGAGCCTTCAAACTGCGAGGGGGGAAAAGCGCTTGCAAAACTTGGGAAAGGCGACCGAGCTGCTTCTCGGGGCGCTTTAAGCGGAGAAGCAGAAAAAGGGCCTCCGCCCCCTTCCCCCGTTAAAGGATTTTCTCCCCTAAACTCGCCGCCCGCCCAGCCTACAAAGCCAGTCAGCCTCCCCTCCGTCCGTCCCTCCCTCTCGGCTTGCTCCGCTACGGCTCCCAGCCCAAGTTCCCCGCCTCGGCCCCGCTCCGTCCGCTTATCAAACGCGGCGCTGTCTTTTTCACGTGAAAGCGGCCGAGCGACCAATCGCGTCTCGAGCTCGGCGCGCTCCAACCAATCAGCGCCGGGGTGCACCGCCAGGGAGAAACGTGATCACTCCGTCTGCAGACCGGGAGAAGGGAAAAGGGGGGGGGGAGAGAGGCGGGGAGTGCATGCGGTTGTGTTGACACAGCTTCCAGCCCTCGGACCCCTTTTGCTCGGGCTCAAGGTCAGCCGCCACCGGCTCTCTCGCCTTTTCTAAATAGAGGCCTCATAGTAGCGGGATCCTGACACGGGATCCTTTGTCACTCGTCGCTTTCCTAACCAGCCCAAATAGGGGTTGAATTATTTCCTTGCGTTCCCCGAGGCTGCTGCTGCTGCCGCCCTGGCTCCGCTTTCCTTTGCCCATTGAATGCTATTTCTTACTGGCTATATATAGGGCTGCACACAGTTGTAATCTATTTATACGAGGTTGCGGAATCCCCCAGCTGCTTCCCTTGGGATGTGAGAAACCTGTTGGGCATCCCTTGTTGAAGAAAAATAATGCATATGCAGGTAGTGCTCGAGTTACAACGCTTCATTTAGTGACCCTTCGCTAAAAGTCACAGTGGCACTGACAAAAGGGACTTATGACAACCTTTGTGGGTTGTCTCGGAATAAAAATAATAATAAGGGACAACTAATTTGTCTCCAATGATACAATAGGGCTCCTGTTTGAACTTTGTAGCATCCCCATAATGAGATCAAAATTAAGATGATTGACAACTGACTCATATTTATGACCGCTGAAGTGTCCCAGGGTCACATGATCCCCTTTTGCGACTTAACAAATGAAGTCAATCGGGAAGCGCAATTCACTCAACAACCGAGTTACTAACTTAGAAACTGCAGTGATTCATTTAACTGTGGCAAGTAAGATAATAAAATGGGACAAAACTTTCTTAACAAGTGTCTCGCTTAACAACAGAAATTTTGGGCTTAATTGTGGTTATAAATTGAGGATTACCTGTACCATAATCTCCAGGCAACCTTGTCATTATCCATGATGGATAATGGGTGCTGAAGTCCAGCACCCCGGGAATATCCAAAGCTTCTATAAAGGATCTGGTGCTTTCTTCTACTTTCCATTGGTCTGAGTGAAGTGCCTTTTAAAGGGTTTCTTTTGTTAATTGTTAGACAGGTTTGCTTTCAGAAAGATTTTAGTAAACTGCTCATTTGTGCAAAAATCAAGTGTTAGGATTTGCATGGTTTTCACCATGGCTGACCTGATGAGTAGAGCACCTTTTTAGTTTCTGCCTGTTGTGCAGCTGTTAAAGGCCAGAATGAAGTAAGGTTTGGTTTGGTTTGATTATTAATGCACAAGCAAAGTGCATTGTCCACAAAAAAGGAACTGGCTATTGTCTTTTAAATATTACAGTATTCATTAATCCCTGACAATGTGGCCAGCTGTGAAGAATTATGGGAGAGTTCATCCAGAAACAGCCAGTTTAAGGTATTAAGACATCAGGCTTAAAACCAGGAGATTGTGAGTTCTGGTTCCATCTTGAGCATGAAAACTGGCTGGTTTACTTTGGGCCAGTCACTTTCTCTCAGCCCTAGGAAAGAGGCAGCGGCAAAACACTTCTGAAAAAAAAACCTTGCTTTAAAAAAACCTACAAGGTTCAGGCAGTCTGCAAGAATTTGAGACAATTGATTGAATGGAAGAAAAACATCCAGGAATATTTAAAAACAATTTTAGTTCATAACATTCGGAAATACTGGTGTAAAGGATTGCAGCTCAAGCTCATCTCCTAAGTAAAAAGCCACTAAGATTGACGCAACATGCTAAGCCATGTGTTTACTGAATGTACCATACGTGGATGGATTGACACATCATGCTAGCTAGGCAATAACGGCTCACTTTTCATAACCCAGTGAGATAAACCAAGCAAACCACATTGTGATTTAAGCATTGTATGTGAATTAAGATGATGATGATCATCAATCCTAGCTCCAGTGTACCTGATTCAAATTACAAAATTACAATTAGTTAGGAACAAGCAGTGATTTGAATTCTACAACTTCTCCGAGCAAAATGATGAAGCCGGCATTCCTATCTACAGCAGAGTCAGACCTGTAAAAACATGAAGAGCTATGACTTTCTTCTTTTGATGCTACTTTTAAAATAAATAATATTTTATCAAACTACATACCCTGCACTAACTCAATCCCAGTAATTAAAGTACCTCAGGGAGAGGAGGAAAAAGATATAGAGTTAATAGTTGTGCCAAATAGTTGCACCTTCTTTTATCCATATGTGAAAACTGCCAACATAATTTTCCTTGGTGCAGTTATTAAAGACATTAGTGTCTCACTCTTTTGAACTTAGATAAGGAGAAGCAAATTTATTTATTTTTTATTTATTTTATTAAATTTATATCCCGCCCTTCTCCAAAAGGACCCAGGGTGGCGCACAGGAAATTAAAATACATACAAAAAACACAATACAAAATTTAAAAACCTATTAAATCCCCATCCTGCGCTAAAACCAATTAAAATCCCCGAATTAAAACTATCTATGGCTAGTCCCAGCGGAGGCTATGTTAGGCCGGCTTGATGGAAGAGGTGTGTTTTTAAACACGGCGGAAAAGGCGGAGGTCGGTGATGGTACGAAGTTCTGAGGGTAGGTCGTTCCACAGGGCAGGGCCCGCCACAGAGAAGGCCCTTCCCCTGGGTGTCGCCAGTCGGCATTGTCCAGCCGACGGCACCCTGAGAAGGCCCTCTCTGTGGGAGCGTATCGGTCTAAGGGATATATGGGGCAGGAGACGGTCTCGCATATAACTAGGTCCCGAGCCATGGAGCGCTTTGAAGATGGTCGTCAAAACCTTGAAGCGCACCCGAAAGACCACAGGAAGCCAGTGTAGCTCGCGCAGGATTGGTGTTATATGGGAGTGCCTCGAAGCTCCCGTAATCATCCGCGCATCATCATCCCGTAAATAGTTAAAGACAGCTTCATACATGATGTCATGATGTATGCTTCCCCCCATGAATACATAGAAGTCACAGTGATTCCCAAGTCTTTAGGGAATACATATTTAAAAAAATAATTTTTTCATAATCCATCTTTTTATCATTTGTATATAATTCACTCCAAATGCACGATTAGCAAATAACACTTAGACTAACGTACCACTTCATAGTGCTTTACAGTTCTCTCTAAGAGGTTTACAGTGTCAGCATATTGCCCCTAACAATCTTGGTCCTCATTTTACCGACCTCAGAAGGATGGGAGGCTTAGTCAACCTTGAGAATCGAATTGCCGAACTACTGGCAGGCCACAGTCACCAGAACTAGCCTGCAGTACTGCATTCTAAGCACTTCACCACCGCGGTGGTCACTCTTAACAATTCTTTATTAGTCTTTCTAAATAATGAAGTTTAAGCATATATTTATATTAGGGGACCTTTCATTCTTCTATTTTTGGACACCTTGGAGCCTCTGTTCAGGTTTTTCTCCTTTTTTTTGTTTGGATGACCTGCTGGCCCATTCTAGGTTGATAGCTCCAATAAAGGAAAAAATAACAGGTTGGTTACAGTACAAAGTTTATGAAAATTCTCCTACTTAGCAAGTTCCTTTTGCCTCTCCTTTAGAACCCTGAAGCCCAATGAGGAGTAAAGCATTAAAAATAAAGTATAAAGAGGAAAGCAACTGTTCTTTTCCAACCCAGTTAAGCAAACAGCTGTCAAGTAGATCCACTCATTTCAGAAATAGAAAACATAAGAAGCACTGGTAATGTTTGCAGGGGCTTCCTCTAATATTTAAACAATGAGTCTTTAAATACTGTGCATTGTGAGAGGAGTGCATCTTTCAGCCAGAATGAAATAATGCACAAGAAGTGCTAGCATTTGTCTGTCTGGAGAGCTGCTAATAATGCATTTTTCCTTAATCTTATTTTGTGTTGTGTTTGTGAGCAAACATGGATCTATATACTCCGTGTGTGTGCCTGTGTGTATGTAACTTTAACTTTTAACTTTTATTAAATTTCTATCCCGCCTTATCTCCCACAAAGGGACTCAGGGCGGCGCACAGGAACTTAAAATCCAAAAATACAAACAATAAAAATTCTACAAAATTTAAAACTACAATTAAACAGTTTAACCCGTGCTAAAAAGAGAAAACAATTAATTTAAAACCCAGCTCTAATAAAATATGGTTGTAGCAGCTATGTCAGGCCGGCCATATGGAAGAAATAGGTTTTTAAAGTCCGGCGGAAGAGGCGAAGGTCGGTGATAGTCCGGAGGTCTGGGGGGAGGTCATTCCAAAGGGCGGAACCTGCCACAGAGAAGGCTCTTCCCCTGGGCGTCGCCAGCCGGCATTGTCCAGTGGATGGCACCCTAAGGAGGCCCTCCCTGTGGGAGCGGACAGGTCGAGTGGAGGTATGCGGTATAAGGCGGTCCTGCAAGTAGCCATGTACATATACATGCATGCATGCATACATACATTCACTCTTTAAACAGCTAAATATATATAATATACCTCTGTGTGTGTATTATATATAAATATATTTAGCTGCTTAAAGATATAGGGGCATGTGTACACACACACAGTATTCACTCTTTAAGCAGATATATATACACAGACATGCACATGCAGACACACAATACTCTCAGCGGCTTTTGATACCATCGACCATGGTATCATGCTGCACCGGTTGGAGGGGTTAGGGGTGGGGGGCACCGTTTTACGGTGGTTCTCCTCCTATCTCTCTGATCGGTCGCAGTTTGTGTTGGCAGGGGAGCAGAGGTCAACTTCGAGGTGCCTCACTTGTGGAGTTCCACTGGGGTCGGTCCTCTCGCTCCTCCTGTTCAACATTTATATGAAGCCGTTGAGTGAGATCATCCGTGGTTTTGGGGTAGAGTTCCATCAGTACGCCGATGATACTCAGTTGTACATCTCTACCCCGGACCACCCCATCGATGCCGTGGAAGTGATGTCCCGGTGTCTGGAGGCCATGCGAGTCTGGATGGGGAGGAACAGGCTTCGACTCAACCCATCCAAGACCGAATGGCTGTGGCTTCCGGCATCACGGTATAGCCAGTTGACACCATCTCTGGCTATTGGGGGTGAGTCATTGGCCCCCACAGAGAGGGCTCGCAACTTGGGTGTCCTCCTGGACTCTCGGCTGTCATTAGAAGAGCACATGACGGCCGTGGCCAGGGGGGCTTTCTATCAGGTCTCTACATGGGGCTTCCCTTGAGGTGCACCCGGAGGCTCCAGTTAGTTCAGAATGCGGCCGCGCGGGGGATTTTGGGAGCATCTAGACGCTCCCATGTGACACCTCTCCTACGTGAGCTGCACTGGCTGCCTGTGGCTTTCCAGGTGCGTTTCAAGATATTAGTGACCACCTTTAAAGCGCTCCATGGCAAGGGACCTGGTTATCTGCAAGACCGCCTCCTGCTGCCAAATACCTCCCACCAACCAGTTCGCTCCCACAGAGACACCCTCCTCAGGGTGCCATCGGCCAGCTCTGTGGCAGCTCCTGCCCTCTGGAATGATCTCCCCCCTGAATTACGCACGATCACAGACCTACATCTCTTCCGTCGGGCCCTGAAGACACATCTATTTCATGTAGCCGGCCTGTCATAGCCTTTTTAATTGGGTTTTTTATTATTGGGTTTTAACTGTGGGCCAAAGTATTTAATCTATATTAATATGTCATTTTAACGTTTGTATTTCCTGTTTGTACTGTGGCTGTTCACCGCCCTGAGTCCCGAGAGGGAGAAGGGCGGTATATAAATTAAATAAATAAATAAATAAATAAATAAATAAATAAATAAATAAATAAATAAATACATACATACATACATACATACATACATACATACATACATACATGATTCCATATATGTGTGTGTGTGCACGCACGCACATTTATACACATACACTACATACATACATACATTTGCTCTTTAAGCAGCTAAATATATATTTAGAATATACCTCTGTGTGTGTATTATATATAAATATATTTAGCTGCTTAAAGATATATATCGGTGTGTGGGTGTACACACACACACATATATACATACATACATACATATACATATATACACACATACACACAGTATTAACTGTTTAAGCAGATATATATATACACAGACAAGCACACAGTACATAGATCCATGTTTTCATATATGTGTGTGCGCGTGTGTGCGTATTCACTCTTTAAGCAGCTAAAACCTCACTAATTTTGACAATTCACTCAGTGTTTAAACATATAAGAGGAGGCCAGGTGTACTTTTCATGGCTAGATGGCCACCTGTAGGAAAATAACCAACTGCTCTGTGACAACTGTATTGTGTATATCGGTTAGTTATTTGAAGCTTCATGCATTCCCCCACCAGAGCCAGCAAGGTGGCTATTGACTTTCTCCAACCTGATGCCCTTCAGCTGCATTGATAATTCAACTCCTAGAAATCCTGGGTGGTAAAGGAGATTTCAGACATCAGGGTGTATTTTGCAATGCTTCGCATGTCCTGGAGGTATGCTTTGCCTGCTCAAGAAGCATTAGAAACTATTTGACTGCCAAGATATGAAAACCTTTTTTTTTTTTTCCAAAACCACAAATCTTTCAGTTTACTTATCCTTTAAAACAAATGCTTCATGGCACAAAAGAGCCCCAAGAACTATATGTTAACATGTCTGAATATTGAATACGGGCTGGCTCTGCCTGTCCTCCTACAGCAGCTTTTGGTAGCCTCTCATGAAGTCTTTGAGCATTGACCCACAGAGCCTTCATCTCTGGGGTAGCTCCGGGAATCACTTCACTGCAAGTTGATGCTCTGATAAAACAAGCAGTTTCAGAATTGGGAGTATTTTCCTGCTCTGTGCTTTATATTGCAGGATAGCCTTTAATTGCACCCATGGGAACAGCTAGCGGGGAAATGGATGGAAAACTTCCTGTTTGAACTCTGTGGAAAGTTTCATGTCAGTATTTGGTATCTGCTTTAGCCATCAGAAAAAAAGAGCTAAATTTAATATCAGGACATTATCTGTTCACCAGGCCTTCATTCAAAAGAAGCCTAAATTGGCTACTGAAGATTAGATTTAATTTAATTTAATTCAATATATAGAAATGCCAGGGGATCAGGAGTGGGTTCCTGCCAGTTCTAGCCTCTGCTATAGAAGAGGTTCTACAAATCTACAGTGCCGTTTAGAACCGGTTCCAGCTCCCGCCCGTCCTCACATCATCAAGATGAAGAGCGAGAGGAGGAATTCTGGGAGTTGAAGTCCACAGGTCTTAAAGCTGTCAAGTTTGAACACCCCTGGGGTTTTTTTCTAAAGGGTTAGGGGTGCAAGGGTCTTGTAACTTGATAGCTTTAAGACTTGTGTGCTTCAAATGCCAGAGTTTCTGAGCCAACATTTTGGTCGCTAAGCAAGAGCATTGTTAAATGAGTTTCACCACATTTTACAAGTTGGCCACACCCACCCAGTCACATGACTGCCAAGCCACTCCTGCCCGGTCACATGGCCAGCAAGCCACTCCCACCCAGTCACATGGCCAGCAAGCCACTCCCACAAAGCAGGCCATACCTACAGAAGAGGTTCTAAAAAAATTTGAAACCCATCACTGCAGGGAATAGACATGGAAGGGTGTATATTTTCTTCTCATGGGAGGGGTGGGCAACATTTTTGGCTTAAACAGATGTTTGCAATTCGGCCATTGCAAGATACTATCTAGGGGTCACCAGGTGGATCAAAACGTTGTGTTTAAAGTTCTAATGTGTCACAGGAACTCTCATTTCCTGCGTTTTGCTGAGGCGATTGCAATTAACCGTTTGAAGCGCCCCCTCCCGAAACGGCTTTTTGTCAATTTACACCTCCCGTGGGTGTAAGGCTTGCCTTTGGTTGCTTTCCTGTATATGTTATAGGCTTAATTAATGCTCTTGCTATATCTTATATTTGATTTTTAACGGTGTTATTGTAATGTACTCAATACCAAAAGCTTGTATCTACCTCTGTTTGTCTTTTGGCTGTATTGTTTACAGCCAGTGGTGGGATTCAAAAAAATTTACTACTGGTTTTGTGGTTGTGGCTTGGTGGCCATGTCTTGGCTTGGTGGGTGTAGCTTGGTGGCCGTGGCAGGGGAAGGATACTGTAAAATCTCCAATCCCCCTCCCCCACTCTAGGGGAAGGTTACTGCAAAATCCCCATTTCCTCCCAATCACCTGGGACTCAGGAGGCAGAGAATAGATGGCCACAGGGCCAGTTTTTACCAGTTCTCTGAACTATTCAACATTTCCGTTACCGGTTCTCTAGAACTGGTCAGAACCTGCTGAATACCCCCTCTAAAAGGGATTAATTTTAAACAGATGTATTAAGCCTACCAGAGCACCTTTTCCCTTCCTTTTATTTCCTACTATGAATAGATTGTAGGGACATCTCAATACTATTATTACAAGATTGGATGTTGCAGAAAGGCATGGTGATAATTCCTATTGGGTGATATAACAACAAGCAAGTATTTTGACCATTTGAAGTGTGATCTAAGACGAAGGATATGTTGCTTCCCAATAGACCTGAAAAAGAAGTCTTCTGCCATATTTGGTTTGGTCCTTGTTTTTCCACACATGTTGTATAAAACTGAGCTCACAACACTAACCTTGAATCAAGGTACCAGATTTGGGTAAGCATCCCAATTTTTTAGGATGCTCCAACTTGCTCATTCACATGAGGTTGATGCATTTATATAATAGTCTTCAGTGTCCTTTTTTTAAAAATCAGCACGTAGACAAATACATACATTGACAACTTAAAACAAACAAACAAACATGTGCAACTTGTGGCTTGTCTGTTTTTATATGTGCAGAGATCAGCCCTTGAGAATGAGTGGGCGAATGACAAAGAGAATCGTGGCCAAGAGAAGAACCAAAACTAGCAAACAGCTACTTGTCCCCCACAACATCAAAACCTTGTACAGGTTTTGATGTTGTGGCTTCAGCAGTCCATAAATGCCTGCCTAAGCCCAGTTTTACAGGTGGCAGTTAGTCAATGTGTCCAGACCTGCTTCTGTCATCCTGCCCCTCCATCCCTGAGGCTGGGTTGTGAGCGTCAAGTAATGTAATCCTCATATCATTCAATGCAGTGGCTGTGAACAGAACAATGCAGTGAACAGAAAATGCTCCTGTGGATTTAAAACACAGATATTGTGAGAGGAAGCCAGTTATACGGTACTTTATTATGAAGTTTTGGCATTTATTATGATGTTGGGAGACTCTTCTGTCAGTTCTAAGTTGATTCTCTCCTTGATTAGTTTCCACCCATTGCTTCTTGTTCTGCCCTCAGGTGCTTTGGAGAATAGTTTGACTCCCTCTTCTTTGTGGCAACCCCTGAGATATTGGAACACTGCTATCATGTCTCCCCTAGTCCTTCTTTTTATTAAACTAGACATACCCAGTTCCTGCAACTGTTCTTCGTATGTTTTAGTCTCCAGTCCCCTAATCATCTTTGTTGCTCTTCTCTGCACTCTTTCTAGAGTCTCCACATCTTTTCTACATCGTGGTGACCAAAACTGAATGCAGTATTCCAAGTGTGGCCTTACCAAGACATTATAAAGTGGTATTAACACTTTGCGTGTCTTTCAAGGTGACCTGGACTTAAGATCATTACTGGAAGATTTCAAAGAGGAATGGAACTGGGGAAGCACCTTCTTAAACCTGTTTTCAGCTTCCTGACTATCTACTCTTTTTCTGTCCCTTTGCCTGTTTTGAAAGCAAGCTTCAAGTTATTTGATTGTGGAAAATAGGATGCATATATTTGTAGATTGAAATGAATCCTAAACTGGTTTTCATTTATCTTAAACTACCTTCCTTTGTCTTTTTGTATGATACCTCCTCCTCTGTCTGTCTCCCTCTTGCCTCACATCACACTTTTAATTGTGGAAAGTGGAATTGCCTATACTAAATGTCCAATTAATAGAAATAAAGCAGAATCTAGGATAAGCGCACAGCCTGAATATAAAGCAAGCATTGCTTCTTTTTTTAGCTACAAATCTAATTTACCACTAAATGGGGTCGGGGGGGGGGGGAACTATCTTCTAGAATACTGACCTGTAAATTCAAAAATTGTAAAAGTGACCTCAAAATGAGGCTGGTTTGCAATAGAGAGGGGATGTTTCAAAACATTTTCATTGCACCTAATTTCAAGATATCATACAATCTTTTTTTTTCTCTTTCCCAGCAACAAATCGTAAGAATGGACAATCAAGGAGGCTGTATTTTTTGTGTGTGAAAAACAATTGTATTGGTTTTTACAATATGCATGGGAAAAAGGGTTATAGGGTATGTAATGACATTTTAGTGGCTTCCATGTCAGAGGTGGTGGTCCCCCCCAAAACTCCATACAAATACAATTTTTTTTTACAAAAAAGCAAAGGGCATGTATACATATACATATTTACCTTGCATAATTCATACATTCAATCTTGTTTTTCCTTACCATCCCTTTTCAAAAATCACAGTAATAAACTCAAACAAAATCATTTTTGAGAGCTGAGTCTTTTTGCTATTGATTCTTCTTCTTCCTTCCCGCCGATGGGTGGGGCCATGGCCCCTCCCGTTCCCTCTTCTTCGTCTCCTAGGAGTGAAGAATGCTTTTGGAGAAAGGCCTCCGCTTCTCCTATTGTTTTAACTCTAATTCTACCTCCCTCCCAGAAGACCAACATTCCTTCAGGTAGTAACCATTTGAACTAAATTCATTTTTGGTATAATGTTTTGGACAAGAAGGAATATTTCCTTCTTATCTCTCTAATTTTTTTGGGAATTTGCTTCAAAATGGTAATTTCTTTTTCTTGATATTTCAATGGGCCTCCCCGCTGTGCCCTCAATATCTCATCCCTTGTGGACCTTCTTAGAAATTTAATATGAACCTCTCTTGGTACATCATTTATTCTAGCATATGCTGAGTTAATTCTATAAACCAGGTCTATATCCCACCAGAGGTGTTCTTTACTTCTCTTAATATAATCTGCTAAAATTGTACTTATCAAATCTTTAAGATCTTCTCCTTCTATCTCTGGTACATTCTGGAACCTGAGAAAAAAAGACATTCTTTCAAACTCTATCTTAGACATATAACCTCCCATTTCTGTACTTTCTTTCCGAATTTCCTTCATCTCAGCTGTTCCTCCCTCTAACGCCTCAATTTTTTGTTTATTATCCGTTGTACTTCTTTGTGCTTCCAACAGTTCTATTTTTAGGCTTATCAGATCTTTTCGCATTTCCTGTACATTTTTCATTATATCCTGGAGCATCTCGTTTGTTGACAGCTCCTGAGCGCTCTCGCCAGTCGCTTCTTTTTGCAACATTGCTGTAATCTTTGGCTGTTGCAGACTTGGGCTGGAGCGGGTTGAAGATGGAGCAGAAAAGGACTTTCCAGTGGGTGGTTTTTTAGAAGCCATTGTCGTGATTGTGAGTTCTTGTAAAAGAAATGGCGTTGGAAGAGCAGGCAGCCGGTGAAGTCCAAGATATCGGAAACAGCTCAAGTAAAAGTTCACTCCGGGTGTTATAAGGAACCTAGGAGAAATAACTATATTGTCAAAGTCCAAGTGGCCACGTATTGGGAGAGATACTAAAGGCTTCTCGAGGAGAAGTTAAAGTGAAGATTTGGTGCCTTACGATCTTAAGCACTGAAGGAATAGTTTGTGGACAAAGAGAAAGTTTTCCGGCAGAGAACAAAGAGGAGCCATTTTCCCCGCCTCCTCACAGGAAGGAAAGTAAAAGTATCATTTCTTGTTGCAAAAAGGCTCTGATATTATGTTGCCACCGCGATCTTGTAGATACAATTTTTTTTAACTGCAGTTATTTCAGATGATAGTTTAATCCTCTTTTTCTCCCCGTTCCTGGGGAGAATTTGTTCGATCACCACCTTATTGCGAGGGGGGGGTTAAAACGGATAAACTCTCCCCTTCATTCTCCGTTTAAAATTGATTGAATGTAAAACTCACAGCACTTGTTTGCCCCTCAAATTCAAGCTAGGAGATTTGGTACAGTCCTCCATTCCCAGCACTCTAGCCAGCTTTCAAATCCTTCCATTGATTCCGGAGTCCATCGGTGAAAGGGCAAAGCCCCCCCTTTCTGCTTCCCGGCTCCTGGGGCGAGGCTGGAAAGACGCCCCACCGGCCGCCGCCTGGTTGGGAGTCTCCAGTGAGCCGCCCATATGGCAGGGCATTCCTCCAAAAACCCCTGTGCCCCCCCAGAGGGGGGCCACCAGGACAGCAAGCGGCAGACGTGTATCAAACAAGTCCGTCGCCCACGAAAACCGGTAGTGATCGAGGCTGTATTTTTTTTAATGTGGGAATATAACTTCGATGACTTCAGTGACTGCCCTCATATACGTGGCATGATATTCTGAAAATGAAGCATGTGGCTGAGATGGATAAAACATGGAAATGGAATTTGGAAAGTACAGACAATGACAACCAGAAGCCAACATGGGTTTGGCAAAACAGAGCATAGCAAACAAATCTTACTGCATTCTTTGACAAAGTGACTAAATTAATGGACCAGTGAAATGCTGTGGACGTGGTATACTTGGACTTCAGTAAGGCATTTGACAAAGTAGACCACAACCTACTTCTATTATTCTGCTATTCTAATTCTCTTCTTGAAAGTGACTCACAAAGCACATATGTATGCCACAGAAGTTATAGGTGACCAATGTGATATTACCAAAAAATAAAAATTGCATGGAATTTAATGAAAAATATTCATTGATGCTTTCTTTATGTTTTAATATCCTTTCTTTGAATCTGTAAGTGCTGTCAAATAACATTTATCTCCAGATTTTTATCACAGCATTTTTTATTTTGGAGTCTGAAGGCTGACAAGGAAAATAAAAATCCCTAAAAGAAAATTGATTATAATCCTCGCTGAAATGTCTAAAACATAAGTCAAGATTTTAAACAACTTTTTTTTTTCTAAGCAACCTTCTAATTTTTTTCTAAGCAATGTTTTGTAGGCAGCACAGAATCACCTAGGTGTGATTTGGTTGGCTACAGAAATTTGTTTAATAAATAAATAATAAAATAATAATTTCTCTTTGTTGGCTTTACAGAGTAATGTCCAATATAGTTAAAGTAGGGAATGAGGCCCATCTGTGGTGAGCTGTTTGTAGTTTCAATGCTTTTATTGCTGCTTCCTTCTGACTCACAGAACAACAATAACCAACGCAAACAAATTTTGCATTATCATTTGCAATTCTGCCTTGGTTTTCCATCAGGCTAGATTTTCACAAGGTATTCCTTCAAATAGAAAACACCAGGGCAGTTGTATATTTCTTCCTCCCATCTCCATTTCTGTCTCTCTGTTTACTTTCAGTTCAGAGCAGAGTTCGGATGTAATTTGGATCACTTACTTCAGGTATAGAAATATTTTGAAATTTGACTTCGGTGCTAAATTTGATGGTAGGAGGTGGATTTTCACCTGACAACAGTTCAGCTTGAGGACTGTGTGTTCTTGGAGGAGATTGGATGGAATTGCACCGATCCAGAATCAGCACCAAGGGGTGGAATATGACAGGCTTCCGAGAACTGAGGACAGCATGATACTGGCAAGCAACACAACTAGATTCCAAAATTAAGATTTACCATTCCTCAAACTGCAAATAAAAAGTACAGCTTGTAATCGGTAAATCTGCCAGGCCTGATAGGGTTGAGACCTTGAAAAATGAAGGGTTCTTTCTACAGCTTTATCCTGAAGCCAAGTAAAATAAAGTGGGGGGACGGGGGACACACAAGAATTGATTGAAAATAAAGGAGCGTGATGGCTTAGCGATTAAGGATGCTGGAAGGCTGACAGCCTGATTTTGAGACCCGAGCCCTGTGTCAAAGAGGACCACTGGGGGAGGTTCTGTTACTTGCCCCAGCTACTTCCTACCTAGCAGTTTGAAAAATGTAAATGCAAGTAGATTAATAGGTACCACTTTAGTTGGAAAATAACAACGTTCCATGTACCTCAGCATTTAGTCATGCTGGCTACATGACCATACAAATTTCTTCTTACAATGCTGGCTCCCTCAGCTAAGATACGGAGATGAGCACTGCCCCCCTAGAGTCAGACACAACTGGACAGGGCAAACCTTCACCTTCACCAAAGTCAGGCAGCTAAAGTTTTTAAAATCTAGATTAGGGGAGTCCAATTTTGGCAACTTTAAGACTTGTGGACTTCAACTCCCAGAATTCACCAGCAAGTTGCCAAGATTGGAATCCCCAATTTAGTTCTTCTCAACAAAAGAATCAAACACTATGTTTTACAAAAAAAACCAGATTCCTGTGAAGGGCAATTTTGTCTGAACCCAAATCTTGCATCGAACCTTTACATTTTCAGTTTCTTTCCAGTTTTTAATCTTTGTTTCTTCTATTTTCCTTGCATATCTTGTCTTTGTGTATAAAACACCAGCGCTATTTTTATGTTAATTACAAAATGCCTTTTGTAATAATTTCTAAACCATAATTTAAGCAATCTTTTTGTCAAGATGATGTATTACATCATGACATCCCGTGTCATGCTCGTGACATCCCGACTGGACTATTGTAACTCTCTCTACATGGGGCTCCCCTTGAGGTGCACCCGGAGGCTTCAGTTGGTCCAGAACGCAGCCGCGCGAGCAATAATGGGGACCTCTAGGTTCACCCACGTAACACCGCTCTTGCGCGAGCTGCACTGGCTACCTGTCGTCTTCCGGGTGCGCTTCAAGGTGTTAGTTATCATCTTCAAAGCGCTCCATGGCTCGGGACCTAGTTACCTGCGGGATCGGATCCTGCCCCATACCTCCTCACGGCCGATTCGCTCCCACAGAGAGGGACTTCTCCGGGTGCCGTCCACTAGACTCTGTCAGCGGGCGACGCCCAGGGGAAGGGCCTTCTCTGTGGCGGGCCCAGCCCTCTGGAACGATCTTCCCCCCGATATTAGGACAACTACGGACCTCCGCTCCTTCCGTTTAAAATTAAAGACACATCTTTTTCGCCTGGCCGGCCTTGGGTAGTCTCTTTTAAAGTAAGGGGTTTTAGGGGCTGTTTTAATTTAGTTTATGGGTTTTTAGCGCAGGAACAATTTAATTTATTTTTAACCTTGTATTTTGTTGTGGTCTTATTTGTGTTTTAATTTGCCTGTGCCCCGCCTCGAGTCCCTTTGGGGAGAGAGAGCGGGATATAAAATTAAATTATTATTATTATTATTATTATTATTATTATTATTATTATTATTATTATTGTTATTATTGTTAATATTGCAATTAAACAGCTGTTACTCCATTTTTTAAAGTATTTTCCTTCACACATTACAAATACAAAAGGTTGCTTCTACTTATTTGTTCTTCATTTTCCAGCTGAGAACACTCAGAATAATGCATCTCTGTTTTCCAGTTTCTATTAATTTCTATAGGGATTGATATTTTGCATGACTACTTTTTCTGTATGTTCTAAAGCAGTGGTCCCCAACCTTTTTGGCTGCATAGACCAGCAGTGGCACATGGCGGTGGCTGCTTGGGGGTAGGGGATTGGTTCATGGCCTGGTAGTGGGCAACCCAATGGGGGGTTGGGGGGGGATGTACTATAGTCATGTTTCCTTCAATTTCGCCAAACAAGTAATTAGAGGATTTTATCAAGTGAAATTGTCAAAAGTACACACATTGCTGATTTAATTTAATTTTTAATTTATTCGAATTTATACCCCGCACCTTCTCCTAAAAAGGACCCAGGGCGGTGCACAGGAAATTTAAAAACAATACAAATATACAAAAATACAATTTTTTAAAAAAACTATTTAACCCATATCCTGCGCTAAAATAGTGTAACATCCCCCTAAATTAAAATCTATCTAAAAACAGTCAAGAACGGGAGGTTATGCTAGGCCGGCTTGTTGTAATAGGTGCGTTTTAAGACGCTGGCGGAAGAGGCGGAGGTCTGAGATGGTGCACAGTTCGGGGGGCAGGTCGTTCCAGAGGGTAGGGCCCACCACAGAGAAGGCCCTTCCCCTGGGTGTCGCCAACCGGCATTGCCCGGCCGTAGGCACCCTGAGAAGGCCCTCTCTGTAGGAGTGGATCGGTCGAAGGGATGTATGGGGCGGAAGACGGTCTCGCATATAACTAGGCCCCAAGCCATGGAGCGCTTTGAAGATGGTCGTCAACACCTTGAAGCGCACCCGAAAGGCCACAGGTAGCCAGTGCAGCTCGCGCAGGAGAGGTGTTATGTGGGAATGCCTAGAGGCTCCCATGATCACCCGCGCGACCACATTCTGGACTAGCTGTAACCTTCGAGTGCACCTCAAGGGGAGCCCCATGTAGAGAGCGTTACAGTAGTCAAGCCAGGACGTCACGAGTGCTTGATTGTACAATAAAAGATCCTGCAAGGCAGGGGTGAAATGCTACCGGTTCGGAACAGTTTGCCTGAACTGATAGTAAAAAAATGCTACCGGTTCACCCGAAACAGTAGTAAAACATGTTATTGGTTCAGGGGAACAGTATTTCCGACGATCAGCTGTGATGCGCAATTTATATTAGCTAGAATCATCGGATTTCCTGCTTTCTAGCTAATCTAAATTGCGTGGCACAGCGGATTCCCCCCCCCAATCACTGTTCTACTTACCTTTGCAGACACCTTTGCAAGTCCTTTTTTAGGAGAAGGGCGGGGTATAAATTTAATAAAATAAATAAATTGAAGGCTTCAAAATGTTCTGTTTTTAGCGCTGCACAGACGCGCCTCAGGTGCGCATGCGCACACTCGGTAGTAGACTCACCAAACCAGTAGCAGACTTCAGAGGATTGCACTGCTGATGCAAGGCATGTTATATCTAAACCCTCAACAAGGGATCTTTGGAAGGGTCATCTTCCCAAAGGCACTCATGTGACAACCTTGAATCCCATATGGTTTTTTTAAAAAAAGAAAAAGCTTCATATTGTCAGTTACAACAGTCTGAAAAGTGATTCATGGAAGGCTGAGGTAATAAGAGATGAAACATTATCAACCAACTTTCAAAAAAGGTGCTTTATGACAGTCTATGAAGTTCATAGCATCTGTTCAGAAACATAGAGAAGTACGTGAGCTCTTTCTGTCACCTAGTTGACAGCTGTCTGTCATATCCTTTTTGGAAGGCTCCCAGCACAGGAAAAATTACTCACCCGAAAGTCCAGGACTGAGTAAAGGCAAAGTAGCAGGGTGACACAAGGACACAAATCTATTACAGCTGTTAGTGCCAGTAATGTTCTGTTCATAAATAGGGGACTCTGCTCCATTGCGTGAATGTTGACACTTTTTGCTTTAAGGGGGAAAAGGTAACAAAGAATAAAGAAACACTGCTATTTTGATTGTAGTAATGTTCTGTTCATAAATAGGGGACTCTGCTCCATTGCGTGAATGTTGACACTTTTTGCTTTAAGGGGGAAAAGGTAACAAAGAATAAAGAAACGCTGCTATTTTTATTGTAAAATAGGTTTAAAGGAACTAGTATTCTTTATTCTTCTTCAAAGGAAAAAAAAAGAATGATGGCATTTAGAAATCCAGTATGGATTTCTACTAAAACGAATGGTCTCTCTCTTTCTGGCTATTGTTATTTTAATTTGACTTCAGTATTTTTATTGGAGGTTAATGATCTGAACTAATCTTCAATAAATGTTGACCTTTAATGGTTAAGCTCAAATCTTGCACTCAAATTTCCAGTGCAAAATTAAAACGTCATTTTTTTTAAAGTTATGAAGTGCAGATGTAGCGCATTACAAGTCAACATCCAGTGGAATATTTTCTTTTCATTTGGCCTAATTTCCCTGGAGGAAATCCAGCCACATCAGCAGCATGATATGCAAGTACTCATGTAGACCTAAAACTCCCCACCAAGTTGTACCTTTTAAAAAATTTCATATAGGGAAATCGCCTTAAGATTTATTCCAAAGCTACAAAGCAAAAAAATGGTAAATGGAAATCATCTGCTCAATAAAATGTGTTGTTGTCATCATTTATGAAGGGGTCATAAGATTCTAAATTTCTAAATGGATTAAGCCAGGGGTCCCCAACCTTTTTTGCACCAGGGACCGGTTTCATTTTAAAGAAAATTCTGCGGACCGGCCGGTGTAGAGGGGGAGCGGGGGGGGAGGGGGAACAGGCGGCGCATGTGCACGTGGGTGTGTGTGAGTCGGCTCACTCACTCCTCTAGGGCCCCCAACGGCGTGAGCGGCCATACCCGCGCTCTCCTGCCCCCGGTGCGCGCTCTGCCCAGGGGGCTGCCCCGTCCTCCCTCCTCCTCCTCTCCGGCCCTGCGGCCCGGTTCCTATCAAGCCACGGACCGGCACCGGTCCACGGACCGGGGGTTGGGGACCCCTGGATTAAGCATTACAGTGGTTGTAAACTAAAAGGTGCTATGTAAAAGAATGGGTAAATCAGAAAGATTATTTCTATAATAACTGACTAATTATGATTTGGAGTGGCCTAAAGAGAGCAGGAGACAAATGATAAGAGGAATTAAATTGGGTCTTTTTGGCCTATTTTTTCTAGGAGTTATGTCTGCCTAGGCTTTGTATAATAGGAGGACAATCAGGAAATATAATCATTCTGATAGTGATGAACTATTACTTTTAAGGAATGGTGGACTGTACAAGCTTGTTGTAAATCACTGGGAGAGGTTGTGTTCATATTATTCTGATAAAATTGCTCAGATTTAGAGTCCAACAGTCTAGACCAGAGGTTCCCAAACTTGGCAACTTTAAGACTTGTGGACTTCAACTCCCAGAATTCTCCAGCCAGCTATGGCTGGCTGGAGAATTCTGGGAATTGAAGTCCACAAGTCTTAAAGTTGCCAAGTTTGGGAACCTCTGGTCTAGACACTGCATGGACAAAGCTCAAGAAGGTGATTACAATAACATATTGCAAAGTTACCTGGGATTCTTTTCAGGTTGACTATTCCAGGGAAGAGAATAAGATGCACTGTTCATTGTGGATTTGATAGATGTCCCACCTGATATCTTTGAGAAGCTGGTGAGAATATGGATCCAGGAGAACGTCAAAGTTTCCCTGGTAGAAACAGCTTTCCTGGCCATCTTGAAAGAAGCGGTCCAAGGTACCTTGATTCTAAAGTCTTCAAAATAAGGGAATTTGCTTAAATTGTGTCTCTGTGTGTATTTCGCAGGAATAATGGAATAACAGGCTTGAAAGGGACTTCTGAGGTCTTCTAGTCCAACCCCCTGCTCAGCCAGGAAAACTGAAGATGCCAAAATCTGAATGTAGGGTTTGGGAAAGGTGTCAGAATAACAGTTAAAAGGGACTTTGCGGGGACCCTATACTATTTCAGAGAAATGGCTGTCCAGTCCTTTCTTTAAAATGTCCAGTGATCAAGCACCCAGAACGTCTAGAGGCAAGTAGTTCCACTGGTTAATTGTTCTCACTGTCAAGAAGTTTCTCCTTAGTTTTAAGTTGCTTCTCTCTTTGTTCAGTTTCCATCTATTGCTTCTTGTTTTGCCTTCTGCTTCTTTGGAAAATATATTGCCCCCCCTCTTTGTGGCAGCTCCTCAAAAGCCTGTTTTGTGACCTATCTATCACACTCTTGGCCAAAGCATGTGAGCCATTTCCTCCTTTCAGTGGTCCATGAAAGTACATCTATTGTATGTAGATGCAGATAGAAAAAAGGTGAACATCTTTACAGAACTATAGATACATTGAGGCTGGGTGTGACAAGGATTGGCTGGGCGGGGAAGGGCCAGGCAAGGCGCCCCTCGACGTGAGTGATGTTGAGTTAGCCACACCCACCCAGCACACCCACCCAGTCACGTGACTACCTAGCCATGCCCACCAAATCCACACCCACAAAAACTGGTAGCAAAAAATTTGAATCTCACCATTAGTGGTGATGCATTCACCTTGTCTGAAAAAGCCTTCCACAGGTCTGGTCACTTTGAGTAACTATCGCCCAGATTGCAATCTTTTCTTTTTAGGGAAAATTGTTGAAAAACTCCTAGAACAGCAACGTTAGAGATAGCTAATCTTTCCATTAGAGTTCAGGCCTACATGCAGGACAGAATAGTCAGTCTGTTTGACTAACTTTGCCAGGACCTGCAGGGGGAAATGTGCATCTTTGGTCAATTTAAATCAATCAGTAGATTTTGATGTTTTTAAAAATCAGAGCACCTTTTAGGCTGCATATGAGGGTTGAGAACTAGGGACAGTCTATTACAATGGTTCTACTCCTTCCTGAGTGGGTAACTCTAGTTGGTGGCTACAGGAGAGGAGAACCAGTGGTTGCTCACAAATGTTATATGGTGGGGTTCATTAATTCTTCAGTCTTGGTCTTCAACGTCTATTTGAAGCGACTGAGATAAGTCAGCTTCAGCATGAAGTCATGGTCTGTATGTTGACAATATTCTGGTATATACAGTATCTTTATGAGGCCAGTCTTGTGATGTAGTAGAAGCTTTGATTCTGAAGGATATGAGGATCTAGGTGGGAAGGAACAAGCCAACACTGAATTCCTGGAAGACGGTGTTGCTATTTTCCGCAAACTGTCTGACTTTTGCTTTATTCTGCTTATTCAGGACAAACTATTCCCCCTGAAGGAGCAGGTCTGTAACAACCTGAAGGTGATTCATAGCTAATACTTGATCAGCAAGCAGAAGTTGTAGCTAGGGAAACTTTAGCCAAGTTTCTACAGTACTGAGATGCCAATTGCAGCACTTCCTCAAACAGGAGGCCTTAGCTATAGTAACTCATACCTTCTTGGGTAGATTACTGCAGTGTGCCATCCATGGCTCTGCCTTTGAAGACTACCCTGAAGATTATAATTAGTACAAAGTGCAGTGCATTTTTCTCTCTTATCAGAGTAATTTTAGCCACATAACTCAAATTTTGTAGGCACTGCACTGCCTACCAGCAAGTTATCAAGTACAATTAAAAGTGCTGCCATTAACTTCTAAAGCACTTTATGACCCAGCACCAAACATATCCAAGACCATATTTTTATCCCAGTCCATTTATTCCAAATGGGAATGTTGAGAGTCCCCCTTAGCATGAAATTTAATGAGCAGGCCCAGAAGACAAGAGTTTTCTTTGTTGACTCCGTCCCAGTGGAAAAGTCTACAGTATTTAGGAAGGAAGTGAAGTTAGTGTTGCTTCACAGAGAATTTAATCTGTAATTTAAACTGTAAAGTTGCCACTGGCTAACCAGTGCTGAAGGTGGGTGGATGGTTTATGGATTTATGTATTGGTTCTATAATTTTATGGTTACAATGTAAGCCACCAGGAACTTTTTTTGAAATCTGGTGGCTTAAAAATTATCAACGAACAAATCAATAAACGACTGAACAAATGTATAAGCGAATAAATAAATAACTTTGAGGCATCTCTCATTATGGTCACTTCTGGCAGAGCTCCTAGGAGCCGGGAGAGCCACAGGTTTCCAATTCCTATTAATAGAGTTAGTGTTAATATCTAGCCATCAAATATTATGTATATAATATTGTTCCGTGCCATATTCTTATTATAGGACTTCTTTTATTTGTAAGCAGACTGCATGTTTTTTTTGAAAGCATGTAAATTTAAAAACAACCGTATGCCAAGATCATCCTGCAAAAAAAGAACTGAATTCTCAGACATTGCAGTATACTATAATTCTAATTTACTGTAATTTACCCTTGGTATGAAATATATAGAATAGCTTTAGGTAGTCCATGAACTTGCAAATCATATTGTGGAGCACATCTGTCCAAAGGAGGGTATATGTCCTGAACAAAGACACAATGTTTTTGTTCTGAATCTACAAAGAATCATTTTAAAGACTTTTAATTCCAGCCCCTTTCTGTCATCAACCTACGTAATTGACCCACTTAAAAAAAATGTGTGTTTTTTAAACGGATTAAAGTGTTTGTATGTTCATGTCTGTTAACAGATGGCTAATGGTTTGTTTATTTGTTCATTTTCTGCAAAAGGAGTTTGTTGTACAGGTTAAATAAAAAGAGCTTCAGTCTGTAATTCTGAACTCCAAACTTTTAAGTGAATCAAGCTTTCATCATTTTTTTTAAGGTGGCTTAGGGTGCAATCCTATACTTTTTTCAGTGTTTCTCAACTTTAACCAGCATGGACTTCAACTCCCAGAATTCCCTTGACAGCATGCTGAACAAGGAATGTTGGGAGTTGAAGTCCATGCCTTTTAAAGTTGTCAAAGCTGCATGTGACACCTCTCCTGCGTGAGCTGCACTAGCTGCCTGTGGCTTTCCGGATGCACTTCAAGATTCTAGTGACCACCTTTAAAGCGCTCCATGGCAAGGGACCTGGTTATCTGCAAGACCGCCTCCTGCTGCCAAATACCTCCCACCGACCAGTTCGCTCCCACAGAGAGGGCCTACTCAGGGTGCCATCGGCCAGACAATGTCGGCTGGCGACCTCCAGGGGGAGAGCCTTCTCTGTGGCAGCTCCGGCCCTCTGGAATGACCTACCCCCTGAATTACATACGATCTCAGACCTACGTCTCTTCCGTCGGGCCCTGAAGACACATCTATTTCATGCAGCCGGCCTGCCATAGCCCTGTTTTAATTGGGTTTTAGTATTGGGTTTTAAATTATGGACCAAATTATTTAATATATATTAATATGTTTTTAACTTTTGTATTTTCTGTTTTTACTGTGGCTGTTCACCGCCCTGAGTCCCGAGAGGGAGAAGGGCGGTATATAAATTAAATAAATAAATAAATAAATAAATAAATAAATAAATAAATAAACAAATAAACAAATAAATAAACAAACAAACAAACTAACTAACTAACTAACTAAATAATAATAATAATAATAATAATAATAATAATAATAATAATAATAATAATAATAATAATAATAATAATAATAAATACTGATTTACTTTGTTCTACTAACAGGGATGGAAAGTCTGCTACCTTTGGGGGAAAGCTTAGAATTCTGGGAGAACTTTAAAAAGTGAACAGTGAGAATTAATACCTCATTTCTATAGGGTTTTTTTTCATGACTCAAGAACCATATGTAATGCCTTCTCTTGATCTCACAGCATTGTTTTTATGATAGCTTATTGAGTTATTCATCTTGTAATCATACTGCTGACTTTTATTTTTGTACAGGTAGTTCTCAATCTATGACTACAATTGAGTCCAACATTTCTGTTGCATTTGTTAAGTGAGTTTTGCCCCATTTCACGATCTTTCTTGCCGTGGTTGTTAAGTCAATCACCAAAGTTGTTAAGTTAGTAACACGGTTACTAACTTAACCGTGTGAATTTGGCTTCCCCGTTGACTTCCCTTGTCAGAAGGTCGCAAAAGGTGATCACATGACCCGGGGACATTGCAATAGTCGATATGAATCAGTTGCCAAGCGCCTGACTTTTTTTCTTTTTTTAAATAGTCTTTATTAATATAAATATAAAAACAAACACTTAACAATTATAGGATAGGGGTAGTGGGAGAAACATACATAGGTAGAAAAGAGAAAGGAAAAGAAAAGAAAAAGAAGGGGGGAAGGGACATACCGGGGGTATAGCTACTCCCCTAATTTAAGAAATATGTTTGTCCCAGTCTAACATCAATTATTATTTACAATTGTGTTTAGATGTCTACATATGTATCTATAAATTTGTCTCAAGTTCACTGTTACCTTGTTTGTTCCTCGTGTATATTCCACCATAGTTTTGTCTAATTAGTTTCTTTGGTATCCATTATTCTCTTATTATACCATATATACCATTTTCCCCAGGATTGGGCATAAATTGAGTTTGACTTGTCTTTTAGAATATACGTTAGCTTATCAGATTCTGCGCAATTGAAAATTTTTGATATAATTAAACCCTCTGTTGGTGGGTCGATATTTTTCCAATGTGCGCTATGGCCATCCTAGTTGCTGTTGTAATATAAGTGAAAAGGTACCAATCTTGTTTTTGGATTTCGTTTGGGAAAGCGCCTGACTTTTGATCATATGACCACGGGGATGGTGTAATGGTCATGTGTGTGAAAAATGGTCATAGATCTCTTTTTTTGGTGCTGTTGCAGCTTCAAATGGGAGAACTACCTGTATAAGTAGGATGCAACAGGGAACTGTAACCAAATGCTTTTTGGGGGGAGGAGGGAGGTGAAATTAAAAGCCATAAAGGACCATCAGTTTTGTGAGTTAAACACGTTCTATGCATAAGTGTAAGTGTCTTTAACAGTTTGATTGAACAAGTTAGCAATATTTAAACTAAACTAAAACTTAATGTAACTCAGGTTACACTAAGGATATTGAAAATAACAGGATATTACCTGTTGCCAGGCTACTGATATGACTGTCTAGGTCAGTTAGCAAAATATATTGAAATAACATGATATTACCTGTTGCCAGGTTACTGATATGACTGTGACCGTTGTCTAGGTCAGTTAGCAAAATATATTAAACTCATTGTTGGAAGGAACATATATTGAAAGTGCTGGGTGTTTTATAAATAGTCAGTGGCAAGTATTATCTGTCCATCCAGCTAAGATGTAGACACCTCCCTTGGTATATATAATGATTGAGCAAGTAATGACATCACAATAAATGAAATATTAGAAAGGTTACACATCATGGATTTGTGCTGGCTTAAATAGGAAAGCATTATTTTGTAGAAGGGAAGAATCTACTACGTCCTATAAGTACCTGAAAGTAAGGATGATCCTACAAAGGAAGACATATAGGAAGAAAAATTATGAACCAAGACAGCACCCAACCTATTCATCTTGTCAACTTAGTTCTATTAACTCAGGCTGGATTTTATCATAGAGATTCCTAACCAGTGGTGTGATTCAAATAATTTAACAACCGTTTCTCTGCCTTAATAATCCAACAACAATCAGATCACCAAACTGTTCAGCAATCAGACCACCAAACTGTTCAGAAAGTTAACGACTGATTCTACCGAAGTGGTGCAAACTAGCTGAATCCCACCACTGTTTCTAACAATAAATGCATGAATAGCATGTGGCACATGTTACTTGTGTGAGAGGTGGAATGGGAGGGGGCAGAAATCATATTTCCAAAAGAGGACAGTGTCAACCATCCTACTCAGTCATCTAGCACAGAAAGACTCCTGGCCATTTGTTTTGTCAAGAGTATACTTTACCAAAGCTTAAATGGTTACAGAAGTAGCATAAGCCGAAGCTGAGGTTTTCCTGTGCAAACAACACAATGGAATATTCCCTCTTCACTCCCCCTGCCATCCCCTGATTATTTGAAAATGTCCAATCAAGGGCTTGTATAATTGTTCAGGAAACAACTGCTTGGTTCCCAGCTCTGCATATTGTCACTTGATCTTGGCTGGCTGGAACTTCTCACATGGCTCAGCTGGGCTTCCATCCTCCCCTTTCCTTACATTCCAATCTTTCCCTCTACACTCACTCTCCCAATGCCAATGTCAGGCTGTCAGCTCATGAAGTTTGGATAGGTGAGATGCAGCCATAGATGCAGCCGTGACAGACAGAGCAGGAAAGTGAGAAAGATCAAATTGAATAAATTACTTGTGAAATAAAGTTCTCCATTTACAAAACTGTTGGTCCCTACATCTGCATATCTTCTCTCCTTCCAGCAGAAATAGCAAATCAAAGAAGAGGGGTGGGGGTGGGGGAGCAAGAGTGGTTATATTAGCAAGGGAAGAAAAGGAGAGAGAAACCAAACTGGGTAGCAATGGGGAGGCAAGCTAAGGGAAGAAATAAAAAAGGAAAGCACATTTAAGCAAAATACAAATGTTAAATTCAGCATGATAAGCAATTCTTCTCAAGTATCAGTTAGCCCCAGTGGTGGGTTTCTGCAGGCTTGCACCTACTCGCGAGAGCCGGTTGGTGAAATTTAGAGAACCGGTGAGAGGGGGTTCCACCGGTGTACCTGGAAGTAAATCTGGCCCGCCGCTGCCAGTGACCCAATGGGAAGGAAAGGAAAGGAAGGAAAAAAGGAAAGGAAGGAAGGAAGGAAGGAAGGAAGGAAGGAAGGAAGGAAGGAAGGAAGGAAGGAAGGAAGGAAGAATTTATCATCACAATTGAGTCCAAAATTTTGGTTGCTAAGCAAGAGCGTTGTTAAATGAGTTTCACCACATTTTAAAAGGTGGCCACTCCCACCCTGTCACATGACTGCCAAGCCACGCCCACAAAATAGGCCACACCTACAGAGTAGGTTCTAAAAAAAATTGAAACCCACCACTGGTTAGCCCTAAGGCTGATCTTCAAAAGCATCCACATTTCGGCAAACAGACAGATGTATATTACCAAGGGATACTTACATGGGCACATGGACATCTTTCTAAGCTATTGTATGTCAGTAATAAAATGATGGCTAGCATAGCATCAAAACTTCTCCATGCTTGCTTTCTGATTTGTTTTTTACTTGCATCAAATACACTTTAGTCTGCCCAGCTTCCAAATGGGAATTTGTATATTGACGTTTGTGTATTTTATAAATTCAAGCATTCTTTTTAAAAATCTTCATTCTTCATAAACCTTGGTAAAGTACTGTACAGTATTGCTATGTTGTGCTGTGATCCTTTTCCAGCTTCATGAAGCAAATGGGGAGTTGTATCTAGTTTTGTAAGTATATTTTTGGGTTTGTTCCAATGTAAGAAATACTGATTGAATAGCTATTTCGATCACCCTTGCAGGAATGTTTCTAATTTGTTAGAAAAACTATAAAGCAGCTGCCTTCTTATTTGTGAGCGTGTGATTTCTTGAATGCAGTCCTTCATCGTTCACAACCACAATGCATAGTAAAATGGGAAGGAAATTTAAGAGAGCCTAATATTTAAGGAGGAAGAAGGAAAGAACATTTAAAGCACTCCATGGCACGGGTCCTAGTTACCTGCGAGACAGCCTCCTACCTCATACATCCCTCCGACCGATCCTCTCCCACAGAGAGGGTCTACTCCGGGTGCCTACGGCCGGGCAATGCCGGCTCGCGACGCCTAGGGGAAGGGCCTTCTCTGGCGGGCCCTGCCTTCTGGAACGATCTACCCCTCGATCTCAGGAACATCACAGACCTCCGCCTCTTCCGTCAACAACTAAAAACACACTTTTTTCATTTAGCTGGCCTGGCTTAACTTCCGAGACTATGTTACTGACTGGTTTAATCTGAATTAGGTTTTAACAATGGGGTTTTAAATTGGTTTTAGCACAGGTGTGGGTTAATTTAATAAGTTTTTAGAGTATTTATGACATATTTATTATTTGTACTTGTTTATATGCGTATTTTTATCTTCCCTGTGCATCGCCCCGAGTCCCTACTGGGAGAGTGGCGGGGTATATAAATTTAATAAAATGAAAAAAAAAATGAAAATGAAATGATGAGAAATTGCAGATGGAACAATAATAGGTAAATCCCAAGGAGGTAAAGAAGCTAACTTTTCCTAGGGTCTGTGGGTTCATATGCCAACAAGAAATGAGTGGAAGATTTTTCCTCTGTTCCACTAACAAAATTATGTTCCTCCCATTCGTTCTAATGACCGTTTTAAATAAATATCGTAAGTGGGGGGAGAGAGCTTTGCAATTTTGTGGGTCCAATATTCTGGCACTCCCATAGAATGCTGCTTCTTTATCCTCTTCACGGTTGGAGTTCCAACATTGGACAGGCATTATTGTGGAGATTTTTAAAGCTTTATGAAGCATGCTCAGAAGATTGGATTTTCTCCAGGGAATAGACAAAGCAACCATTTTTAGATGCCAAAATTATGTGGTTGAATTTGCTGCAGATCTATTGTATTCCTTTTTATCTTCTCACGATAATCCCCATTAGTCGAATTAAAAGCACTTGGGAAAAATTACTTTCAAGCCATCACCGAGGAAGAGGATTGGAATACAATTTGGATTTCCAAGTTTATATTCTCATCCTTTCTCTAAATTCTCATCTTCTGTCCAAAATAATTTGTAAGTTGTACATAGGTCTAGACCTGTGATGGCGAACCTATGGCATGCGGAGCCATTTGTCAGGGCATGTGAGGTGGTGCCTTGTGAGCTGTCCGATGTGCAGGCCAGCTGACTTTGGCCTTCTTTTGAGGCCATTTTTTGCCCTCCAGAGGTTTCAGGAGCTTCCCTGAAGCCTCCAGAGCGCGAAAAACCAGCCCTATGCGCAAACTGGAAGTCAGTTCCCAAACGTATAAAGCCCCTGGAACCTGGGGAGGGCAAAAAAAGCAAGCTAAAAATGGTCGTGCGTGCATGCCGCGGGCGTGGCGTGCGTGCATGCCGCGGGGAGGGCGAAAAAAGCAAGCTAAAATGGTGGTGCGTGCATGCCCACTGCAGTCGTGCACATAGCATTATGGGCGTGGCACACTCATCCACGACCCCCCTGCACTCCCCCCACTTTTGGCATGCAAGCCAAAAAAGGTTTGCCATCACTGGTCTAGATTATAGTGAAACTGGAATAACTCAGTAAAAATAAATATATGTTGGAATAACTGCAATGAGAAAGGCACATATTTCCATTTACAGTGGATATTCCCAAGGAACATAATTTTTTGTGGTTTAGTATTTACAAAAATAGGTAAAATAATTAGGAAATCACAATCAGATTTGTTTCTGTAATGTTCGCCGGAAGATAAAAAAATAAAATCTAAGGGACTGATGATTTACATGTTGATAACAAAAATAATCATATCAAAAAGCTGGAAACATAATTATTTTCTTCAGATATAGCACTTAAATGAGCTTAGTATAATATAGCAATGGCAGAAAAGTTAACACATTTGCTACATGTTTGAACAGGACAATTCAAACCATATTCCTTTTGCATTATGGCAACATTTAATACTTTTCATCAGTCAAAACACTTTGAAAAACTGCTGCCTCTTTGTTATATTCAGATGTTGAAAGAGTTGTGCTATTTATAATTATAAATGTTCTAAAGTTGGTAGGTAATGGCTTACATTAGAGATATTTACATGCATGACAGTAAAATTGATGAAGTTCTATGGTAGGAATGCCTTTATGTGCAGTTAAACCATTTTATATTACGTAACTTTTAGGATTTTTAAATGTAGTTTTAAATAATCTTTCTCCCTGGAGGTGAATCTTTCTCATCTTTATAAGAAAAGATTGACTAGAATCTAGATAGAATCTAGATAGAATCTAGATCGCGTGAAGTGTTAATGCCACTGTATAGTGCCTTGGTAAGGCCACACTTGGAATACTGCATACAGTTTTGGTCGCCACGAGGTAGAAAAGACGTGGAGACTCTGGAAAGAGTGCAAAGAAGAGCAACCAAGATGATTAGAGGACTGGAGACTAAGACATATGAAGAACGGCTGCAGGAGCTGGGTATGTCTAGTTTGATGAAGAGAAGGACCAGGGGAGACACGATAGCAGTGTTCCGATATCTCAGAGGGTGCCACAAAGAAGAGGGAGTCAAACTTTTCTCCAAGGCACCTGGGGGCAGGACAAGGAGCAATGGGTGGAAACTAACCAAGGAGAGAAGCAACTTAGAACTAAGGAGAAATTTCCTAACAGTAAGAACAATTAACCTCTGGAACAGCTTGCCTCCAGCAGTTGTGAATGCCCCAACCCTGGAAGTCTTTAAAAAGATGTTAGACAGCCATTTGTCTGAAATGGTATAAGGTTCCTGCCCATGCAGGGGGTTGGACTAGAAGACCTACAAGGTCCCTTCCAACTCTGCTATTGTATTGTATTGTATTGTATTGTATTGTATTGTATTGTACTGACCAGACAGCATTCCTCCTGTGTGGCATCCTGTAGAATCAGATGGAACAGATTGACATAAATCAGAACCAGCAGCTTGGTATGACAAACTGACTCTTAAAAATGTACTCCAGAGTTAAATCTGCAGATGATGCTATCACACACTTAGCTAAATACATTTTGAATCTGTTTTTTATATTCTATCTTTTTCAATGAGAAGAAAGTGCAGGCAGCAGCTGAGATTTATAAATTTTATTTTTTTCTTTATGTACACTGAAAGCATTTGCACCAAAGACAAATTCATTATGTGTCCAATTACACTTGGCCAATAAAGAATTCTATTCTATTCTATTCTATTCTATTCTATTCTATTCTAATTTGAACACCGGATATGGAATAGCTAGGCATAGTACCTGTTAATAAATTCTGGAAAGGGACAGATTCTGAGTTTGTTTCATTAACAGTCTAGTTGCCAATAATTTTGTTATGTCCTTTAATTTTCAAATCTAAGCAGCCCCAAAGCATGAATCTTCTTGCTTCAATCAAGCTTCTTCCAATATTAATTCGTCTAATGCACAAAGTTAAGCTGATAACTGGAATGAAGGGCAGAATTCCTGATGGAACTATCTTTATTCTGGAGTATATTTATGGTTGTCCTTCAAATATTAACCATCGTTTTTCTTTCCAAGGGCTGCCTTTTTTTTTCCTTTACTTTTTTAGGGCCTCTTCCTTTGAGCTATGTCAATGGTAGAAAGCCTGGAGCAACACATAGGCATGGAGCCAGAACTATAAGTCCTCAAAAAAAGAGTCCCCTTCTCTTTTTTGACCCCTCTTTTCCCATCTTTCTTTCCTTTTCCTAGTTATTTCTTCCCCTTTTGTCTCTTAGCATAGGTTGCCTGGGAAATGATAGGCACAGTAGCTTTTATCAGGCCTAAATGAATAACGTGTTGAAGGCTTCTGAAATTAAGTCAAGGGCCTTTGGCTGTTCATTCTGCTGTTAGAGACACTGACTAAGAGAAGAGAGTGAACAATTAATATCTAGATTACAGTGTTGTTGGAAGAAATGTCCTTCTGGCTTCCACATGGGGAAAAAGACACTGGAATCATGGAAATTGCAGGGAAAGAAGGTTTATTGATGATGGGCAGGACCATATGGTTTGAGGTCCTAGGGGGGAAAGGGGAAGAGATCATGAGAGTGATAACCAATTTCATTGTAATTTTATTACAATATTATTACAATGACAATAAAGATTATTATTATTATTATTATTATTATTATTATTATTATTATTATTATTATTATTATTATTATTATTATTATTATTATTATTATTATTATAGTGCCCTGGTTTTATGCCCTCTCTGGGCTTTTGATTTTGAGCTTGTATTCTGATTGGTTGCAGAGGCAACTCGGTAGGCTGTCCTGAGTCCCAAGCTTGGTTGAGCCTTGCTGGATGATGATGTAATGAAAGGACTCTTGGGCAATTCCTATTATGGCTCTGCCTGAAGCAGGTAGATCTTTGTTATGTAGAATAGACTCGGGCCTTAATGGCCCATTGACAAAGGTGGGGCGGCTGCCTCCCTTTTAGGGGAAATATTCTGTCCTTTTAATATTTCCTAAAATATTTCATTTTTCTAGGAGAGGGGTGGGTGCTAATTTCCTACAGTATTACCATGTCTTTGGGGTAGGGCATAGGGCAGCCCAAGATGAAAAAGATTTGGGCTCCTGGCTGTGTTATACCACTCTTTGGCATGCATTTTAAACAACAGATACACCAGGCATCTTATATGCAGGGGGAAAGGGGTCTCTCACAAAGTCGCTCTTGTTTCGGTATCACAGAGAAGAACTCTTTGCTCCTGTATTAGCAGAGCTAGAATTCTTTTTCCAAGTTTTTCTTGGACTCCCTCGACAAGGAAGGTCTTCTGTAAAATAGACCCAAGATGAATGAAAGCTTTCTCCTCCGGGTTCAGTCTGGATTTTTGACTTGCAGGAACCTTAAAATAGGGATTTATTAGGGGCCTGATCTATTTACCTCAGCTTACTTCTGTATGTTTTCTTTCTGGCTCTTCAATTTCTCCAGGGTCGTGGCTGGTGGAGCGTATAACTTAGCTTTGAGTTTCACTGAGATAAATGACACTTCTCTTAAGCCTGAGAGTGACAAAAAGGCCATTCTTTTTGGACAAGTTGACAAGGGTCTTGGAAGGTTGTATTGGCTTGCAGAGGAGCTCAAACCGTATTTTAGATGTTTTAGACGTCTTCAGTGTTTCAGCTTCTTGATTATTTTAGCTGATAGTTAACTTACCATCATTTTGAATGTCAGAATTTTCAGGGAACTGCTAATGATAGTTTCTATTCCCTATTAAGCACTGTGTTTCCTTTTGCTTCCTTTTTGTTACCCAAGCCCAACCTACTTCAAAATAACAGGCTTACGTGTTATGTGACAACTCGGGTATTCTACTCAAGGTTAAAATTTGCCTAGGGAATGGGGTAGGATCTGGATAGGACTGTGGCTGAGGGTGAGATGATAGCACTGTCGCTGAGATGCCGAAACCATAACTTTGGTTTATAACCACAGATAGGATCTACCTCTGAGTACAAAAGTACAGAATTAGACTAAGAACACCCATGTCTTACTTAGTCCTCATCATGAAAGTACAATATATTGCTTTTACTCTTCTTTGAGTCTTCCTATGACGCAAGAGAGGATGCGGTGGCTCAGTGGCTAAGACGCTGAGCTTGTCGGTCAGAAATGTCAACAGTTTGGCGGTTCGAATCCCTAGCATCGCGTAACAGAGCGAACTCCCGTTATTTGTCTCAGCTTCTGCAAACCTAGCAGTTCGAAAGCATGTAAAAATGCAAGTAGAAAAATAGAGACCATCTTTGGTGGGAAGGGAACAGGGTTTCATGGCATTTAGTCATGCTGGCCACATGACCACAGAGACGTCTTCAGACAGTGCTGGCTCTTCGGTTTTGAAACGGAGATGAGCACTGCCCCCTAGGGTCGGAACGCCTAGCATATATGTGCGAGGGCAACCTTTGCGTTCACCTTTTAACTGTGATGCAACATGCCCCACTAACTATTTTAGCTATTCCAGTTTTAAATAGTGCTTTCCCTTTTCTCTTCTACAAATTTGGTCAGGGGTGCATGGGTCTCGTACAGTGGTGGGATTCAGCCAGTTCACACCTATTCGGGAGAACCGGTTGTTAACTTTCTAAGCAGTTCGGAGAACTGGTTGTTGGAAGAAATCTCCTTTTGTGTTTTTTTCCCACTTTACAGGACTAATCCTGTAAGGAAGGCAGGAAGGAAACATTCTGGTGTTGTTTTTGGCCTCATCTTTATTGCCCTGCTTACAGAAACTGCCTCTCCAGTTAATCCTTATTACATTGTAACAGCTAAGGCGAAGTGCCCATCCACGTGAGTGATGTTGAGTTGGCCACACCCACCCAGTCACATGATCACCGAGCCCCACCTACCCAGCTGGTCATTAGAGCAGAGAACCGGTTGTTAAATTATTTGAATCCCACCACTGGTCTCGTACATTTCACTTCACAATTGCTGATGCAGACAAAGTTGGGATCTGTCAAACTCTTATTGGCTACTTCATGCTGCAGCGCATGCACACGCACATTCACACGCACACACGTTGATTCTGGTTGCTGGAAAGTGCTCCTCCCCAGTGGCCAAATTAGCTTCTGTTATAGGAAATACCAGATATCTGGCCTTCATGGAATCATCTGCCACTTTTGGCTGGCATTTTGCATTGTATTTGTTAGGTCTTATCCAGACTGTTCATAAATACAGGTAGTCCTTGACTTATCACAGTTCGTTTAGTGACAGTCCAGAATTACAACAGCAATGAAAAAGGTTACTTTTAATCCATTTTCACACTTATGACCCTTGCAGCATCCCCATGGTCATGTGATTTACATTTAGATGCTTCACATTTATGACAGTTGCAGTGTCCTGGTATGATGTGATCCCCTTTTGTGACCTTCTGACAAGCAAAGTCAATGGGTAGCCAGATTCACTTAACAACCATACTAATTTAACAGCTGTAGTGATTCACAATTGTGGCAAGAAAAGTCATAAAATGGGATAAAATTCCCTTAGCATATGTCTCACTTAGCAACATAAATTTTTATCTCCAGTGTGGTCGTAAGTCAAGGACTATCTCTAGTGTTCCAGAACAGAAATCAACAAAGGAGGCAGTACAATCTTATGGCTGGTTGATCATCTATCATCTCATGGACTGATGGATGGTACTTTGATGCCACCATTTGGAAAAACTCTTTATAAGGAAAATTAATACTTCCTTCTAAGATCTGGAGACTAAAACATATGAAGAACGGGTGCAGGAACTGGGGATGTCTAGTTTAATGAAAAGAAGGACTAGGGGAGACCTGATAGCAGTGTTCCAATGTCTCAGAGGCTGCCACAAAGAAGAGGGAGTCAAACTGTTTAGCCCTGTTTAGGGTGACCCGCTCCCTCCTCCAACAGAGGGAGCGGGAAGCCCCGCTACAGGGTAGAGCAGAGGAATTTGTGACTTTTCTGCAGGAGAAAACCGCTCAGATACAGAGTGAGCTAGCCCCCATTCATGGCCCAGTGGGATGCCACGAGAGAGATCTTGTTTGGGAGGAGTTTGACCCCGTTACTTCCGAGGATATGGACAGGCTACGTGGGCGACTGCGAGCCACCACATGTTTATTGGACCCGTGCCCCTCCTGGCTTGTACTGGCATCCTGGGAGGTGACACGAGGCTGGCTCCAAGAGGTTGTCAACGCATCCTTAAGTGAGGGTTCCTTGCCTGCTTCCCTAAAAGAGGCCATGGTGAGGCCCCTCCTTAAGAAGCCCTCTTTGGACCCAGCTCTTTTAAACAACTATCGTCCAGTCTCCAACCTTCCCTTTTTGGCGAAGGTTGTCGAGAGTGTGGTGGCACAACAGTTTCCCCGTCACCTGGAGGAAATTGAGTATCAGGGGTCGGTCCTCTCACCTCTCCTGTTTAATGCATATATGAAGCCGCTGGGTGAGATCATCCGTGGTTTTGGGGTAGAGTACCACCTGTACGCTGATGACACCCAGCTGTACATATCTACCCCAAACCACCCCAACGATGCCGTAGCGGTGATGTGCCAGTGCCTGGAAGCCGTGCGGATCTGGATGGGAAGTAGCGGACTCAGGCTCAACCCGACCAAGACCGAGTGGCTGTGGTTTCCGGCTGCCCGATTCAACCAGCTCTCTCCAACGCTGGCCATAGGGGGCGAACATCTTGCCCCTGTGGATGGGGCGCGCAATTTGGGTGTCCTTCTGGATACCCGGCTGTCTATGGAAGAGCAAGTGACAGCCGTGGCCAGGAGGGCGTTTTACCAGGTTCGCCTGGTTCGCCAATTGCGCCCCCTATTGGATCGGGACGCCCTTCGCACAGTCACTCATGCCCTCGTGACATCCCGACTGGACTATTGTAACTCTCTCTACATGGGGCTTCCCTTGAGGTGCACCCGGAGGCTTCAGTTAGTTCAGAATGCAGCCGCGCGAGCAATTATGGGGACCACTAGGTTCACCCACGTTACACCGCTCTTGCGCGAGCTGCACTGGCTGCCTGTCGTCTTCCGGGTGCGCTTCAAGGTGCTAATTATCATCTTCAAGGCGCTCCATGGCTCGGGACCTAGCTATCTGCGGGATCGGATCATGCCCCATACATCCTCACGGCCGATTCGCTCCCACAGAGAGGGACTTCGGGTGCCGTCCACTAGACTTTGTCAGCGAGCGACGCCCAGGGGAAGGGCTCTCTCTGTGGCGGGCCCGGCCCTCTGGAACGACCTTCCCCCCGATATCAGAACGACCACTGACCTCCGCTCCTTCCGTACGAAATTGAAGACCCATTTCTTTCGACTGGCCGGCCTTGGATAGTCTCTCTGTCTATAGATTTCAAATGTATTTTAATGGGTTTTTAATTATTTTTAGCACGGGATAATATTGTTTAATTGTGTTTTAAAGTATGTATTTTTGTATTTATTGTTTATATTGTTTTTAGTTCCTCCTGTGCACCGCCCCGGGTCCCTGTGGGGAGAGGGAGCGGTTAATAAATTCGAATTTTATTATTATTATTATTATAAACTATTCACCAAGGCACCTGAGGGCAGAACAAGAAGCAATGGGTGGAAACTAATCAAGGAGAGAAGCAACTTAGAACTGAGGAGAAATTTCCTGACAGTTAGGACAATTAATCAGTGGAACAGCTTGCCTCCAGAAGTTGTGAATGCCCCAACACTGCAAGTCTTCAAAAAGATGTTGGATAGCCATTTGTCTGAAATGATATAGGGTTTCCTGCCTAGGCAGGGAGGTGGACTAGATGACCTCCAAGGTCCCTTCCAACTCTGCTATTGTATTATTGTATTATTGTATTTAACTATTAATGTATTAAACTATTAATGTATTAAACTATTTTATGTATATATTTTATGCTGTTTTAATTTTCCCTGTGCACCGCTCCGAGTCCCCCTGGGGAGAGGACGCGGTATAGAAAAATAAAATCTAAATCTAAATCTAAAATATTTGTACTGAGGAATAAAGCTCTCTTTTTTTGTAGTGTAAACTCAGCAGCATTCTCTAGCGTCACCTTCAAATAGTCAAAGTTTCTTCCAAATAAACCTAAACTGTTCAAATTCACGTTTATTTTGAATGGATTATTTAATTCACGTAGCATGTGTGTCGTAACAAACTTACAGAATGCTAAAATTGAAAGCAGGACTTAAGTTTGAGACAGTGAAATAACAGCATGTGCCAAAATAATAATAATACACATACGTTTTTATGGACCTAATTACAGGTGCCAGAACGGACACATTTCTTTTGACATTTCCCGTCAATCATGCAAAATTGTCTAATGCCTGTATTTTTTCTTTCCAGTTAATGACAGTAGGAAAATGATTTTGTCGTCAAGCTGACCCGGGTTTGGTACAAAATGTCAAGACAGTGAAATTCACCTTCACTGTCGCAGCTGTCAACTTCTCTCTTTTTTTTTTTTGAACATACGTTCTGGTCATCCCTGATCAAGCCAGCAAGTTTTCTTCTGTAGGAGATGGAATAGGATTCATTTCTTTACATTCTCCTTTGCAGCTTTAGGGGTAAGATAGGCAAGGCCCTTAACAAAGAGCACCTGTGCTTGTAATTGCTAATGGGAGGTTTTTGAGCCATGTATCAAATGATTGTTCTACCTACATATGTTCCCTGAAGCCTTTTAAGCTCTGCTAAAATTCTCTGCTTAATTCCAAAAATTAAGCTGGTAATTAAAGATTGTTAACTGAGTTGCTGCGCTTACAAAAGATTACCCCCATTCCCACCCAAAGAAACAAAGATATATAAGTATATATTGGCACGCATGGGAGAGCGTTTCGGATTTTATTCTTTGTGGAATTCATATTTGTTTTTTCTTCGGAGCAGCTTTGGGGGAATCTGGAAACCATTGCACCCCCTGTTATAGGGTAGCTTCAATGCAGGCAACCCTCCTGTCACGTAAAAAATGGGGGGGAAAGAACACTTATTGGATGCAAACCATCCATCCTTTTTCCACTTGGAAGAAAGGTTCTAGAGAACTTGAAAGTTTGGTCTTAATTTTTTGACATTCAAGTTGGCCCAAAGGAGAATTTGGATTTCTTTTTCTTCTTTTAATTTTTTTTTTTTTAAATTACATTTCAACAAAAGGTAAAATATGAAAAATGCAAAAACAGAGGGGCTGCGGAAAGAAGAGGCTTTTGAAAAAGCAGAACCAGGATACAAAAGGAAGAAAAAGAGGTTGGGAGAGGGGAGGGAATAACTTCCAACTTTTTTTGATATAGATATATAATACATTAATCTTTTAATCTAAATCGGGGGTGTCAAACTCCACTTCATTGAGGGCCACATCAGGGTTGTGTTTGACCTCAGGGGGCCAGAGTGGATGTGGCCAGCTCAACATCACTCATGTCGGGGGCGCCTATGGTGACCCGAGCGCTCTGCCAGCGAAAATGGGCTCCTGAACTCTGTTTTTGACTGCGATGGTCTCCTGCAACCCTCTGTCAGTGAAAACAGAGCTCAGGAGGGTCATGGGCTCCATTTTTGCTGGCAGAGGCACCGTGGGCCGCTCCTTCGCTGTTTCCAGGGCGGCCCTGCAGACAGATCTAAGTACCCCATGGGTCGGATTCATCCCAGGGGCCTTGAGTTTGACATCCCTGACCTAAATCAACAATAATACATACTATTTCAATACACATAAGCAACTCTAATTGTCAGATTCCCAAAATTAAATGTTCGGTTCCTTCAGCTTCCGATAATGATTTCCAAGGAGAAACAAAGTTTAGACTGTCTTTTCCTTCATCAAAGTAATCACTTTCACCATTTCAATCCAATCCATTTGCTTCACTATCCATTACGCCATTGTAGGAATTTGTAGGTCCTTCCATCTCTGTGTATCCATCAAATCTAGAAGGAAAACCTCTGATTTCACTTGTATTATTTATCTTAAGAATTCTCTGGATTAAGATACATATCTGATCTCAAGGATTTGGACATTATTTTTTCGTAAGAAATATGGGTTCCTTTTGACTTTTTGTGTTACTAAATTAACTTCTTCCCACCCTGCCCCTGGGAGACAGCTGTCTCTTCTACATTTATTAACTCTTCAATCATCACAGTGTGCTTGCATGAACAACACTACCAAGAGGACAAAAATATAAAGCTCAGTGGGGTCTAAGTAGAAAAAAATGACTTAATAACATCCAGCAAAATGTCTTTCAGCAGTGTTATTCTATGAATGCATTCAGAATGCACTCAGTTGGATAGTTTGAACAATAATCTGTTACAGAGTTCACGTTTTTCAGCACCAATGCTGAGTGTTATTATTCTAACTTTCTGAAAAAGAATATAGTACAAAGCAAGCAGCATGGAGCATGTTAGAGTAACATTTTAGGCACTGCTCTATGGGATGAACTGTTATAATGCATGTAGGCATGGGGTCGCTTTTGAGGTCCTTGCAGGTTTAAGCTATTGGTTGTTGCACCATTGAAAGACCAGTTGGATTTGTGAAGCCTCCTCTTTAATTAGCATCCCTCCCACAGCCACCATTTGTGGGCAAAAGGAACTGGCACAGATTGTTTTGTGAAAAATATACTGAGTTCCTGGCACTAAGAAATAAGGGAACAGTTTGCCAAGATGTATGATCCCCACCGTTCCTAGATTCTGAACAGAATGCTCTTTCCCCCCCCAAATATAGATGTTGAATCATTATAAAAAGTCTGGTTGAATCTGAGAGAAGTGACACTGTCCAAGTCTTTGTATTAGAATGCACTAAGGTCAACCGAATCAAGAAAGATGAACGGAGAGAAGTTAAATTGATCCTTAGAACCAAGTCAAACTGACCATTTCATATGAAATTATAGTGTTCGTTACACCCAGTAAAATGTATGAAATAGATGACAGGCAGTATAAATAAGTGATTAAACTGTGTTTACTTAACATAACTCCAGCTAGTTTCACTTAGAATTAAATTTAGGTTTGTCCTGGACCCACCCTAATTTTGAGACAATAGTGCAAGTCCTGCTTTGAATGAATTTATTTATTTATTTATTTATTCGTTTATTTATTCATTCATTCATTCATTTATCTATATAAATAAAAAATATAACAAGAGTTTGTTCAAAACCGCTAATCCCCTAAAGTACTGCACCGATCGCTTCCAAATTTTCACACAACGTTCCTTTCAAATACGGCACCAATGATATATATAGATTGTGTAGATGTCACACCTGTGACAGGTACATGCAACGGAAATGTAAACAATTGTAAAAAAGGTAGATAGATGGATACAGAAAGAGCAGTGCGCCACAGGTGTTATGTCATCCTTTATGACATAAAATACTCTGTCCATAAGATTCAAGGAGAAATACAGTAGGTAGGTAGGTAGGCAGCTATAGGGATAGAGAGAGGGAGGGAGAAATGCGGTAGGTAGGTAGGTAGGTAGGTAGGTAGGTAGGTAGGTAGGTAGAGGGAGAGAGGGAGAAATACAGTAGGTAGGCAGGTTGGGGGTTATACAGTGGTTGTGTGTATGTGTTTGTGTATGCAGATGTAGATCTACACACAGATTGGTTGGCTATTTAACCAGACTGGGCCACAGCAACGCGTGGCCGGGAACAGCTAGTTTACAATACAATAGCAGAGTTGGAAGGGACCTTGGAAGTCTTCTAGTCCAACCCCCTGCCTAGGCAGGAAACCCTATACTATTTCAGACAAATGGCTATCCAACATCTTCTTAAAGACTTCCAGTGTTGGGGCATTCACAACTTCTGGAGGCAAGCTGTTCCACTGATTAACTGTTCTAAGTCAGGAAATTTCTCCTCAGTTCTAAGTTGCTTCTCTCCTTGATTAGTTTCCACCCATTGCTTCTTGTTCTACCCTCAGGTGCCTTGGAGAATAGCTTGACTCCCTCTTCTTTGTGGCAACCCCTGAGATATTGGAAGACTGCTATGATGATACCCAGTTCCTGCAACCGTTCTTCATATGTTTTAGTCTCCAGTCCCCTAATCATCTTGGTTGCTCTTCTCTGCACTCTTTCTAGAGTCTCCACATCTTTTCTATATCGTGGCGACAAAAACTGAATGCAGTATTCCAAGTGTGGCCTTACCAAGGCATTCTAAAGTGGTATTTATTTATTTATTTATTTATTTTCCAACTTTATTATTTTTACAAGTAACTCAAGGTAGCCAACACATCTAACTTTCCTTCTCCTATTTTCCTCACAAAACCTCTGTGAGGTGAGTTGGGCTAAGAGAGAGGGACTGGCCCAAAGCCACCCAGCTAGCTTTCATGACTAAGGCGGGACTAGAACTCACAGTCTCCCGTTTTCTACTTGAGTGCCATTCTTGGGGGGGGGGGGGGCAGCCATTTCAGCTGATCAATTCCATTTCAGAAGTGAGGCCAGAAAAGTCACAGCTTTATGATTAGAAAAAGACATTCAAAACTTCCGCCATCTCATATTTAACTCAAGATAAGAATTGCAAGAATTTGCTTACTTCTAAAACTTATTTTGATTTCCACGAAGCGTTTTTGCACGGATCCCAATATGGCACAAATGAAAAGGCTATATTTACAATGCAATGTTTCTATGTGCCAGAAGGAATTTTATACTGAGGAGCTCATAATTATAGGGTTCTTTCCCTTCCCACTCTGGTTTACTAACTCAATAAGTACTAATCCATGGAGATAAAAACCAAGAGCCAAATCAGTATTTATGAGCCAGCCATAATCTGTTCTAATCATATACCCATGTAAGATGAAATAATAATAATTAGTACAGATTAGCAGCTGGAACTAGCTTATTTGTCAAGAGGTTGATGCGTGAGAAATATGTAGTATAATTCCCAACAAAATAGTTACTTTGTACATGCCATAAGACACTATTGAAAACTCTTTGCATAATTTCAAGGTCCAGTAACAATTTTTGGATTGGGAAGTCTATAATTTATCATCACCAGCACTATCTCCCTCCCATTGGCCTAAGAAACAAAGATTTTTTTCCTATCCTAACTGGGCTCTTAATAGAGTCTCCCCAGGGAGAATTGTATGTGCAGCTTTGCATCTGGTTCATGAGTTGGAAAGTTGGAAAGTTATAAGCATATCACTGAGTAGAGTGGAGGCCGATTTTACAACTTGTTATTCCTTCAAGTATGTTGTATATAATTTCCCCGTGGCCTACATCTAGCTATAATTCTCAGCTGTAGCAGTTCCATTTTGCCATGTAATTTGGGAGTCAGGGCAAGACCATTAGAAGAGGCACAGGCAGCACAAAAATAATAGTTCTGACATCTCAGGATTATCATAATTATTCTGACATTCCTGTAGGCCAACTAATCAATCAATCAGAATAGAATGGAGCTGGAAAGGACCTTGAAGGTCTCATCATTCAAGCAGGAGACTCTATACCATTTCAAACAATTGGCTGTCCAGTGTCTTCTTAGAAACCTCCAGTGATGAAGGCAACTTCTGAAGACAAGATGTTCCACTGGTTAATTGTCCTCACTGTTAGAAGGTTTTTCCTCAATTCTAGGTTGCTTCTCTCCTTGATTAGTTTCCTTCCATTGTTTCTTGTCCTGCTCTCTGGTGCTTTGGAAAATAAGTTGACCCTCTCCTCTTTGTGGGAAACTGTCAAATACCAGAATACTGCTATCATGTCCCCCCCACTCTTTCTTTTCTCTAGAGTAGACTAGCCAAACCCAACTCCTGCAACTGTTCTTCATATGTTTTAGTCTCCAGGACTTTAATAGTCTTAGTTGCTCTTCTTTGCACTTTTTCCAAAGCCTCAACATCTTTTTTGCAATGTGGTGACCAAACCTGGGTGCAGTATTCCAAGTGTGGCCTTACTCGGGCTTTATAAAGCAGTACTAATATTTCACGTGATTTTGATTCTGTGTCTATGTTTATACAACCATGGGTTGTATTAGCTTTTTGGGGCTGTTGCCGTACACTGCCGGCTCGTGTTTAAGTGATCGTCCACTAGGATTCCAAGGTCTTTCTCACAATTATTGTTTTGAGCCAGGTTTCACCTAATCTGTACTTGTACCGTTGATTTTTCCTGCATAGGTGTAAAACTTTGCTTTTCTCCACATTAAATTTCATTTTGTTGGATAGAGCCTATTGTTCAAGTCTGTCAAGGTCTTTTTGGATCCTGAGCTTGTCTTCTGGAATAATCCATTCCAAACGAATCCAGATAAGGTAACTGGTCAAATGTATTGATCTTGTAACTGATTATTGTAACTGCCACAATTGGCATGAACCACATTTATGTGATAAAAACATAATTCCATCACTTTGAAAAAGCTGAGTTGTCTTAACTGTAGCTGATACATGTAAAGCAGGGGTGTCCAAACTTGGGAACTTTAAGACTTGTGGACTTCAACTCCCAGAATTCCCCAGCCAGCTATGCTGGCTGGGGAATTCTGGGAGTTGAAGTCCACAAGTCTTAAAGTTCCCAAGTTTGGACACCCCTGATGTAAAGGAAACGAAACCTCCACCAATAACAGCACACTCCTTCTTAATCCCCCCTCCCATTTGGAAAATGATGCCACAATCAAACATATCCAGCGATGGCCAGCAGAAAATTCTACGTTTCATTGTGGAGTATTTTATTCCTCAGCTTTTAAAACTAACTTCTAATCATTTAAAACTGAAGGCCGCTTTTCAAATGTCATTCCAAGCTTCTTCTTCTTTTTTGTGCTTAGGTTTTGTGAATTCAAAAAGAAGGAGAAGAAAGAAACCCTACAATTCCAGAATATATCTTTAAAGTGCATTTACCTACAATGACTTCTTTGAAGTTGACATTTTAGTGGGCAGAGAGTGCCATGCCGGATAAATATACCTTGGAAGTAGGAGGGGGGGGTGTTATCGGGGCCATTATTATGGGGAAAAATATAGAAATTGAAATATTGTTACATGAAAAGCATGATTCTGATTTATTTTAGAGCAATATTTCAAGTCAAGATGTATAGGCTGAAAATTATACTGCTTCCCCCCCCCTCCAAAAAAAATCAAATTTCTTGTCTTTTAAATAAGTAGAGCCCTTCAGAAAACTGACACTTCCTGAGATAGAGATGGAGATAACCGGCAGTTTTAATTCTGCATTAAAAATAAATAAAGTTGAGGCTTCTGCCAATATTCATGAACTGATCGTACAGGTTGAAAATTACGAGACAGATGGATAGAATAGGCTTCAAATGCGAAAAATGAATGCAAGAAAAGGGTTAAGCAGACCCTTCCCCAATATTTTCATGGAGCAGCCTGTCCCTTTCATGAAAAAATCCTGTTAATGAATAAGAGTAATGATTATAGTCTTGGGGATGATGATGATGTTGCACTGTCATATCTGTCTGCCATGTATTATGGCAGAGAGCTCCTACAAAACAAAGGAGTCAAACTATTTTCTAAAGCGCCAAAAGGCAAAACAAGAAACAATGGATGGAAGATAACCAAAGAGAGAAGCAACGTAGAACTAAGGAGAAATTTCCTAACAGTGAGAGCAATCTATCGATGGGATAGTTTGAAAAGAGAGTGGATGGCCATTTATCTGAAATGATATAGGGTCTCCTGTTTGAGCAGAGTATTGGACCCTTCCAACTCTATGTTCTATTACCTACTTTGTCCACAAACAATGAATTGCATTGCTTTCTATTTCTACTTCAGCCCTAATAGAAAATTATATGTCTCAATCCCAAACTTTCCACCAAATGTATTCTCTCATCAAATTGTATTATATTTCATGATTAGTTTTTATTGTTTTCTATAGAACATTGTACATCTCCCCCCCATGATGCCATCCATATATAATGGGGAAACCATACCATAATTCTTCCTGGCCAGCATGAGAATTATTTAAGTTGTTTAAGTTGACGTTTGAACTCAGGAAGCTCACTAGATAGGACAAGTGATCTAGTTCAGGGGTCTCCAACCATGGCAACTTTAAGATTTGTAGACTTCAACTCCCAGAATTCCTCAGCCTGCAGCCTGCTGGCTGAGGAATTCTGGGAGTTGAAGTCCACAAGTCTTAAAGTTGCCAAGGTTGGAGACCCCTGATCTAGTTATCCTTTGATTTCAGAATATCTAAAGCTGGACAAGCACTTCATGGAGTGGCTGCCAGATTTTTGCAATGTTCCTTCTTTTCTCATACATATGTTGAGTAGGTAGTAGGCTTAGTAGGTACTATTACTTACTGATTGGAGTTAAATGCTGAAGCCCAGATTGAAAGTCAACATCCTCTTATTTTCTCTGAAAATAAACTGCCTAATGTCAATGGGTCATCATTTCTGTTATTTCAGATGCACAGTTATGATCAAAACACACAATTTCCCATTTAAGGTTGTTATTAGTAGAAATCTATAAGCAAGAGATATGAAACAGCAGTAGCTTCTATATTCAATGCTTGGCTTTTAAAAATACTCTCATATCATCTGTGACGTAAGGATATCTGTTATGTTATGCCTATAATTAAAACTGAGGTTTGGAGTGTTGTTAATCCAAATGTCATGAGTGACAGTATTTTACAATCAATGAATCACGGTTGATATCTTGTAGAATATGGAAGCTGAATATTCTTTTTAATTGAACAAAGACCTGTGGTCAGAGGTGGGCTGCGACAGGTTCGCCCGGGTTCGGGAGAGCCCATAGCTAATATTATGGCCGGTTCAGAGAACCTCCCAATCCCACCCCTGGCTTGCCCCGCCCACCCCATCCCTCCCTCGCATCCAAAAACGCACCCTGTTTTTGGATGCGAGGTAAGTGCAGCACCGGTGTAGAGGCTCGTGGATGGGGAAAAACAGGCCTCCTGGAAGGCCTCCTGAGTCCAGGGGAGGCAGCTTTCGCCCACCCAGAGGCTCGTGGAAGGCTCAGAGTGAAAATGCCTGCTCCCCACGCTGCAGGAGACCAACTAGGCCACGCCCAGCATGGCCATGCCCACCCAGCAACCAGGGAGAGAACCCATTGCTGAAATTTTTGAAGGCCACCCCTGCCTGTGGTCCTCAAGATATTTATTGATTTATTCCATTTATATAGCTGTACGTGTTACATGTTTCCAGGCAGCTTACAATAAAAATAAAAACACAAAATGCATAATATGAATCCAAAATAAAAAATGTAGCAGCCATGGACAATCCAAGCTATCCATGCAACCAGAAGATGGACTCTAATCCACACCCAGAATCCCAATAGAAATCAAGCCAATCTAATCTCAGCAGAACGATATTCCAAAGGGCTGGGGATGGGGTGCCATGGTAAAGAAAAAGACCTCCTGGACCCCACCAGTCAACACTCTGTAGCTGACTGTGGCCCTTCCTGCCAGATCAGATCGGGCAGGTTAAAACCAATGCTTAAGTACACCTTCCTGATCATCCACCACTGTATATAATGGCTGAACTGTCGGCAATTATAATTCAATGGCATCTACAAGACCATAAATTCATAATGGCATTGTGTAAGTCATTGCACATTCATCTCGTAGGATGTATTCTAGGCAATGTTCCAGCTTGAAGCCACGTCTATATGTGATCGACTCACTTCTTTAATAACTAATGTCATTTTGACTGAACATTTTAGGTATTAAAATAAAATGCATCTAGAGTGCTCTAGATTGTGGAAAGCTGCCATAGGGTCACTCCATGGTATGGTCTTAAAAAATAGCAAAGATTTGGGACAAGAAATGCCATTTAGAAAAAGAAAAGGGTCAATCGGAATTCATCGTTCCAGATAGGAATTGTATTTTATTTTATAATTTATTGTATTTTCATTATATCTTTGATATGGCAGAAATCTTGAAGAGAGAAAAGGTTCGGCAATGTTACAATATTAAAATAAGCTCTACATTCCTAGACCGAACAGCTTAAATATACATTTATTCTAAACTAGCGTTGCCCGGGTATTTATAGAGGGCAAAGTGTTTGTCTGATGGGGAGCCATTGAGAGGGGCCTTTCTTCTCCCTACTCCCATGCCCATCATCCCATGCCCTCTCCCTTCCCCCTCCCATGCACTCCTCTTTCCTGCCCTGTCTACAATCCTCGTACTTTGCCCCAAATCCATCAAGCACTTCCCGATTGGTCCACTGGAGGATGAACGTCACAGCTGGCTTTCCAGAGGAAGCTGTGAAGCAACTGACATCACAAACAATTGCCGCTTTAGGACGCCAACACTTGCTCTCCTTAATAGGCCAGGCATTCCAGAGTTATGGTGGAACACAGACACATACACACATGAAGGATGTCTTACCCTCCCAGTATTTTTTTCCAGAGGGTAAGCCATCTGTGTACCAAGTTTGGTTGAAATTGCTGGAGGTGCTCCAGAGTTATGCTGGAACATACATACAGCCTGTGTGTGTGTGTGTGTGTGTGTGTGTGTGTGTGTGTGTTAGGTTTGTTTGAGCTGATCAATAAATAAATCAGGGAGACTAGAAATAGATCTATCCTAGTCTCCCTGATTTATTTATTTATCAGCTCAAAAAACCTAACACACACATAAAAAAAGTACACAACGGAACTCATAGCTTTCTGTCTAGATGGTTTCTGGTGATGAGCCGAAAGGCAGAAAAGGAAAGCAGTATGCTTCCTCCATTAATTGGGGCTTAACAGGGTGTTGTGACACAAGTATATACTTATTCTCCTGTCTCAGCTGATCAGGATAAGAGCCAGTGGTCTGGTGGCAATTGCAGCTGCCTCACATGTAATGCTTCCCTGGTTCGAATCCCAGTAAGGGTATGGCTAGCTGATGAGAGCTAAATAGCTCGAAATAGATCTATCCTAGTCTCCCTGATTTATTTATTGATCAGCTCAAAAACCTAACACACACACACACACACACATATATAGTAAATTTACATAATGAACTAATTAGTGATAATCTTAAATTGATTCTTAAGAGTATTGTGGGGGGATCTAAATATCTGAATAGTCATGGATTATGGGGTAAATGTGATCCTTGCAAGCTGTAAATCAGGGATTAGAAGGAGCAGTGATACATATGAGTCCACACAAAGCAAACTAGAAAAAAGTCCAGTGTATATTAATGGCTCCCTGCATTACCTCCTGTCCAATGATTTCACTGTTTTCATAGTGCTTTCTGAAGGACCCTGTTGCTTCATGATGAGAAAATATTGGAAGCTGCCTCACCCATCTGCCCATCTTTCAATTATTCTGAGCAGGAACTTTGTCTGGAGATGTCAGGGACTGAATCTGGGAATGTTATGCATGCAAAGCCATTGTTCTGTCACATAACTCTAATCCTAAGCATGATCAATAATAGAATCCATAATAGATTGTGCATCACAGCTGATTTCCATCCAGTGCAGTGTAGTGCATACACTATACAGCGTATCCTATACAGTGTATCCTATACAGATTCAACCATCACCATCTAGACCAGGGGTGTCAAACTCAAGTCCCGCAGGCTGGATCCAACCCGCAGGGTGTTTACACCTTGGAAACAGTAAAGGACTGGCTTGTGGTGCCTCTGCCAGTGAAAACTGCAGGCAGCTCTTCCGAGCTCTGTTTTCACTGGCAGAGGGTTGCAGGAGGTTGTTGCAGCCCGAAACGGAGCTCGAGAGCCCATTTTTGCTGGCAGAATGCACAGGCGCTCCCAACCCGTGTGGTTGAGCTGGCCATCCCCACCCTGGCCATGCCCACCCCCCGAGATCAAACACAACCCTGATGCAGCCCCTCAATGAAATCGAGTTTGACACCCCTGATCTAGATGTTTTAAACTGTACAATCTTCAGGTAACTTTGCCCATTGGTTCCCTGCTTCCTCATCAGGGTCATCATTATGGAAAGAGTTTTAAAAAAACACAAAGTTTGAAAACTGAAAGGTTTACTTCAGTTCATTTATTTGGGAAGCCTGCCATCTTTTTTAAACTCTTACGGACTGGCAGCCTTCATTTTTCATTTCAAAGCATTCCCAATTCCTTCCTTCTGTACCCAAAGCTAATCAATAACAATGACATTGAATGCTATTATATTAGGATTTGACTACCTTGTGTGTTTGCCAGTATCCATAATTAGATTGACATATTATGCGAGCTAAATTAATTCCAGGGATGTGGTAAAGAACAGCTTGGTTGTTCTGTGCTTTTACAACTGTTCCCAATTGTTGAGTAATTGCCCATCTCAGTTTTGATATGAACTGACACTTAGCCCTATTTTTAAATGGTCAGCTGCATTAAAAGTTTAGTTGTTCCCTTGTTCTCCTTCAAAACTCTTCCTAGTTAGAAATCTGACAATGGAAACACCTCCTGATTTTATTAAACGCTCATATTCATGTATCAAGTACAGGCCATACCTCTTTTTCTGAAACCAACTTGTAATTATTGTTAAACAAACCAGGTCAAGGACTATATCTCTGCTCCTCACTTGAACTGAACAGCCTGAATCTATAGTAAGTATGTTGAGGAGAGCTCTCCTGCCTCCAGAAGACAGGAGGTTTATCTCATGTGAGGGAATATGCTTGGTCAGCTCAGTAGCATTCATTACACGAACAGTGTTCAAATTGAGAATGGCAATGAAGGTGCTGAGAGATCTGTCCTTTCTTTCTAGCACCTGTTCAGTGCCCTGACAGAGAGCGCGTTTATTTGTGAACTCACAACTTGCTTTACACTTGTATTTACATTTGCAAATATATATTTAAGGTGGATGTGTGGCATCCTTTTGAACCATCCATAACAGTTTGGAACAGGGGTGGGATGGAAAGATTTTTAGCAACTGGTTCTCTGCCTGGTTGCTAGGTGGGCGTGGTCATGGGGGTGTAGCCTAGTCAGCTTCTGCACCACCGGGGGGGGGGGGTGTTACCCTCTCCAGCCTCTGGAAGCTTTCTTTGAGGCTCTGGGAGGACAAAAACGGCCTCCCCTGGGCTCCAGAAGCCCTCTAGAGGCCAGAAACAGACCTATTTTCGGATTTCCAGTACTTCAGTAGGCCTATTTTTCACCCTCCCCAGGCTTTGGAGCAGTAGTGGGTTTCTGCAGGCTTGCACCTACTCGCGAGAGCCGGTGGGTGAAATTTAGAGAACCGGTGAGAGGGGGTTCCACCGGCGTACCTGGAAGTAAATCTGGCCCACCGCTGCCAGTGACCCAACGGGAAGGAAAGGAAAGGAAAGGAAGGAAGGAAGGAAGGAAGGAAGGAAGGAAGGAAGGAAGGAAGGAAGGAAGGAGGGAAAGAAAGAAAGAAAGAAAGAAAGAAAGAAAGAAAGAAAGAAAGAAAGAAAGAAAGAAAGAAAGAAAGAAAGAAAGAAAGAAAGAAAGAAAGAAAGAAAGAAAGAAAGAAAGAAAGAAAGAAAGAAAGAAAGAAAGAAAGAAAGAAATAATTTATCATCACAATTGAGTCCAAAATTTTGGTTGCTAAGCAAGAGCGTTGTTAAATGAGTTTCACCACATTTTAAAAGGTGGCCACTCCCACCCTGTCACATGACTGCCAAGCCACGCCCATAAAATAGGCTACACCTACAGAGTAGGTTCTAAAAAATTTGAAACCCACCACTGTTTTGGAGCCTTTTGTTGAGCCTCCGGGAGGGTGAAAACATCCTCCCCTGGGTTCCAGAGGCCCTCCGCAAGCCGGAAACAGGCTCATTTTTGGACTTTTGGTACTTCCAGTAGGCTCATTTTTCACCCTCCCAGAACCTCATGAGTCCCGCAGTTACCTCGCATCCAAAATGGGCCATGTGGAGAGTCCTGGGAGGGGAGAGGAGGGGTGGGAAGGGTCAGCAAGTCCCTGCAAATACCAGATTAAAATTAACATCTTGTCCACCTGAACCGGCTGAATCCCACTCCTCGTTTGTAATTAAAGGCAGTTTTATGGTGTCTCTATTCCTTCCTGAGCAGACAATTGCAGTCAGTGTGTGTTGGGGAGAAGAGGTTGAACCTTATGGCATTTCTGTCTGGTGTATCATAAGGCTTGACTCTCTTGCCTATTTTCTTTAAAGCCTAACGGAAGCACCGAGTGAAGTAATCCAACAGTTTGGAATGTGGTATCATCAAATACAGGTAGTCCTTGACTTACAGCATTTCATTTAGTGACCATTCAAAGTTACCACGGCACCGGAAAAAAGGGATTTCTGACCATTTTTCACACCATTGCAGCATCCCTGTGGTCACATGATTTACATTAGGTTGCTTGGCAACTGACTCACAATTGTAACGGTTGCAGTGTCCTGAAGTCATGTGATCCTTACATAGCCTCCACTGTTGACTAGTATAGATAGTTTTTAAAAGGGGGGGTTTAATTGGTTTTAGCGCAGGATTCCATATTTTTAAATTTTTGTATTTTGGTATTTTGGTATTGTATATTATTTTAATTTTCCTGTGCGCCGCCCTGGGTCCGTTTGGAGAAGGGCGGGATACAAATTGAATAAAATCGAAATCGAATCCTCTTTTGTGACCTTTGACAAGCAAAGTCAATCAGGAAACCAGATCCACTTAACAGCCATATTGCTAATTTAAGAACTGCTGTGATTCACTTCACAAATGTGGCAAGAAAAGTCGTAAAATGGGGCAAAATTCGCTTAAGAAATTTCTCACTTACCAATATCAATTTTGGGCTCAATTGTGGTCATAAGTTGAGGACTACCTGTATAGATGATGCCCAGCTCTGCATCAAGCCCAGGCCATCCAGAAAATCCGATGGGAGCCTTGATCTGGTGCCTGAAGACTGAGAAGATGTGTATGGAGAGAAGCAGGCTGAGAATCACACAAAGCATTTGTGGATCTAGAAACCAACTGAATCTGAGACAATAATCACATTTAGTTCTGTATGGGGCCTTAGGAAAGTTCCTTAGTCTTTAGTGCTCCTGGACTATCAACTCCTTCTGGAAAGCAGGGTCAAGCTATGCTAGAAGGGTCTTTATCCAGTTCGGCAGCCATCCCTGGTAGAGAAGATCCAGGCAACATCACTTATGTTCTCAATACCCCTCAATTGCAACTAGTCCAAAATGCCCACCTATTAATGGAAGCCCTCTGATTTTGCCCTGTAACATCACTACCACACCACGGAAGATGCATTGGCTGCTGGTGTGTGCTTCTGGCTGAAATTCAAGGTACTAGCTATAATGTTTGAAAGTCTATGTCAGTGACTTAATGAAAGAATTAAAGAAATTAAAGAAATAATAAAGTGATGGCTACCCTTTTTCCCATCGCATGCCAAAATTGGGGGGGGGGGGAGAGCAGGGGGGTCATGCACACATGTGCCCACACCCATAATGTTATGCATGCATGCCCCCATGTGCATGTGCGTCCAACCCCTGCCCTTCCCCTTTGTTTTTGGTGCGTGATGGACCTGTTTTTCGGCCTCCCCAGGCTCCAGAGGCTTTCTAGGAGCCTGGGGAGGGTGAAAACAGTCTCCCTACACCCCCCCCCCCCCGGAGGCCCTCTGGAGTCTTCAGGAAGCTTCCCTGAAGCCTCAGAGGGTGAAAAACAGCCCTACGAGCAAACTGGAAGTCCATTCCCGAACTCCCGGTTTGCCCATTGGGTTGTTTTTCATCCTCTGGAGGCTTCTGGAGGGCAAAAAAATGGCTGAAAAAGAAGGCCAAAGTTAGCTGCCGACTGCGTGCATGCATGCTGGAGCTGACAGGGCAACTCCTTACGTGCCCTTGGCATGCATTCCATAGGTTCGCCATCACGGGTCTATGTGATTTCACCACTTATGACAGGGGTCACCAACCCCAACTACCAGGCTGTGGCCCTTTCAGAATTGGGCCACGCTGCCTGTGCATGTGCATGCATACCAGCCTGCCACTCATGAGATGAACTGCATGGCCGTGCCAGCCTGCCACTCGCACAGCTCAATCCCCCTTCCCACCCCCCCAAGCTGCAATGGTTGGGGACGTTTACTTATGGGCCTAACTCCAAACAGAATCTGCCTGTGCAGGAAATACCAGAAGAAAGAGCTTGCATTAAATCCACAATTCCCAATGAGATGCAGTGAGAAGGAACTCAGAGGTGGGCATTCATTGCAGCATTCATTGCAGGAGCCCCACCAGATGTAAGATCGCTAAATGAACTGTTGTAAGTCGAGGGCTACCTGTACTAACTTACAGTGATTCACTTCACAGCTGTGGCGAGATAGGTCGTAAAATGGGGCAAAATTCTCTTGGCAACCATGTTACTTAGCAACAGAAATTTTGGATTCAATTGTGTTCTAAGTAGTCAAAGACTTACCTGTATTTTGACTATATGACGATACCGCTGTGAGCTGCTTGGAATCAAAATTGATTGCAGCACATCCAAACAGCACGGGAAGAAAACAAGCCAATATGCATTATTGCCTTAGGCAAAGCAACAAATGAAATCATACCCCTCTAAGTCACGGTAATACCGAAAGCTGATTAAGTCTGCATCTGAGGCCCAAGATTCCACAAGCGCTCATTACTCTTTCACGCTGCCGAAGGGTAAGGCCTAATTCAATAAATGTATGGGTAAAAAGAGATGGTATAAATGGTCGCAAAGCCTCAGCGGAAAGAGTGTTTCACTGCCTGCCCTTCCCTTTCTGCACCATAAACAAAAGTGCTTGCAATGATGCCTTTCAGTGCTTCGTTCGCTGAAGAATTATGGGCCGGGTGGGTAGCTAGGGAGTCTACTTGTACCATAGTAGAGTCACCTGGGAAGGCAGCCTTCAACAAGGCATTCAGATCTGGTAGGTCTTCTGATATAGATAGGTTGGTAGGTAAGTAGGTTGGCAGATAGGCAGGCAGGCAGGCAGGCAGACAGACAGACAGACATTGTGTTTCCCCAAAAATAAGACAGGATCTTATTTTCTTTTGACCCCCAAAGTAAGCACTTGGCCTTATTTTGGGGGAGGTGTTATTATTTTTGAGGTGCAGGATGCAGCGAGCGTGGTCACCTCATGGCTGCTGCTGTGTTGCAATATTTTCAGGGAGGGCTTGTTTTGGGGAAAACAGGGTGGGTAGGTAGGTAGGTTATTGGCCATCCATCTTACCATAGGATAGCTCTGGGTGGCTTATAATATTAAAAAGATAACACTATACAAATAAAATGCTACTAAAATACAATACGCAACTCTAGCCAAAAGATTTGAGGTGATTGTGGAATCTGCTATTAGTCTATCAACTACCCCCAATGTGGAGCCCTCTTCCCTTTGGAGCCCCAAGCCAACTGGTGGAGCCAGGTCTTTTAAGCTATTTAAGAGCCATGGTGGCGCAGTGGTTAGAGTGCATTACTGCAGGCTACTTCTGCTGGCTGCCAGTTGCAGTTTGGCAGTTCAACTCACCGGCTCAAGGTTGACTCAGCCTTCCATCTTCCTAAGATCAGTAAAATGAGGACCTAGATCAGTGGTAGTCAACCTGGTGCCTACCGCCCCTCTAGTGGGTGTTCCAGCTTTCATGGTGGGCAGTAGGGGTTTTGTCCGATACTGAAGCACTTTCCTTTTCTTAATTTAACTGACTTCCCTACTTTATAAATCACCATTACTGTGGAACCGGTGGGCAGTTAGAAAATTTTACTACTAACAGAGATACAAAAGTGGGCGGTAGGTATAAAAAGGTTGACTACCCCTGACCTAGATTGTTGGGGGCAATCTGTAAACCACTTAGAGAGGGTTCTAAAGCACCGTGAAGTGGTTTATAAGTCTAAATGCTATTGCTATTGCAGAAGGTCAGGAAGGTTGGAGCCAACCTCATTCTAGGGGGCAAGATGTTTCAAAGAGCAGGCGCAATGTTATGCAGCACTTGCCACAGCAAGCCACTGCACCCAGTTGGCAGGTGCCACTAATATTCCTGTGTGGTTTCTATGCAGTATCTGGTCAAAAAAGTCATAACCACAGCCATAAAGGTGCAATGAACGCTCCATTCAAATCCCATGGGTGGAATATTTATAAAAACAGGAAGTTGTAGGAGCACCATTGTCAGAGGTGGATTTCTACCGGTTTGGACCGGTTCGGCCAAATAGATAGTAACTCAGCCAGACACATGGCCGAACCAGTTCTATCCTCGGTGGCGCCATCTTGATTTTCTGTTCTGCACCTGCGCAGAACAATCTTCATTGAAAAAATGTATTTTTCCCTTTTTTAATGTTGTGCACATGCACAGACCTTTTTAAGTGCAAATGTGCGGAGCACAAATGTTTTCGGGCACCAAAGCGGTAGTAATGGCGCAGGAACCCACCCCTTACCATTATGGTCCACTTTTCATTTCTCTGACCATACTCTGTGCACACCTCTATCCCTCTGAAGCCTGAGTGCCTTACCCATTACTTATGGCAACAGATTAGGTTCAGTGTAACTGACATCAGGAACATAGATTAGTTAATGTCTATTGGCTATGCTGGCCATGTGGAACATTCAGATATTAGTATAAGGTGACCAGACGTCCCGCTTTTGGTGGGACAGTCCCAGTTCACCAGCAGATGTCCCGCGCCCCGGCGCCTCTTCAAAATGTCCCGCTTTTTGCGGGCAGGCGGCGGGCACTCTATGCGGTCAGAGGCGCGCACCTCTGAGTGCCGGCGCCGAGGAAGGGAGCCGTGCATGCTCTGGCGCGTCACGCACCTACGCAGAGGGCATCGGGGCGGGGGGAGCGCTCCCACCTGCCCCCGCGGCGCCCTTTTTAAAGGCAGTGCCGTCGGGCTGCTGCCACCTTTAAAGAGGGGGGCGCACACTCCGTCGCGGCACGCGCCTGCACAGAGGGTGTGCTCCCACCTGCCCCTGCGGGGCCCTCTTTAAAGGCGGCGGCCTGGCACGCCGGCATGATGGGCTGACAGCGGCCGGCTCGGGCTGCCTTCCACATCCCTGCCCCAGCCGGCGGCTCTCAGCGCCGCCGGGCCAGGCCGCCGCCGCCTTTAAAGAGGGCCCCGCAGGGGCAGGTGGGAGCGCACCCTCTGTGCAGGCGCGTGCCGCGACGGAGTGTGCGCCCCCCTCTTTAAAGGTGGCAGCAGCCCGACGGCACTGAGAGCCGCCGGCTGGGGCGGGGAGGAGGAAGACGGCCCGAGCCGGCCGCTGTCAGCCCATCATGCCGGCGTGCTGGGCCGAGCTGAAAGCGGCCGCCTCGGGCCGCCTTCCCCCTTCCCGCCCGAGCCAGCGGCTCTCAGCACTGCCGGGCCAGGCCGCCACCGCTACCTTTAAAGAGGGCCCCGCAGGGGCGGGTGGGAGCGCGCCCCCGCCCCGACGCCCTCTGCGCAGGCATGTGCTGCACCGGAGCGTGCGCCCCCCCCCCCCATCGACGGGGTCCCACTTTGGGAGTTTGAAAATCTGGTCACCTTATATTAGTAGGACCATGCCACTAAATGCCATAAAGCAGAGGTCTCATTCTCGCGGCCTGCAGGCCAATTGCAGCCTGCAGGATGGTATCTTGTGGCCCCCACCGTAATATGAAAGTATAATATTAGTATTAATATTAGTATTAATATTAATATAAGGAATTCCTTATGTGGCCCAGCCTCACCCAGCCTCTGCCTCCAGCGGCCCCCAGGTAAATTGAGTTTGAGACCCCTGCCATAAAGGATAGAAAACATGTTTCTTTCATGCCCCAATTGTGGGCTTCCTGGAAACATCAGCCAGGAAACAGAAAGTTAAACAAGATGGTGACCAGAATTTGCAGGGTTTTTTTTTTTAAAAGTAGGAATTATTTTTAAAAAAAACTATGAAATAAAATTCAATTGCCTTGGATTAAAATTATGAAACCAGGTAAATCTCATTCTACCTTTGGATATGAATTGCTAGTACCTCACTTAAAATACAGTGCAGAGAGTTTTGCATATCCCCAGTTAATTGTGCTTCAAAGTTTCTCTTGCTAGTTTGTTCTTGAAATATGCTGAAATTCAGGTAAATTGCAATGGCCCCTATCTTTATTATCATTACCAGCTAAATATGTTTTTACCTTATGTTTTTCTGCCCCCTTGTGGCAAAGAATATTTAAAAAACTTTAAATCTTAAAGGAATGATCACGAAATATTCAGTCTTAGCTAGCATATATAGCGTAAAGCAGTGGTAGTCAACCTGGTCCAAACCGCCCACTAGTGAGCGTTCCAGCTTTCATGGTGGGCGGTAACGGTTTTGTCTGATACTAAAGCACTTTCCTTTTTTTAATTTAATTGACTTCCCTACTTTATAAATCACCATTACTGTGGAAGCGGTGGGAGGTTAGAAAATTTTACTACTAACAGAGATACAAAAGTGGGTGGTAGGTATAAAAAGGTTGACTACCCCTGGTGTAGAGCAATGATGGCAAACCTTTTCAGCCCCAAGTGCCGAAAAGGTCACGCAGAAACGTCAGGGCCGTGCTCCAGAAAAGCTGAACTTCTGGGTTCTAGTGCGCATGCACATGTGACAATCAGCTGGCTGGCACACATGCACGGGCCGGTTTTCAGCACTGCTGTGTGCACAAAGGGATCGCGCTCCGGAAAAGCTGAACTTCTGGGTTCTGGTGTACATGCGCTCCCAACAACCAGCTCTCTGGCGCACATGCACACACCGGTTTTCGGCACTGCCACATGCGCGAAGGACAGCTGATAGTTGAGTGTGCATGCTCACCAGAAATCCAGAAGAGAAACAGGCAAGGCCGCACGTGTCGGGTGCCAAGGCTTTGCATGCCACTTTGGGCACACGTGCCATAGGTTCGCCATCACGGACATAGAGTATTACATAGAAGGATAAAAGATAACGAATCATTTCTGATTAATATTTCTTATTATTACTTTGAACATTAATGTTATAGCCCATTAGTTTGCTTCACTTGTAAATATGCTGCATAGAACAGTATGTTACATGTGTTGGGTAAAGGAAAATGCAGTCCTAATATAGGTAGTCTTTGACTTACAACTGTTCATTTCATTCAAAGTTACAAGGGAACTGAAAAAATTGACGTCCTGTCGTTTTTCACACTTACGACTGTTGCCATGGTTATATGATCAAAATTTGGATGCTTGCCAAGTGCTTCATATTTATGACGGTTGCAGCTTGGCAGAGATATGTGATCACATTTTGTAACGCTCTGACAAGCAAAGTCAGTTGGAAAACTAGATTCACTTTTCGCAATCTTCTTGTTACTATTTTAATAACTAGAGTGATTCCCTTAACAACTTTGGCAAGAAAGGTTGTAAAACCTCACTTAACAACAGAAATTATGATACCTGATGCCCAAATGGCAAAACTAGCAAGATATAAACATAAACATTTGCAGTTTGAAAAACCATTTGGGCATCAGGATTTATCTGCTCAGTGCAGAAAGCCAATTTATCTATTTATTCCATACTAGCTGTACCCGGCCACGCATTGCTGTGACCCAGTCTGCTTAAATTTATACCCCGCCCTGGATCCGTTTGGAGAAGGGCGGGGTATAAATTTAATAAAATAAAATAAAAAATAAAATAAATGGCCAACCAATCTGTGTGTAGATGTACACCTGCACACACAAACACGTACATACAACCACTGTATAACCCCCAACCTACCCACCTACTGTATTTCCCCCTCTCTCCCTCTACTTACCTACCTACCTATTTCTCCCTCTCTCTCTATCCCTCTACCTACTGTATTTCTCCCTCTCTCTCTATCCCTCTACCTACCTACCTACCTACTGTATTTTCCCTCTCTCTCTCTATCCCTCTACCTATCTACCTACCTACTGTATTTTCCCTATCTCTCTCTATCCCTCTACCTATCTACCTACTTACTGTATTTTCCCCCCTCTCTCTATCCGTCTACCTATCTACCTACCTACTGTATTTTCCCTATCTCTCTCTATCCCTCTACCTACCTACCTACCTACCTACCTACCATGTAGCCTCCTGGGACCAAAAATGGGCCACCTGGGAGCATGCCACCCCCCATGCCTAGTTTTGGGCCTAGTAGGCGTTCATACAGCCTCCTGGAACCACAAATGGGCCACCTGGGAGTGTGTCACACCCCCTACCCATGCCTGGTTTGGGGCCTTGTAGGCCTCCATGCAGTGTGGGAACATTGGAAGCTTATTCGGTTGCTGAGGAAACGACCGTTGGAAATATGAGGTGTGTGTGTGTGAGACGCATCATAAGAAGCAGCCGGATGGGAGGAGTTACAGGGAGGTGAAAACCTGAGAAGTGCATACCTTTTACATTTGTGCTGCTTGCACATGACACAGGTGTGCCAGCCACACAAAATGTACGTATGATTGCATCAGAAGTCCTTGGGAACATTGTGTGAAAATTTGGTGTCGATCAGTGCAGTACTTTCTGAGATTAGTGGCTTTGCACAAACTATTTTACATTTTTATTTATATAGATAGATAAATGATATCATCAGGGAGGGGTGGTAAAAACATCAAGATTGATTGAACTCCCACTGTTTACATGCTTTAACATGCATTGCACATCTAAAAAACTTTGGGGCCTAGACCAGCAAGATTTGGTGTTTACTCTTCGTAATTCCTTATTTTCAGATGCACAGTTTGGTCTGTTTATGGTTTCCTTTATAATCTTTTGGGTTGCTATTGTTTTTCTACCTGTGTTAGCACTTTGGTATCCTCAGTGACAGCTAATAATACTTGTCTGGTCGGTTGGTTTGTTATGGTACTCATAACCCAATTCCAAAGGACCCTAAGCAACGTATGATAACATGAACAACAAAATCAAAACAAAAAGAATAAACAAACAACTTTCTTTTTAAAAACTTTTTTTAAACTAATGTGCATTGAAATGGCAGTTTTAACCACAATTGCAGCAAATAGGGAGTTGTGTATACTTATGGGGGGGGGGGGTATTTTATATGATGGAGGCTATTACAAATATTTATTTATTTATTTTATTTTGAATATAACTATCTAGACATTTTTGTTGTTCCAACAGAAGAGAATATATGTAGTTCTGGATTGAACTGTTGAGTCCTTGATATTCTCTCGAGTTTAGTTGTTTGCTTTCAGACATTTCGTTACCGGACTAGGTAATATTATCAGTATTGGAGTGTGGAGTTTTTCCCCTGTTTATATATAGTACCATGCCCTGTCAGTGTTAGTGGGTTGGAATGTCTCCATGAAAGTTTCTTTATTAGGGTCTGCTAGTCTGTAGGACAGACAAGATATGCTAGTCTTCTACAGGACAGACAGGCAGTGTCAGGCCTGCAGCCATCTTTTCTTTTGGATCTTTGGCCTGCCACACTTTCTATTATTCTACTATGCGTTTTCTATTGTGGGAAAGTGGGAGGGTGGATTGTACGGAGTGAGATGCGATGTAGCCATAACAAAATTCTTTCTAGAAAGCCAAGGTCATCCTTTGTCTTTGCACCTCTGCACTTGACCAGAACTGGATGGGTGGAACTGCCAACATGGCAGTGGAAGATTGGACCATGTGATGGACTTGTGGGTGAGGGGGAAATATCTTGAACTTTCAACTGTGTGTGGAAAACCGGGAAGCTTTCAGATTCGGGTTTTTGCAGATGTGCCAACATGGCTCTCTTAATAAATTGGAACTTTGAGGAATCCTTTGCCTCGGATTCTGCTTTACTTTTGGATGCTATTTAGAACCCTGACAGGTAGAAGATAGCAGAGCACATCCATGAACACCAAGTACTTGTGGCAGTCAGAAAATACAATGAAAACTTTTAATCTCACAACACATGGATACACTCAACCATAATTTTAACTGGAAAACTGAATATCTTTGACCAAGCTAAATAAAACAGGGGATTCCTGGAAATCGGAATTCAGACAAATCAGCCACCAACACACACAGATATACCGTAGTCCATATTTACACACCATTCAAAAGAGACAGTTAAAAAGCCTAGAAGGAAACAAAAAGATGAGATCACATCCTCTCCAGCAATAATAACCAAATAACAGGAATTACACCACACAATCTAGCAGAAACCAATACTCTAATCAAGAACTATCAAGGAGAAAAGTACACACGCACCCTTGATCTGCCAACACTGGCAGGCAAGCTACTGTATATGAAAAGCAGAGCAAACCCCACATTCACTAGCACAGATGATGTTAAATAACCAAGCTCAGAAAATCTCAAGGATTCCATATTTTCTGTTATTCTTAGCCTACTTCACTAACCTTGTACCATTCTCATCTTTCTTTCTGATAGCTGAACTATCTGTCTATAGTATTTGCAGTCTGCTTATCTTTTCATATCCTAAATTATTTTTAAAAGCAATACCCAGTTTTCCAGACTGGCAGAATCCAAGGTGAGTTGGACTACAATTACTTGCATCCCCCAACTTAAACTATATTTTGCTGTACACATACTCCTTGAGCTAGGACTACTGTACAGGTTTACAGTTATTCAGAGCTTATGTGACATCATGGGATAATTCTCATTCTTTATTCATTAACTTATCTACAATTCATATTAGGGCACTACCTTGATTAGGCAAATTTTAGGTCATAAACAACAATCTTTCAACATATCCATTGCATCTAATCAGGGAAGATGATTTTTAAAAAGACAGGATATGTGCTATTCAAATAATAGAGCTTACATAAATAATAACTGTGGGTTTTGAAATTTATTACTATTATTGTGGCTTTCCTCCTACCAAACAACCTGAATAATTCATATAAAGATGAATTAGATGAATTCCAAATAGCTGTTGGACTTTTTATTTTATTTTCAACAGTGACAGATGAACCATTATTTGTTTATTCCTCTTGGAATCATCTTAATTTTGGGTTTCTTCAACCTTGGAAGGATTTCAAGTGCAATGGGAAACATTCTATCATTGGACTGTAGGAAGTTAGCAACCCCACCCCTCCTAGAAAAATGAAATATCCTAGGAAATATTGAAAATGCAGAATATTATATTTCCCTGGATGTGAAAAGAGAGAAACATGTTTTTAAAGACAAAGTGGCTCCCTGCAGCTTTCTGCCGCCGCCCCCCGCTCCCCCTCGTCAATGAGCCATTAAAGCCAGAGCTAGTCTACGTTGCATAATAAAGGAAGGATTAGCCTTCCACAGAAACTCACCACATGGCACCTAGAAACTCAATCAAACTTGGGACTCATAACACAGCCTAGAGAGTTGCCCCTGAATGGCCCCATGGGATTCTGACAACCAATCAGAATGCATTTCTTACACAGGAACATGAAACAGAGAGGTGGGGCCGAACAGAGTATAAAAATCCAGCAAGCCCCATTTTCCCTCTCCCGTCTTCTTCACCCAGCATGGAAGCATGTGAGCACCTTTTCTGTTCAGGACTCAAGCCATGTGGTCCTGTCCTCCATTAAACCACCTTTCCAAGCAGCCTCCATGTCTCCAGTGCCTTTTTCCCCACTTGGAGCTGAACCCAGGAGGACATTTCTTCCAACAGGACAGAGTCCAATTTACATGTTTGGGGTTCTCCTGTCCCAAATTTCTCCCTCGATGCCACTGTCACCCCCACCTAGCTGTGATCAGTAGATTATTCTTTTGATGGGCTTTCTGTATGCCTCTCGTTGTGACGTTTATTATGCCAATGACCATAACATGAGTTTCCTCCTGGAGCCAACGTTGCGTGCTTTATGCAAAAGAGAAAAGAAACAATAAACTCGGGGATAAAATGCATGGATAAATCCCCCCCCCCTCAATATTCTACTTGAAAGGAATCACTTTCAATCCCTTCCCCCTTCTCCCAAGATAGCCCTACCTTAACACCGTGTTCAGGATTCTAAACTTACATGAGTGAACAGAATAAACAGATGGACAAAATCCTGACCGAGAGGGGGAAAATAAATATTTGGACTGGGTGAATTAAATGAAGTAGAACAAACACCTGCACAGAGAAACAGAGTCCACATTAAAACTGGATTTTGGAGCAGAGATCTCACTTGGAATCAGTAAGGTATCCAAATGCAAGCAGACTTGGTTTAGTTTAATGAAACAATATTCATTTCCCATCTGTAAACCACGAAAGAGGGTTTTATTTTTGAAAAGGCAACCAGATTGATTTTTTTTTTTTGAGGGAGAAAACATTTCACTTCCTATTCTGGAAACTTCATCAATTGGATTGGATGCTGTGGAAAATGGAAGGGCAGTTATTGACAGTTGAGATTAGTTGGGGCAGGGAATGAGTGGTTCTAACAGGATGGGGGGGTTGGGGAATGGAAAGATTGTGTTTTGTAATGTTGGAAGAAATGTCCTTCTGGGTTCAGTTCCAAGTGGGGAAAAAGACACTGGAAACATGGGAGCTGCTTGAAAAGATGGTGTTTTTTTTTTAATTAAAAAGAGTTTTATTGGTTTTTACAAATTATAGATAGGAAAAGGGTATAAGGTATAAATGAGATATTTTGAGGGCATCCATGTCGGAGGTGTCGGCCACCTCCAAGGCTTCATACAGAAAAAAAAGATAATACAATAAATTTTCATTTCCCTACAAAGTGGAAAGAGATACATACATATATCATTTCACAATTTCATGTAATCAGTCATTTGTTTCCATAGACATCCAGATAAAGGTTACACTATATAAAAGAAAGTCATTTTTGAGATCTGAGTCTTTTAGCTATTGTATCCTCTTCTCCTTGACCGCCAGTGGGCGGAGCCATGGCCCCTCCCGTTCCCCCATTTTCATCCTCCAGGATTGAGGAATGTTTTTTAAGAAAGGCTTCCGCCTCTGCAATTGTTTTAATTTTTACTCTCCCCCCCTCCCAGAACACTAACATTCCTTCGGGCATCGACCATTTGAACCACACCCCTTTTTTATATAATCTTTTTGGGATCTGTTTCAAAATGGCAATTTCACTCTGTTGATATATCAAAGGACCATCTCTCTGTGCTCTCAGGATCTCATCCCTCATTGACCTTCTTACAAATTTAATATGTATCTCTCTGGGTACTTCATTTATTCTGGCATATGCTGAATTAATTCTCTAAATCAAATCAATGTCCCCCCAAATATCTTCTTTGCTCTTTTTAGTATAGTCTGCTAACATTGTGCACATTAAATCTTTTAAATTCTCGGAGTCTGCTTCAGGAACATTTTGAAACCTTAAAAAGTAACATTCTTTCAAAATCCATCCTAGACATATGACCATCTAATTCCACTATTTCTTTTTGAGAATTGCTTATCTCTCCCCTCATCTCAACCGCCCCCCCCTCCAATCCATCAATTCTTTGTTTATTTTCCATTAGTGCTTTTTGTGTCTCCAAAAGTTCCAATTTCGAACTAACATTGTCTTTCCGGATTTCTTTTATCTCTTTCATAATGTTTTGAAGAGTTTCCTCTATTGCTGATAGCTGAGTAGCTTCCCCCACGGTTTCTTTTGATAGCATTGAAGTAATCTTAGGTTGTTGTAGATGCTTTTTTGAAGCCATAATGAAAGTGTTAAGTTCTTGTCACTAATATGGCGTCTGTTGGAGAAGTAGTCCGTGAGGCGAGGAGAGAGTAAAAGTCAATATCCAAATTCAAAATACAATTTGCATAAAATCCAGAGAGAGAACAATTTTTTAGCAACAATCAAATAGGAGAAGAAAGAAGGCACATCTGGGAGAAATCCTAAGAGTCAGTTACATTAGCTTATAAGTAAAGTTCAGTCCCATAAAGACGAAGGAGTGTCAGCACATCACAGAGAAATATTTCTTGCTGAGAACAAAGAAGCGCCATCTTTCCCGCCCCTCTGGCAGTCGTGGAGAGCTAGTAAAAGTCCATCTCAATTGTTGCAAGACAGAGATACAAAGTATCAATAACGATCTTAAAGTGAAGAACTTTCATTTTCATTGTTTAGAGATCGGATGTTAGTTTCTCCTCCTCCCCAAGCCCGGGGAGCATTTTAAAGCGCCGCTTTTTTTTTCTTCCAAGGAGGGGTTTTACAAACTCCCCCCTCCTTCTTCTTTAAAAAAGAAAGTTGAAGGCATCAATCGTTAAATCACTCACAATCCACTCGGCAGCAGCAATGGAGCCTCGGTGTTGCCTCCGGCCCCGGCTTTCAGCTCGTCCTCAATCGTAGCAGTCCCGGCACTCCATCGGCGAAGGGGACTCTTCCCCCCTGCGTCTCATTCTCCGGTGCCTGGGACAAGGCGGGAGCAACCACCCCGACCGCCGTCAGGGTGGGAGGCTCACCGCGAGCCGTCCGTGCGGTGGGGGCTCTTTAGCAAGAGTCCCCGTGCCCCCGAAGGTGCCGCCGGAGAAAACAAGTGGCGGACATGTCTGAGACCCATCCGTCGCCTCCGGAAACCGGAAGCAAAGTCTTGAAAAGATGGTTTTAATGGTGGACAGGACCACATGGATTGAGGTCCTGGCGAAAAAGGTAATCACACGCTTCAAGATGTTGGGTGAAGAAAAAGAAGGGCTTGCTGAGAGTTCCTATGTTTTTAATACTCTGTTCTGCCCCATCTCTCTGTTTCCTGTTCCTGTGTAAGAAATGTATTCTGATTGGTTGTCTAACTAACCTGCATGGGGCCATGCAGGGGCAACTATCTAAGCTGTGTTTTGAGTCCCAAGCTTGGTTGTGCATTGCTTCTTCCCAGGTGCCCTGTGGTGAGATGGATAAAGGGCTAGTACTATCATGCTTTAATCCCATCACCCTGGAGCTGAGAGGGGAATCTTTGTTATGTAGAATAGACTGGCTGAGGCATTTTAATGCCCATTGACAAAGGTGGGGGGGGCTATTAAAAGTGAGTCTGTTTGCTGCCTAAAAACATGTTTCTTTATTTCTTATCCAGGGAAATATAATATTCTGCCTTTTCAATATTTCCCAAAATATTTCATTTTTCTAGGAGAAGGGTGAGTTTTAACTTCCTACAGTATGTAATCAAGTGGTCTTAACACTGAGAGCCATTGCAGATGATTGGGGTTTTGTCTGTGACCTCAGGGTCATCTGAATCAGTAGTGTGGAATCGTCTCGGAACAGTCAAAAGGGCTGAATTGTAAATTGGGGATACAGTAGGTGGTATCGCTCTCCCTCTGTTGAGAGAGGGCTGCTCAGTGTTAATGTAAATGGACTCTATTTCAAACCTCTTTCAAACCTCTGCTTCCATCTATGCTGATGCTGCCCATAAAAACCATTATGCCTTTAATCAGGCTGTGTCTCCCCCGCCCCCCCAGGTGTCCTTGCTGCACCAGAGTCCACAGTGTCTCATTGCCAGTGGATTCTACATAAAGCCATTATTTGTAGTCAAGGAAACAGATTTTGAACATAGTTAATGCTTATTCTCTGAAATCATTTGCCAGTTCTGAGGAGACACCCACAGTATCCAATTGTTTCATCAGAGTGAAAAAACACACATGGGTCACATACATCGGTGTTGCAAGGAAAGTTCCACCAGGTTGCATGTTGCATCAGATGTACAAAAGGGGTAGAACTTCCAAGGTGAAGCTGCAAATCTTGTCTAGTCATTTGGTCCCTTTGCAGATGCTCAGATATTTAACCAACTCTGCCTTAGACAACTCAGGACTACATACTTAAATGTGCATAGCTGAGTGTGTCGTAACCCCAGATATGTAATTAGCATAGGCACAGATGTGTGACAGTGGAAACAATATACTATTGCCATATCCTTAAGATTAACACATTTTATTATTTAAAAGTCATGTTGAGACAACAGCTGTGCATTAGGTTGATAGAAGATTTACATATCAATTCTCAGCATGAATTTGAGTTAGGTCAAGGACAGTTTTACATGTTCTACACCTTTCCAACTGGCTTCCTAAGTTTTCCCAAAATCAACCTGGTTGTTTTTCTCTATGACACCCAGAAAAAGACAGCAGCCGCTATTTTTTATACGATAATGATGATTTTCTTTGCTGGTTGTCTCTGGATCCAGGGAGGGTGTGAAGCTGCATTGCCAGGGTGGCAGTGTTGCAGTTTTGATGCCACAGTTGAGAAAATAGAATTGCCGATTACTCCAAGCGACTTAATTACAGGTAGTCCTTGACTTACGACCACAATCAAGCCCCCAACTTTCCGTTGCTAAGCGAGAGATGAGTTCTGCCCTGTTTTATGAGCTTCTTTGCCACCAGTTAAGTGAATCCAGCTTCTCTGTTGCTTGCCAGGCCACAAAAAGGAATCATGTGATCCTAGGACAGTGAAGAAGGTAGACCTGAAAGAAGCTCCTTGGATGAGAAGTGAAACCTTTTAAAGTTGGGGGGAAAACCAAGAAGAAAGTGCAATTGCATTTTGGGATAATCATGACCTGGAAAATTGAAAATCTCCATAAACAATTTTTCTGGATTGGTCGAGGGTCTCCTGCTTGACTAGAAGATCTCTAAGGTCCCCTTCCAACTGTGCCATTCTGTATTCTGCCTTAAACTACAATTGTATCGTTATGGTTTCCTAAAAGTCTCAGTATTGGTTCATCCCCCCTGCCGACTCTTAGTCCCTTTTTGCTGGTAATTGAGTACAGGCTGCATCAACCCATTGGGTGGGGGGGCTTCCTCCTTCCCGTATCTCACTGCGCAGGCGTCCAGCTCAAGCAACACTCCAGCCCCCGATGCGCGCGCATCTCAGCTGTTCCGCCTCCCCGCCTGTTGCTGGTTTGGCCGCCGCTGACGTAGCGCCTTCCTTTCTCCTCCCTCCCCCCCCCGCCTCTCCCCGCCGCCGCTTCGGTGCTCCCTGTTGCCGCCTCACCGGGAAGACTCCGCCAGCGGCCAATGGCGGGCGCTCAGCTGTGAGCACGGAGGGCATTCGGCATGGCCGGGCGGCGGGGCGCGGGGGGCGGCGGGGCGTTGGCGGTGGGTCCCTTGGGGGAAATGCTGCAGCAGTCGCCGTCGTGCTGCGTCGGGGGAGCCGCGTCGGAGCCCGCCCGCGAGCTCTTCGAGGCTTGCCGGAATGGCGACGTGGAGCGCGTGAAGCGGCTGGTGAGGCCGGAGAACGTCAACGGCAGAGACACGGCCGGCAGGAAGTCCAGCCCTCTCCATTTCGCCGCAGGTAAACCAACCGTGGCGGCCGCACCCCCCAACCCCCCCCCCTCGGGCTCTTTCCCCTTCGGGGGGCGCCTGGTTGACAATGCAACCTCTCTCTCCTCACACCCGCAAAAGCAGTTATGGTGGTTGTACGTCTCTGGCTCTATTGGGCTGATATTGGGCAGATATACTCCCTACTCGGCGGAGCTGGAGAAGAGCCACTTCACGGGGTGGGCCGTCTGGGCGTTTTATTTATTTATTTGGCGGGTATGGCATGCATGGGCGTATCGTTAAGAGAGAGACAAGGAACATAAATGGGAGCGGAAACTGGCTATTAACGTGATTAATCTCCATTGAAATGAAGGCTGAACTGCAGTTGGAGGCTCAGAATGGACTGACATAAAACAATTTGTAAACAAAATTAAAGGGTGGGGGTTCTCTTGGTAATAGGGGACTAGAATTAAAAAGTTATTAAAAGGTATTTCTCAATACAGGTAGTCCTTGATTTACAGCTGTTCACTCATTTATTTATTTTGGTTTGTCAAACATGTAAAAGATAACATGTATAAGTATAAATATATGAACACAGTAAATAGGTACAAATAAATAACCATTCAAAGTTACAACGGCACTGAATGACCGTTTTTCACACTTACAACTTTTGCAACATCCCGGTGGTCATGTGATTAAAATTCAGAGGCTTGGCAATTGCCACATACTTACGACGGTTGCGACCTTTTGACAAACAAAGTCAATGGGAAAGCCAGATTCCCTTAACAACTGGGTTATTAACTGCAGTGATTCACTTAACAATTCTGGCAAGAGTGGTCGTAAAATGAGGCAAAATTAACTTAACTGTCTCACTTGGCAACAGAAGTTTGGGGTTCAATTGGGATCGTAAATCGAGGACTACCTGTACCTTGAAAAACAAAATGATACTAGAATGAGGAATGAGAATGAGACTGACCCTTGAAACAAGAGGACAGTCAGGAAAGTGGAATGGCTACTATAACGTCTTCCATATTTATCTCTTATCCCCTCCCTGCCATTCACCTGGAGTGGAAAGGTGGTTTGAGGACTGCACTTATGAAACTTCTTTCTCCTACCAAAAGGGAGAAGGATGCATGTACTGTAGATAAACAATGATGCGTGCATGCACACACATAGCCTAAGATAAGGATGGGCCTGTTTCGATTTCCTGGCATGTCTATACCACCTCCAAATACCTGTTTACATTTCGCAGTCAGTGGAAAACAGGCAGAAATGCAGGTCATCTGGTTGATGTCGCAGATCAATCCTCTAAAAAATGTCCCACGGTTGTTTCAAACAGATATTAAAAGCAAAGGAGAAAAAGATAGGATTAGAAGGCTTCTGTGGAAACTAAATATTCTTACTATTTACTCAGCTATCTAGAGAGACTACTGAAATGTTGTGACAAACAACCCCAAAGGGTACCGTGATTTGTGGTATGGTACAAAAAGCTGTATGTATATTTAGAAGGACTAATAAGTCAATATTCAGGGTATCCTGATACTTATCCTTGATTTTTCCAATTTGCTCATTTCTAAAGGTAAATATTTTCTCTCTCTCCATAATTCCACAGTTTTGCTAGAAATGTTATGTTTCTTATTTGAAGAGTGTACCCTTCAGCCTTTTTTTTTTTTTTAGTGATTCCATACTAGGTCAAAGATTTCTTTTTATTTCAGGTTTTGGTCGACGAGATGTAGTAGAATACTTGCTTCAGAGTGGTGCTAATGTACATGCACGAGATGATGGAGGACTCATTCCACTTCATAATGCTTGCTCATTTGGTCATGCTGAAGTTGTCAATCTGCTCCTGCGCCATGGTGCAGATCCTAATGCAAGAGACAATTGGAATTATACTCCTCTTCATGAAGCTGCCATCAAGGGCAAAATCGATGTCTGCATAGGTAACACTTTGATATTCTTTTTCCAGTGATTTCTACATAAAAAGTTCAAGAATCTTTCTTAGCATAACCTGACCTCCAATCTATCCAAGTCAAATTGATATTCTTGATTTAAAGTACTTTCAAATATATCAAATATTTTTGAAAGTCTCTGTTCATTAAATATGTTGAATGTTGTGGGTGTTGCAAAAGAATCCTATTATTTTGCTTATGTTTATGGGAAGTTGGCTGAAGAATTAGTAATATCAACATTAAGAATGGTTTAGGAGTTTATCCTTTAGTGTGTGCCTGGAAGTATAATTAACAGCCCAACATAACCCTATTCCTTGATCCATAAATATTTTGGAGCAAACTACTATATTAATTGGAATTTGTCCTGATATGATATTTTAGTCCTAGGCTCAGAGTTGCAGTTTCCATAATTTTCTTTTTGCCAGAGGGAAGAGACTGATAGAGATGCAAGATAAACATTTTCTGTTCCAGCTGGGAGAGAGAGATAAACATACAGATAGCAGCAAAGGAAAATAAATGTTTCCATTATAGATATGACTGAAAATGTGGTTTAAGATACTTATTCCTGAAAGATGTTTTCCAGGCTTGTTCTGCTCCTTTATTATCTTTTTCCTTGGTTCTTGCTTAGTCCTGCCACATAGAATATGAAAATATTCTTAGACTTTCAAAACAAATGTTAACTTTTGTCAATTAGTAATTAGTTGCTAGATTGTATTGAGTATTCAATTTTATTGCTTTAGATATTAAAGTACTATGGATTAGAGTATTTTCATTTTACTTTTTGTGCTTTTAGGTAGAAAAGTAGCATCAAAAATATATGGGAATATATATGTTCATTTCTGTAAAGTAGATATATTTCAAATACATGCTACTACAATTTATTAATACTGGTAATATAATTCTCAATCTCAATATAAGAGATTAACTTTACCATTTAAGAAGCCTTGTAGAAGAAATAGGTTTTGCTACAGTTTTTGCTTAATTGAATATCTGGTTATCTGGCACATGAGTAACTGCACTTAAATTAGTCACAAGAAATAAATTAATTTCCAGTTCTGTATGTTTCCTTGAACATTTTTATGTCCATTTCCTTGAAAATTTAGCAGAGTAGCATCTGAATTGGTCAGCTATTTTTTAAAACAACATGTAACATAACTATCTGGACTTTGAAGATCAAGAACTTGAATATTTAAGGGAATTTTACCAATGTGGCTTATAGAGACTTTCTGAATTTTTGAAAACAAAGTTAAGTAAAGATAAATTGTTCAACTTGGCCAAACAAATGAACATACAGATGATTTGAATATTTGAGGAGAAGCTGTTTAGCATAAAGATGACTTAAAGAAGCAGTTGGGATATTAATGTAGCCTGACTGTATTGGATATGTTTGTGTTCAGATATATCCCATTAGATAAATTAATCACAATAGGCCATTGATTGGACTGAGAGATAGGAGCTGGTATGATCCTCCTGAGAAACATTGTGGCTGAAGGTAAATGTGAATCTGTGTATCCCTGTTCCTAATCTACCTTAACTACTACACTGCACTCACTCTGATAGATACAACTCAAAAAGTTTTGAAATATAGCATGCCTGCTGGAACAGGGGTCTCCAACCTTTGCAACTTTAAGTCTGAAAGACTTCAGCTCCCAGACTTCTCCAGCTAGTTTTGCTGGGAGCTGAAGTCCTTCAGACTTAAAGTTGCAAAGGTTGGAGACCCCTGTGCTAGAAGGCTAAGCATTCCACCACAGGATTTTAAATATATTCCTGCTCCTTTTAGTATTGTTGCAGCATGGTGCTGATCCGATGATTCGTAATACTGATGGAAGAACAGCACTTGACTTAGCAGATCCATCAGCAAAAGCAGTGCTTACAGGTGGGTGGAATTTTGCATAGTCCATTTCTTCTGGTAATTATTATTTTTTCTTAGCTTGATGGAATTTGAGGATAGTATAGATAGTTATTAATTTTATTTATTAAATTTATTTATTAAATTTATTAAAGAATCATGCTTCCATCATGATACTGAACAAATACCAGTATCCACTTCAAAATAAAACAATACACATATCATGTCTGGAAAAGTAATATGGGAATTTTCACAAATTAGTCTTTCTCCAAAAGAATCTGTCACCTATAGTAACCTGCAGCCTGAGGAAAGAGCAAACTTTTTAAAAAGTCCTGGGAAGAGCATATGATCCTATTTGGGGAATATCATTCCACAAGGCATGTTTTCTGTGTCCAATGAAATGACACTATTCAATTGATAAGACCTAGAGCAGTGATGGCGAACCTTTTTAGGCTTACGTGCCATAAAGGGGGGAGTGCAGGGGGGTTGTGCGCCGGTGTGCTGCACCTATAATGCAATGGGTGCACCCCAGTGCGCGTGCACATAACAGGCACTCACCCCATTTTTTACATGCTTCCGGTTTGCTCGCAGCATCATTTTTAGTCCTCTGGAGGGCCTCCAGGGGGGTGGGGGAGCTATTTTCGCCCTCCTCAGGCTCATATAAAGCCTAGGGAGGACGAAAAATGGCTTTAAAAATGACTGAATCAGCTGGCCAACACATGCATGCATGCTGGCCAGCTGACAAGGCAATGCCTCGCATGCCCTGCCAAATGACTCCACGAACCTATACCATGCGTACCATAGGTTCACCATCACTGACCTAGAGCATGCCAGATTATGTAGAACAGACAGAAACTATGAAGGGCAGGCAGCCTCTCAAATAACCAGGTCATGCACTAGAAAAGGTTACATTTTTTTCATAAAATACTGTTTCCTGGATATCAGGTCTGGTTAATGTAAGAGTTCTATGCATCTATCTTAATTATAACAAAGCCAAAGTAGTATGGAATCTAAAGAAAATATATGGGTTTTGGTATAGTGCCAAAACCCATATATTTGGTATTATTAAAAATTGAGAATTTTTTAAATTCCAAATGAAAATGAACAGGGTGTGTTTGTTTATGTCCTGCCTTTATTATTTTTATAAATAACTCAAGATGGTGAACATATCCTACACATCTTCCTTCTGCTATTTTCTCCACAAGAATCCTGTAAGTTAGGTTGGACTGAGAGAGAGTTACTAGCTTAAAGTCACCAGTTGGCTTTCATGGTAAGGTGTGACTCATAGGCTTCCTCTTTGTCTTATAATTCATTTAGTGACCGTTCAGAATTACAACAAAACTGAAAAAAGTGACATGGCCATTTTTCACACAACCAATGCAGTATCCCCATGGTCACATGATCAAAATTCAGATGCTTGAAAACTGACTCATGACAGTTGCAGTGTCAGGATCATGTAATCTGGATCTGCATGAAATTGCATTAAACAATGTTGTTTCATTAGGCTATTTCAGTTCTGTGCTGAAGCTGAAATGAGAGAAGATGCCTTCACTGTTGCATATTTGAAAGGAACAAAAACTTATAATGTTTTGGAATCCTATTTTTTGTTTGTTTAGAAATTTGGAACAACCTCTTATTCCCTATTAGGAGGGGCTTCTAGTGATGAAAAGTAAGTTAGATTCTAAATAATTCTGAATGTTAGCTGAAACCCATTTTACAAAAAAATTGGCTGTGAACATTTTTAATTTTTTCACACTTTAGAATTTGTAGTAAACAATCATAACAAAAGTTTTATACGCAGTCAGATAAACACACGGTCTCCACACAGACACAGCCTGTGTGTACTAACAGCCACAAATTGTTTTATGCAAAATAACATATTAATAAAATGATATCAGGCAGGTAGTAATTTTCAGTTTATTTTTTATTTATTTTATGTATTATTAAATTTATGTAATGCTCATCTCCTTGATAAGGTCACTCTAATTTACTTGGAGCATGTGCTTAGTTGGCTGTCCTTTGCCCAACCTTTCTTAGTTAGCTCCAACCAGAAGTTGCAGGGATAGAAGCTGTACTTGCTGTTTTATTAGCTGTGCACGGGCTGAGTCTCCATTGCAGGAGGTTTTAAAGAAAACAAATCTATTTGTAGTATGTTAAACCATTCTAACATCCATGGAATAAAACACCCCTCTAGTGCTATTTTGAAGTTGGATTATGGGCCCATTCCTATTAGAAAGGAAAATAATTCTAAAAAATATGTACGTGAATAAGAAAATCCTAAGATTGCTATGTTAATTTTCAGGTGAATACAAGAAAGATGAACTATTGGAAAGTGCCAGGTAAGTGATATTAAGAAAACAAAAAAATTTTTTTAGTTTTGCTGGAAAAATAACATTACATCCATTCCTTGCATTTATAACTTTTGCAGCGTTCCCATGTGATCACCATTTGGGCACTTCATATCTATCTTCCAATAAACATTAAAGGAAAAAGTAACAATATTCTTTCCTGGTAATATCTTCCTTAATGACCACAGGTGATTCACTTGAAGATTTCAGTAGAAATGATGTCGTAAGTCTCCAGCAATCATGCAGTGTTTCATTTTGTGATGAGTTACCTATCCCATTTGTGGTCATTAGGCAAGGACTACCTGTATGCAGTTATTTGTTCCATTATTTTGGTGGGTCCCCATGAAACATTGCATGATTGCTGGAGACTTACGACATCATGGAGTTGCAGATTAAGGATATTAATGCACATATCACATCAAGACAGGGTTAGCAGCACAATTTCTCTTCTTCTTCCAACAACAGAACAATTGACTAGATCTTTAGTTTCTTCAGGGGTATTTCTTAAATTTTAATTTGTTTCAAATGTAATGATCTCTTGTAATTAAATCTGACCTGAAAACCTTAGCTTTAGTAAGACTTGAAGATTTTTTTCTTTGGTCAAATTTTATTGTTGTACATAATAAGTCTTGCATTATAACTGGAGTGTAAAAATACTTTAGGTTTATACTTTCTAATTGTTTAATATAAGAAAAAATAATAAAAGATACATCATTAAAAATGGCAGGAAACAAGACGCTTGAAAATCTTTGCCCGTGCAAGAGAATAAATGAGAGAACTTGGAGGCAGAATGAAAAGACGGATAAGCCTATAATCTCTATGTAGCTACAGGCAAACTATGTCCCAACTCCCATTGAGTCCCACTGACCCTTATCTAACTCTCATCAGGTGCTGATTTAGTTAAGAAAATTTCCTGTGCATAGGCTATTAGCAATAAATCAACTTAATTGAATCTTTATATGTGGACCTGATCTTTCCCTTATAGTCCATTTGGAAGCAATACCAATTCAGTTATATTTGTGTGCAGGTTAATATGTGTACAATACGTATACGTATTTCACAATACTTTTCCGTTTGTGCCTTTGAGTCAGTATTGACTCCAGGCAACTGCCTAGACATGTCTCTGGTATTCATGGCAAGGTTTTTCAGAAGTAGCTTGCAGTTACCTTCTTCCTAGGTCTGAGAGAGAATGATTGGCTCATGGTCACCCAACTGGTTTTATGCCCAAGGCAGTACTCGAACTCAATCTCCCGGTTTCTAGCCTGATGCTTTAAGCATGTGTTGTTGAAAAAGAATAATTAAATCTTGGCAAATGGGCTTTAAGCATAATGAAACATACAAAGCATAATAGGTAGAAAACTAATTACACTTGTAAAATTAAGTCTAAAAATATATATTTAATAATTAGACTTAATATAGTAATAGATTGCCTTGCAGAGAGGAGTAGAATACATAAATTACCTTATTACTAATCAGTTCAAGTTGAGTAAAGTGAAAGTTTGCAGTTTGCAAAATGTTCATGAATATTAATTTTCTTTTTAGGAGTGGAAATGAAGAAAAATTAATGGCTCTTCTAACACCATTAAATGTCAATTGCCATGCAAGTGATGGCAGAAAGGTATTTTTAAACGTACATTTTTTTGAATTAGCAAATTAAGAAAATGACATTAAAGATATTTGATAATATTCCATGTGATGTAATATTTAGCTTTGGATTGTTTTCCTTATATTTTTACTTTAGTGTTTATAAGAAATAAAAGTTAAACAGAACTTTTCAAAACTCGGGTAGCAATATGACTAACAAAACTGAGTTTGTTCAAGTATTGTAATTACCATATCATAAAATGCTATCAAGCTAAGTATTAAATAAATGTAAATTGCTTGCCTTCTATGTTCATGTTGGTAGTATCTTTGAGAGCTGAAGGATTTCCTTACATCCAGTTTCTTTTTACATTCACCCTGAACCACTTCTTTAAGTCCATTTCACAGTTCCTCTGGTTCTCTTAACAATGAGATTCAAGGCTTCTTGGTATTTTCTTTGAAAAAGGTGGTTACATTCTGAAAATCATTGTGGAAAATTGGTGATCTTTCTTCTTTAGCTTAAATTGGAACTTGCTCAAGAGACGTTCATATTCTGTTCAGTAATTAGCACTTGGTCATACTTTTTGATGTAATCACCAAGCTTTTCCACCTTCCTTTTACAAAAATGTAGTCAGTTATTTTTATATACTCCATCTGGCGATGTCTGTATTTACATCCATTGCTTTGGTTGTTGGAAGACAGTGTTAGCTATGAAGGAATAATTGGGTAGCAGAAATTGATTTCTCTGTCATTTTGGTTTCCTGAGTCAGAGTTCCCCAACCTTTCTGCCTATGCGGACTGGTGGAAGGGAGAGAAAGATGGTTTTGCATGAGCAGCTGGAAAGTGCATGTGCGCAGCTCCATTTGCACAAGTGGCATACTTGTGCTTGCCTGCTACTCATGCAGGTGGTGATGCGCACATATGCGCACCCCATGTTTCCATAACCCAGTTGCAAACACATCACAGCCCAGAGGTTGGGTACCCTGGTCCTAAGTGATATAATTCAACTACATTATCCTATTTAATATTTTCAACTTTACATTCTAGTAGTAGTAAATCCTATTTGTATACTTCGTTGATGTCAAGTTGATCATAAACTCATCAGCCACTTCATCTACCTCAGTAGTAGCATAACTTTGGATAATGATCATATTAAAAGGTCCACAAAACCAACCTAATTGCATTTTAGACAAGTACTATTATTGCTCTACCCTTCCTAAGTATAAAAACAATGGATCTTCCTTCTGAGTTTTTCATGTCCTGAACAGTATGATCCTTTGAATGAAAATTTGCAGCTTTTACATTTTTCATTCTGTTGAGTTTGTTCATGTCCGTACTTCTTACATTCCATATTCCCACTGTAATTCTGTCTTTGCAGCTTTAGATTTTCTTTTCCTGTATGGCAACATCAACAGCTAGATATCCTGAGTGTAGATAGTCTAGCCCAGTGATGGCGAACCTATGGCACGGGTGCCACAGGTGGCACACGGAGCCATTTGTTAGGGCACACAAGGCGTTGCCCTGTCAGCTCCAACGCGCATGTCCAGCTGAATTCAGCCTTCTTTTGAGACCATTTTTCACCTTCTGGAAGCTTCCCTGAAGGCTCTGGAGGGCTGAAGGCTCCAGAGGGCAAAAAATGACCCTACAAAGCAAACCAGAGGGGGAAAGCGTGCGCATGTGTGCCACGCCCGCCCCCCCCCCCCCACCTCCCCGTGCTCCACCCGCTTTTGGCACTCAAGCCAAAAAAGGTTCGCCATCACTGGCCTAGCCATATTATGAATACCATTAGTTCTCTGAAAGATCCTGGGCTCTTTCTCAGTGGCACGTTGAGTGCCATTCAACCGGGGACTCATCATACAACACGGTATCATCAATCATTTGATACTTTTCTGTCCATGTGGCTTTCTGATTAAAAAAAACCATTTACCATTGCCTTCTGCAAGTATGAATTAATGCCTTTGCTATTGTCCATAAAATGAACATCTGCCTCCAGATGTTTATCATCACTGAGAGCATATGCACCAAAGACACATTCCTTGTGTGTCCAATCACACTTGACCAATCAAGAATTCTATTCTATTCTTGTTGGCTGTTTGCTTTAGTTAACAACTAGGATGACCTTCATGCCTTGAGGTTATTCTGCTGGGGATAGTATTGAGAACAAGCCAGGTATTGTTTGCTCATCCCTCCCAGGAACTCCCCTTCACCCACCAAAATGAGCCAGAAAACCAGGACTTGAGGAAAGGAGAGGAACTTTTAACAGATTGTTCTTTTCTAAAAAAAATTAAAAGCTGTTTTCTAAGTTACATTTTTTTGTTATATCTAAGTTTATTCAATCTTTTCTTTCTAGTCAACTCCATTACACTTAGCTTCTGGCTATAACCGTGTTAAAATAGTGCAGCTATTATTACAACATGGAGCAGATGTTCATGCAAAAGATAAAGGGTGAGTATCTAAGAAGATGATGTGTTAGAGATTTTTATTAATATACAGCTTATGTTTTCCTATGTATTACCTGAAAAGAAAATAGATCCACATTTCAGACAAAAGGCAAAAAAAGTTGCACTATCTATTCCCCCTCATTTATCAACTGTCTTATCAAATATGTCAGCCACGTACACTATCTATAGTAGTTTTCCTACCTAATCAGCAATGGTTACCAATTCCTTTGAAAACCAATCCTATTGGAGCTTATTTTCCCCAAGAAATAGGTATTTTTGACAAGGGTTTGTTTGCACTTCTATATATGGATATGCAATGGCCAGAGGCTGCATTCCAACTAATGTTAATAGGATTAATAACTACTTAAAATTAATGCATATAAAGCAGTACAATTGACACTATACCTAAAGAAAGAATTCACAGATTTCTCTGCTAGAGATGGATCTGATTTTCCCATTTGTAGGAGGCGTACTGGTTAGAAAGCAATATTTGAGGCTAACTCATTATTGCTCACTACCAGGAATTCAAGTCTGACTGGTTCAAGGTTGATTCAGCCTTCCATCCTTCCAAGGTGGGTAAAATGAGGACCCAAATATTTGGAGGCAACATTATGACTGTGTAAATTGCTTAGAGAGGCCTATAAAACACTCTGAAGTGGTATATAACTGCTATTTCTATTGTTTTTTGTAGTATCTGGATAATCTTAAGGGAGCAGCCCCATGTACAGTGTGTTACAATTCAACTAATAGGTGACTGGCATATAAGCGACTAACTCCCATTCTCCCATACTAGGAACATCTGCAAATTCACATATTAGATTGATATATACAAAGATCCTGCAGACTATTAACATCAAATAGCTATTGGCAATTGTAGTAAGAGTAAAGAAATGACATAATTTTCCCAGCCTTGCCTTATCACCAATACATACTTACGTTTGACCATACTTGCTCTTTATCTTCCTTCATTAACATTATTGGTTTCTCTTCTGCCAGTTCATTTCCTGGAGCTCCTTTTTAAACCAAGGTGCGTGTTGAGATCAGCACACAAGTAGGCCATAAAGCCAAGGTCTCCATTATCTACCTATTTTATAATTAACACCTTGGCTGAACTGTCTATCAGATCCTCAGGGAAAAAAACCTCAAGTTTTCTATGGAACCTGATAAGGTCTTTTAAGTCTTTGGAGGCAGGGTGATGATCTTGCAGGCCCTATGTCCCTGTGAGGCAAGGTGACACATCTGAAATGGGAGGTAATCGGGCCGTGATTTGTCCACAACAATGGGTTGATGATAAAGTCCTCTAAAGCTAAATCGCATCGCAACTGCACCAAGCTAATAACCAAATCCAAAGTATAACCACTATTGTATATATCAGGCATTTCCTATTTATTGTTTTTGGTTCAATAGCATCTTCCTCAATTATTCCTCCAGTTAAACACTATGTTAATAGTTTTTTATACTAAATATAATGTCACATTAATGTCACTATGTGCCATTTAACACTATTGAAAAAAGTCTTCTAAATGTTACTTGGTTTTCTACTTGTCAGATAGACATTTGGATTTTCTCTTTATTACTATAATGCTAAATAACAATTGTTCGTCTACACTTTTCAGAGATCTGGTGCCTCTTCACAATGCCTGTTCTTATGGGCACTATGAAGTAACAGAACTTCTAGTAAAGGTTAGTACATAATAATGTGCAACTTGTATGAACAGATTTCCTTATTATGTTTTACACCTATGCAAATAATTTGATAAATGGAGAAGTGCTGTCAGTGTTTGTTCATTAGACTGATATCCTGTTTTTTGTTCAAGAGGTCAAACCAACATGCCTAGCCTTATATCCACACATTAGTCCCACAATAATAACCTTGTTAGGTAGTTTGTTTTGAGATTACTTGGCCCAAAGTTACCCTGTAAACTTTCATGTGCAAGACTAGACATGCTGGTGTCATGCAGTGTCTTATCATAGACTTCATAGAAGAACCGTCCAACATGATAGCTAGAAAACTCTGTTTTTTTTTTCATTTATCAGCTTTCCAGTGGAATTGGTTTTTCCAGGAGAAAATTATATATGCTTCTCTTTCCTCTCCTAGCATGGAGCCTGTGTAAATGCAATGGATTTATGGCAGTTCACTCCTCTTCACGAAGCAGCTTCTAAGAACAGAGTAGAAGTGTGCTCCCTCTTGCTGAGTTATGGTGCTGACCCTACACTGTTAAACTGCCATAATAAAAGTACAATTGATTTGGCCCCTACACCTCAGTTAAAAGAACGATTGGCATGTGAGTACAGAGAAAATAAACTGAATAGAGATGATTACTTTTCTTCAATTTTCTATATGGATCCATTCAATGGCTGATCTTGGTGATCATCCACTGTTTGTAATTGATATTTGAGGCTTAAATGCCATAAACCTTTCTTTTTTCCATAGATGAATTCAAAGGCCATTCGTTACTGCATGCTGCAAGGGAATCAGATGTGAATCGTGTAAAAAAGCATCTCTCTCTTGAAATTGTTAATTTCAAACATCCTCAGACTCACGAAACTCCTTTGGTAATTCATTGATCATACCCTTTCAATGAAAGTTGTCTGTTACCGGTAGTCCTTGATTTACGACCATTCATTTAGCAGTTGTTCAAAGTTATGATGGCACTGAAAGACTTATGATTGTCTTCAAAGTTACAGCTTTACACCACTCCCTAAAGTCACGTGATTTCAGTTTGAGTGCTTTGCTATTGACTCACATTTACAACTAGTTGCAGTCTCTTGTGATCACATAATCATGATTTGTGACCTTTGCAGCCCGCAAAGCCAACAGGGGAAGTCAGAATCGCTTAATAACCACATGATTTGCTTAATGATGTCATGGTGATTTGTTTAATGACACTGGTAAAAATGGTCATAATATCAGATCTGGTCATGTGATAATTCATTTAATAACTGTATCTCTTAGGTCCCAATTGTGGTCATAAGTCAAGGACTATCTTTCTGGCCAAATCGAGCAGATGAAGAATCAAAACATGATTTTTTTCTCTACTGGAAAGCATTAAGATAATTTATTTTTACAATCTCAGCATAGTGACATACTTTTATTAAACATTTTTTCTAATTTCTACTTTATATAGATTATTTTCATGTACCTTTTATTGTAGTCACCAGTTTTCAGCAATATAACTATGTAGAGTAATTACCGTTTAAAAATGATTTGGAAGTAAGGCTTTGGAGCATAGTGCTCTTCCTTGAGCTTGTAGTTTTTCAAGCTTTCACACCTTTTTTTTAAAAGATGCAGCTTCCTAAATGAGCTGATTAAGTAAAGTTGTATATGTTTTGAAGCAGCTGCAGCTTTTTTTTTTTTTCAGGCTCACTTGAATGCTGAAAAAGAGGGTCTACCTTTGATTATGAAACGTCCTGTGCTCACCCACCTCTGAATAATGTTTAAAATATGTTCAGCCCTCGTTTCACTGGTGTTAATATTAGCTAGCAAATAATATAATCTCATCCTTTAATAGCACTGTGCTGCTGCATCTCCATATCCTAAGCGAAAGCAAGTCTGCGAGTTACTTCTAAGAAAAGGAGCCAACATCAATGAAAAGACAAAAGAGTGAGCTTGTTTCTATTTTGCCCTTTTATCTTATTCATCCATGGATATGGTCAGAACAACACATGCCGTACAGGTTTTCTCCCTTTCATTTTATCCCGCAACTGATAAGATGTGAAAGTGAGTGACTTAATTCAAAGAAAATCAGTCAATTCTTCCAATATGGTTTTCTCTCTCTCGGCCCTTTCCAAGTTTTTTTGGATTGTGGATGAATTTGAATTTTGGAAAATGTCACATGAGTGTTCTTGGAGAGTTGTAAAATACAGGTTATAGAATGGAGGCCACCACTAAATTTCTTACTGCAGTAAAATTCTATATTTCTTGATAAGTGCTCTTTGAATTCACAATTTACTACACTATATAAATGTTTATTTCACAGAAAAGCAAATACATTTATCTTCATTGCCTGTAAATAACTTTTTAGAACTAATTTTAATTTTAACCCCCAATTACTTACCCTTATGCACATATTACCTTTCCATCAGATTAATGTCTGTGAATGTACGTTTTTCTTTGGTATATACAGGCACATAGATATATAGCTTCTTTTATTGCTACAGTTATATGCTGCCTTTTCTCTAGGAATTTGGGGCAGTTTATATGGGAGCTATATTTTATTCTCATAGCTTGGTTTGAGAGTGAGTGATTGTCTTAAAATTATTCAGTGAGCTTCTGTGATCAACATCTTAATTACTGAATCTTGTTACTCCTTGTTGCTCTTAACTTTTCTGCTACCCCTTAGATCCATGATGGCGAACCTATGGCACGCGTGCCACAGGTGGCACACGTAGCCATTTGTCAGGGCACGCATGGTGATGCCCTGTCAACTGGTCAGCGCGCATGTGCGCGCTGGCCGGCTGAATTCGCCCTTTTTTGCATGCTCTTTTCACCCTCCCCAGGCTCCAGAGGCTTTATAGGAGCCTGGGGAGGGCGAAAAGAGGCTCTCCCCCCCCCCCCCCCCCCGAGGCCCTCCGGAGGCTTCATGAACTTCCCTGAAGCCTCCGAGCACACAAAATGGTGCGCCACTGAAACCGGAAGTGATGTCCGATTTGCTTGGAGCGTCATTTTGAGTGGTCTGGAGGCTTCAGAGACCTTCAGGAGGCTTCCCTTAAGCCTCCAGACCACTCAAAATGACGCTCCAAGCAAATCGGACGTCACTTCCAGTTTCGGTGGTGCGTCAGTTTGAGTGCTCCGGAGGCTTCCGAGGCCCTCCGGACGCTTCAGCAACTTTCAGGAGGCTTCCCTGAAGCCTCCGGAGCACTCAAAATGACGTGCCGCCGAAACCGGAAGTGACGTCCGATTTGCTTGAAGCGTCATTTTGAATGGTCAAAATGGGAAGCCTCCTGAAGGTCACTGAAGCCTCTGGACCACTCAAAATGACGCTCCAAACAAATCGAATGTCATTGGCGTGTCATTTTGAGTGCTCTGGAGGCTTCAGGGAAGCCTCCTGAAGGTCGCTGAAGCCTCGGGAGGGCCTCCGGGGGGGGGGCTGTTTTCGCCCTCCCCGGCTCCTATAAAGCCTCTGGAGCCTGGGGAGAGTGAAAGGGGCATGCAAAAAATGGGGGGTCGCGCCTGTAGTGTATGCATGCACACTGGGGGGGTCCCGCATTGCATTATGGGTGCAGCACGACCCCCCTGTGCTCCCCTCACTTATGGCATGCGAGCCAAAAAAGGTTCACCATCGCTGCCTTAGATCCTATTTGCAACCCAAGCTTATATTACAGCATATTTTACTTCCTTTCAAACCACTCCTTCCAGTGAGAGAGGAAGGGGTATCTAAAAATGGATAGCTTCTCACTGTCTAATCCTCTTCTTTCAAATAAAGGTCTGGGCCTTTACTATATAAGTTTGGAGCATCTTAGAGAGACAGAGCAAGAAACCTGAACTCAGTTTGCTATTGAGTTGCCAAAAATATTTGAGATGTGCAAGGAAGTATTGGCTGCCAAAGGAGTGTCAAAAGACTGCCAACAGGCATTGTGTTGTTTACTTTAATTTGCATCACATCTGTATTAATTCTCAGCATTCTGAAAATTCATTCAACAAGAACAAAATGGAAATAAGTTATGACTTTTTTTTGTTTTTATAAAGCTTCCTGACACCTCTTCATGTGGCATCAGAAAAAGCTCATAATGATGTTATTGAAGTAGTTGTGAAGCATGAAGCAAAGGTATGAATCATTTTTAGCATAAATCAATCATATTTTGGGGCAAAATGAAAAGAATGCCATGTATGTTTATAAATGTTTATAATTAATCTTTAAGAAAGGTACTTAACAATATTCAAATGATATTTTGGGGATTTGATAGCCTGTCATTCCTGTAGGAATCGGCAGATGATGGTAGGAACAGTAATTTTGGATATTAATATAGTCAGTAGAGATGTGCAAAACATTTCATTGAATATCCTCAGAATGTCTGTTCCAGACTTTGAGACAAAAGTCATAATAGACTATTTCAAGGTTGTACTACTTGCAGTGCATACGGAATGTACTGTTTTGAGGTCAAAGAAGACACTATAACTTGGGAGAGGCTGTTCAGCCTTAAAATATTTGCTGCCTTTTAGTATTCTTGTTTTCTTAAAATAGACAGTTCTCTATTGTTCCATTATGAATTGCTCTAAAGAACCAGATACCATACTCCGTACTTCCTGCATTGTTAAGATTCTCTGATAATTTTTAGGTCAATGCTTTGGATAATCTTGGCCAGACATCTTTGCATAGAGCAGCGCACTGTGGCCACTTACAGACATGCCGGTTGTTGTTGAGTTTTGGCTGTGATCCCTCCATTATATCACTGCAGGGTTTCACAGCCTCTCAGATGGGAAATGAAAGCATTCAGCAGTTGCTACAAGGTAATAATGTATCATTTTTGTTTGTGTTAAGTTTTTTGCATTTTAACAAAGGCCAATTAGGAATCCTCACTGAATTCCCTTGAACTAGTAGTTTCCTGAAAAATGATCTGAAGAGGTTACAGAGAAATGAACAAACAAAAAGTTAATTCATGATGGCCTCACAGATAGCTAACAGAATGACCATGCCTGGTTTTTGTACACAGTTAATGCATGGAGAAAAGTTGATCGTGTTCCTGTTCTGTATGTGATGGAAGACCAAAATACCCATTCAATCTTTTCAGTTGTTCCAGCTGGTCATTTTATAGCTAATTTGGACTGATAAATGTGAATCTGTTTGACTTTGGCATTTATGATAACTAACAGTGTTGTAGTCTTTTTGAAAACTGAGCCATTTGCCTCACATTGCATTTAAATTGGCATTTCCCTATACTAAATGATAATATTAATGGCACCTTTTTGATTTTGTACTTTGGTATATGTAATACTTGATAAGTAGTAAGTTCTCCTTCTACAGAAGGTGTTCCTTTGGGCAATTCAGAAGGTGATCGGCAGTTATTGGAAGCAGCAAAGGCAGGAGATGTAGACACAGTAAAGGTAAGACAATTTGATTGTTGCAGAAAAAAGTTAACATCTAACAAGAAAAGCAGATCAGTTTGGGTTGTCCTTAAATCTTTGGAGATAGAAAAATTGAAAATCAAATTCCACTGCACCTTAACTGGTTTGAAACAATCTCAGATTTAAAACAACACATTTATAGGCAGACTACAGACTTCTGTCCTCATTGCTCCCTCAGTAATTGCCCAATTCAGCTGATTTGGAAAGAAGCTTTAAAAAAAAAAAAGGACACAAAATGACCTAAAAAGTCATATTTGCATTATTAGAACAATTGTAATTTTCCAGTTAGGGCTTTGCTTATTCAAATATGGACTTGGATGTCAGAAAAATTACCAAGAATTCACTGCATCATCTTATACACATATATATAACCATGCTGATGAGAATAGTCAGTGTAATAAAGCTATATGATAAACCTTATACATTGATGATAATGACAATAGATTGAAACTCTAAAAAAACCTTTTAAAAAGCATATCCATGAACCTTCATAAGAATCATTTTTGTCATTTTTGTACTCCTATTGGTTAAGGTTTAATGTGGCTGTGTACTTAAAATTTGAAAGTTTTTAGACCTCAAATGTTTTTCTAAAACATTTTGAAAGTGTTTCATTATGAAATGTTTTGAACTTGAAATGCCCCCAGAATGATTGAATATCCAGTTTCTGTCTCAAAACTGTTCCTGTTCAGAGCAGTTCATATTCAAAGAGTATGCATACCACTTTCTGGTGCACTTGAGATCCAGTTGTCATGGTCAGATCATTTCCTCATTAGGCTCGACTTCCAGACTGCTACCCCTCACCGCAGGGAGGCGGAACCGATTAGATGGTTCCACCCCAGGTGCCTGATGAACCCTGAAAGGTTTCTGATGGAGCTTGGGACTTTTCCTGAATCCCTTGCTCACAGCTTGACCGAAGCCCTAGTGGAAGCCTTAGATAGGGTGGCCACTGGGGCCTTGGACTGCGTTGTGTCTTTGCGGTCTCTGACCCGGTGCCGATTCCGGGTAGCTCCTTGGTTTACCCAGGAGCTCCCGGAGATGAAACGCCAGAAAAGACGTCTAGAGAGTAGTTGGAAGGCCAGCTGGTCCGAATCTGATCGAACACTAGTAAGAATTCAAATTAAATCCTACTTACCGGCAATAAAAGCGGAAAAATAGCAACAGTCCGCAGATAACTGTCCAGCCGCCCTGTTTAGGGTGACCCGTTCCTTACTTAACCAAGGAACTGAGAAAGACCCCTTGCAGGGTCAGGCTGAAGAATTTGTTCAGTATCTGCAGGATAAAATCGCTCAGATTCGGACAGGCTTGGATTCCGACTGGGTAGATTTGGGCGAGTCGACGGGGATGAATCTTCTGGAAACCATCTGGGATGAGTTTGATCCTGTGACCCCCGAGGGCATGGACAGGATTATGGGGAGACTTAGTGCTGCCACTTGTGTGCTGGACCCGTGTCCCTCTTGGTTAATATCGGCTTCCCGGGAGGTGACAAGAGGCTGGCTCCAGGCAATTACCAATGCTTCATTGAGAGAGGGGTTCTTTCCTATCACCCTGAAGAAGGCAGTGGTGAGGCCCCTCCTTAAGAAGCCTTCCCTGGTTCCAGCTTTTTTAGACAACTATCGTCTGGTCTCCAACCTTTGCTTTGTAGCGAAGGTTGTTGAGAGTGTGGTAGCATGTCAACTCCCCCAGTACCTAGATGAAGCTGCCTACCTGGATCCCTTTCAGTCAGGTTTCAGTACAGCATGGAGACTTTATTGGTCACGTTGGTTGATGATCACTGGTGGGCCCGGGACAGGGGCTGCTCCTCTGTCCTGGTCCTATTAGACCTCTCGGCGGCTTTCAATACCATCGACCATGGTATCCTACTGCGACAACTCGGGGGGTTGGGAGTGGGGGCACTGTTTTACAGTGGTTCTCCTCCTACCTGTCGGATCGATCGCAGTTCATGTTGACTGGAGGACAGGGATCGACCCCGAGGCCCCTCACTTGTGGGGTGCCCCAGGGGTCGGTTCTCTCGCCCCTCCTGTTCAACATATATATGAAATCGCTGGGCGAGATCATCAATACGCTGATGATACTCAACTTTTCATCTCTATCCCAAACCACCCAAACGATGCCCTCGACGTGATGTCCCAATGCCTGGAGGCTGTGTGGATCTGGATGGGGATGAACAGGCTCAGGCTCAGGCTCAAGCCCTCCAAGACTGAGTGGCTGTGGTTCCCGTCATCCCAATTTGTCCAGCTTGTTCCAACATTGGTGATAGGGGGAGAAACTTTAGCCCCCTCAGAGAGGGCCCACAATCTGGGAGTCCTGGATATGCAGCTTAGCTTAGAAGAACACCTGATGGCCGTGACCAGGGGGGCCTTTTACCAGGTTCGCCTGGTACGTCAGTTGTGCCCCTTCCTGGATCGGGATGCCCTGTGCACAGTCACTCATGCCCTCGTCCTTTCTCGCTTGGACTACTGTAACGCTTTCTTGAAGAGCACCCGGAAGCTTCATCTGGTCCAGAATGTGGCTGTGCGGGTTGTCATGTGGGTACCTAAGTACTCCCCTTTTAGGCGGCCTGCACTGGTTGACAGTTGTTTTCTGGGTGCAATTCAAGGTACTAATTATGACCTTTCAAGCACTCCATGGCTTAGGCCCCAGGGTACTTGCAAGACCACCTACTGTCACTGGTAGCCTCCCATCGTCCAGTATGGTCCCACAGAGTTGGCCTCCTCAGAGTGCCATCAGCCAGACAGTGTCGGCTAGCGACCCCCAGAGGGAGAGCCTTCTCTGTGAGAGTGCCTTCCCTTTGGAATGAGCTACCCCTGGAGCTTCGCATAATTCCCGTCCTTCCGGCACGCCCTAAAAAGCTGGCTTTTTCAGCAAGCCAGCCTGGCCAGAACAAAATAACTTATTAATTTTAATTCCAAATTTAAGTTATATCATAATGTGTAAATTGTTAATTAATTTATTGCTTATTGCTTATTGGATTCCTTATTTAATCTCTTTTGTACTATGTGTTTCTTACGTTGTATGCTGCCCTGAGTCCTTCGGGAGAAGGACGGCATATAAATCCAATAAATCCAAATCCAGTTTACACTGTTATCATAAATCACTAAATACCTAAGCTAACTGAACAGTTCTTTCCCAGTATATTCTCACAATAAAAGGTTGAACTGAGAGGCTGTTTCCCATTTACTTTCTCTACTCTATATACTCCCTTCATGCTCTCTAAAAAATACTTTCAGGAGAGTTGGGAGATTTTCTTGAGTAGTAGGGAAGGGGACCTTTGGAACTGGGAAGAAGGTAAATAAGCAAAATAAGTTCCATCAATTATTTAGTGGCACCCCATGATTTTAGTTAGCTTTTTGGTTTCTGTCTAGTGTTCCAGAATATCTTTTGTGCTTCTCTGTGTTCTTGGAATGTGTTAACAATAACATTTGGAGCAGAGAGATGTCTTTTTAAAGTATAAGAATTAAATCATTCAATGTTCCAGATTGGACTTTTAAGATAGTATTGATGGTATCAGAAATGTAAAGCAGGATGATTGAAGACTTGGTGCTGTAATGTCTATGCTGCAATCTAAGCAGCATAGACAATCTAAGTAATTTCACATAAATTAAAAAATTCAATGCCAGTAAAAGAATCAACATTTTACTTTTTAAAACAAGGAATACATGATTAGTAGAATATATCTATAGTGCTTACATTTTGCTCGAACACTGTACATCTCATTCATTCCTTCAGTCCTCAGAGGATCATGGAAGGAGCCAATCCTGCCTCTGAGGGCCAGTTGTTCCACAAGAGAGGAGCTCCCTCATGGACACCCGTGTCCAAGTCTTCTGCTGCTGCATTTCCTGACAGGAGGGAATTTTCAGTATGTCCTTCCTGCTTGTGGGGAGATTCTGCCATTAATGTTCACCTCAATTTTTGCATTCCACAGAAGTTATGCACAACGCACAGTGTAAATTGCCGGGATATTGAAGGGCGCCAGTCCACACCACTTCACTTTGCAGCAGGATACAATAGAGTGTCTGTCGTTGAATATCTTTTGCAGCATGGGGCTGATGTCCACGCAAAAGACAAAGGGTAAATATTCCACTCCATATTTGATTTGCAAATGCTTACTTTTCTTCTCTTTGTTTGTTTATTTGTTTTCAGGGATGGCAAGTCTTGAAGATCTATATTCCTAGATACTTGTATTACAAATCTTATGCATAAAGCTTTGTGCAGTTAAGGATTCATCTCTCTGCATATAACATTTTTGTCTGTATATGATAAAAAAGTTATGAGGTGGTTAATCAGTTATTTATTTGCTGCCCATCTCATATGCAACGACTCTCAGTGGTTCCTTGTGATGCACATTGTGGCTGGAAAAGTTATAAAGTGACACAAATGCTTTTAATAGAATAGAATAGAATAGAATAGAATAATTTTATTTGTATACCGCATCCTCTCCCCAAGGGGACCCGGAGCGGTGCACAGGGAAAATTAAAATAGGTAAAATACATAAATAGAATAGGTAAAACAAATTAAACTAGAAATGTCCCTGCGCTAAAATCCCCAATTTATAAATTTACTAAAATCCCCTAAAATCCTAATAAACGGAGACTAATGCAAGTGTTGGGTATTGGCACAAAGAGGAATGGGAAATCTCCTTTCTTACTCCACTTATTTGAGTTCTGTCATGATATATGGTATCTATTATATTTCCCTTTTATCATAATACTCTTTAATACCCACTTCAAATATGTTATGATAATTGCTTGAACAATTGACATGTATGTTGTATTTCTAATGTGACTGATCACCCTGAAAAATGTAAGGGACTGCCCCATGTCGCTTCAGCCCAGTCTAACCAATGCAAACAGGAAACATGCCAGCAGTTTGTGGAGTGGCTTCAAGGGACCCAGTGCCCCCTCCAAGTCAACCACAGCCCTCAATGAAATTGAGTTTGACACCCCTGACTTAGTCCCTCAGTATACTATTATTTAAAACTTAAGATTAATAATTTTTCTTGAAGGTTACTATGCTATCTTTTTAGAGTATTGAAAATGTTAATTTAAAACTGAAATTTTCTGCTTTCCTTCAAAAATTTCAGTGGCCTGGTTCCTTTGCATAATGCTTGTTCTTATGGACACTATGAAGTGGCAGAACTTCTTGTTAAGCATGGTGCAGTTGTGAATGTGGCTGATTTGTGGAAATTCACTCCTTTGCATGAAGCTGCAGCAAAAGGAAAATATGAAATTTGTAAACTACTGTTACAGGTAAGTCCCTTGAAAGGCATGCTTTATGAAAGGTTTATCCCATGACATCTAGTTGAGAGTGTGTGTGTCCGCATGCGTGTGCACATGCGTGTATGTGTGTGTGTAAAATGCTAGAAGGAAAGGGTGGTTTGTTGTACATTATAATGGAATTAATTTTTTTTCAATTTGTTACCAAATTAGCATGGTGCTGACCCTACAAAGAAAAACAGAGATGGAAATACCCCACTGGACCTTGTTAAAGATGGTGATACAGATATTCAAGATCTCCTTAGAGGAGATGCAGCTTTGCTTGATGCTGCAAAGAAGGGCTGTTTGGCTAGGGTGAAAAAATTGTGTTCCCCTGATAATGTCAACTGTCGTGATACACAAGGCCGGCATTCTACTCCACTCCATTTAGCAGGTGAGTTCTCTAAAAAATATAGAGATGTTGCTGTATCACAATCCTCATATTGAAAAGCACTTGAGTAGGATTCTGGAGTAGGACATCAAGTGTATTGGTTAAGTCATTATAAAGGGCTGAGCAAACTAAGTGTGTTAAACAGCAATAATTGTTGTTAGTGATTGTCAAAGCCCTACTTCAGATATATTTGGGTTTTAATTTTGAAAAATGACCCTAGAGATATATGAAGCTTACCTTAAAGAGTTAGATATTTAGATAATATAATGTATTCCAGCATCAGTCTATTCTGAAAAGCTGCAGGTTTCCAGGATCTTAGATCTTGGTTTTTCCTTACTGGTGAGGTAAAGGGAATTTTTAATGAAAAAAAAACCCATGTATCCTGCCATTCTGCTTTGCCCCATATGGCTGCCTGCATTGGAAAAAAAAGTACCTGTGGTTTAATGTTCAAGAAGCAGGGAAATAAGTGGGTGATGCTTTTTATCGTAATTGTTTAGTCGGATACAGAATAATTTATTAAAAGTATTTGCTCTTCCTGCCTCCTAGCTGGTTACAACAATTTGGAGGTTGCTGAGTACTTATTACAGCATGGCGCTGATGTAAATGCACAGGACAAAGGAGGCTTAATTCCTTTACATAACGCAGCATCCTATGGGGTAAGTAGCTTGATCTTTCATTGTAACACTTTAAAATTATACATCAGCTTTAAAGGAGCCAGTGTGGGTCTCTTAAACCTTTCTGGCACTGCAGCTTCAAGGCTTTTTCTGGAATTTTTTCATTTGCATATATGGATAGAAATCTCTTCTATCGTGATTGCTACAAAAACAAAGCAATGTGTCCCATCAGTAAATTTCTGAAAGATTCCAAAAATCTCTTCATGTTTTTATTATCGTTATTCTTTTCCTCCTTCAGTTTAGAATAGTTTATACTATGGGAGGTCTCTACTTAAAATAATGATTTCGCATGAAAATATAGAGTAACTGTTTTGTTTCCATTTTGTGACTCTGGGAATCAAACTATGAGTTTGCTAATAGGATGAAGGAAATATGCCAGTGAAAGCTCATCTATGACCACAAATTTTGTTTGGTTTGTTTTCAGTGGGATGATCCCTAGTCAAAATTGCAGCAATTCAAGTTCTTTTTGCATAGTATTATTTCACTGATACATTGAGGTTTTATGTGCAATGAAATCTAAGGTTATTCCAATATAAAGAACAGAACGTATTTATGGATATTACTACTGTAATGTTGTGGCGAACTAGGATTGACAAAACTGAATTACAAAAACCCATTCAGAGATAACCATCATCTCTTTTGGTCACTGGATGACCTTAGACAAGTCAGTATTTGTAAGATTCATCTCCTTATAGAATTATAATGAATGTAAAAATGAGCAAGATAATCACATACATAGTCTTAGTCTCATTAAAGAAATAGCAGAATTTGACTTTTCTACTTAAAGGAATGTTATATGTCCCAGTGAACTCATATTCAGTCATTTCCCTAGTTATATGGAATTAATAATAAACTGGTGGGACAACAAATAGACAAAGTAATAGAAAAGAAGAACCTTCCTTCTCTTTGGCTCCCTAATGAGAAGGAAGGACTCACTGGAGAACAGCCTAATGCTGGGAACGATTGAGGGCAAAAGAAGAATGGGACAGCAGAGAATGAGGTGAATGGGTGGAGTCACTGAAGTAGTAGGTGTGAGCTTAAATGGACTCCAGAGGATGGTAGAGGACAGAAAGGCCTGGAGGAACATTGTTCATGGGGTCGCGATGGGTGGGACGTGACTTAGCAACTAACAACAACAAAAGTGCTCTAGGACTTTAGAATTCAAATAGACAGTCACTTGCCACAAAACACTCCAGACTTAACAATTGTTGATAAGAAAGAGAAAAAAGTCTGGATAGTGGATGTGCAGAATAAAGAGGAAAAGACCCGCAAAGAGATGTAGAACTGTGGTAAAAGAATGCAAAGATATTACCAATGGTGACAAGTACCTTGGATGCAATCCCAAAACATCTGGAACACCACTTGAACACCATCAGCATTGACAAAATCACCATCAGTCAGTTCCAAAAGGCAGCTTTACTTGGAACAGCTTACTTCCTTTGATGATACCTCTAAACAGGCTAAGACAGGGGTATCAAACTCACCGTGTTACGTGATGTATCACAATGTTTTTCCCTTTATGGAGCTGGGGTGGACATGGCCTGCCTCCGACGCATCTGGACCATGGGCCTCCAGTTTGACACCCCTGAGCTAGAAAGTAGGAGACTGAGTTCAAGTCCTACTTTAACCATGAAATCCAGCTGGATGATTTTGGTCCAGTTACTCTCTTTTAGCCTAACCCACCTTATAGGGTTGTATCGGAAGGTATGTTAGATGTATTTGCCACCTTGAGTTATTTGTAAAAATAATAAAGGTGGGATGCAAATAAATAAAAACTATCTAAGAGCCTATATCTTAGAGCGTTGGGATAGACTCAGTAGACTGATAAAAATGACAATTCCAGTATAAACATCTGTCTGACTGTGACCAATAATAATATGGAATGTTCCTCATAGTAATATGAAACAAACATTGTGTTAAGTGTGGTGTGTGTTAAACTTTCTGATATACCTATAGGCAAAAAATTACAGATAAAGGTCTAAAAAATTAGACCTGAGGTTTGCTATCTTAGTTCTCCGCTACTCCCATCCCTGACATTCTGAGGTTAAAGTGACCAGACTGTAGAGGCCCTGATGATAACCAGTTGAACAAGAAAGCATTGCTAGCAGTATGTTATACATAGACTCTTCGCGATTATGTGTTTAGATGTAGTCACATTTTTTCTGATCAAAAAAGATATTTTTCAGGTTGTAAGCCTCATGCAGTATGATGTTGAAGTTTTGATGTAGTTAGGTCAACTAGAACTATCATGACTTACTGAATGTTGGTCTTAGTAGACTGTGGAAAGATAATTTAGCTGTGCACTTTGCTATAATCTGTCAGATCTAAATTTGTAATTACTTTCCCCCCCCAATTTTGAAGTAATTTGAAAGGAAGGTCTAAAGCATAATAGACTTAGTCTATAATTCAGTTTTTCTTCACCTCTTCTTAGAATACTGCAAGGCTGTGCTAGTAGCAAAGATTTTGCATTTGCTTCAGTACTGCTTTCCTCTGTCAGGTTTGTTTTTTTTTAACCAAAAGTTCTTGGCCAGATTGCATTCCTTTGTATATTCAAATGTTGGGATTATGACTTCAGCAGTCAAGACAAGACATACACATTATGTGCTGTATGTTTAAATGGTCCATTTGCAACTGATGTGGTTGCTTTAGAAAATGTAAGATGGCCTAAACTTACTTTAAGGACACCTCTTTCACCAAGAGTTTGCTTTTTCTACTTGTGGGGAGGATGACAACAAAAACACTATAGCATTTTTTATAATGTCCATGAGATCTAGCAAAATAATTCTAATAAGAAATGGAGGGTGTAAGACTATATACAAACAACAACTTCCCCATTCTTGAGGGGCTGCATTTGATGATCTGAAACTTCACCTTCTCAAAGATCCACTTTCCAACCAAGGTCATTTGTGGTGAAAAGCGGCATTAATAAAAATTTGTATATTGCACATTAATGTCCTGAACCAAATTATAGGGAAAAAAGTTTTTTTCCTGAAGATCGCACTATATCAATGTATTTTATTTTCCAGCATGTAGATGTAGCAGCTTTGCTTATAAAGTATAATGCGTGTGTAAATGCTACAGACAAATGGGCTTTCACACCTTTGCATGAAGCATCCCAGAAAGGAAGGACACAGCTTTGTGCCTTATTATTGGCCCATGGAGCTGATCCTACTCTGAAAAACCAGGAAGGACAAACGCCATTAGACCTAGTCACCGTAAGTGATGGGAATTTTTTGAGAAGTTTGTATTAAGCTTCAATTGCTGGCTGCTGACCAGGGCATCATATTTGAGGGTTTTAAAACACGTAGTTAGCATTGTGGACTACAAGCTCAAGCAAGGACAGCAACTCCACAAATCTCATTGAAGATGGGCATAAGGAATGTAAGTGTAGCTTTTGTAAATTCAGTGAGGGATTACAGAAGCAATTATACGTTTTCAACATTCATAACTAATCCATAACCCAGAAACCACATTTAAAATACCAGCCATGCTTGGTTTGTTGGAATTTGAGCAACCTATATGTCCAAGATTCATGTTTCCTGGCTATATATGACTTGGGAATCATTAAAGATGTGCAAAATCCATTGATCCACGAACTGCATTTTCAAGAGAACTTCAGAATATTCACTCCCCTTTGAACCATGCTGCTCCTGGAGATTTCAGCAGTTTCCGGAAGTAAATCCAATAAAACCAGAAGCAATTTGAGGTATTCCTGCCATGGTGTTTTAGTTTGAAACACCATTCTTGGATTACCATAACCATATGCATGAATAATGTGGTTTTATATTTCAAATTGTTTTTGAAATAAATTTTAGGAATTAAATATACCAAGGCCCATAAATATAAGTGTAACCGGTTATTTTTAGGAAGTATTTTAATCGTGAAATTTTTGTTTCAAGATGTAATATGTCTTATGTCTGTAAACTCTATATGCCACGAGTATACCATGAATAATGTAAATTGCATTCAGTTAAGTCCAAAATCGCCCATTCATTCTTATGCTTAAATTAGCACTATTGTGCATTTAGCTGTATCCCATAAGCATTTAGTGATTTTAAAATGCTATCCTACAATTGGGTACTCAGAAATATGTTCCTCTGAATACAGCAAGGCACTCATCCAGGTAAGTGAGTATAAGATTGTAGGTTACAAGTGCAGCATTTTAATATTTAAGCCTGTGAGAGGTAGGTTATGTTCAAGTTTGTAGCAGGAAATAGATTTTAATCAGACCCTTAAACAAGTAGAACTCAGTCTTGGCATCGGAGTTATCATACTCAAGGAACTTCTGGGCAGAGTATCTGAAATGACATTGTAAGTAACAAAAAGAAAATTAGAGTAATTCAACTAAAGCACTTTTTATTTAACCTTGCAATTGACTTGCATGTATTTGTGACTATTTTAACAAAATGTTAATTTTTTTTTACAATTTCTAGGCAGATGATGTTAGCGCACTCTTGGCAGCTGCCATGCCACTTTCTGCCTTACCATCTTGTTATAAGCCTCAGGTTATAAATGTGTCTCAGAATACAGGAACTTCAGCTGATTCACTTTCTTCCATTCCGTCCAGTCCATCTAATTTGTCAGCTGCCAGTAGTCTGGACAGCTTGTCTGGTAGCTTTTCTGAACTTTCAGTTGTTAATACAAATGGTGCTGAAGGAGCCTCTAGTTTGGAAAAGAAAGAAGGTGAGCCTGGCATTTTCTACTGGGTCAGCCTTTAAGTTGCTACACAAAGGGCAGTATAGTTATGCATTAAGACTAACATCTAATGATGATCTGACTATGTTTCTCCATCACAGATTCATATTTAGTATAATTTTAATACAGAATCATAGAATTGGAAGGGACTGTTAAGAATCCAAATTAAAGCATATTTAAGTGATCACTTAAATAATCATCTGTGGGTTAAATGTATCTATGTTTGATTTGAAGCTTACACAAGTGGGCAACCATAAAACTGATTTATTCAATTTCTAATATCTTAAGATTTGGGGAGTTTTGTGTATCTTTTTCTTGCAAAAAATTAGCATCACGAAAGTAATTAATTGTGGGCTTAGACACAGTTTTTTAATGTGTACACTATTCACTGGATGTATAGTGAAGATAAGATTTAAGAAGATACTAAAATGTTTAATTTGGCTAAATAGAATTTTAAGTAGAAGATAAGGTCAGTTTGTACTTTAAAAGTATATTTCAATATGGTAGTTTTATGAAAATATTGCACTGGATATTCTTGTAGTGAACATATGTGCTGTAGCTTGATAGAATAACTTCAGTTCAATTTCTATGTAGCTAATAATTACTTTCATGTTTAGTTGTCAATGTAGACTTTAGCATCAATCAATTTGTGAGAAATCTTGGACTTGAACATTTGATTGACATACTTGAAAGAGAGCAGGTGAGTAACCATCTTGGTTTGGAAACCAAGTAAACAAATTTCAAGGGAAACAATTACAAAATCATTGATTTAAATTTTAGCTTAGGAGAATGTTTGTAACCAGGATTTGTGGAGATTGATTATATCTTGAGTTTCAAAGAGCTAAGTTGAAATACTAATGAACACTTACCAGCTCTCCCTCTTTAATTTCCTATAGTTCTCTAAAATATTTCTTAAACTAATATAAGGTACATTTTAGAGAATTGATTTTGCCTGCAAATTATTTTGCTAACTTCAGGAAATATAATGATATGAACACTGATTTACCTATATTAATTATTAATTACACCAATAATTCAGTTGTGCTAAACTTGCAAGATTTGTAACAAATGTTATTTTTATTTTGAGCCCACCAGTGTTTTACTAATGAAGTTAAGATGAGATAAAAAGGATTTTGCAAGAAGCTTCCAGATTTTCAGCATCTAAGGCACGGGTGTCAAACCTGATTGAGTCACGAGACTTTCGTGACATATCGCAACCTTTTTTCCTTTGTGGAGCCAGGATGGGCATGGTCTATACATGATGCATCCAGACCGCAGGCTGCCAGTTTGACACCCCTGTTCTAAGGCATCATTTTTGCCTTAATTCCTTACTCATTTATCTTGGAATTATAATCTGGTATAAATCTATTGAATTCTTATGAAGAAAAGTAATAATTTTAATATTTAATAATTCCTTTTCTTTGCAGATAACATTGGATGTACTTGTTGAAATGGGGCACAGAGAATTAAAGGAAATCGGAATTAATGCTTATGGTCATAGACACAAAATAATAAAAGGAATTGAGAGGCTGATCTCTGGACAGCAAGGTATATTATAATAAGTCAAACAGTTATTTTATGCATTTCTGTATCTCAAAATTGTAATGTCGTTTTCATTTATTTTAATCACCAAAAAAAGTGAACGAATCAGAGAGTAGGTTTAAAATGTACTCAAAATGTAATGTTGTCATTTCTTTTAGGTCTTAATACATATCTAACATTGAATACTTCGGGTAGTGGGACAATCCTTATAGATCTCTCTCCAGATGATAAAGAGTTTCAGTCGGTGGAGGATGAGGTATATTATTGATGTATATCCTTAAATACTTAAACATTATGTCTAGCGTTAGTTAAATCTATTGTTATGAAATCAATAATGTAACTGTAATTTTCCTGGTATGACTAATCCAGCAATTAATGCTGACTACTGTACTTTGGAAATTATTAATCATAATTTCATATTGTTGGTTTCCACTCTGCAAACCCAAGGGCAGTTTACAATGTATTAAAATCATTCGTGTTTCCACGAAAATAAGAGAGGGTTTTATTTTTCTTTTGACTCCCAAAATAAGTACTTGCCTTATTTTCAGGGAGATCTTATTATTTTTGAGGTGCAAGAGGTGGCAAGCGTGGTCACCTCATGGCGGCTGCTGTATTGCACTACTTTTGGCGAGGGCTTATTTTAGCACATGCGCTCAAAAGCCCGATTGGGCTTATTATCCGGAGAGGTCTTACTCCAAAAAATTAATTGAAATGAGGACTAATGTAAATTTCATCCACTAGCTACCTGCTTCAAATGAGATTATATGAATCTGCATTTGAGAGTCTACAAAATAAGTCAATACCAATTTACATAACTCAGATAGAGAACACTGAAGAAATTATTTCCAGACAATAAAGTTTTATTAAGATGACTTAAATTCAGGTGTTTTGGTTTAGATTTTATTTATATATTTATCTGTGTACATTTTAATTTTAAGATGCAAAGCACTGTACGAGAACATAGAGATGGTGGCCATGCTGGTGGGATTTTCAACAGATACAACATCTTAAAGGTAATGTGTAGGTAGTGCTGGTACCCTTGTTAGTAATTTTAAAAGCTGAAAAGGGGTAGTAGTGGCTTCTAAATAATGCATTGTTTTTAAAGAAATTTGAGATTTGAAGTCTTCAGCTAATTGATAACAAAAATTGACGTTCTACTTAAAATTGTTCTGTATTGATGATTTTTTTCTTAACATTATTATTTACTTACTATAATTTCATTTGAATTTGTGGTTTTAACTTTATGTATGTCCTCATTCTGTCACTTATTTCTGAAAAATATAAACATAATAAGTTCAAATGTAAATAATAGGTACTTCAAAATCCTAAATTCTCAACTTAGGACCAATCACTTATTTTACATTATGACCGACTCCCTAAAAGCTACCATACTTACAGCTTTTTTCTGAAATTACAACATGCCCCCAAGGTCACAAGACTGCAGTTTGGGTGCCCAATCATAAATTGGGGACTATCTATAGTTAACATTTTTACTGTTAAATAAGGTTTCAGATTATCAAGAAGTCTATAAAAAGAAAGTTTATCTTACCATTTATTTTAGGAAGAATAATTATCTGTTTATTCCATGTTAATTGTATAGTGCAATTGATATCAGAAAGTATGGAAGAACATTGACTGAAATTTTGGATTTTTTCCCCCTCTAGATACAAAAAGTATGTAACAAAAAGCTTTGGGAAAGATATACTCACAGGAGGAAAGAGGTTTCTGAAGAGAATCATAATCATGCTAATGAAAGGATGTTGTTTCATGGTATTTCATTTTGTCTAAAAGTTATATTGCATTTCTTCAGATGATTTCAGTATATTGTTCATCGTTAGAAATTCTGATCACTGTATATACAAGATATTTATTGACTTTTAACTAATAATTGATTAATTGTTGTAGTAAAAGGGTTCCTGTGCAAATCAATCAAAATCCTATTAGTGAATTGCCAGAGTATGTAATCTATAAATACATACCATATATACATTGATTCAAAATAACTGGACTGTAATGACATATGTCAGACACAATCGGATTCACACCTGTAGAATTCAAACTAGCTATTTTATTGTTCCCTGCCTATAATACATGAATCTCCCTAAACTGGCAGCTTTCTCCTGGGAAAGGCCAGAAAGGACCCAAAGGCATTGTGGGATTGGGGGGGGGGGGGGGAGTTGTCAGATCTTGCTCTATTGTGTTTACACAACAAATCCAGGCTAATTCCCTGATTAGTCCCTCTGTCTGACTTGAATGGTTTCTCTCCAACAATCTCTCTCTCTCTCTCTCTCTCTCTCTCTCTCTCTCTCTCTCTCTCTCTCTCTCTCTCTCTCTCTCTCTCTCTCTTTCTCTCTGTGTCTGTGTTTAGATCGTGATGGGCATTTCCAGTGTCTGCAACACTAGATAAAACTGAATGTTTAGTGATTGTGTATGCCTAATTTAGAGTCAGGTGTTGGTTTGTGGTACATAGATTTACAGACCTCAAACCAAACTTGTCTCTGATGCACTAAATCAGTGCTGGTTAAGGAATATATATATTAGGCTTCATGTCAGAATTAGTTGTAACCCAATTAGAGGTCTTTTTCCATATCAGAATCCTTACCAGATTACCACCACAACACACACACAATCCCAATGTTTAATTCAGTCACAATTCTTTTCTGGGCTAGATGTTCCAGTATGTTTTTTCTGCATAAGTGGCACAAACTGTATGTGTAAACGTGGAAAACATACTTTTATTCAAGGAATATAAAACCCACTTTCTGTTTTATTTTCAGGCTCTCCTTTTGTGAATGCAATTATTCACAAAGGCTTTGACGAGAGGCATGCTTACATTGGAGGAATGTTTGGAGCAGGAATTTATTTTGCTGAAAATTCTTCCAAAAGCAACCAGTATGTCTATGGTATTGGTGGCGGCACAGGTTGCCCCATTCATAAAGACAGGTCTTGCTACATCTGCCATAGGTAAGTTATATTTATTTTTATGGATACATGCTCCTCTTCAGAGAATCTTATTTGACACATAGATTCAGTGGGTCTCAACAAATAAAATAACAGGAAAAAGCAAACACACAGGTATATAATAGGTGGTACCTGGCTCAACAGTAGTTACTGTAAGAAGGATCTAGGTGTCCTAGTGAACATCCATTTAATGAGTTAGCAACATGCTTTAGCTGTCAAGAAAGCCAGTGCAGTCCCAAGTTCCATCAACCTGGGACCAACAATAGTATCAAGATCACATTAAATGATAGTATTGCTTTATACTGCACTGGTATGATTATATTTGGAATCTGCATCCAGTTTTGTATTGCCATGATACAAAAAAGATGCTGAGACTGCCTAGTCTAACAAAGAAAAGGACTAGGGGTGACATGATAACAGTCTTCCAATATTTGAGGGGCTGTCAGAAGAGTCAGGTATTCTCCAAAGTATCTTGGGGCAAGAAAGAAGTAACAGATAGAAGATGAATAAAGAGAGACCCAACCTAGAACTAAGCAGAAATTTCCTGATAGTCAGAACAATTAATGGGCGACAGTTTGCCTCCAGTAGTTGTGTGTGCTCCTTCACTGGAGGTTTCCAAGAACAATGTCTCTACTATAGGATTAGTTGAATAGAAAGAGAAAGGCGTCATTTTAATCAATTAAAATAATGTTTAGATTGTACCCAGAGTCATTACTACGTGATCCTGTACTCAAGGGTATTTTTTCACTAGATTTATTTTTTACACATTTACTAATGAAATGCTTCTCTTGTTTAATATAGGCAGTTGCTTTTTTGCCGTGTAACTTTGGGTAAATCATTCCTACAGTTCAGTGCCATGAAAATGGCTCATTCTCCACCAGGACACCATTCAGTTACTGGACGACCTAGTGTGAATGGGCTAGCTTTAGCCGAATATGTCATCTACAGAGGAGAACAGGTAGTGTATTTAGGATTTTATTTTGTAAATATTAGAATGTACAATATTCATTGATCTGGAAACTGAATATTATGAAGAAGCCTCCTTTTGAAACATATCAAATGTCTTTAATCTGGATCCTAGATGTTGTATTCATGAGTCAACAAATTTTGCATATCTAATAAACATATGTTTTCTTTAAATGTATGAAGATCTATTCAAAACTGTTATTTTGCTTTGTTCAGCAAGAAAAGGTTTAGCGTCATTCTTTTGGCCCCTAGGATGTTGCTTGTTAGCAGTAACATGCCTTTTTTAAAAATGAAATGGGAGTGTGTATATGTTACAAAACAAAGTGGGACTTCTCTGGGTCCCACAGGTATTTTTAGAAAATAAAAATAATGGCCAGTAGCTTATTTGAAAATATTACCACAAAAGATAAGCTGAAATTTTAATTCATTACCTCTTCTTATAAACCACTGAGAGCCTGCCTAGAGTAGAATAGCATAAAAATCATGGAAATAAATACAATTAAATAAACTGGGGTCAGTGGAAAGAATTTTGGGAATTACTTTAATTACTTGCAGATATTCTCTATAGTAATCATTTTGACCATGGGCAACTCCCTTTTGTGGCAGCCATTTTGTGAATATACCATGTTATCTTTCAAAACTGCAGATATCCCCATTGGACCAATATTAATGGGGACTTTTGTCAGTCATATGGTAGTCTCTTACTTTCAGTAGAGTTTATTTCAATATTAAATCTTAAACTTAAATTAAGTTACGGTACTATAACAATTCTATATCTTCATTAAAAACTTCTTTGTTTCCCTTCCCCCCCCCTCTCTAAACACGCACACACGGCTTCACTTTCTATAAATATTTTGTCTTTCAGGCCTATCCAGAATATTTGATTACCTACCAGATTGTAAAGCCTGAAATTGCCACAGAAGCTTGAAGCTCCAGCTATTTTACAAAGGTCAAATTTAGCAGTAACCTTAATTGCTAATATATATACACATATATCCTTCCCGCCCCTGTTCCCCGTCTTGGTGGTAGAAAATGTGAATAAAATCTAACATTTTTGACAGATGAAGCTTTAATAACTGTATAGTACGTTTTCTACAAATTCAGAAACTTTTTCAGCACTTTAACAGATCTCATTCCAGATGATGCTGGTTTGTCTGTACTAAATTATAAAACAAATATTAACTTGAACTTTGTTTTCTATTTGCCATTTCAGTGAAAACTAACAAATTGTTGCTATACAGGAACTCATTTTATTAAAACTGTGTTCTTTAAAACACTACATTTACACAGAGAACGATTGCATTTGTAAAACTGTAAATAAGATATTTTCTACTAGCCTGATATTTATTTGCATTGTATTTGTAAAATAAGTGTTTTAAAACTAAAGTACATGGAAAACCTATAAACTTCACATCCCCATCTGCATTTCATCACAAAAGGACCACTTGAGTGTCTTGCATATTAAGCAGCAGCATTCATTTGGCTTTTCTTCAGTTAGTTTAATGGAGGAACATGTATTCCAGTAGATTGTTCCTAAATTGTGCATATTCCTGAGGAATCTAGTAAACATTCCAGTTGTTCATCACATTGATCACTACTTAAAATATCTTTTGGATGGGTATAAGTTAGCTAATCATTTGTCTAACGTAGGGAAACTTGATTCACATTAAAACAGGGTATTTAAGAGTGAACAAGCATATGTTCCTATTTCTGTTTAGATGTAATGGCACTATAAAATCAAAATGGATCTTTTGCAGGTGGGACAAAGGTGGAAAGGGGGTATCCACATCCTTAAAACACTGAAAACTTTTTCACACACCCTCTTCTAAAATGTAGTTTCCTTGTTCCTTTAGTTCAATCAAGATATTTTTCATCTTACAGGTTCATCTGTAATATGTATCTGTATATATAATTCAGTTTTTTCCATTGATACAATTTTAAATGAGCAATTAATTGCAGTTCTTCAACTTTTTAAGACCATGTTCCATATGTACTTTTAATGATACATCATTCTTACATTATGGTTTTTTAAAAAATTGCCAAGAGTGCTTAAATTGTCTGGTTCATACAGTATAGTATCTTAGATTTGAGTCTTAAATAATTGCTGTGCACGTGAAGTCAGTGCATGGATGGTTATAAAATCATGTGAAAAATATAGTAAACATCACTTTGTTGTGATCACTGCTGGATAAAGGACAGTTCAGTTGAATAAAAGAGGTCTTTGCACTGCATGTTTTCTATTCACTAGCTTAGCCAAATACCCGAACAAGTATTCATGCAAACTATGCTAACTATGATTTAAGCATTAAAATCCATTTTTCATTATTGAAAATATTTCATTCTTTGTGAATGATTATTTAATGTGATGTAAATTATTGTGGTATTGGTAGCATTTTAAATGGTACCATAGGATTGGTTAGAATGTTTTTTAATTTTGCATGGCATACCTATTTTTCAGAAGGCAGAATGTGTAATGATTTTGATTGTGTTGAAGCTTCCAGCCTCCTGTGCAATTAGAGGTTTTTTCATCTTGAAAGTGTCTTACCTGTATTGTATCGCTTTCTTCACCATTCAACCTAAATAAACTTCATTCACAAGCTTTTTGGTAGCATGTATTATGATTGTAAGTTATTATTAAATTAATACAACTGAGGTATTCTTTAAATGTAGCTATTAATATTTGCTTCCTATTATATAGGTGTTTTTGATTCTGACCACATGTCTAAAATCATCCTGATATTTGGAGCACTTACACAAGGTTCATTCAACTCCAATATCTATTTCTCTCATGCAGCACATAATGTACTCTCTCTCATGTCTTCATCATATTTTTCTTCCATATTTGGGCATATTTTGGAGTATTTATATATTGTAAGTTTTAAGTAGTGTTGATATATGTATCAGAACAATGCAAATGTCAAGGTGGCTTGGCATTTTAGGATAAAGTCTTTGTTTTATTATGTTTTGTTTTAAATCCAGAGACCATGTTCAAAAATGAGCAGAAGAAAAAAACAAGTTACTACTGTAATTCAGTTAATAGCTAAAGATTAAAATAAGTTGCCTATGAACCACAAATCACTATTACCTCTATATGTTCAGGATAGAAATGAGGTAAGGTAAAATAGCTTGAGAGGGAAGAAAAGAAAAGAATTAGTGGGAAATTCATATTTTTCTACTAGTCTCAGCAAGCAAAATTTAACAGTTACTCTATAGCACATTTGTCTAAATACTCAATCTCTTGTTAGGATCTGTCCTGTCATTCATTATGAAATTCTGTAGCACTCCTGTTAAAGGACGAATTAGCTGAAGGATGCTAACCTGAACTCCTGTCATTGTCCCTCCATGTGTAGATGGTGAATGCTGCAAGGGAAAATAATTGGATGCTTCTGTCACAGTTTTGAATGAATGAATGAATGAAATTTCATTTGTATACCGCTCCCTCTCCCCGAAGGGACTCAGGGCAGTGCACAGGGGATTATAAAACATACAAACATAAACAATATAAATATCTAAAATCAGATTAAACTACTATGACCCTGCGCTAAAACCTAAAATCCTAAAACACTAAAAACCCCTAAAAACCCACTTAAAAATTTAAATATACAGACTGGAGGCAGGAAAGATAGATTAGGCCAGGCCGGCCTGCTGGAAGAAATAAGTTTTGAGCTTTCGGCGGAAGGAGCGGAGGTCCGGAGTTGTTCTGAGGTCGGGGGGTAGGTCGTTCCATAGGGTAGGGCCTGCGACAGAGAAGGCCCTTCCCCTGGATGTCGCCTGCTGGCATTGCCTAGTGGATGGCACCCAGAGAAGTCCCTCTCTGCGAGCGAATCGGTCAAAGTTTTTGTGGAATCAGTGAGCAAAGGAAGCTTCTCATCCATAGATTTGCAGTTTTCTAATATCACCATCAGACCCTAGTCCAATTTCAAACATTTGCTGGGGAAAGTTCTGTTCTATGAGAAACATTGCTTTGTGCTGGTGAGTGGAATGTATTTCAGAACAATTGTGAAGTATTCTTCAACACCCTCTTGTTTAATCTTAGAAGATGTACGGAAGAAGTTTACATCTTTTAAAAGTTTTTAATGATGTGTTGTATCTTGATTGACAATGGAATTGGTAGGAGGTTGATTTTCAGTGTTCATGTGCATAACTGAATAATTGTAAAACTTGTATTTAAAGCATTTTCTTGCACAGCTGTGTGAGTAAAATACCACTGGTAGCTCTTAACCTTTTGATTGTCCATGTGAATTTTAGTTTTTCCTCTCTTCGGCTGGCTTGTCTCAAAATGAGTGCACAGATAAGAGTTCAAGATTCTCAATTTCATTAAGTATGATACATGGCATCTGATCACACTACACATATAGTTGAATTAACTTTATTATTAGTGGGATCACAAAGTAAACCTTGTCATGATTTCATTTCAAAATGAAATAGGCTCAAATGGAGACTTCACGCAGTGCCTGATATTTCAAAACCGGGAAGTCAGCACCACAGACTGAATCATTGGTGGGAGAAAACAAAGTTTTGTTTTTTTGTTTCTGAACAGTCAGTTTTTTCAAATAGAGGTTACTGTAGACAAAGCTTCAAAGAAGAACACCAAGCTGGCAGGAATAGCCAACACTCCAGAAGATAGGCTTAAGATACAGAAGGATCTAGACAAACTTGAACATTGGGCACTGTCTAATAAAATGAAATTCAATTGTGAAAAAAGTAAGGTCCTACATATAGGCAAGAAAAACCAAATGCACAAGTACAGTATAGGTGGTACCTTGCTCGATAGTAGCAACTGTGAGAGGGATCTCGGAATCCTAGTGGACAACCATCTAAATATGAGCCAGCAGTGTGCAGCAGCTGCCAAAAAAGCCAACACAGTTCTAGGCTGCATCAACAGAGGGATAGAATCTAGATCGCGTGAAGTGTTAATGCCACTGTATAGTGCCTTGGTAAGGCCACACTTGGAATACTGCATACAGTTTTGGTCGCCACGATGTAGAAAAGACGTGGAGACTCTGGAAAGAGTGCAGAGAAGAGCAACCAAGATGATTAGAGGACTGGAGACTAAGACATATGAAGAACGGCTGCAGGAGCTGGGTATGTCTAGTTTGATGAAGAGAAGGACCAGGGGAGACATGATAGCAGTGTTCCGATATCTCAGAGGGTGCCACAAAGAAGAGGGAGTCAAACTTTTCTCCAAGGCACCTGGGGGCAGGACAAGGAGCAATGGGTGGAAACTAACCAAGGAGAGAACCAACTTAGAACTAAGGAGAAATTTCCTAACAGTAAGAACAATTAACCTCTGGAACAGCTTGCCTCCAGCAGTTGTGAATGCCCCAACCCTGGAAGTCTTTAAAAAGATGTTAGACAGCCATTTGTCTGAAATGGTATAAGGTTCCTGCCCATGCAGGGGGTTGGACTAGAAGACCTACAAGGTCCCTTCCAACTCTGCTATTGTATTATAAAACTACATGAGTTGGTACAGAAATCTTACATTTTTCATACCTTCATCTTGTTACAGGATTTTTAACAGGATGTTGAAAATTCTGAAGAAAACTTTAGGTTTTAGTTTGCTTGGAATGGAGTGATTGCATTTTCTAATGATATGCCCTTTTGTATTCTACTTGATGGCCCTGATCTGTTTTCTAATGCTATTAAAAATGCAGTACCTAGTTAAGTTGTGTTTGAGACTACATTTGATGCCTAAAATGATTTCAGAGTGTAATTTCAGAGCTTTTTGTTGGCAGGTATTTGAAATGTGACAACTAGTTAACGTTCAAAGCAATAAAATAATTAAGATTTTGGAAAATTATACTTCATGAGAAAGTTGCTTTGTGTGCTGAAATCTGTAATAATAAAGCAACTTGGTAAAAATAACTTGGTATAAAGCTGAAGAAATGTAGCACCTCATCTGCACTAGGGGGCACCAAATGCTAAAATCATTAGTTGTATGGGTTGGTTGTTCCTAGTATGCTGTATTCTTGGAAATGAATTTCTGAAGTTAAACAAGCATCATTTTGAAAAAGTGGAAATCACAAAACAGATTTGAGGTTTTTAGTGATAAGCTACAAACAGATTTGTTGTTTTATTATGTGCTGTTTTTCTGATTTTTTTTCCCAAACCTTGTCTAGCAAGTCAAATATTTTTTTAGATTTTTCTGCAGAGAAAGCTGGAGAAAATACTTCATATTTGCTTTATTGTTTGAAGATTACAGTATATCAAATGCTAAAGTATTGTGTGTGAAAATTCATGTTATACGTTTTGATTTCTAATACTAATGAAAAGCATTTTTCAAACTTCAGTGATTGCTAAAATTCTGTTACATTCTGTAAATGTAACTACAAAGAAAGCATTCCATGTTTCAGTGAAAAAACATAAGAGATCAAATTATGGTGGAAACTTTCCTTCGGTATAGGTCAGAGGTCTACAAAGTTGGCTCTTTTAAGACTGGTGGACTTCAGCTCCCAGAATTCCCCAGTCTGGCTGGCTCGGAAATTCTGGGAGTTGAAATCCACCAGTCTTAAAAGAGCCAACTTTGCAGACGCCTGGTATAGGTCAAAAGAAATATATAGGATTTTGCAAAGTTTTTTATATCTACCAAATACTTTTTTTAAAAAATCACTTGATTAAGTACGTGGTTAAATACATTTAAAAAGAAAATATTCTACTTAATGGCACGGTTGTATTGTTACTGGGAAGCCACAATTAAGGAGATGAAATATTAGGAAAATATGGTAAGCTTGCAAAAGGAATGAATTGTGGACAAAAACATTCAACAGAGTGCATGCATGATAAAATTTGTTCTAAAAATCTTTTTGCTACTTTCCACACAGTGTACAAAGTCAATTTTGGGAATTGTTACATAGACCCTTTCAGAAATGTTACAGGGAAGAGAAATGCATACTGTGTTCACTCAGGTTCTTATTCCATGTTCTAACTAACATGAATCTTCCACATGCATATGCTTTCTTGTCCTATTCCCTGACCAGGAATTCATTTGTGGGGATCCTATTCATACAACAGAACAGATCTTCTCATGTAAAGACTGTCCTTGGTCATGTCAGCATTTACTGAATACATGGAGCCATTAATTTAAAAAAATAAATATTAAACTGTCCTAGTAGAGATGGCCATTTATAACAAATGTTGGCTACTAAATGTAGCATTTTCCTTCCCACTTGCCTTGTTCAAGTACAGATCGCAACTTCTAATAAGCAGTTTAAAAAAGATAGAAGACAATGTTTAATGTAATCGTGTGACCCGTAATGTGTGGACAAATGGTGACTATTTTATTTTGAAATAATGTAAAACCAGATTAAACTGGCAACATGTTTATATTTAAGATTTTTCCTTATGTTACTAAGCAAGCTGCGTATGACAATATTTGTGGCAATTCACTCTCCTTCACTAATGTTTCAAATCCCTGTTGAAATATACTTTGATTAAGCCAACTCAAGGTCATAATAGATTGCAAGCTTCCAAAGTTTAGTTTTGTTAATAAAAAATTGTTTCTACTCACTTCTTTTTCTCATGTATCAAAGAACCTCCACATTCAGTCAAAAGAATGAAAAACAGTTTCATGTTAAGAGCTGGACTTCATACTTTCAGAATGAAGAATCATACGTTGTTTGCTTGCAACTTAGTTGGGCCCAATATGGATTTCTATACAGTTGCCTATTGCCACTTAAACCCTACTCAGTTAACTAATAGAACTTGTGAAGGCGTGAAGTGCAGTACAGAGTGAGAATTAACATCTTATTTCCCTCTGTCCAGTTGACCTACCCATCGCAATCTTGGCTTCATATTGAGCAAAGCATTTTTCTTTTATTATTATTATTATTATTATTATTATTATTATTATTATTTTTATTATTATTTTTATTATTATTTTTATTATTATTTTTATTATTATTTTTATTATGCAGTTTTCTTCATTATATATAAAATGTCCATATTCACAATAGCAGTGTATTGTCTGGATGCAATCTCTTAAATACACATAATAAATCCTATATACACAATACCGTATTTTTCGGAGTATAAGACGTACCGGAGTATAAGATGCACCCAGGTTTTGAAGAGGCAATTTTTTTTTAAAAGTAGGTAGGTAGATAGAGGGATAGAGAGGGAGAGAAAGAGAGATAAATACAGTAGATGGGTAGGGAGAGAGGGTAGGTAGGTAGATAAAGGGATAGGGAGAGAGAGAAATACAGGAGGGAGGGAGGGAGACTGTAGTTAGGTAGGTAGATAAAGGGATAGGGAGAGAAATACAGTAGGTAGGTAAGTAGGGAGAGTGTAGATAGGTAGGTAGAGGGATAGAGAAAAATACAGTAGATAGGTAGGGGGAGAGAGTAGGTAGAGGGGAGAGTGTGTGTACATAGGTAGGTAGAGGGAGAGAGAAAAATAGAGCGAAATACAGTAGATAGGGAGAGAGAGGGTAGGTAGGTAGATGTTTCCAGGTGTATTTACCCATGTGCTGGAGAAGGAAATCACTGACCACCTTTGGAACAAATCTTTGTTTCTGCAGCACAGTACTTGAACAATGTAATTCTCATCAATCACTCTAACTAAACAGGTTTCCAAAGGGGGGGGGGCTTTTTGCACTGCAAACCTCTCCCAAACGGCCCATTTTTCGCCAAAATGGGCCCGGGTTTTTTCAAATAAAAGGCATGAATAGCCTTGGGAGGGCTTGCAAAGTGCTCCTGGGGGGGGGCAAAATGAGGAAAAACAGCCCCTTTTTTTGTGAAAACGGGCCATTTTCTGGTCAAAAAATAGCATGTATAGCCTTATGGAGGCTTACAGAGTGCTGCTGGGGGGGGGGGGCAAAAACGCCCTGTTTTTTGCTCATTTCTGCCCTCCCCAGCCCCCAGGAGCTCTCTGGAAGTCTCCATAAGGGTATGCGCGTGGCCATTTTGGTGAAGGGGTGGGGTTTCAGGAGGCAAAAAAATGCTGTATTCGATGTACAAGACGCACCCAGATTTTCAGCCTCTTTTTAGAGGAAAAAAGGTGTGTCTTATATTCTGAAAAATACGGTAATTATAACTTATTCTCAAAATCTATTCGCCATGGTCTTCACTTATCATTATTAAAACATTTTCCGTTGTTTAAATATTTTGTTCAGTTTTGTCTATAATCAATAATATCAAACATTATAAACATCTAAACATTTATAACCATTATCCTCCAAGTCTATTAATCATATTGTTTACTTATCCTAATTATTCAATATTCATTTAATTACAATTACTTCATTTTTCCTCCTTAATTCTAAATGTCTAACTACTTCTATTTTCTAACGATTAATAAAATAGTTCCCAAGTTTAAAAAGTAATATTTTCCCCGTTTCTAGTTTCTGCCTCTATACTAATTCTTAATAGAACTATATTAAACAGTATTCTGCATCTATCCCTCATCTCTTGCCCGTTTTCATATCTCACCTCTTATTGACTTCTTGGCACATCTTCCATACTCCTCCCTTAGCATCTTATATCTTCTTATTCATGTTTAAGTATTTCATCTGTTTCTACCATTTCTTCACTCTGTTGAGCCTTCCTTTCAACGATCCTTTTCTCACTTTAAGGGTGTCTTTCCATGTATCCTCTTCTAGTTTTTTGATCTCATAAAATGTAATTTTCTATTTCATCAGCCTTTTATTATCTCTTTTTATCTTTTTGTATTATTTGCGTTTTCCCTCCCCTGTCCTTTCCTCTGTTCTTTCTATTTTCCCTACTTCCTGGATTTCATATTCAGTGTCATTTGCTCATAATTTTCTGGTCTCACAACTATGTCATGTATCAATTTCTTTATCTTCCTATGATTTCTTGTCATTTCCTGCATACCATAGAGCATCAATAATATTTCTTTTAATAATACACTTATTTCCCCTGTTGTACCATTTTGACTTATTTTAATGAATTAAAAAATTACTCAGTAATATATCAAGATCCTAATGTCCCAATTATTCATCACACCAAAGAAGCCAATATTAGAGCAGTTCACAAAATCACTATTAAAGAGTCCATTAGCAACCTCCACTTAGCTTCAAAACAAATGCAAGCTGTTTCCCACTCTCACACTGTCCAGCATATTTGTAATCCTCAAGGTCCTAAGAATTCAATGTTTTCAGTCTATCTCCAAACACCAAGTATAATCAATTTGCAGGTGGTGTTTAGTGAATTCCAGCTAATCTGTAGACTAAAAAACGTTCACTACTTTCACTTTTTTTCAGGTACCAGTAGATGTCACTGTTACTCTTTTTCTCCGATTTTGCTGTGAATAAAATGTCTCCAAAAATATTTTCCAATAATTTCCCAAAGTCCTTCAAATCAAGGTGACAATAAAGTATAATCCAATATTTTGAAATGATTTAAATTGCTAAAAACTAGCCAATTGAGTCTATCCTTTATCTTTAAGGTTACTTCTCTCTACAATTTCTTTTCTTTCTTTTCCAAATCTGACAGCAGTAGCTCCAGGTCTTAGTCGACACTATTCACCTAATTGAGTCTCTCACTTTCCAAAGGGGATGTTTTTAGGGAAAATTCCACAGCAAAAGTTAGAAAATTCTTACCCAGACCAAGCACACTGTTACAGGATCTTTCTTCTCTTCCATTTCAGCTGTCACAGCTTCAGTTCACCCTTAAGGGCCATCTTCTCTTCCGCCAGTTAAAGGGGCTTTCTTCAGGTCAAACGAGGAGACTGCGCTCTCCTCACGACCACCAGAGCATCCCCTCTATCTTTGTCACCCCTGTAGGGTGACCTTTGGCCGCGCAGAGCCTCCTAGCTAGAAGAATTCAGTGGGACTGCACAGAGCTACTGCTCATCCACACGGCTTCGCCGCGACGTCGGCTGCCTTCTCCCAGAAAAGCATTTTTCATACAGTTTTAAATGTACTTAGATCATACAGAAGAAATGTTACTGCTTCCCTTTGGACCTTTCACTAAGTATACAAAAAATATTGGAAGAGTAAAGTCCAAAGCAAACAGAATGATGTAAATGAAACGGAAGAAATCATTATTGGGGCACTGTACTCCATAATTTCATTTACGAACACTCTCACACCAATTAAATGTAAGAATTAAGGGTGTCTCTTTTTACAACCCCGTAATCCCTTGTATCAGGGTGGAGTTGGGGAAACTGAATGGAGGTGAGCGTTTACTAGTGTTTATTACCTTCCTGACACCTATGCGGAATTCGCAGCAGATATTTTCCCTTTGCGCTGACTAGGATTGAACACTCAACCTTCTGAGTGGGATGTGAGTGTCTTCACCTCTAGGCCACCACTACATTCTTTCACACGGAGAGAACTAAGATATTGGGGAGAGCCAAATGCAAATCCACCATTCTTTCAACTCTTTATGTCATATATAGAGCTGTCATGAACCTTGAGTTTTTGAAAGTGGAATATAAGCCCGCATGAAATAATTAAATATGCATCATTCACTGGACATTTGTCTGATATAAATACTTTGACATTGTTGTGTGTGTGCAGCTTTTCCTTCTTCACAGTTAACACAGCTACTTCTTGTAAACTGGCTATATATTGAAAATGTACATGAAGTAGATTCCTTTTATCTCAGAAGCAAAGGGATAGTATACTTAAAAACCACCTTAGTTTTGAAAACAACATGCAGTGTCTGCTTGTTGTTTGAATCAAAGCAAAAGAATTGGACCCGTGAGATTTTCAAGAACCATGCTATACTCACAAGTAGTCATGTATATGTGACCCAATAGCCGAAGTAAGCATGCATGGGCTTCACAGTTGGCAAGACTTAACAGCTTTTATGGCAGAATTGAATGAGAAACCCATAGCTCAGAGTGTCAAAGCTAGCCTAAGAGAGACCACCAGTTCTGACAATTAGTCATTCACGTTTCCCACAGTTTTGTTGTTATATTGATACTGAATGTGAGAAGTTACTTTCCAGTTCTTTATGAGTCTTTACTCAGGCATGATGCAGGCAATTCTGCTGAAATTGCTGGAATTTGGCAGTTTGGCTTTGAAAGATGGGCCAATTAACATCCTGGGCATTCTTGATAGGATTAGACTTTTTAGAGCAGGCAATTATTTGCATATAGCCTTGGCTTACCACATTAGTATTGTTTCCTTAATTCATTTTAATTTGTTTCCCACCCTCACTCCCCAGCCGCCTCATTCACCCGCTCCCAATGACTTCTCTTAATACCCTTTTGTTGTCTACCAAGGTAGTAAATAAATAGGGAGCCGTTTTATGAGTCCAGCCAGAAGGCATGTTAGGCCAATCCTCTCTGATGCTTTGAATTAAATGTACACCAAATGAAAAGTATAGTTATAGTCTACTCCCAAAGCCACATTTCATGATATTAACAACCTAGTGATAAGTTTATACAGTTACAATAGATGGATGAGAAATCACCATCTTTTTTACTGCTTATGGTTGCAAAATTGTGAGGTTTTTATATTCTGGTTTCTTATCATTACTAAACAGGCAGAGCTATGCCTTGACTACTCCTTTAAAAGCAGAGAATTGAGGGCAGGTTCAGAATTTTCTGAAGAAATGTGACCCATAGCTTGTTGCCTATATTGTTAGGCCTGCAGCCAACTTTTCTTTTGGATCTTTGGCCTGCCACACTTTCTATTATTCTATTATGCAATTTCTATTATGGGGAAATGGGAGGGAGGATTGTAAGGAGTTACATACTATGTAGCCATAACAAAATTCTTTCTAGAAAGCCAAGGTCGTCCTTTATCTTTGCACCTCTGCACTTGACCGGAATTGGATGGGTGAAACTGCCAGCATGGTAGAGGGAGATTGGACCATGTGGTCAACTTATGGGTGTGGGGGCAAGATCTTGAACTTTCAACTAGGTGGAGAAAACCAGGAAGCTTTCAGATTCAGTTTTTCCCAGATGTGCCAACATGGCTCTCTTAATAAATTGGAACTTTGAACAATACTTTGACTTGGACTCATTTACTTTTGATGCTATTTGGAACCTGACACATATATGTACAATGATTGAGTCTCTAAAAAGGGACCCTCTCCTGCAGATATTAACAGCTTGATAGCAGGATAGGTAGTCTTTCTCTTGGCCATCAAGTCATAAACCATTTCAGAAAATATATATGTCTCACCCCTCAGTAACTGATAAAAGGACAAGGATTCAGGGCAGGAGTTTATCTTTTGGCTCTGAAAACAATTGGCAACTGATGCAGGTTTATTAACAAGCATGATCATGTGATTCCCAGCAATATACAACATTTAGTAGCCCATGCTTCTCAATCTTCACAATTTTAGTATGCGTGGACTTCCCCAGCCAGCCATGAGAAACCCTGTAGCAGCCTAAGTGGCTGTTCCTTGCATTCAATGAAGCACCCAGGCATTTTTCAATTGTAATCCCATTCAGAATGTATTGCAATAGTTAAGACAGGATAGAGTCAATACATGTCACCAAATCCAATCTTTACTGTACAATTGTAGTCTTCACCACATTGCCAGCTATGAATATACAGTGGTACCTCGCTTCACGAACGCCTCTCTTCACGACCAATTCGCTGTACGACCAGAAATTTTCCAAAAAATGTGCTCCGCTGCACGAACCCCGCCTCGCTTCACGTACCGGAGTCGCGGACATTTTATCTACGAACGAATGTTGTGAGGGGGACGTGTGTGTGTGTGGAAGCGAAGGCAGGGGGGAAGGAGCTGCCTTCCCGGCCGGGCTCCGCAGCTGAGGGGCGATGGAGCAGTTTGCGCGGTTTGCTCCATCGCCCCTCAGCTGCGGAGCCCGGCCGGGAAGGCAGCTCCTTCCGCCCTGCCTTCGCTTCCACACACACACACCGCGCGGCTGCCAGCATGACTTTTGCCCGTCTCTTTCTGGGCTCGGCGCTTCTGGGAAGCGTCCCGACAAGCAGAAGCGCCGAGCCCAGAAAGAGACGGGCGAAAGTCATGCTGGCAGCCGCGCGCGGGGTGTGTGGGGAAGCGAAGGCAGGGGGGAAGGAGCTGCCTTCCCGGCCGGGAAGGCAGCTCCTTCCTCCCTGCCTTCGCTTCCACACACACCCCGCGCGCGGCTGCCAGCATGACTTTCGCCCGTCTCTTTCTGGGCTCGGCGCTTCTGGGAAGCGTCCCGACAAGCAGAAGCGCCGAGCCCAGAAAGAGACGGGCGAAAGTCATGCTGGCTTGCTCCGTCGCCCCTCAGCTGCTTTACATTGAACCCAAAAAACAAGGTCAGAACGGATTAACCGGATTTACATTGAACCCTATGGGAAATTGTGCCTCGCTTCACGACCAATTCGCAACGCGAACAGAGTCAGTTCACGAATTAAGTTCGTGAAGCGAGGTACCACTGTAATGATTGCAGAAGATTAAGGGGCCCTCAGATAATAATACTGCTTTTACAGAAGAACTTGTAATTTTATCCAAAAACAGGTAGAATCTCAGAAGCTGCCTCCTTTACTGCCCATCATGTGTTCATTTTTTGGGGATTTAATATCAGCACATTCTTTTCATCCAACTCATAATAAACCCCATAATCCTGGAGTTCTTCAAACTTGTCTAGGAGAATACCTCAGCAGCTGCTCATTTTTCCTTAAAGAAAGCAGCCATAGCTGAACTTTTCCATTTCTCCAGCATGAACTGAACCGAAATTTTCCATTTCTCCAGCATGGCTGATTAAAAGCAGGATTGCAGAGTATCAGCCTAGGACCTAAAACAGTACAAATTCAGTGGCAGCTACTTGCTAACATAATTTTGAAATGTACAGAGCAGCACGCTAATTGGGTTGCTCAGTTTTGTATGCAGGTTTTATATGTTTGTAAGCGAGTGGCAGGGTTTTATAATCCAATCCAGCGGTTCAGATGATGTTTTCATGACTTTTAATGCTTGTAGTTTAGCAGTGGACAATACAGGGCATTTAAAATTTGGTAAAATCTCCTTTCAGGTTTTCCTAGCGAAGCAGATCTGATCCAATTTGATTAGCAGAAGCCACGATGTTGCAAAAGGGAACTGCTTCCACCCCCCACCCCCGAGACACTCCTTTCCCCCAGGAAGAATCTTAAGTAGCAGATTTAAATATTCCTGGGGGCCTGCTGAAGTGTATACATCACGGGTTGTGCGTTCGTTCCAGAGCCAGCTCCTTATTGGTCTCTCTCTGGGTGGCATGACATCATGACTTGCCTTCAATAGGTTGTTCGTGGCTGCCAAAGAAAAGAACCCAAGGGGGAGGTAGAGCACTCCCACTATGTGGTCTCAGACCCAATGAAAGGGCAACCTGCCTTGAGATAATGGACACACACACACACACACACTCCTTTCCCCCAAATCTGCTTGCGGTTACTATTAAAAGAAAAGAGGAATTGTAAACCCATGCCCAAGAATATTCAGAGAGGAATTTTAAAGAGGTGTTAACCCTCCATCACAGGCATCTGAAAGGCCTTTGCTCTGACAGCAGAAACATGCCCATATTTTTTAAATAGTTTGGCCCTGAACTGAGATAATGGCTCACTTCTAAATCCTTGACATCTACAAATATGGCCTTTTTGTTATCTCTTTCCTATCAGCAGCATGTCAATAGCAACTATATTCACCATTCCTTTTTTCCCTTCTTTTTAAAAATCATGCCCCAATGAAGGCCAGTTGTGACAACACCCCTCTCCTCCTCCTCCTCCTCCCTCCCCCATACTTTCACAGGAACACAACATTCTCATAAAATCTTGGGGGGAAAATAGTTCAATAGCATTCTTGGACATTTGGTCTACCGAGAAATAATCTCTCAAACTGAGCTCAGCTCTGGGTGATGTCTTGGATCACGCTGCCAATCTAAATTAAATTTTTCAGCCAACAAAATGTTTTTCAACTTCCCATTCTTGTTTACTGGTACTCTTCAGATGCAGCTTACAGCTCCGTGATGGCGAACCTATGGCACCTGTGCCCGAAGTGGCACATGGAGCCATGTCGCCTGGCACATGTAGCATCCCTTGTTCTTCTGGGTTTCTGGCACGCATGCACACGTGATGATCAGCTGGCCTTTATGTGTGTGGCAGTGCTGGAAACTGGAAGAGCTGGTCTTCTGTTTTCCTGCATGAGCATGCGCATCGGCCAACTGATCGTCGCTCATGCGTGCATGCCAGAAACCTAACTGGCCTGCACGGATGCACACACCGGAAACTAGAAGTTCATTTTCGGGCATGCGCATGCATCCTCGGCAGCTCCTCTTCCAGGTTGCAGTCATAGATAAGCACGCGCATGTATGCAAAGCACCCACACGCTCCTTCTTCGGGTCTCGGTGCCGAAAAGGTTCACCATCACCGTTATAGCCAGTCAATATTATTTTAAAATTACATTCAAGTGCTATTCAGTCAACATTATTTTAAAAGGTATGATGTGAATGAAAATGCAAGTTTCTTTTCTGCATAAGGATGGAAGGGAAGGAGAGATGGAAAATTTGATGCAATCCAATTTTCCGTCTCTCAAATTAAACCCAAATTACAATCCATATACAGTCCCCAGAAACTCACTGAGTGATTTGGGCCCAACACCACCAAATAAATAATATTTTCATTTCAGCAGTGGCAGAATAAGATTTCTAAAACCATTACACCATTTTTGTATACAGTTTGTACACTGCCTTCATTAGAAATTAATAAGGATGCCCCTGTGAGTGAGGCAATTTTCTACATGTAGTCTTCGACTTCCAACTGTTCAAGGTTACAATGTCACTGAAAAAAAAAAGACTTACAGCCATTTTTCACACTTACGACCATTGCAGCATCCCTATGGTCACCTGATCAAAATTCAGCCACTGACTTGTAAATGTAAATCACCTTTGGCAGGTTTCTGATAAGCAAAGTCAATGAGGAAGCCAGATTCACTTAACAATCCCCTCTATACTAACTTCACAACTGTAGTGATTCACTTAACACCTGTGGCAGTGGTGGGTTTCTGCAGGTTCGCACCTACTCGCGAGAGCCGGTTGGTGAAATTTAGAGAACCGGTGAGACGGGGTTCCACCGGCGTACCTGGAAGTAAATCTGGCCCGCCACTGCCAGTGACCCAACGGGAAGGAAAGGAAAGGAAAAGAAGGAAGGAAGGAAGGAAGGAGGAAAGGAAGGAAGGAAGGAAGGAAGGAAGGAAGGAAGGAAAGAAAGAAAGAAAGAAAGAAAGAAAGAAAGAAAGAAAGAAAGAAAGAAAGAAAGAAAGAAAGAAAGAAAGAAAGAAAGAAAATTTATCATCACAATTGAGTCCAAAATTTTGGTTGCTAAGCAAGAGCGTTGTTAAATGAGTTTCACCACATTTTAAAAGGTGGCCACTCCCACCCTGTCACATGACTGCCAAGCCACACCCACAAAATAGGCCACACCTACAGAGTAGGTTCTAAAAAATTTGAAACCCACCACTGACCTGTGGCAAGAAACGTAAACTGGAGCAAAATTCACTTAACAAATATTTCACTTAGCAATGGAAATTTTGGGCTCATTTGTGGTCGCAAAATCAGGGACTTCCTGTACTGGAGCAGTTGTCAGCAACACACATTACGTATGTTATATTCAGCGCTGGATTCGAATCATCCAGTTCCTTTCTCCCGCTTGCCGATTCCTTGTGTTCTATTCAGAGCTTCATTCACCAATATAGAAATGTGTTAACTTTACTGACGCTAGGCGCTGAAGGAATGAATGTACAATCAGAGTGTCCTGAATAGGGCCCTGACAAGAAATACGACCATTTTGACATAGGGCATAGCTTTCATCGTTGGTGTCGCACCACCCCACCCCAAATCTCTCCAGCCCTGGGAATTCTCATAGCCTGGTCACACTAAAAACAGTGTGCATGACTCAAGTGGAATGTAATGTGACTTACAAGAAAGGCTGGATGTGTTCCAGAGGGGAGGGTCCTTTTCTGTGGAAAGGCCAGTTGTCCATGAGTAAAATCACCCCACAGACACATCACACCACTTCCTTCATTCAAGGGGAAAGAGGGCTGAGTTAAAGATGGCCCAGCCTGTCCTTTCTTGTCTTCCTCCTCACTAAGGTACACACATACATAATCAGCCTTTTGAAAACTTGAGAGCTCGAAAAAGAAAATGTGTCCCTGAACAATTGTACAGCTTCGCATTTTCCCCAAGGGAAGCACGTAGGGCAGACAAGGGACAGCCCCGTTCTCAAATGCCAGATTAGTTTCAAAGCTCTTTAATATTTTACATGAGATCTCACTGTAAAAAACCTTTTTTTCCCCCATAATGAAACATTTGGGGGCCAAGAACGTTAGCCTGACTCTGTAGCATTTCCAACATTCTTCTTTTGGTATTTCTGAGGGTGCTTAAACTTTAAATCCCTGAGGAAATGTCACGAAGAAAGTAACATCGTTTATGCAGAAGAGAAAGTTGGAAACAATGTTAAAGGAATGCCTGCCATTTCATTCCTCCAACTTTCATCATTACCTCGTTCAAAGTTTTTGAGAAAGTGGTGTAGAACGGATTTTTATGAGAAATTTTTTCGATGCTGCTACTATACATACCTTACTATATTAATTAATTTTAATATAACGTGTTCCCTCCAAACTAAGACAGGGTCTTATTTTCTTTTGACCCCCAAAATAAGCACTTAGCCTTATTTTCGGGGAGATCTTATTATTTTCGAGGTGCAGGAGGTGGTAAGTGTGGACACCTCATGGCTGCTGCTGTATTGCAATATTTTCAGGGAGGGCTTATTATCTGAGGAGGTGTTATTTTCAGGGAATCAGGGTAGTAACACATCACTAAGCTGAATGTTGCATAAATAATATATGTGGATGAACATTAAATACATTACATCTGGGCCAAGGCAAAATGAACAAGTTTCATTTCTCTATGTCATATAATATGTGTGGGTACATGCATAACTTTGTATGTATATTTATTTATTTTATTTTATTTTGTCATATTTAGATTACCTTTTGAGAGCTGTACTTAATGAAATTTCATTTTAATGCCGATTAGTGTACATTCAAATTAACAATAAAGTTATTGTAAATCTAAGTCTTCTTTATCTGACCCATTCAACCAAATCTGGGCAACAGCAGAACAACTTCGAATCAAATTGATTGAGCTCATCCTGTTACATTCTTACCCAAAATAAAATTCACTGGAACCAGGGGTTTCAAACTCAAATTGTCATGACTGCCATAGAAGGATTAATTTATTAACTCAGATGCAGTTTCTGAATAGTCTTCAAATGTAGCACCATGTAGAACATAGCTCAGCAGTCTGTCCCAGGGTTGATGTGGGCAGGAATTGAAGTCACCAGGTTCCCCTTCAGATAATGGAGAACATGTAGTCCTTGATTTACAATAGTTAATTTAGTGACTGTTCAAAATTACAACGGCACTGGGAAAAGTGACTTACGATGGTTTTTCACACCTACAACTTTTGTAGCATCCCCATGGTCATGTGATCAAAATTTGCATGCTTAGCAATCGATTCATATTTATGACGGTTGCAGTGTCCGAGGGCCATGTGCTCACCTTTTGTGACCTTCTGACAAGCAAAGTCAATGGGGAAGCCAGATTAATTTAACACTTATGTTGCTAACTTAACTGCAGGGATTCACTTAATAACTACAACAAGAAAGGTTGTAAAATGGGGAAAAACGCACTTAACAAATGTTGCATTTACATAAACATAAATTTTGGACTCAATTGTGGTTGTAAGTCAAAAACTGTCTAATGAAATTGACTCTACTGGGTTTTCTGGGGATTGAATTCTGAAATTGAATAGAGAGTGAGTAAAGTGAGAAAAACCAGGGGGAAGGAATAGGTGCGCTTTTTACAACAGCTTCCCTCAAAACATTGGTGAGTGTGAGAGGTGTTTTTTTACTTAATAAAAAAGAACCCTTTATCAGATGTTAAGGAGCAATTCAACATATATGACTTTACAGATAGCAAATGACAGTTAAGAACCAGCTTAAATAGAAAACTGAACTGCAGTTTTTGTTTTTACCATCTTTATTAATTGCATTATTGGTTACACACCCATTTCCTTTTTATTGATTCCTTTATATAGCTCAGATGACTATTGGTGGCTTCCAGGCAAGAGAAATTAAAGTTAAACATCCACTTTGACACTAAAACTAATCAAACCAATCGTAACAATGATAACCATAGCAACATCAGTCCCCATAGAATACAAAAATTGAGAGGAAACCAAGACTAAAACAAGAAATAGGAAAATAAGATAGCATCCAGTGCAAACTTAAGGAAAGGCCCTCCAAAGTTATTCAATTGTTGTTGTTGTTTTTAATTTCAGGGAAACCAACAAGGAGACTGATCTGACAATTCTAAAGCAGACACACCTCACAGTTTCCATGTATAAAGCATTAAGGGCTTTACAAATCAATACAACTACCCTAAATCTTACTCTGAAATTAATTGGCAACGAGCACAGAACTAGAAAAGTCATTGCTACATGCTTCCAGGAACAAGTACCGGTAAACACATAATATATGCTGGACCAATTGCAATATTCAAGTAGTCTTTAAAAGTAGTCCCATGAAAAGCTCATTGTAGCAGTCAGGTGAAGGCAGAAGTTGCTATACTGTAATGAGCAATGAGAATAACCTTGGAAGATGAATGAACTGCAGCCTAGACAACAGTCTGCTAAGTAAATTGAGTCCAAAGAGAAATGGAAGAAGCCATCTTAGAATTGACCCTCCTTCGTTCTCCAGAGTAAAGAAAGACTGGCAAGATTCTGCTACTATAACTTTACAATAAAGTTACAGTAATCATATTCATGGTCTTGGTTTCTTGTCTGGACTAACATGAAGAGTGGACACGTAGTCAGGTCTTCTTTCCCCAAATAAGACCATAATTAGCTGACTGAATGGTGCTTTGTGCTTACCTTGTATCTAACATATTCTGTGCTATTCTAATATGTGCATAATAAACTTTTGTTTTGCAAAAGAACCTCTACCAGAATGTGTAGGTTCTCACCCATGAGAAAGCAAGCAGTCTAGATCTTGCTCTAGATAGCTCAGTAGCACAGGCCATGCCTTCTTCAGCACGATATCTTCCAATCCTTCCATCCTAAGATGCTTTTCTGTTGGGGGCATTCGATTTATTCTTAGGAATAGTGGTGCTTTGCTGAATAAACTACTGTGTGAGGTGATAGTAAAGGATGAACATGAGGCAGGAAAGACCAAGAGAAAGAGGGCAGAAGCAAAGACCAACCTTCAGCAATCCAGAAGGGCAGCTAAGTGGAGGGGAAAAGGAGAAATATCCTTAAGTACCATCTACATGAGAGATCCTTCCATTCCAATGCATATATTGCATATTTTCCAATCAATTGTTTTAAAGCAAATGTGGATTTAAAAAATCCCATCCTTTCCCAAACTAGCGGTTGCTGCAGAATGATGATCACTAATAAACAGGTGGTGGCAACTTTTGTGGCAAGTATTTTGCAGTGGTTCTCTCTTGCTAGCAGCAGTAAAGCTTCAGGAGTATTAGCCCTACCCAAAAGCCTATCACACTTTATCCAAATCTTGTCAGAAAGTGCTGGGAAATTGTGTTGCTTAGTCTTTGCCATTTTGCTATTGAATTCTGCAACTCTGAATTCTACAAGTCCAGAAGAACTGATAGCATAAAAGGAGGTTTCAGAGAAGCACACAAATTGTTCAGTTATATTATCTGGTCCCAGAGCAATTAACATTACTGCATTAATGGTTGTGTTTACAAAGAAATCAAGATGTTTGGAAGATCACACATATTTCATATTGCCATTGCTACATTTGTGGAGGAAGTGAGTAGTCGTGTTGATTGTTTTAGGTTGTTGCTTTTAAAAAACATCTAGCAAGGGCAAGGATATTTCTGCATGTAGAACTGAAGATTTATAAACAAAGAAGGCTAAGGAGTTATTCATAGGTTTGTACATACACGCCAAACATTTTTCAGCAAAATCTCACTTACATAATCAAACATCTAGAAAGCGAGGATAGCCACATATGGTCTCACCTGCAAATGATTTCATCATAAATAAAGACAAAAATGTGTGATGATGGCTACAATTAGTAGTAGCTAATCATAATGTACCCTATACTTTTAGTGTTGAACTGTTCTGAGTAAAGCAGTGTCAAAAGTGTTCAAAATATTAATTTCTTTCACCTTAACAAATCTTAACGGTTGATGAAGGGCTTGGAGCTCGATCCCTTTGGGAGAATCAGGATAGCAACAGAATACAGCCATCGCAACAGTGCATTGTAGGAGTTCAAACTTTATATTAAATCCAGTAATTATTGAACCTTGTATTTTTTAAAAGCCTGTTTTTTAATATTCCTCAAGGGATATATTTCAATATGCCAAAATAATCCTCTTTCTGTTTATGCAAATTTGAGTTGTAGGACAAAATAACAAATAAAATTAGACATCACTTTCCAGAAGCAGAATAATTTGGGTTAATGCAGGGATGTCAAACTCAAGGCCTGGGGGCTGGATCCGGTCTGCGGGGTTGCTTAGATCTGGCCTGCAGGGCTGCCCTGGAACCAGTGAAGGATTGCCTTACCTGTATCCCTTACCCTACCCTCTTGAAAAAATGTAAAAACCAATAAAACCTTTTCAATTAAAAAAAAAAAAAGGATTGGCCTGCAGTGCCTCTGCCAGCAAAAAGGCAGAAGCACTGCAGGCCCCTCCCAAGCTCCGTTTTCGCTGGCAGAGGGTTGCAGGAGGCTGTTGCAGCCGAAGACGGAGATCAGGAGCCCGTTTTTGCTGGCACAGCACTCGGTCCACCACAAGCGCCCCCAACATGAGTGACATCTAGCTGGCCATGCCCACCTTAGACATGCCCACCCCAGCCCCCCAAGGTCAAACACAACCCTCAGTAAAATCAAGCTTGCCACCCCTGGTTTAATGGTTAAGGCAGTGATGGCTAACCTTTTTTGGCTCACGTGCCAAAAGCGGGGGGAATGCAGGGGAGACGTGCGCGGGTGTGCCACACCCATAATGCTATGTGCGTGGCCCCTTGCTTTTGGTGCACTTTTTCCGCCCTCCCCAGGCTCCAGAGGCTTTCTAAGAGCCTGGGGAGGGCGAAAACAGCCTCTTCCCTCCACCTCCAGAGGCTTCAGGAGCCTTCCTGAAGCCTCCAGAGGGCGAAAAACGGCCTCAAAAGAAGACGTAAATCAGATGGCCAGCGCACACATGCACCCTGGAGCTGACAGAGCAACGCCTCGCGTGCCCTTAGAAATGGTTCCGCGTGCCACCTGTGGCCCTCGCGCCATAGGTTTGCCATCACGGGGTTAAGGTGTGGTTTAAGATTGGGAGACCCAACTGGTGACTGGGGCAATCTCTCTTTCAGTTGAGCTGCTTCACAGGTTGGTTGTGGTGTGGAAAAAAAAATTGGGCAAGAACCATGTGTACCATTATGCATGTTTGGAGGAACCCAACGACCAATGAAGCCCAACGACCAATGAAAAGGGGAAGAAAACAGGAACATGAGAAGATAAAATACCACTTAGGATCCAGGATTATTTTTTTTTAAATCTTCCTAAAGAGAAGAAGAAGAAATGAAAACAGTTCTCACAACCTTAAAAAGAACTCCATGGCTTTAGACCAAGGAAATAGTTTCTTCTTGCTGAATGCCTTTCATTTAGAAGAAGCCATGTCTCTCAACGTCCAAACTAGCTGTTTCGAGGCCCCTTTTTCGATTTCTCCAATTTTGAGATCTAAGAAGCTAGTGTGGTGCCTGGACCAATCACTTCCATTGAGTTTCTTGAACACCAGAACAAAAGAGCCAAGGGGTCAAAGGTTGCTGTCTAAACTCGGTCATGTGGCCAACTATCTCTGGAGCTTGCCACCATCAAACAGGCTTCCCAAAGCTCCTTCTCTATTCATGTGGAGGTCTGGGTAACCTAGCAACAGCTTCCAACAGCCATTTACTTTGTTTGGTACTTTTCACCACCACTGTGGTTTCCTTGTGAAAGCTTTCGATTTTTTATGTTTGTATTATTATTAGCTTTTCTTTGGTGGCCAGCCTAGTACAGCCACGCTAGAGAAGCAGTGGTACAGTCTCCATTTCACATCCTCCTCCTACTCCTGCATTACAGACGGTTGCTTCATTTCACCAAATTGTTTGCTCAGCAGTTTGATGTTTCGCTGGACTGTGATCCTTCGGGAAACAGAAAGAGCTAAGTGCAAACTTTAGGGTTTTTTTTTCAAACTCTTTCTAAAGCTGCCTAACAAGGCTTTTAATTTATACTGCAATCGGTGGCTGGCTTCATTCATGATATCTCACGCTCTTTGTGTGTTTGCGCCGGTGTGTTTGAGAGTGAGTCCGTTTCAGACAAAATCTTTCATTTGGAATCTTCCCTTTATTTTTTTCTCCCTTGCTACCTCTTTGTTTCTTATTGGGGGGAAGGGGGTCAGGCCTTTCAAAAGGATTAGAAACCCCTCATCTGAAGTGTGCTCTCCGCTTGTAGTGGCCCAGCATTTTTATACTGCTTGAAATATTCTATACAGTTTGAATGAATTGCATCCATAGATCAATCAATATTTGCACTGAAAAATAATTCTCAAGAGGCAAATGAGATCAGATTCTTGGAACATGTTGGGGTTGGATATTTGAAAAGCACCATGATTCAATGTAATGGTACGAGGAAAATGGCACATGTGGAGGGGATTAGATCTTACATATTTTGGTTAGAGCAGTGTTTCTCAACCTTGTCAACTTGAAGATGTCTGGACTTCAACTCCCAGAATTCCCCAGCCAGCATTTGCTGGCTGGGGAATTCTGGGAGTTGAAGTCCAGACATCTTCAAGTTGACACGGTTGAGAAACACTGGGTAAGAGGGTGTGTTGATGTTTTACCCAGAGTCCTTGTGAAAGAGTGGGAGAGTGCTTAGTACAAACCCAAATGAAAATGAGAAGAGAATGTAGAAGCCCTTGTAATCATGACTTCCAATCCAAGTTCAGTATTTCCACTTCCAAAGCCTTAAGGAACAACTGATTTGACAGAGAACAGGAAACAGGAAAAAAAACATACCGATCTTTTGAAAAGCTCCACAAGATGAGTAGTGTGAAGCCAAGAAAGCAATAGCTTCTTTTCTCATCTCATAATCTCTGAGTAGTAGTCTTCAAGCATGTGACCAAAGGTATTGCATAAACTACCTCAAGCATGTGTATATCAGTGCGAAGAGTTGTTGGGCATAGGGTGGCATGCACAGCTGATAAACAAACAAATAAGTAAAGTAAAATAAACAAAATAATTGGTTTCGTTAGGACAGAAAGATTTAAAAATTAATTCAGCCCTGTCTAGGATGACTTTCACTATCACCTAGATCTGGAAAAGTCAATATAGATACATTCTATACATACTCCCTTATTATAACCAACTCTTGAGCTATACAAGTGGGGTAAAGGCTATTTTGATGAAGCCAAGCAAAAAAGTTTAGATTTAAATAACAATCTGGGAGCACTTCGTATGGTGTTCTGCCTCTGTTGCATACAAGTTTATCAAATAAATAACATTCTGTGTCCTTGATGATATTGTCCCAACACAAACACAAAGATCATAATTGCACAGTAGCATTGTGATAGCAGGACTGTATAATAGAACTTCATTTATTAGTCATTAACATAGTTGTTTAACACTCAATAGCAAGTGGTACATTAGCACTTATTATACAGTTGTTAGACATTTCCAAAATACAAAATAAAGATCCATAAACGACTGATAATCCTGTAAAATGTGTTACAATTACAGATTAGCATCTCAGTGATTGTAAAGCAAGAAATTATCTGAAGCAGCAGAGCAGTGTGTACTACAAGTGTAATGGATCCCCTCTAGTATAGGACGAGGAAGGAGCTGTATTGCATATTAATGCACAAATCCTATGCAAAAGTAACTTCTTCATTATCAAGATTAGTAGGAGAGAGTAAATTACGTATCACACAAAGCCTGCACAAAATTACAAATCATTCATTGTTGTCCCACAATCTTTTCATTTCACCTGACTTTCTGCCCTTACATCAAATCCTACCTTCCACATTTATCACTAAGTCTTCTTCTGTACACTTCCATGCCCTACCCACCTTCCTCTTACCCTGCAAGTTCAGCCATTCCAGAAATTCACAAAAAAGTTACACAAGGAATGCCATTTCTCTTCACAATAAGCGTCTGCCACATCGCCATTGAGCTCTGTGGGCCTTACAGTGCCTTCCACAACTGCTGTTGTAGGCTGCCTATGGGCTGCAAGTGTTGGGGCTGCTGAAGAGTTGGGGTTTCCTTTTCTCTTCCCCCCTTTCTTTTGCTTCTTCAAGGCACCGTTCTTTGCTGGATTGGTGACGATCATATCTCGGTGTGCTTGTGGTGATCTCTGTGACGCTGGTAGGTTTTTGTCATGGCTTTTCCCCTTGGGAGTTCCTTGAGTGACACTTGCAGTGGCCACCGAGATGTCTGTGCTTGGTGTGGTTTGCACCAGGTGCAGCTGGGCTTCAGGTGTCTCCTTCTTGCTGCTACAAAGCCGGGATTTGAGAGGGGTGGTGTCCTGGCAGGGATGGTGCTTCCGGCGGAGCTTTCCCAGGATCTGTTTCCAGAACTGACGGCCTTTGGCACCGTAGGCCGTGCATAACTCTGGCTGGCCCCGGTAGACACACCTCTGTGCCTCTCCTTCTTCTGGATGACAGGTGATCTGGAGCTCGGTATCCCTTTGTCCAGAGATGAGTTGCCAGTTGCACAGATGCTTGTCCCGGGTGGAAAACTGTCCAGACTGAGCCCAAGGGAACGAAGGTTTTCCTTTTTCTCCGGCGGTATCCCTACCCTTCTTAGAAGGGTTACATTCTAAGCAACTGAGGAAGAGAAGAGTAAGGGGGAACGTTTGGGGCAGCTTCATTTCCTGAAGTCAAGGGAGGTGCTGGCACCCCTCATTCAAGAGCATGAGTGGGAAAAGCTGGACCAAGGACTCCGTAGTGTCTTTCGGGTCCTATGGAGACAAAAATACAATGAGCCATCTGGAACAGGCGCCATCAATAAGGATGAGCCGAAGCAGCTAATTGCAAACAATGTCTTTCTACTTGACCAAGCACATTCTTCCTCCCCAACTTTTCAGCAGCGAACAATTCTACTTTTCCCAAAAGCAATAAACCGCAACCCCCCCATCAGATGTGGTTAAGATCTACACCAGATGGGGATGGTTGCTCTCACAAAAGCAGATAGTTTCTATTGTTATCTGATCAGCCAGCAGCGATGCTGATGGATGGCTTTAGATTCCTAAGGACACTAAATTGGGTGTTCCCATTTATATTAGTGGCATTTTAGCTGAGACCCCAGCCAATAAGTCTCTGCATATTTCACCAAGATAAACATTCTTGTTCTTCTTAAAGAGAATAGTCCGCCTCATTAGGAACACTGCCTTCTATCTACAGCATTGAAATTGCTTCCTTGCTTTCATCTAATGTAAATGCTCTAAATCCTTTTTTTTTTTTTTTTTGCAAGCCCTAATGTGCATAGCTTGCTTTTATAGCGGATGTCTTTCTGAAACTCCAGTGAAAAAAGAAAAAAAACCTTCATAATGTTCTTTTTAATCTTGTCTTCTTGACGCAGTTCTCCTTCCTCACCAACTCTTACCAGTTCCTACCTTTAACAAAGATCCTGCACATTAAACATCTCTTCCGCAATTCCCAGTCTTTTCTTTCCTGCATTCCCTAAATGCAAACAAATCTTTGAAACCTGGTGTCTTTCTTAAAACACTAGCAAGCTGGTACAGATACCAGCATGAGGTTACTGCTAATACAATGGTGGGAAAGAAGTTTCTTTCTTATTAAAGAAGCAACAACTTCAAACCCAACATGGCCCAATTCCCCAGGCACAATGAAGTCCATCTTGACATTCAATAATTCCCACTTCCCCAGTTCTCGCTGGCTTCACTTACCTTAGATTGCGAGTGGAAGACAGCTCTACAGGAGAAATGCCAGTCTAAGCTCAAGATTAGCCTGTTGGAGAGGCGTTCAGAGCATGCCTGCATTATCAAGAGTCCAGGAGGGGCTAACTACAGCCTATGCCCCTCCTCATGCATGCAAACACACACACACACACATTCAGAGACAGAGCAAGAGAAGAACCTTGAAAAGCAAACAAAAAACTGTTTTGTTTGATCCTTTTGTACTTTCAGGTGCCTAAACCACATCAGATAGTTTTACAAATATGATCCTCTGCTCACTGGGAAAATTGTTACTGTTCAATTGATTAGAAACACATGTATTTTTCTAAAAGACCCCAGGATTACAATGGAATACGGGTACTCCTTGTCGTAAATGTTGAGCCCAACATTTCTGTTGTTAAACGAGACATTGGTTAAGTGAGTTTTGCCCTCATTTTACGACTTTTCTTGTCACAGTTGTTAAGTGAATCCCTGCAGTCGATAGGTTAGTAACCAGGTTGTTAAGTGAAGCTGGCTTCCCCATTGACTTTGCTTGTCAAAAGGTTGCAAAAGGAGATCCAGTAACCTTGGGACACAGCAGTGGTCATAAGTATGGACCAGTTGTCAAGCATCTGAATTTTGATCACATGATCATGGGGACGCTACAAAGGTGGTAACTGAAAAATGGTCATGAGTCACTTTTTTCAGTGCCGTTGTAACTTTGATCAGTCACTAAATGAAGTGTTGTAAGTGAAGGACTATCTGTACTGTAGTTTGTCCCAGTTGCACTACAGCCCTGTTGAACAGAGAGGAACTGGTGTAGTTAGCCCAAATGTTCAGTGTCTGTACATGGAATCCCTAATGTCCTATCTTCAAATTCATTATTCCCTACCTTGAACTACCTCTGATGAAAAGTAAAGCCCATTGCTGCCATGAAAAAAGTCTTCAATATGATGAAGGTGGCTCTGAAGTGGGTAGCAAGTTTCTTTTTATTCAAACATTTCTCTAATGTAGGATCTACCGTAGGCTGTACATCTCTTTGCATGTCAAAGCGTTTTATCTTTCCCTCACCTACAAAAATTGCACGTGCACAGAAAGAGAGAGACTTTTGGTCGGTGAGTTTTGAGGGTCACAATCTCTCTCTCTATAAAAATGACTGTGTGTATGTATGTTCCAGCATAACTCGGGAATGCCTGGAGCAATTTCAACCAAACCTGATACACAGATGACTCACTCTCTGGAAACAAATACTAAGGGGTTAAGATACTCCTAACACCCCTCGAGGTGAGTGTTCTGTTAAGATACAGCCTGTTGTACCTTTAAATGGCTTCTACTGTACTGTCGTAAAATGGTTTCTACTGAACAGCACAGTGGAGTTGCCATGGTAATGGCTTCACAGTACTCCACAGGGGGCCTCCCTCTGATAGGGGCGGGGGAATCCAACATTAGAAATTACATTTGGTCCAGACATTTTCCCCCTATAAATAAATACCCGGGAAACAGTGGGTTATCTAATAAAACGAGCTGCTTCTTCAAAGATGCAAAAAAATGCTCTGTATTTATTAGTTGGCACAAGCTTTTAAAGCATTGAACTTCAGTACTGATCCTTCTAAATGAATGACTGGAGTTTTTATTGGTGTATATGGAATCTGTGGGGCTGCCTGTTTCAATCCAATTGACTCTTGAGTTGCAGAAGACATTCTGAGCTTGACTAAGCATCTATCTAGATCCCACCTGATGTGGACCATTGAGAACCACTATGATTGCTGCTATTTTCCCCACCTAGGAAATAAGGGGATCTAACAATAGCCATTTTTAACTTCAGCTTTGCAAATTCCCTCTCGGTTTTCTTCTTCTGCCTGGTAGCTTTTGATGTAATACCGCTCCTGCGCGAGCTGCACTGGCTGCCTGTCGTCTTTCGGGTGCGCTTCAAGGTGTTAGTTACCATCTTTAAAGCGCTCCATGGCACGGGACCTAGCTATCTGCGGGATCGCATTCTGCCTCATACATCCCTGCGACCGATTCGCTCCCACAGAGAGGGACTTCTCCGGGTGCCGTCCACTAGGCTGTGCCAGCGGGCGACATCCAGGGGAAGGGCCTTCTCTGTGGCGGGCCCGACCCTCTGGAACGACCTTCCCCCCGAAATCAGAACAACCACGGACCTTCGCTCCTTCCGACAGCTTTTAAAAACTCATTTCTTCCATTTGGCTGGCCTAGGGTAATTTTAAGTAAATTTAATAGTGTTAAGGGGTTTTTAGGGATAGTTTTTATTTTTATAGATGTTTTTAGCGCAGGATATGTTTAATGTGTTTTTAACTTTGTACTTTGTCTGTGTCAATTTGTTTTTAATTTCCCTGTGCCCCGCCTCGAGTCCCTTCGGGGAGAGAGAGCGGGTTATAAATAAAATTTATTATTATTATTATTATTATTATTACTATTATTATTACTATCTTTGTTATCTTTGTTATCAGGTCACTTTGCAAACTAAAACCAGAATCCCGTTCTGATCCTAATCTTTCTTCAAGTACAGAGGTTTAATTTCTGTTGTTTGAAATGAAGGAGTTTGGGTGATCCTTCCACAAAACAGTGCTGAGGTTTTCACCATTTCTTGTTTTTTCTTTGTAGATGTTCTGCTTCTCATCCAAGAAGCTTCCAAATGACCAGCTGTCTGCAAGGGATATAAATCCTTCCATTCCCTACTATCCTGTCAGAGCTGAAGAAGCTTCTTGGATGAGAAGTGAAACTCTTCAGAGAAAAAATAAGAAACTCTTCTTCTTCTTCTTCTTCTTCTTCTTCTTCTTCTTCTTCTTCTTCTTCTTCTTCTTCTTCTTCTTCTTCTTCTTCTTCTTCTTCTTCTTCTTCTTCTTCTTCTTCTTCTTTGTCCTCCTCCTCCTCCTCCTTCCTCCTCCCCCCTTTACCATGATGTGCTTGCATATACCTTAAAGGAAACATACAATAGTCCCCCTCTTAGTTTTTTTCATGCATATCTCAGATTATCTATATTGAATCTAAAACGAAAGCTTTTATGAAAGATGTATACAGTAAGACACAGCTCTTCACTGTTGGTCAGCATCACTTTAACAACAGCATGGAGTAAAAGGTCATTTTGCTGATATGTTATTTCAGCTGCTTTTGAATTTTTCAAAACCCATAACATTTATAAAGTTTTGCACATGCTGTTCTTTTTTCTCTTCATTACTTCATTACTTAATTTCATCTTATTCTTTGTTGTTATTATTCTTTGACCCAGGAGACCTACAGAACAAAGGCAATTTTTTAAAATATGGGATTTTAATGTCTCCAAGCTGTTTTTTCATGCCTTCCTTCCCAGAGATGGACAATCTTACATTATTTGTGATGTTATGTAGCAGGGTCAGAGCAAATATATTCTCTGCATGACTGAATTTATGTCTCCATGTACTTTCACCAATTTCATTTTGCTCCAGACAAAGCATACAAGCAATAGGACATGATGCCAAAGGTTAACAGGCTGTGTAGACCACAGGAAGATGAAATATCTAGAATACTTCTTAATATTTCATAGCAGCATTAGAATTGATAATGCTCTATTCCAGGGGTGTCAAACTGGATTTTCTTCGAGGGCCGGATCAGCATTGTAGTTCTCCTCCGTGGGCCGGCTGCGGTGGGATGGGGAGACAGGACAGACCCCTCCTACAGCACACTGCCAGCCACAATGGGGTGTGTTGACTTCCAGAGGCACCATGGGCCGGTCCTTTGCTATTTCCAGGCTGGCCCCGCAGGTCAAATTTAAGCAGCCTGTGGGCCAGATGCAGCCCACAAGCCTTGAGTTTGGCACCCCTGCTCTATTCTAATGCAGGCATGTGTATGTGTATGTGTATGTGCATGTGTATGTCAGGAGTGGGTTCCACCTTCTTCTACTGCCATTTCACTCAGGGACACGCTTCGGGCGCACTATGGCACTACGCATGCATGCGCAGTAGGTAAAAAAGTGATTCTGCGCATGCGCAGAAGCAAAAAACAAGATGGCGCCGCCGTAGGCATTACTGATATAACTGGTTCAGGGGCGTGGCCAGCCGGGTTACTACCTACTCCTCCAAACTGGTGTGAACTGGTAGGAACCCACCTCTGGGGTATGTGTATGTGTATATATGTGTGTGTATATATGTTTAAGCAATTTCTCTGCATTTTGGATTTCTTATAATTAGAAATATGATACAAATGCAATAGTAATCTCATTGCACAATCAAGACAAAGCTAAATTTAGCTTTATGGGATTCTCATCATCAGCACTCTGAGCCACAAAAGACCATTGGTTATTTTGGACTAAGAAAATACTGCATTTTTTAATCTACCTTGCTGAGTTGTGAGGATAAATTAAAGAAGGGAGTTCTGTATCGACCATTGATTGGAGTTATAGCTTAGCTTTGAAAATCCCAGCAGTTTGAATGGAAGCATCAAGCCGGACCAGTCAGCTGTATATATGATGGCTTGTACATGGCATGAACATGGCAACCCTCCACAAGAGGAAAGAAACTTCTGTACTTCAGTTTCCAGTGCCTCGTTTTGCTTTTTTTACTTTCTCCATTCTCCTGGAAGAAATATAAACAGCATGGGATTAGCCTTTTTTTATCAGTATGGGCTACCTGAGCTGGGCTGCTGTAATATGTCAATCACTCAATAAGAAAAGTTAAAAAAAACAATACCCGTATTTTTCAGAGTATAAGATGCACTTCCTGCCCCCAAATGAGGCTGAAAATTTGGGTGTGTCTTATACTCCAAATGTACCGTATTTTTCGGAGCATAAGATGCACTGGAGTATAAGACACACCCAGATTTTGAAGAGGCAATTTTTTTACAAAAAGTAGGTAGATAGAGGGATAGAGAGGGAGAGAAAGAGAGAGAAATACAATAGGTGGGGGGGGGGGAGAGAGAGAGAAAGAGAGAGAATGAGAGAGAGAGAAATACAGTAGGTAGATAGGGGGAGAGAGAGGGTAAGTAGGTATATAGGTAGAGGGGGAGAGAAAGAGAGAGAAAAATACAATAGGTAGGGTGAGAGAGAATGTAGACAGGTAGGTAAGTAGAGGGATATAGAGAGAGAAATAGAGAGAGAAATACAGTAGATAGGTAGGTAGATGTTTCCAGGTGTATTTACCCATGTGCTGGAGAAGGAAATCGCTGTGGCACCAAAAACTTTGTTTCTGTTGGCACAGCACTTGATCGATGTAATTCTCATCAATCCCCTCTAACTCAGGGCTTGGCCATTTTAAGACTTGTGAACTTCAATTCCCAGAATTCTCCAGCCAGCTATGTCCACAAACTGGAGAATTCTGGGAGTTGAAGTCCACAAGTCTTAAAGTTGCCAAGTAACTAAATAGCCTTCCGAAAGGGAAAAAAAAAGTTTTTTTGCACTCTGCAAACCTCCCCAAAATGGCCCATTTTTCACAAAAATGCGCCCAATTTTTTTTCAAATAAATGGCATGAATAGCCTTGGGGGGGGGGGGGGCTTGCAGAGTGAATAGCCTTGGGGGGGGGCTTGCAGAGTGCTCCTGGGGGGTCGGGGGGGGGGGAAATGAGCAAAATAACAGCCCGTTTTTCACAAAAACAGGCCATTTTTATGTCAAATAAATTGCATGCATAGCCTTATGGAGGCTTATAGAGTGCTGCTGGGGGCAAAAAACGGCCCGTTTTAGGCTCATTTCTGCCCTCCCCAGCCCACAGGAGCTCTCTGGAAGCTTTCATAAGGCTAGGCACAGCCATTTTGGTGAAGGGGGCGGGGTTTCGAGAGGCAAAAAATGCTGTATTTTCAGCCTCTTTTTAGAGGAAAAAAGGTGCGTCATATACTCCAAAAAATACGGTAGCTTTTTTTCAGCCCACCCTCCCACATTAGCACCTCATTAGGGCTATAAAAAAGCTTTGAATATTTTCACTGCATCATACTCACCCCTTTGAATACTGTTATATCTAAGTGAGACTTGGAAGAGACAAAACAAAATGGAGTCTGTGCTTCAAAAACAATTTCTCAAGGAATGGAAAATCGACTTCTCTCCGCTGCAACACATCCTTTTGCAAATTGTGGCTCTCTTCTTTGAATTCCTCATTTAAGGATGCCCTTCAACTTTTCTGTCCAGCACATAATTTGCTGGTATTACTGCTCCAAGTTTCCAGAATAGAAATAGCATTGATCATGCTGGTAGATGATCTCAGATAGAGTTTACATAGGAAAGTGTATTCCTTTTTGGTCCAAATAGACTTCTCACTTGCCCTCAATAATGAAGATTTGTAGTGATTGTAAGTGATTGATAATCAGTGTGGCCGCACTTGGAATATATAGTCCAGGGCAGTGGTGGGCTTCTGCAGGCTCGCACCTACTCGCAAAAGCCGGATGGTAAAATTTAGAGAGCCGGTGAGATGGGGTTCCACCGGTGGATCCAGAAGTAAGTCTGGCCTGCCGCTGCCAGTAACCCAATGGGAAGGAAAGGAAAGGAAGGCAGAAAGAAAGAAAGAAAGAAAGAAAGAAAGAAAGAAAGAAAGAAAGAAAGAAAGAAAGAAAGAAAGAAAGAAAGAAAGAAAGAAAGAAAGAAAGAAAGAAAGAAAGAAAGAAAGAAAGAAAGAAAGAAAGAAAGAAAGAAAGAAAGAAAGAAAGAAAGAAAGAAAGAAAGAAAGAAAGAATTTATCATCACAATTGAGCCCAAAATTTTGGTTGCTAAGCAAAGTGTTGTTAAATGAGTTTCACCACATTTTACAAGTTGGCCACTCCCACCCTGTCACATGACTGCCAAGCCACGCCCACAAAATAGACCACATCTAGAGAGTAGGTTCTAAAAAAATTTGAAACCCACCACTGGTCTAGGGGATAAAAAGCGTACATGCTCAAAATCAGTAAATTTATATGTTGAAGCTGATCAGACTAAGGACGCTAGCCAGATGAATACTTGGTAGGAAGAAATTTCTCTTCTCCCCCCTATTTTATACCTCCCCAAAAACTAAGCATGTCCTAAACACTGGTGCATCTTATACTCCGAAAAATACTGTATGAATCAAGTGTTGCGACTAAGATGCAACAGACCAAAATCTATGAGAGGAAGCTACTTCAGTCCGAACAAGTAGCCTCAATGCTATGATCTATTTCTTTCTATCTAGCCTTCCTAATTTTTACAAATAATTCAATCCAACACACCATCCTTCTATTTGTGGGCTGAGAGAGAATGACTGGCCAAAGTCACCCAGATGGCTTTCATGGTTAAAGCTGGACTTGAACTCTCCTCCATTTTAGGAACTGTAAGAAGTTAAAACCCACCCCTCTGCTAGAAAAATGAAATATCCTGGAAAATATTGCAAAGGCAGGATATTATATTTCCCTGGATAAGAAATGGAGAAACATGTTTTAGGCAGGAAAGAGACTCACTCTTAATAACCCCCAACTTAGTCAATGGGCCATTAAAATGCCTGAGCCAGTTTATTCTACATAACAAAGATCTCCCCCCCTTCAGCTCCAGGGTGATGGGATTAAGGCATGATAGTATTAGCCCTTTCCCTATCTCACCACAGGGCACCTGGGAGCACGACCAAGCTTGAGACTGAAAAGACACACAACCTACAAAGTTAGCTAAGACCTCCCCCCCCCCAATCTCCCCTGGGAGTTTGACAACCAATCAGAATACATTTCTTACACAGGAACAGGAAACAGAGAGGTGGGTCTGAAATGAAAGTATAAAAAACTCAGGAACTCTCAGCAAGTACCTTCGCTTCTTTTTCTTCACCCAACATCTTGAAGTGTGTGATCACCTTTCTCGCCAGGACCTCAATCCATGTGGTCCTGTCCACCATTAAACCATCTTTCCAAGCAGCCTCCATGTTTCCAGTGTCTTTTTTCCCCACTTGGAACAGAACCCAGAAGGGCATTTCTTCCAAGAGAGCCTTAACCACTAGACCAAATTGGCTGTTGAGGAGAAAGCTTCTCAAACCAAACATTCTCATCAAGATCCATTAATATTTGACCTGGGTGATTGCTAATATAAAAACCTACCCATCTATGTTAATGGGTCACTAGATTACCATTTTGGCCAGATAATTTGCGTTTTCCAAAATGGTCGTGCAAAAAAGTTAACTTTCTGATTCACTCCCTGAAAAAATCTTGGTAAGTGTCTTCACCCATCTGGTGCTTTCAGTATCTTTTGAACCATATGTCCCACCATCTTCAGGATAATCAATCTTGTGACATAACTGAAAAATAGAACATGCAAATGTGAAAGTGCTACTTTCGTGCATTTTGATTTTATATTTTCAAAACTGTTTCAGGGTAAATTCAGAAGCAGAAAATATTTCCAAATCACTTGAGCGATTCGTATTATCATGTTGCTTTTTCCCCCCCTCCTCATAAAAATTCGGATATAATTCTAAACTTTATTGACAGTGGATAGCAGTAGAAAAATGGCATCTAGAAAGAAAGACTGATCTCTACTCCTTCCCTGTGTCTTAGGCCCCGGGTGGAGAACCTATGGCATGCTTGTCACAGGTGGCACACAGAGCCCTCTCTGTGGGCACGCCAGCTGTCGCCCCAGCCCAGCTCCACCGCGCATGTGTGTATGCCTCCTACCAGCCAGCTGGTCTTCCGGTCTCTGCCGCACATGTATGGGGCTTGGGCATGCATGGGACGCTCACATTGCATGTTGGGGCCTCACGTGGCGCCCCTGTGCTGTTTTGGCTTCTAGGTTTGTGCAGGAGGATTTCAAGGCCCAAACAGGGTGTGGGTTAGGATTAGGGTCACATGTGTATGCGTGGGGGGAGGGCACACGTGGAGGTCACACATACCTGCATGGGATGTAGGGCACACGGGAGAGTTGTGCATGCATTGCATTATGGGTGAGGGCACACGGACATGCTGTTGTGTGCGCTTTCAATACCCAACGACAAAAAGTTTAGCCATCACTGTCTTAGGCCATTCACATAAGGAAAGTAAGAACAGAGTTGCATGACTGACAGGTGGGTGTGACTGTTGTAACTCAGATATTATGGAACTGCTCTTTGAAAGATGTTTATCAACTTTTCCAAGTCCAGGTATTGAGCCACTATTCCCACAATCCCTTTGGGTAGGGTAGAAATTATTTATTTGAGGCATGACGGAGTCTAGAACTATGAGCTTAAAAAAATGATGACGATGATGACCTCGGTTGCTTTTGAAAGGAAATGTAAATAGTAACTTTTCAACAAAGACTATCATGGAATTATACTTTCCTTGGCCTACTCAGTCTTTACACAAAGAAGACTCTGATCGGATACAATTTGCTAATATTCAAAGTTCTGCTATACTGGAATGTAGGTTCTCTAGCAGCATTACGCCGGTAGAACCTCTCTCATCCCACTGTGAATATTTTTAGCAGGCTGTTCGGAATTTAATTATTTTCCTTTCATTTTATCAGCTGCATTCATTGATTCTTGCTATTTTGCACAATTGCTTGCTTATTTATTTATTTATTTACTTACTTACTTACTTACTTACTTACTTACTTACTTACTTACTTACTTACTTACTTACTTGTTTATTTATTTATTTATTTATTTGATTTCTATAATGGCCCATCTTAACTAGGATATTCTGGGTGACATACATCATGCCTTTTACCCTTATTTTATTGTTTTTATTCAAAAATGTCATGTTTTTATTATAATTGTTATACTGTAAGTGACAGTCTAATTTCAAGGTGAGGTTGCCTAATTCGTGGTTTGGGGATGATCTAGTCAACAGCAGAAAGATACAAAAGAAGAAATTTTTACATGGCAAAAAGATACAAATCTCCATGAATGTATGAGGATTCATGCTGCAACTGAATAAACAGATGACTATTTACAAATGATGCAATACATGTTAAGAAAGAAAGGACATTTATTTTCTATTTCATACAGCGAAGGCACTAATTATTTTGAAATTCTGAAAGAACTTACTGGAGAACATCTATATTTTTACAGCTCAAAAGAGACACCTAGTGGTATTTGAAATTCTCTGTCTCTGTCTCTCTCTGTCTCTGTCTCTCTGTCTCTGTCTCTGTCTCTCTCTCTCTCTCACACACACACACACTGAGTTCTCAAATTCAGCAATGTTATGGTTTTGAGAAAGAACTTGAGAAACACTGCTATAACCTATGCATTCAAGGAATGTGGTAAAATTGAATAACTTCACACTTGGCGATCTGTGAAGTCATTACGTAATTTTGAGTAAAAGTTTATAAATTTAGTATCATAAAATCATGCAACAGAATGTTCAGTGTCTTTCCCAATTTACACTTTCACTCTTTCATGTCAAATGAAGTGATGCTACGCCCAAGGAAGGCTCTATGGTTTTTACTATGGCAGGTAGACATATTGTACTCCAGCAACACAGTTCAAATATAGCCCCTTCATGAGCATTGCTATCGTAACATTTTACTGGTGGGAAATATTTACTGTATGACTAACCATGGGAAAAAGTAAACTGTGGGAGAAAACATTCTTCAGATTTAATTCTCCAACTTTTCTCCTAAACTGAGCGTCACCCTTCCTTCCTTCCTTCCTTCCTTCCTTCCTTCCTTCCTTCCTTCCTTCCTTCCTTCCTTCCTTCCTTCCTTCCTTCCTTTCCATTTCAGAAAACACCTAATGTTAACATGGGAGGAGTTGGACAAGAGATGTGCTTAGAGGGAAATAATAATAAGCAATAACAAAATACACAACCCATTATGGGATGCCTCCTTGTGGTGATTCAGTGATACTGAAAAATATTCTGGCAGAAAACTTGTGCCCGCTTCTCACAATCTTAATTACTATTTGACAGCGGTCACCTGGATTTTTGTAATCTAGATAAGGTAGCTCTAAGAAGGGCCCTCAAGCATCTCAACCCAAGAGCCAAAGTTGGTAACAGAGCCCATCATGCAGCTGTGGAGAAATTCTGTCACCACTAACCACATCTAGCTAGGATTTAAAATCCAACTTTCAAAACCTTGTAAAAGCCATCTCTGAGTAGCATCCATTAGTGGCTAGGAGGCAGATTTAGATATTTTAAAGTGATCCTCACAAAAATTCAAAGCTGCTTTTTATATCATCCACTCATAAATGCATTAAAACAACAGCAGCCTTTTACAGTACATCATGAAACAGGTAATTGGAAACCGATGAAAATGTATTAATTTAAGAAAAGAAGAAGCCATTTTCAGCCTGAATACATCATTACCCAGTGCATTTACTGAACTTTCTCAGACAATTGAAATCTCTGAATTGGAAAATTTCTTAAGAGACTATAATGGCTATTAATGCAATATTATTTATTGTCTTTCTAAGCTAGTTTCCATTGAAATGAATGCTGCTGCCTCTCTCTCTCTCTCTCTCTCTTATTTTATTTATTTTTTATTTTATTAAATTTATACCCCGCCCTTCTCCTTGTTAGGACCCAGGGCGGCGCACAGGCATTATTAAAACCACAAAAATACAATAAATATCAATTTAAAATATATTAAATTAGATTAACCCGTGCTAAAACCCATGTTAAAAACCTTCCCAAATTATAATTTATTTTTTTTATTTTTTTTTTAAAGTCAGGAACAGGGGGCTATCCTAGGCCGGCTTGTTGAAATAAATACGTCTTAAGACGTTGGCGGAAGAGACGGAGGTCCGAGATAGTGCGAAGGTCGGGGGGTAGGTCGTTCCAGAGGGCCGGGCCCGCCACAGAGAAGGCCCTTCCCCTGGGTGTCGCCAACCGGCATTGCCCCGTCGACGGCACCCGGAGAAGGCCCTCTCTGTGAGAGCGGATCGGACGAAGGGATGTATGGGGCAGGAGGCGGTCTCGTATATAGCTAGGCCCCGAGCCATGGAGCGATTTAAAGATGGTTGTCAACACCTTGAAGCGCACTCGAAAGGCCACAGGCAGCCAGTGCAGCTCGCGCAGGAGAGGTGTTACGTGGGTTTGCCTTGAGGCACCCATAATCTCTCTCTCTCTCTCTCTCTCTCTCTCTCTCCCTCCCTCCCTCCCTCTCTTTCTCTCTCTCCCTCCCTCCCTCCGTCTCTCTCCCCACTCTTTTTTCATTCTTCTGGTTCTTTCAATATATGTACCGGTAGTAACTTTATTTTGCTTTGTCCTCTAACTATAAATTTAATTTAAAATTAATTCTAATATTTTTTTTCTTTTTTGTGCAGTTTCTTGCCAAGATTTCTGAAGTGGTTTGCCATTCCCTCCTTCCTAGGGCTGAGAAAGAGGGACTGGCCCAAAGTTACGTATCTGATTTGGTGATTAAGGTGGGACTAAAACTCAGCCTTAATCACTATGCCAGACAGGTTCTCTTTTTACCTGATTGTGTGAAGACTGCATTGTATATATATATTTGTTGATCTGACCGTCTGTAAATAAACTTGGGAAAATGTTGGAAAATTGGGAGGGGGCATATTCCTTGTCTGCTACAAAAACTACAAAGCGCATCTCCTGAAAAATCCAAGGAACATCCTTGGTTTAACCCAGGGGTGGGCAAACTTTGCAACTTTAAGTCTGAAGAACTTCGGCTCCCAGAATTCTCCAGCCAGCAAAGCTGGCTGGAGAAGTCTGGAAGCTGATGTCCTTCAGATTTAAAGTTGCAAAATTTGCCCACCCCTGGGTTAAACCAAACTTGGGCTCCCAATGTCCTGGTCTCCAGGGATCCCAGCTACTTGGCTAAGAACAGTGATCTGCAGTTCCACCATATCTGACCAAGGAAAGCATCCAAGAATAAGGGTTCCATCAAAGAAGAAAGGAGATCCTGATTTCCGACATTCCTTGACTTCTGACTTTTCAAGAGTTTCATCCATAGAGTTCATGGAGTTTTCTTTGGACTAATGAATGCAGTCATCCCAACATTTGCCTTTGGACATGGGGTCATCTAGAGCAGGGGTCTCTAACCTTTGCAACTTTAAGTCTGGAGGACTTCAGCTTCTAGACTTCTCCAGCCAACTTTGCTGGCTGGAGAACTCTGGGAGCTGAAGTCCTTCAGACTTAAAGTTGCAAAGGTTGGAGACCCCTGATCTAGAGTGCCATGAACAGAACCAGGGTTCTCAACATGGTACCAACATGTCTTCCCTTTGAGTTTTTGATCTGTCCAAATTTATGTGATCTTGGTTTGGTAAACAGAGCTTTGGACTGACTATTTTGGTCTCTAACATCACCTGTTCTGGGATCTCACCAAAATACCAAAGATGGGACAGCACTGAGTGGGCAGCTTTCTCAATAATTGTTGGGCTTTCCATTACTGATACTAGATTGAATCTGAGAAGAACATCTGTACTTCTTGGCCCTTTTCTTCCTCTGACTTAAAGGGAAAGTAAATAGTCTATGGGACCACTCCTGAATATTAGCGGCAGGCTTTTTTTCATTGCAGTTGAGGAAGGGAGTCTCAAGCTCCATAATTAAAGTCATTAAAACATCCCACAATATCCTGGGAAGTTAGAGCAAAAACTAAAATGACACACACACAAAAACCTTAACAAATATATGTTACAATAATCTTATCACAATGCAGCTGTATCTTTATAAACAAGGAACACCCATTGCATAGTTATTTTTCTACTCTGTGCTGTGCTATGTAATTTGGCGAATTACAATTGCAATAGCGGTGATCCACCTACATAATTCTTATTAGTGTTTGTACCATATAGCTATTTGGTTTATTCTATTTTCTGTATTCATTTGTTTCAAGTGAAATGCAACACAAGGATTTTAGAGTATGAATGAAGGATGAGTGAGAATATTTGCAGAAGAGGATAAGTGAGATTCAGAAAATGCAAATAAAATAACTGCAGACATGAGGCCAGGTGGACAGTTGAACATTAGAACTGAGGGGAAGACTTGAGGCTGGCAGGAAGGTATTAAGAGGAAGACTAAGAGAATGGAATTTCAGCTTCCCATCAGCCTTCACCAGCTGTCTAATCATACCAACCCGCTGCTTAAAAGTTCTCAGTGAAAAACTGACTAATACTACTTTTAATTTTTTTTGTTTTTCTTGCTAGCATCTTGTGTGATTAGATAAGATTGCAGATGCAAAGAGAGAGAAAAGTCACATACGTTACCCAGTATATAATGGTAATATATTATCTTAAAAGATGATTAGGGGGATGAAGCAGGAGTGGGCTACTAGGCGTTTGCAGGGGTTTGGGAGAAGCTCTAGCTAAGATTCTGTGCAATTCAGAGAACCCACAAATCCCGCTCCTGGCTGGCCCCTCCCACCCCACCCTTCCCAGGAGTCCCCACACGGCCCGTTTTGGATGCAGGTAAGTACAGGGCGCGTGCGGAGACTTGGGGAGGGCGAAAAATGGGCCTACTGGAAGTTTGGGAAGAGCCCGTTTCTGGCCTCCAGAGGACCACTGGAGTCTGGGGAGGCCATTTTCATCCTCCTAAAGGCTCGAGGAAAGCTTCTGGACCCCAGATAGGGCAACCCCCCCCCCCCAGCCATGGTGCAGGAGGCCGACTAGACCAAGGGTCAACAAACTGCGGCTCTGGAGCCGCATGTGGCTCTTTCATCCCTCTGCTACGGCTCCCTGTCACCAGTCGGCTCCACAATTGATAGAGCTTTTGGTTAGGACAGATAGAGGAGAAAGGATGCCATGCTAGGAGGAGACTCTATGGTGGGGGAAACCATTCTTTTGGTTGGCTCCAGAATTGAATAGGGGGCTTCCGTTTAGGACCTTTGTGGCTCTTTGAGTGTTTAAGATTGCTGACCCCTGGACTATGACCATGGCCATGCTCACCCAGCAACCAGGCAGAGAACCCCTTGCTAAAAATTTTGAAGCCCATCCCTGGACTGAAGGCTACCACATATGAAGAACAGTTGCAGGAATTGGGTATGTCTAGTCTACTGAAACAAAGGACTACGGGTGGCATGAGAGTAGTATTCCAATATCTAAGAGGCTGCCACAAAGAAGACAGGATCTATCTCTTCTCCAAAACACCTGAATACAGGACAAGAAGCAATGGATGGAAACCAATCAAGGAGGGAACCAGTGTAGAATTAACAAAAAATTTCTTAGTGAGAACAATTAATCAGTAGAATGACTTGCCTCCAGAAGTTGTGGGTGCACCAACACTGGAGGTGTTGTTGTTATTGTAGAGAAGAGATTGGACAACCACTTGGTTGAAATGGTAAAGAGTTTCCTATTCGAGCACCGAACCAGCACTAATGCCAGGAGTGACCCACTCCTGACCTACAAGAGTTCACTTAGTGACCATTCAAAGTTGCAACAGCATTGAAAAAAGTGATGTGACCATTTTTTCACACTTTTGACCAGAGGTGATATTCTGCCAGTTCTGACCGGTTCGCCCGAACGGAAATCGCAGGAAGCCCCGCCTACCCGCCCCGGCTCTATGGCATCCCATTTAGGCCCTTTTTTTTAAGCCAAAGGCTGAGTGCATGCATGGGGCGCGCGCTTACATTTGCAAACCAGTAGGGAAGGTAAGTGAATACTACCCCTGCTTTTGACCATTGCAGCATCCCCACAGTGGTGTGATTTACATTCGGATACTCGACGACTGACTCACATTTATGATGGTTGCAGTGTCCTGGAGTCATGTGATCCCCTTTTACGACCTTATGACAAGCAAAGTCAATGGGGAAGCCCGATGCACTTAACACCTGTGTAATTAATTTAACAACTGCGGTGACTCACTTAACAAACGTAGCAAGAAAAGTCATAAAATGGGGCAAGACTCACTTAACAAACCTCTCACTTAGCAGCATAAATTTCGACCTCACTTGTGTTCGTAAGTCGAGGACTACCTGTACTTTGGTTGCATGTTTTCCAACTACTGCAAGAAAGTTTATGCTACATTTCACTCAGTTTGCATCATTATGAAACTGCTTTATTTTAATATATTGGGAGAGTCCAGGAGACTGTTATTATGGATGACCTTTATAAATATTGTAATGGGTTACAGAAATTCAAGGCAGGTAAGAAAAGGAATATATACCCTTGGTTCCATACCAAGAGTTCCAAACATGAAAATGTTTGGAAAGACGATATCAATTGCAGAGCTAATTGTAGTTTTCCCCCTTTTATTCTAGAGTAGGCCTATGCCTTTTACAGCCCCTGGCTACAACTGGCCCTTTGGCTGCTTCTGTCTGGGCCACGTAGATTGTTTTCATTTTCAGGTGATGGCTATTGGGTTTGGGTTTTTTTCAATTTATATATATATACATGGCAGAGGTGAGTTGCTCCCAGTTCAGCCGAACCAGTAGTGGTGCCGGCGGGAGGCTCCACCACCTGCCCAGACGCTGCTGCTGATTCTCAGAAGCTTCTGCGCATACGCAGAAGCATTGCACATGCACACAAGTGCATGAGCGAGAGAGCACAAGCAAACCGGTAGTAAACTGGTTAGCAACCCACCATTGATACAATTGAGGTCCTTCAGAGTCCTATTGGTTCAGCCCTCTACAACAGGGGTCTCCAATCTTGGCAGCTTTTAAGCTGGAGGTCTTCAACTCTCAGAAAGCAAAGCTGGCTGGGGAATTCTGGGAGTTGAAGTCCTCCAGGCTTCAAGTTGTCAAGGTTGGAGACCCCTGCTCTACAACTTTCCCAGTTTCCCATGTGACCCTTTGAGGAAATTAATTGCCCACTCCTGTTCTAGAGACACAGTAGAGAATGGATCCAAGATCTAATAAATAGCAGAGTTCCAATAGTGGAAAAGCATTTTCCCCCACTGCAAAATATATTTCTTAAGCTGCAGAAACCTCCACGGTTCTTGACTACTGTGCTAGCTGGAGCTAACGGGTATTGAAGTTTGACAATGTTTGAAGGATCACGGCTTCTCTAGCTCTTACATATGCGGAGATATATCAGGAGAAGGGAGAAGAGGCAAGGATAGCGATGAATGTGGAGGCAGAAGTCTGTTCACGGCCTGTTTTCTCCTTCCTCCCACAGACTTCAGAAGCTGTAAAGAACTAAAAATGAAGCAAGCTTGTTGATGAGGTCAGATAATATACAGGATGGCCAAATAAATGTAGATGAACATTATTGCAAAAAGAAAAATAATGAATTGAGTACCAGCATGTTTATTAGATGATTGCTTGAAAGCAGCTTTACCAAATGATGTTGATCCCAAATGTGTGGGTTGCAGTCCCTGTAATTTAACTAAGAACGTTTGCAGGAATTGGGTATGTCTGGTTTAATGAAAAGAAAGGGGTGACATGATAACAATGTTCCAATATCTAAGGTGCTGCCACAAAGAAGAGGGAGTCAAGCAGTGGTGAAATTCAAGTCACCCCCAAGAGGTGACTTCAACTCAAAACAGTTTTTAACATGCTTTTCTTCCTTCTCCTGGTAAAATTTCTAAATTCTTAGACAAATTAATAAATGGAGTATTATCTGTCTCCTGTTTAAGAAGTGGGTTGGACTAGAAGACCTCCTAGGTTCCTTCCAACTCTTTTATTCTGTGTTCCATATTCTAAGTCAGTGGTAAGCAGTGGTGAAATTCAAAAATTTTACTACCTGTTCTGTGGGCATGGCTTGACATCACAGGGGAAGCATACTGCCAAATCTCCATCCCCACCCCACTCTGGGGCCAGCCAGAGGTGGTATTTGCCAGTTCTCCAAACTACTCAAAAATTTCCACTACCGTTTCTCCAGAACCTGTCAGAACCTGCTGAATTTCATCCCTGGAGTCAAGCTATTCTCCAAAGCAACGGAAGAAGGCAAGGCAAAAAAACCCCCAATGGATGGAAACTAATTAAGGAGAGAAATAACCTAGAAGTAAGTAGAATTTTTTCTGAGAGTTAGAACAATTAATCAGTGGAATGAATTTCCTCCAGAAGTTGTGGATGCTTCAACTTTGGAAGTTTTTAAGAAGAGATGGGACCACTATTAGTCTGAAATGGTACAGGTTTTCCTAACAGCTTCTGCCAGATTTGGAACATCTCCACATCAACAGTGTGTCCACACACACGCACACACACACACACTTCTCACAATCTTAATAACAATTAGAACAATGGGTCACACACAACAGACATATTCTCCTCCTACTTTTCAAAGCATACCTCTGAACTTTTAGCCAGTGTGTTATTTCATTTCATCAAGAGAAAACAGCTCTTTGTCTTCTTCTGGCTTACAGGAGTTTTAGAAGTCCAGAAACCAGAATAATAGAACATAAAGGTTTTTCCTCAATTAAAAGCTGGCTGGGGAATTCTGGGAGTTGAAGTCCAAACATGTTGAAGTTGCTAAGGTTGAGAAACTCTGCTGAAAGGATTAAAAAGATAAAAGGATGCATTTTTTAATAAAAAGCCTCCCTAGCCATATGTAGCTCAGTTTAAAGAGATGCATAAGACTTTTCTTTACAGTCACCATGATTAGTTATTGACTAATCAATACTTGTTGAACTGAGGTTTGTCTCTCTCCAGCAGTGGGGTTCAGTTATTTTTACCACTGGTTTGCCCCATGCATGCATGCTTGCTTCACGTGTGCATACACTTTCCGTACATGTTCCTGGCCTTCTAAGCATATGCCTTTCCCCCACACGTGCCTTAAGCGCATGCGCCTTGTCTCAAAAACATGGCTAAATAGGATAGCATAGCGCCAGGGTGGGGGGGAGGCGGGGAGTCCACCCACGATCTCCACTACTGGTTCACCCGAACCGGTCCGAACTGGCTGAATACCACCTCTGTCTCTCTCCCTCTCCTTCTTCCCTATCAGCAATTCTTTTTTTTTCTTTAAAAAAAAAACTTTTGGGATTCTAGCCTATTCTAATTTCATCGTAGAAAGCTCCTTTGAACTATTGTTCTTTTCCTACCAATAGATGAGACCTCTTCTCATAAGCAAAATGTATCCCATTTGAATACACAACACATATTATGTAAATGGAACATTCTTCCTAGCTGCAAGTGAATGCAATTGGGCCTGAAATAACAGATTGCTTCTACCCTGGGATCTCCTTGGCAAAAACATTTCAAGAGTTGTTTACTCACTTACACCATGTTTTGTTTTACATCACTAATAGATTTGCACAGCAGGTAAGGAATCTTTTTTTTATATTTATTTTGAGCTATCGAATTCCTAATAAAGGACACCAAACACATCGTGCTGGAACCAAAGAAAATGTACATTTGCAAATGAAGGAAAAAGTGTCTATCTTAAATTATTCATTGAAAAACAGCTTTGCTGGTGTTACACATAGACTTACTGTAGTGCCTTCAGACGACCACCTTGCCTCTTTTCCCCTATTAAGCTAGATAGCTAGACCTCAAACAAATAAGAGGATGTACTTTTTCACCCAGAGGATCACTGGTCTATGGAACTCCCTGCCAGAAGAAGTGGTGACAGCTGTCAGCCTCGACACCTTTAAGAAAGGATGAGAGGAGTTCATGGAGAACAAGGGTATCAATGGCTATCATTATGGATGCCTAAGGACACCTTCCGGGTTGGAGAGATAGGCAGGATATTTCTCAATGCCATTTGCAGGGAATCATAAGCAGGTGAAGACATCTGCTTGGGAATACCCTGAAGCAAATGGGGAGCCACTGTGTGAGACAGAATGCTGGACTGGATGGGCTGTGGCCTGTTCCAGCAAGGCTATTCTTATTTATTTATTTTATTTTATTAAATTTATACCCCGCCCTTGTCCTACAAAAGAACCCAGGGCGGGGCACAGGCAAATTAAAACACAACATACATACATAGATTAATTATTAAAATCCAATTAAATTAAATTACCCCGTGCTAAAACATTTTAAAATTCTCTAATTAAAATTTATAACTAAAAAGTCCAGATCGGGTGATTATCCTAGGCCGGCTTGTTGGAACAAATGTGTTTTCAGACGCCGGCGACACCCAGGCGGAGGTCTGTGGTGGTACGAAGTTCAGGGGGCAGGTCGTTCCAGAGGGTTGGGCCCGTCACAGAGAAGGCCCTTCCCCTGGGTGTCGCCAACCGGCATTGCCCAACCGACGGCACCCGGAGAAGGCCCTCTCTATGGGAGCGGATCGGTTGGAGGGATGTATGGGGCAGGATACGGTCTCGCATGTAACTAGGCCCCGAGCCATGGAGCGATTTAAAGATGGTCATTAACACCTTGAAGCGCACCCGAAAGGCCACAGGTAGCCAGTGCAGCTCGCGCACGAGCTGCACATATGTTCTTATGTTCTTAAGCTCTTCCACTGAGGGACAGCAGAAAGCTACAATGATGCCAAAAGGGCAAGTGCGTCATATCATGCACGTTGCCAGTACATGCTTGTGTCACAACCCCCTACACTTTTTTTTTCTTTTTACGACCTTTTCATCCCTTTATTTGGGGTGGAATTGGGGCAACTGAATAGAGTTGAGAGTTTACTAGTTGGATGCCCTTCCTGATGCCTACGTGGAGTTCACAGCAGATATTTTCTCTTTGCGCCCTGATAGAGAAACATTTGCTGCTGCCTAGGATCGAACAGTCACCTTTCCAAATGTGAGGTGGGTGTCTTCACCACTGGACCACCACGCCCTACACAATTATAAGTGTGCAATACACAGCATTTGTGTGATGATGATGATGATGATGATGATGATGATGATGATGATGATGATGATGATGATGATGATGTTGTTGTTAAGAATGTGTCAAGGCTCATTACACCTCTGGAGTTGTGAAGGTGAAATAATATCATCTCTGAAATGTTATAATCAGAGTTTTTTCCCAAATTGCTGGTATGGTTGAACTGGCAAAGAAGGTGATCAGTTTTAAGCAATAGATATAAGGAAGGAGCCACGAATAGGATGCTGAAATTGATAGTGGGAGGAAAACAGAGATTAATGACTCAACTTTAAAACCAGGTGGTAATGTAAGGCAAGATACCACCCATGGGGTGCCCACAAAGTCTGCAGAGCTACCGCTAAGTCAAATCCCTGAGCATATTATGCCATGAGTTCAGGTTTACTTCCAATCCTGGAACAAAATACTGGTTTGGAACTGTTTTCTCTTGATACTCTGAACAAAGTGACCCATATTCTTATTAGTTCAGTAAGAAGCCACATCTCATGTTCCTATATGGAGAAAGAAAGATGTTCAAACAAATGTTGAAGATATCACACCATCGTTTTTCCTATCTTGGTTGACTTCTAGATTGAACCTCAATTCCATCCACCTAGGGATGAAATTCAGCAGCCTCTGACAGGTTCTGGACAACCGGTAGCGGAAATTTTGAGTAGTTCAGAGAACCAGCAAATGCCATCTCTGGCTGGCCCCAGAGTAGGGTGGGAATGGAGATTTTGCAATATCCTTCCCCTGGAGTGAGGTGGGAATGGAGATTTTGCAGTATCCTTCCCCTGCCATGCCCACCAAGCCACGCCCACCAAGCCACACCATGCCCACCAAGCCACGCCCACAGAACCCTTAGTAAAAAGATGCAAATTTCACCACTGTACCCACCCCTTATCTCGAATCCAGCTCAACAGTGGGGAGTTGGAAGGGGGGAAATCATGTAATTGATGATATTATTAAGCAATACACTGAAAACAATTTTTGGTTTACTAAAAATATTGTATGCATCTAGATATTTTCTCTGCCCACCCTTGTTAGAGAGGATTTTTCTTTAAAAGATAACAACCAACACAAATTAAAGGAACAGATGTCAAGTAATATGATTTATAGCTTTGCAACTATAATTTGTTTTGGGACTGCTTATGGATTAATATATGTCTAGTTTATATTCATAAACCTAGGTATTAGCAGGATACTTACAGGAGGTTCCTTCTGGGCTCAGTTGGAGCAGATGGAAGCATGATTTTTCAAGTACACCACTATTTTAAGATAGTATAATGACTCTTAATGTTATGTAATGTTGAGGCTTACATACCAATTCTAATTCTTTCAAAAATTCTTGTAAAACAAATTAAAGATTTTATGGTTTTAAATGGAAAAATAAAGGTTTCGCGGTAAAGCTTTCAAAAATGTGGGATTGCTGTTAAAATCCAACAAAATTTGCACTTAGATTTGGAAAATCTAAATTGGAAAAGTACCAAAAGCCTCCTTTTATGTTCCCAGCAGGAGCTGGAGCAAAGGATGAGAGCTCACCCTGTCTCATAACAGCACTCGGTCTCTAACACAGGCTTGCTTGCTTGCTTGCTTGCTTGCTTGCTTGCTTGCTTGCTTGCTTGCTTGCTTGCTTGCTTGCTTTATTTATTTAGTTAGTTAGTTAGTTAGTTAGTTAGTTAGTTAGTTAGTTAGTCAGTCAGTCAGTCAGTCAGTCAGTCAGTCAGTCAGTCAGTCACTCATGTACAAGATAACAGGAATAAGAATAAACATTAATAAGAACACAGGAAATGGATACAAATACATGGGGACAGTAGGACAGGGACGTTAGGCACACTGGTGCGCTTATGCACGCCCCTTGCTAACCTCTGACCCATCTTCCTAACCGCGAGAGCTACTGTGCTCCTCTCTAGACTCTATAAGACAGGGATGTCAAACTCAATGTCATTGAGGGCCGCAGCAGGATTGTGTTTGACCTCGGGGAGCTAGGGGGGGCATGGACAGGGTGTGTGTGGCCAGCTCAACACCACTCATGTCAGGGACGTCTGTGGTGGTCTGAGCACTTTGCCAGCGGAAACGGTCCCCTGAGCTCTGTTTTTGGTTTTGATGGCTTCCTGCAACCCTCTGCCAGCGAAAACAGAGCCCGAGTGAGCCGCCCATGGCTCTCACAAGCTTTGTTTTCACTGACAGAGGCACTGCGGGCCAGTCCTTTGCTGTTTCCAGGGAGGCCCCACAGGCCAGATCTAAGCACCCTGTGGGATGGATCTGGCCCCTGGGCCTTGAGTTTGACACCTCTGCTATAAGGTGAGGATTCCCTCTCCTTGTGTTGCATTTCATCTCAAAGTCTAAATCATTTCGTAATCTTATTCTGTAAAAAACTGTCTCTTAAGTCATACGTTAAATTGTAAATCTATATTGTTCTAAGAATAGGAAATAGGGCAGTGCAACTGTAGTCAACATATATATGAATGACAATAGATGAAATGCAACATTGCTGTATGCTTCTCAGAGCCACCTGTGAGATGGGTGATATAAATTTGGTAGACAAACAAACAAATACACATTCTGATTTTGAAACTGGATTTTCCATGCAGGGGTATTTTGAAGGAATATAGAGGATACAGAAATATGTAGGGGTGCAAATCACCACTTTCTGTTCTGTTGCTAAAAATAAATTTATCAAGGGAGGCATATCAAAGGATTTAATCCAATAAGAAGAATTTATAAATACTTTTTAGCTTGATGCAATGAGCCTTATAAATTAAACATACAACCTCCAAACTCCCAGAGTCTTTAACTGTTAACTAGGCTATTTATATCAGCAATATTTAAAAAAAATATCATCTCAAATCCAGACAAGTCAATTAGATTTTCCATGAACATTAACTTTGAAGGGCTAGGAAAACAAAGTTTATACATAGAATATCTCCTTTTATAGCATGTAGTCAATAGCAAAATGTCCGCAGGAAATAAAGGAGCTGTCGCTGTTGAATTTCACGTTTCGTTTCTTACGATGCCAGCTCCTATTTTAGTTCAAAGCATTGCTAAGTATCTCTGGAGATCTAAAAATCAAATAAGGCTTCAGCTTATCCAAGTTGGATAAATTTCTCCCTTGTTTTGAAAACGAAAACACTCTTGAGAGCCTCCTGCAAAGAATGCAGAGCTGAAGAAACTTTATCTGCTGGATGCAAAGAGAAGATACCCACGCACTAAATTTGACAAATGTAAAAGATAATAAATTAGTTGGTTCTCAGTGCTTCCATATTAAGGCTCCTGGGAGCCACTAATCAAAAGGTACCACGCCACCCCCCCCCCCCCCACTGTTTTCTCCTTAACAGATTTGCTCTGAGAGAAAAAATGACAGAAGAGGTGACGGTTGCCAATAGATATGGTGCCATTTGGAGCTCTGGCACTGCTTTTATTTTATATCGTGGTTGTCAACCCTGAAGCTGACCTGACCCGAAGCCATCTCGACCGCTTCAGTGTTGCCACACTGGAGCTGAGGTTTAGGGAGGGCGGGATTTGAAATAGCTGGGATTTTGTAGCCAAAGCAAAATACTTTCTCTTGGGAACCAAGGACATTTTATTTCGGTGAAAACCGTGGGAGCCTTCAGAGTCGGTTTTCACCAGATCTGTGCCAATATGATATATTCAATAAAGGTATTCTTTGAAGAATATACCTGCCTCAGAGTTTTGCTTTCTATGGGTCTATCACTTGGAACCCTGACGATGTTCTTGCTCATTCTCTTGGATGGAGAGGTAGTCCTTGCCGTACAACCACAATCGAGCCCAACATTTCTGTTGTTAAATGAGACAGTTGTTAAATGAATTTTGTCCCATTTTATTACTTTTCTTGCCACAGTTGTTAAGTGAATCACTGCAGTTGTTAAGCTAGTAACGTACTTGTTAAATGAATCTGGCTTCTCCATTGATTTTGCTTGTCAGAAGGTCACAAAAGGTGATCACATGATCCTGGGACATCTGTAACCATCATAAATAGGAAACAGTTGCCAAACATCCAAATTTTGACCACATGCCCACGGGGATGCTGTTTTCGGTCATAAGTGTGAAAAATGATCATGTTCCTTTTTCAGTGATGTTGTAACTATGAACACTGTTGTAAGTCAAGGACTAGAGGTAATTTAAATCAATAGAATTAATTTTTCTATACTTTGGATTTATTTTATTTTATTTTATTCAATTTGTAAACTGCACCAATCTCCGTCGAGATGGACTCTGGGCAGTGCACAGGACATTAAAAACTACAATAATAAATAACAAAAATACAAAAGTTAAAAAGAAATTAAATAATAAACCTGTGCTAAAATTCCCATTAAATTTAGCTGAGGCTCTATCATTCCTAAATTTAAATTCTATGCCAGTCCAGCTTGCTGAAAAAGATGTGTCTTAAGTGAGCGGCAGAAGAGGGGAAGGTCGGTGATAATACGAAGTTCGGGGGGAGGTCATTCCAGAGGGCAGCCCCTGCCACAGAGAAGGCCCTACTCCTGGGTGTCGGCAGCCGGCATTGACCGGCAGTCGGCACCCTGAGGAGGCCCTCCCTGTGGGAGCGAATCGGTCGGTGGGAGGTATGTGGCAGGAGGCAGTCCCGCAAGTAACTAGGCCCCGAGCCATGGAGCGATTTAAAGATGGTAGCAAGCACCTTGAAGGGCACCCGGAAGGCCAGTGCAGCTCGCGCAGGAGAGATGTTACATGGAAACTACGAGATGTTCCCGAAATCCCCCGCGCGGCTGCGTTCTGGACTAACTGGAGCCTCCGGATGCACCTCAAGGGGAGCCCCATGTAGAGAGCAATTTATATCCCTTATGTCATCTTGGAGCTTGAAGTAGCATAGACACAATTTGTTGTTCTTCAGTGGTTTTCCCCAGGATAGTTCTGGAAAAGACCTGGACTATGTTGATGTGACAGACAACCCCAAAGATGCTTTTCCAAAAGGTAGCTAGACTTTCTGCAAAGAAAGTCCTTTCAGGAAAACACCTTTGGGGCAACCATGACCTGGATCAGGGAGAATCTCCATAGACATTTGACCTGACAAATTGCCAGTGGCCCAAAGTCATTCAGAAAGATTATAGGTCTGGGATGAATTATTTTTTCCAGTCTTGAGGTTGCAGGTAATATGCAGTGACATTACCACAATGGGCAAGGAGAAAAAATTCAACTTTTCCAAACCCTTTGGGTAAGGATGGAGATTATGTCCAAGAGTTCCTTTTTAAAGATTAGCTGTTATGGGCAGAAGGAATAAGTTTGAGAAGAGCTGCAACCTTCTCAAGGCAAGGATCAGATAAGAGAAATTTGAGTTCAGAGCAGAAATGTAATTTGAGACTGTGTCTCAGACATGAAGATAAAAGAGCAGGGAGGAGGAAGCATATTCACACTTTCAAGATTTTCTTACTCTAACCCAGGGGTAGTCAACCTTTTTATACCTACTGCCCACTTTTGTATTTCTGTTAGTAGTAAAATTTTCTAACCGCCCACCGGTTCCACAGTAATGGTGATTTATAAAGTAAGGAAGTCAATTAAATTAAAAAAAGGAAAGTGCTTCAGTATCGGACAAAACCCCTACTGCCCACCATGAAAGCTGGAACGTCCACTAGTGGGTGGTAGGGACCAGGTTGACTACCATTGCTCTAACCATATGTAGTATTATAATTCATAACTTTTCTTTCCTAGTCTTGTTTATCTCATAGGGCTGATAGACGCAGACGTTTTGCGCACCACTTTAGACACAAATGCATCCTTTTATAAACCAAAAATCATATTGTCAAAAATCACCTTGGGAGATTTGGGGTGTGTAGACACTTCCTTGTTGCTCCTTGGTTGATGTCTTATAAGACGGTGATTCCAGGCATATTGGATGATCTTCCCCTACCATCCTGATCCTGGTGCTCTTCAGTAGGGTTAGGATTCCAACTCCCAGGATTCATGTGACCTCCTTATGCACAGCAACTAGGTCTGGAATGCTCTGTTGGGTGTTCCAACACAATGGTGGGGGAAACCAAAATGGCCAGCAGCATTATAGTCTCATTTGCCCCAATGAGGTGGGCATAAGCAATGATAGTAGCAACAGCAGCAGCAAGAACTCAAGAATATGGATGTGAGATATGGCAGAATGTAGAATCAGCATAGATTCTTTTGTTTTATTAGCATTTTGTCACTGTGTCCAAAAAAGGAGTATTATAAGGCTGTCATGCACATATAATTACACTGGATTCCAATACAAAATACAATACAATTAGGGCAAAACCATACTGAGCTTTGAAAATGCCTTCTTTAATGTCCAACTGATTTGTCCTCAAAAAGAAATTTATTTTTGCTAGAAGAGTTTATTTGCCAGGGAGCTGAACAAAAGAAGTGAGAAACAAATACTTACATTTAATAATAATAATAATTTATTAGATTTATAAACCGCCCCCTCTCCCCGAAGGGATTTCCTGTGCAATCACATTTTCACCAGGCTTGATGTACTCCACTGACTTTATGTCCACAATAACAACAGTGTAAAACAGTAACTTACACAACTGCAAAAGTGTTAAATTGCATACAAACAGTGTGCTGTATTTTCACCACTCCAAAGCCTCAATAAATACAAGTAAATTAGCCAAGCGGTTATATTCTGATAATATATTTGAGACTGCAGAGATTTATTAAGGAAACCATATGTGATCTTCTGTTATTTAACATTTAAAATAAGCAAGCAAAAGGATTTTAGCTTTAGAAATTTTACATCCGTGAAAGGTTGGAATGGGAACATTAAAATATGCACATAAGCTCTTATGCATAAAGAATATATATATCATTAATCCAATAAGAGACATACAGTAAAATATTTTTGAATCTTAACAATTCTCTCCTAATCACCATCCTTGGCTGCAGAGTGGTAATGGCTATATCATTTACATAGAGCTATCTGTCCTCTTCACACAAAGCTGCTTTTTGCTAAATTAAACAAACAAAATAAACAATTGCAACTGTTCATTCTGCCAAGTTCATGTAACAGAGCTTTCAAAATTTATCTCAACAAAGACATGCATACCTAATGTATTTATTGGGAGAATGCATTTCAAGCAAAATCTCTACACTACTCCACTACTATATCTATTTTTTATCTTTACACCCAATAAATAATTAATCTTCATGAGTTAAACATTTTCTCATATCTTTGGGCCAGATGGAAAGAACTGAATATTGTTCCACTTGGATACAATCTAAATTTTTGGAATTAGGTTATAAATTTAATTTAGTACAGATTTGCATTAATCAGTTTAATATTTAATATGCAATTTCTTATTTCCTTAGATACTGCATTCTGGTCAAGGGTCTTTGCAATATACTATAATAGTAATGATAATAACTGAACATTAGATGTAGTGGTCTGTTTGGACAAAAGAAGGAAGGAAGGAAGGAAGGAAGGAAGGAAGGAAGGAAGGAAGGAAGGAAGGAAGGAAGGAAGGAAGGAAGGAAGGAAGGAAGGAAGGAATTATTACTATTTATTATGTATTACATTACCGTAGTAATATACCTGTTCTGAAGAAATGGGGACTGAGATTTATTTCAAGTCAAACAAACTGGCAAAGAAAAGCATGCATTGAATATTTACATAAAAGAAAGCCAAGAACAAGAACAGATGTAAGTTAAAAATGGGAACTTACTGAATGTATAGGAAACAAAACATGAATATTGAAATTTTGTAATAAATACACAAACAGAATGCTGGCAAGGAAAATCCATTACATGGTCAGTTTCTACAAAAGATCAAGGGGAAGGTGGATAAAGATGAAATCTGGCAATGGCTTACAATAGGAACATGACAAAAGAAACTGAAGGCTTGATTTAGGCAGCCCAAGAACAAGCTGTTTGAACTAATAAAACCAAGACTCAAATTGAAAAATCATCAAGTGATTTAAAGTGCAAAATGTGCACACACAAAAACCACCCAGAAAAAGCAATAAATCACAAGATCACACAAATTGAGGATAAACAATGGACATAGTGGCCAATTCAAACATCTGGCTGACTTCACAGTCAACAATAATCCAACTATTCTGTAAAGCACCCTACTTTCTACAGTGCTAAATTTGAATCTGAGCTGTAGCATTTCAAATAGGGATATCTATTCACACATACTCACCTTCCTTATTGGAAACTAGTGCGTCAGAAGAAAAGCTAGGTTAAAACTCTTTCTTCTGACATTATATGGGAAGAGGAAATGTACATGGGTATATGTGTGTTAAATCCATCTTGTAAAAAGTACAAATTTATCCTCTCCAACCAACATATAAACTGTTATCCAGAAGCAGCCATAGTTAGAAAAGTCAGAAATGATTAAGGCCATCAATTTAGATGACTGTGGAAAAGAATTGACGGTATTCATGGAGCAACTTAGTCCAAATTCAACAGCCAACAGGATTACTATATACTTTCTAGAGATAGCCTACTTTTGCATAGCAGTCACTCAAAACAGCCCCTTAAGAGAACATATCAAGTGTGCCGGTCTCTCATTTTCTTCTTCTGCCCTAACATGTTCTCATGTGGTTTCTAGATCTAGGCACACATGGGCCAGCAGTACCACTGGGGGAGTTTCTAAGTTCCATCATGGAGAATATCTGTTTCCAAAATTAGCTCACTCTCACACTGAAAGGGAAGCAATACTGGCATATTGGAACTGCTTCTGTAAGCCCTTGGAGACAATGGAAGCATCTCTTTCTCTAATATGAACCTTCTATAGTGCTCTTCTTGGACGCTTGCTGTGGAGGGGAGTGGCTCATTCCAAGCTACAATGGCATGTGCGGGCAACGACAAAGCGGAATCTTCATCTTTTCGGTGGGGGTAGGAGCTCAACTCACCGCTCAGATGGACTCTCTGGGTGGCAGAACGGTTGGCAACACAACAAGGGAGATGGTGGCCACCCAACAGGCTCCTGAATGCCCGCTGGAAGTCTACATTGAAAGCATAGATCACTGGGTTGATGGTGGAGTTGGCCCAGCCAAGCCATATGAAAATATTGAAGACGAATGGGTTGACGCAGGTCAGCTGCTCAGGGCCTCCGTCCGTGGGACCTGCGTCACAAAAAGGCAACAGGCAATTGAGCAAGAAGAACGGCAGCCAGCAGCAGACAAAAACTCCTAAGATGATGGTAAGGGTTTGAAGCAACTTGGTTTCTTTGCACAGTGAGCTGCGCAGAGAAGAAACCGGCTCCTTCCCCTTGACCAAGCCCAGGCCACCGGCTCTTTCCAAGGAGGAGATGCGACGGATCTGAGCCTTAGCAATGCGAAATATCTGCGCGTACATCCCAATCATGACAGAGACGGGAATGTAGAAGCTGACCAAGGAGGAGGCGATGGCATAAGTACGGTTGAGACGAGTGTCACAGTGATAAGGAAGCAAGCCAGGGGTCGCCTGGGCGCTGTGCCAATGGAGATGGACAGGGATGAAGGAAATGAGGACAGAGAGGGTCCAAGCCAACGCAATCATCGTGAAGGCCAGGGACTGTGTCATCCGCCGCTCATAGCAGAAGGGATTGGCAATGGCCCAGTAGCGATCCAGGCTGATGATGCAGAGGTGGAGGATGGAAGCCGTGGAGCACATGATGTCAAAGGCCACCCAGGTGTCACAGAAGTGGCTGCCAAAGAGCCATGCCCCACCTGCCACTTCCGTGACCGCTTTCCATGGCATGACCAGCAGTCCTACGCAAAAGTCAGACAAGGCCAGCGAGAGCACAAACCAGTTGGTGGCTCTGGTCCGCAGGTGGGGGAACCGGAGGACGGCCAGGCACACCACACTGTTGCCCACCAGGGTGCTCAACACCAACAGCGACAGCAAGCATCCTGCCAACACCCTCAAGCCACTGAGCGGGTCGCGGGACTCCCAGACCTCCCAGCTGTGGTTGGAGGCGTTCTCCATCAGGGAAAGCCTTTCTCTTTCTTCTTTCCTTGGCTTCTTCTTTAGAAAAAAAATCTTTCGCTCCCTGAGGCCAAATTTGGTGGGGACTTGTAGGGGACCTGGGCAGCGCAGGTTCACCAGCAGCTCCACAATGCCAGCACCTCTAATCAGGATCAGGATCAGAATCACAGAATTGGAAGGGACCTGGTTATCTTGGATGTCTTCGAAGAGCCATAGTGGCACAGTGGTCAGAGTGCAGTACTGCAGCCTACTTCTGCTGCCTGCAATTTAGCAGTTCGAATCTCACCAGGTTCAAGGTTGACTCAGCCTTCCATCCTTCCGAGGTGGGTAAAATGAGGACCCAGATTGTTGGAGACAGTATGCTGACTCTGTAAAACCGCTTAGGGAGGGCTGTAAGAGCAACTGTGAAGTGGTATATAAGTCTACGTGCTATTGCTCTTGTTATTCTCGTCCAAGCAGGAGACCTTATACCATTCCAGACAAATGGTTGTCCAGCCTCTTCTTAAAAAACTCCAGCGATGGACCACCCACAATTTCTGAGGGCAAGCGGTTGGTTAGGAAGCTTCTCCTCAATTCCAGCTTGCTTCTGTCCTTGATCAGTTTCCATCCCTTGTTTCTTGTCTTGCCTTCTGGTGCTTTGGAAAATAAGTTGATCTCCCCCCCCCCCCCCTCCTCTTCTTTGTGGCAGCAGCTACCTCAACTCCTGGGATAACACTGCTCTCCTACCCCACCTTCATAACGACCACCAGCCAATGAGGACTTCTACCAGTGGCTGCCTTCATCCTTGAAGAGTGGTCCAAACAGGCAATGTAGGCTGGAAGAAAGACGGGGAGAGAGAAGCAAAGTGGACCTCGCGTCTATTGGCTGCGTTGCCTCGTCTTCCCTTGGCCAAACTTTCCTGCCTTGAGTCGGCGAGCGCAGATCCGGCTCCGGGTCGGGTGGTCTTCGAGGAGACGGCCGGCTCCTTCTCCGGCTGGAGCGATCGGGGCTGCCGGAGCCGCTGGGGATGCGACGAAATCCGGGCAGCTCTGTCGCTCCCTTGAGGCGGAGGCGAGCCGAGGAGGTGAGGCGAAAGAAGGAGCCAGTCCCGGGCGCGATTGATGTGCCCACGAACCAGGATAGCTGTTTGCCCGCGGCGTGTCGTTTGGAGGTGCTCGCCCCAGCTCTTCTAGCCGGCTTTTTTCTTTGCGGGGGAAAGAACGGGGAGATGGCTTCGCTTCGCTGGGTCTAAGAAGCCAGCTCAAATCACCGGTGCCAAAAATAATAATAAGAATATTCGGAGCTCTTTTTCTATCCCGAAGCAGGTCCAGACTGAGCTGTTCAGAGTATCGTGGGAGGCAGGCAGAGATTCTACAGGTGCTGCTCTGCTAAGGAGGAAACGGAGGAGGCCCCGACAAGGTCGCTGCCTAATGCAGGGGTCTCCAACCTTGGCCGCTTTAAGCCTGGCGGACTTTAACTCCCAGAATTCCCCAGCCAGCTTTGCTTTCTGGGAGTTGAAGTCCTCCGGCTTAAAGTTGCCAAGGTTGGAGACCCCTATTGTAGAGGGCTGAACCAACAGGACTCTGAAAGGACATAGGCATGTATCAGTGGTATCAGTATAAAGTTGCTGGGGAATTCTGGGAGTTGAAGTCCTCCAGGCTTAAAATTGGCTGGGGAATTCTGGGAGTTGAAGCCCTCCAGGCTTAAAGTTGACTGGGGAATTTTGGGAGTTGAAGCCCTCCAGGCTTAAAGTTGGCTGGGGAATTGGAATCCTCCAGGCTTAAAATTGGCTGTGGAATTCTGGGAGTTGAAGTCCTCCAGGCTTAAAGTTGACTGGGGAATTTTGGGAGTTGAAGTCATCCAGGATTAAAATTGTCTGGGGAATTCTGGGAGTTGAAGTCCTCCAGGCTTAAAGTTGCCCAATTTGGAGACCCCTGGAATGCACAACTGTAATACCTCACATTTTTAAATTTATTTTTAAAAACCCTACTGGATTGAAATGTCAACTGATACCAAATGCCAAATGGGCCAACGGAAGTTTAAGCTTGTGAGAAAAGGGCAAAACCAGTTTAGGGGCCCTTATTTAGTCCAAGCCAGCAATTCCCTTCAATGGGATAGTAATGACAGAATTAAAACAGAAGAAGAGAGTTGGAAGGGACCTTGGGGGTCTTCTAGTCCAACCCTCTGCTCAAGCAAGGAGACCCTGTGCTATTTTTGAACAAACAGTTGTCCAGTCTAGTGATGAAATTCATTTTACTACCGGTTCTGTGGTGGGCATGGCAGGAGGATATAACAAAATCTCCATTCCCACCTCACTCCAGGGAAGGATATTGCAAAATCTCCATTCCAACCCCACTCTGGAGCCAGCCGGAGGTGGGATTTGCCAGTTCTCCGAACTACTCACAATTTCTGCTACTAGTTCTCCAGAACCTGTCAGAACCTGCTGAATTTCACCCCTGGTCCAGTCCCTTCTTAAGTGACAGGAGTTCAGTGTGCAGTTACCTGCCTTGATTGTCAAGAAGGGAGATAAACCACCAATCTCGGGGAAAGAACAAAAAAGGAATCAATCTGTCCCTCCCTCCTTCGCACAAAAGCACCCAGTTTATCTGTGGATCTTATCGCAGCCCTTAAATCACCCTGAGGGTTTTTTAATCTGTGCTATTGTGGCTTTTGAAAGGAGAGGCAGCAGTTAATCTGATTTAACAAAAAGATTTCCTGAATGGTGGTTAACCATATTCCGCTCAGTGGTTTGTTTGTCTTTTGATTCGGAGACTTTATTGCTTCCATCCTTCAGAAGGAAATTATACCAGCCTGACATTTGCCTTCCCGATTGGCCATCTCTATCCTGATTTTGTTTCTCCTGGTCACTGCAAATTAATAGGTGACAGAGCTCAACACATTTTACATCCCTTCTGGTTGCCCGAAGATGGGGCTGACATGAGAAAATGCTCCTTTAAGACCAGAAGCTAAGACCAGAAGCTAAGACCAGAAGCTAAGCTAAGAGTCTCACTTCTGAATTGGACATGAAGTGAAGGCAATACAATTCATGTTTAGCATCATTTGCATCTTTTAAAAATTGTATATACTTTTTAAATACAGAGCAGAAAATACATAAAAATATAAATAGAAAACATATGAAGCATCGTTGCAGGAATTAGATATGTCTACTGAAAAGTTGAATAAATTGAATAAATTAAGTAGAGAAGGACGTGGTGGCTCAGTGGCTAAGACACTGAGCTTGTCGATCAGAAAGGCCGGCAGTTCAGCAGTTCGAATCCCTAGCACCACGTAATGGAGTAAGCTCCCATTATTTGTCCCAACTTCTGCCAGTTTGAAAGCACATAAAAAATGCAAGGAGAAACATAGGGACCACTTTGGTGGCGCTCTGTGTGCCTTCAGCGTTTAGTCATGCTGGCCACATGACCACAGAGAACGTCTTCAGACAGCACTGGCTCTTTGGCTTTAGAAATGGAGATGAGCACTGCCCCTAGAGCCAGAAACGACTAGCACGCATGTGCAGGGGAACCTTTACTTTTACTGAAAAGAAGGACTAGGGGTGACATGATAGCAGTAGTCCAATATTTGAGAGGCTGCCACAAAGAAGAGGAGGTCAAGCTATTCTCCAAAGCACCTGAAGGCAAGACAAGAAGCAATGGGTGGAAACTAATCAAGGAGTCAAGCAACCTAGAACTAAGGATAAATTTCCTAACAGTGAACACAATTAACCAGTGGAACAACTTGCCTTCAGAAGTTGTGGGTGGCTCCCTCATTGGAGGCTTTTAAGAATGGCCACTTGGATAGCCACTTGTCTGGAATGGCATAGATAGGGTCTCCAGCTTGAGCAAACTCGAGACCTCCAAGGTCCCTTCCAAGTCTTTTATTCTGTTATTCTATTAAAGGTTTCTGATATTATATTTGTACACCTCACAGAGTCCCTCTATCAGAGAGGTGGGCGGTTTTAAAAATTTGATAAATAAAGAATTAGCAAATAAAAAAATATCAGGAGGCTTCTGGGTCAAAGGTCTATCTTGGTTAGTGGGATAATCAACGAATCGTATGCAGGAACTTAGAAACTTGGCCCTGTGTTTGTTCACAGCTTTAAATCATGGGCGCCTTCTTTATCAGGGCTTGATTTCTGTGGCTCACATAAACCTTGGTTTACTGAGTGAACCACCTGTTGGCTGTGCTAAGCCACAAATCCCAGCATAAAATGATACTTGTTGGCTGACAAATTCCAAGTCAAGTCCAAGCCAACTCTGTCACAAGAGTGCATGATGGGTGAATGAGGCAACATGTTAAAGCAATTCAATGAGTTTGGCTTTTCCGTTAAAGCTAATGTGTTTATTATCTAGTTTCATTTTAGATTTATAGCCCATCTTGTTTATCCAGAGCTTCAGACAGCCTACTTAGCTCCTTCTGTGTATTTTCTGCAAATCAGGAATCATTTGCGGTCAGCTGGGCTGAGAGAGTAAGAGACTATAATACTCCAAAGTCACTCAGGGAATTTCTGTGGTTGAGGCCGGTCTCAAACATTCCACCCCCATGTCCCTACCACTATGTGTGTTAGATTAAAATTTATCTTTCATTTATTGTGACATATATAGGTGGTCCTTGCCTTATAACCACAACGGAGCCCAACATTTATGTTGGAGAGTGAGAATTTGTTAAGCGGGCTTTGCTCCATTTTACGACATTTCTTGCTACAGTTGTTAAATGAATCACTGCCGTTGATAAGTGAACAACATGGTTGCGAAGTGAATCTGGCATCCTCGTTGACTTTGCTGATCAAGGGCTCTTAAAAGGGGATCACTGCAACCGTCATAAATATGAGTCCATTCCAAGGGTCTGAATTTTGATCACCTGACCATGGGGATGCTGCAACGGTTGTAAGTATGAAAGACAGTCATAAGAAGTGGTATGCTGCTGCCGGTTCAGACTGCTTCAGGCCAACCAGTAGTTCCAAACAGCGGGTGGCCCCGCCCACCCGCCTTGGCGCTATCCCATCCTACATCACCATGTTTTTGACGCTGCACACAAGTGCACATGCTTACATTTTCAGTGCTGGGCAAACAGGTTGTTACGCTATGTGACGGCCACCTCTGGTCATAAGTTACTTTTTTCGGTGCCATTGTAACTTTGAAAGGTCACTAATGAACCATTGCAAGTCGAAGACCACCTGTTCTGAATATGATAGTGTAATCATTTCCAAATCTCCTTGAATAACATATTCAGGAAGCCTGTATGAAAAGTTTCTCTTCCAGGAAATATTGTTTTATGTGATAGAGGGATATATATTTCCTTTGCTGGAGATGATTAAGAGAATCAGGTCTTGGAGATTCTTTTGCAATTATCTTTGCTGAATAGAACCTCTCTAATTAAGATGTTTTATACAGATGCCATTTTTATTCCAGACGCTACCAATATTAACAACTGATGTTCCATTTAAACAATGACAAAAGCATAGTTCTAAACTTACCTCGCAAGGAAAAAACTGTGAGAAGATTAAATATAAATTGTTGCAATATGCTAAAAGAAAGAGGTGGTTTTGAGTTATCAGATTTAATACTGTACAGATAGTCCTCGACTTAAAACAGTTCGTTTATCATGTTTCCCCGAAAGTAAGACAGGGTCTTATTTTCTTTTGACCCCCAAAATAAATGCTTGGCCTTATTTTCAGGGAGGTCTTATTATTTTTGAGGTGCAGGAGGCGGCAAGTGTGGTCATCTCATGGTTGCTGTTGTGTTGCAATATTTTCGGGAAGGGCTTATTTTCAAGGGAGGGCTTATTTTAGCGCATGTGCTTAAAAGCCTGGTTAGGCTTAATATCTGGGGAGTTTTTATTTTCAGGGAAGCAGGGACTGAAAAAAGTGACTTACAACTGTTTTTCACAGTTACAAACTTTGCAGCAGAACCACATATGGTCATGTGATCAAAATTCAGATGTTTGACAACTGGTTCATACTTATGACCGTTGCAGCATCCCGGGGTCATATTTTGCAATCTTCTGACAAGCAAAGTCAATGGGGAAGCCAGCTTCACTTAACAGCCAGGTTACTAACTTATCAGCTGCAGTGATTCACTTCACAACTGTGCCAAGAAATGTCATAAAATAGGGCAAAACTCAACTTAACAAATCCTCACTTAACAACATAAATTTGGGGCTCCATTGTGGTCATAAGCCAAAGGTCTACCTGTACTTTGATGCTTGCTGTTTGATCTGGATGAATGACTGGGTTACCCTTAAAAATAAATGGTTATTAGATTTGAAGGGCCAAGTATTAAGCTGTGGGCACACCCAGCTGTTGTGGCCCAGCCGGCTCCGGATGAGCTGCTGATGGACTCCTCTAGTGATGAGTCCTATGAGTCTGCTCTGGAGGAGGAGGGCGACCTTGAGAGAGCAGAGACCCCGGATGGTCATCAGGAGGCACCTGGGTCTTGGAGTAGTGGGGAGGATCAAGGCCAGTTTGTCCCTGATGCTAGGTTGAGAAGGGCTTAAAAAAGGAGGCTTCAAATGCATCAGAAGCGAACTCGAAGGATTTGAATTAGTCCCAGCTGCCTAATGACTGACTCCTCCCAAGAGGGTTTAAAAAGAAGTCTTTGCTAAGAAAGTCCTTGCAGAGAACAACGTTGGATTTCTAGGTTCATGTTTATTCGTGTTGATTTTCAGGTTCGTGTTTAGTCAAGTTAGGAAGCTTTGTATCTGTTCAGAGTCATTCAGGCAAGCAGCCAAGAGAGTCAGTGGCAAGCAGCCAGTCTTGTATTAGTCGGAGAAAGGGGGGTCAGAACACCCAGCTATGGTTCGATAAACTTAAAATAAAGGCTGATTTCAAGAATTGTTTCCTTAGTGGTGCCATCCTAAGAGTTTGGAATTAATGTAAAATAAGGCTCTTACACAAGGTACATCTGTGGGTATCACCTTCTTCTTGTGCCATATCTGTCATCGGATGTTGGCAATCAAGCTGGTGATCCTATTTTTATCGACAGATGTACGAAAAAGTGCTGCCGACTTTTGGCCAAACCAGTCCCTTAGATTTTGAAGCCATGATGTTGTTCTTCTGCCTGGACCTCGTTTGCCTTCAATGTTTCCTTGGAGGATTAAGTGAAATATGCTGTATTTTTCCAGGTGTCGCATCACATGTCCGAAATATCCTAACATTTGCTTTTGATGGTTTCTCTTGGGTTTCCCAAGCAGCCTAACACTTATCACTATCTTTGGGGTGTCTCAACCAACTTTTTGGCTTTGGATTTCTCCATTAGTAATGCAGTAAACATTACAGGCTACACGGCTTTGGGTTTATTCGTTTTAGAGCACTCCCCTTTTCGCTGAACTCACAGATACTTGCCATCTTCACCCTTTTTAATGTTAGAGCTGTGAAAATTATATGTTGTTCTGTGAAAGCTCTCGGCTCTAAATGAAGAAACCAGCTGGCATCCAGGTTGGTAATAACATGTTCTTAAAAAAAAAAAAAGTACTCCACGTTGAATTTTTAACGTTGCAAATCTAAGCAATTGTTTAAAAGACAAAATAAGATTTGCACAGAACAATCTCCGTTTGGACTTCTAAGCATTTGCCTATTTAAAAATTAACCCCATTTTGTTCAATAGTTGGAGAAACCCTTCAAGGCAATCCTTTCCTTCCTTTTTTTCATTTGATTTATATTCTTTTGTTGCATCCAGGCAAGGTAGACGGCGAATAAGCAGAATCCCAAAAATGAAAATATAAGCTAATAATGCACAATTAAATGCCGGCAAACAAAATACATCTTTACACGTTTTTTCTTAAGAATTGGGTTTGATGGACTCAGATGCCTTCAGATCAGTGCGAAATCTAATTTTTTTACTACTGGTTCTGTGGACGTGGCTTGGTGGGGCGTGGCTTGGTGGGGTCATGTGACTGGGTGGGCGTGGTTATGTGGTCGTGTAATTGGGGGATCAAAAGACAGAAACTCACCTTAACAATGTCCTGCTGGAGCAGGGTTGGACTAGTGCCAGGTTTGTAATCCTTCCTTCCTCTCCTTTTCCCCTCCCTCCCTCCCTCCCTCCCTCTTTCTTTCTTTCTTTCTTTCTTTCTTTCTCAGCACCCCCCACCTCCTTTTTTTGGCCTAACAGTCCTCAGGGAAGGCTGCTGGGAGCAAAAACGGACACACACATCCATGTTTCCGGAGAACCAGTAGTTTAAAAAAAATGCTTTAAAAGTTTTTTTTTTAAGTTTCGAAGATGAGCTATGCGGCCTGCGATCATCGGAACTTGTTTTTAAAACTTTTTAAAGTATTTTTTACAACTCGTTCTGTGAACCAGTAGCATTTTTTACTACTGGTGTGGGCAAACCGGCCCAAACCAGTAGCATTTCCTGCTTCAGGAAGTTCTTTGGAAGTAAGGACTTGCTTAGTTTGATACTAATAGTATGTGGATTTGTTAGTTTTAGTACATTATGCATTAATTTCACTTTTGATCTTCAGCGCTAGATCATTATTGCTGTCTTTATTGTTTATAATATTTGGTTCTCAACATGTTGCCATAAAAATAATTTTTAAAAAATTAAAAAGCAGCATCCCCTTTATCCTATATGCCTGCCATTAGAAAACCACACATTGTTCATCCCCACTGTAATCCCCACTGAGATACTAGATTAGTTGGTAATTGAAATATTAGAGCAGTATCTTATACAGTATCTTATACAGTATCTTATACAGCAGGGGTCTCCAACCTTTGCAACTTTAAGTCTGAAGGACTTCAGTTCCCAGTCTGGGAGCTGAAGTCCTTCAGACTTAAAGTTGCAAAGGTTGGAGACCCCTGTTATACAGGATGGCTGAACAATATAGCTATATACTGTATATTCATGTTGCTGACTCAATAACATTTAAATATATATAGCCCCAAAAGGGGGAAATTGTGGGAAGTCCCCACCCCTTTCTAGAGAATGAAATATTTTGGGAAATATTAAAAGAGATAGAATATTATATTATCCCAAAAGGAGAAATGGAGAAAAATCTCAGCAAAGGCAGAAAGCAGCTCTAGTCTTTCTTAATAGCTTAATGTAGAAGCCTCAAGTCTTTAGAGATGAATATTTTGTGCCTGTTAAGAAAGACTGGGCCAACCTATTCATAATAGGTTGGCCCAATAGGTTCATCACACTTGGAATACTGCATACAGTTTTGGTCGCCACGATGTAGAAAAGATGTGGAGACTCTGGAAAGAGTGCAGAGAAGAGCAACCAAGATGATTAGGGGACTGGAGACTAAAACATATGAAGAACGGTTGCAAGAACTGGGTATGTCTAGTTTGATGAAGAGAAGGACCAGGGGAGACATGATAGCAGTGTTCCGATATCTCAGAGAGTGCCACAAAGAAGAGGGAGTCAAACTATTCTCCAAGGCACCTGGGGGCAGGACAAGAAGCAATGGGTGGAAACTAATCAAGGAGAGAAGCAACTTAGAACTAAGGAGAAATTTCCTGACAGTCAGAACAATTAACCTCTGGAACAGCTTGCCTCCAGCAGTTGTGAATGCCCCAACCCTGGAAGTCTTTAAAAAGATGTTAGATAGCCATTTGTCTGATATGGTATAAGGTTCCTGCCCACGCAGGGGGTTGGACTAGAAGACCTACAAGGTCCCTTCCAACTCTGCTATTGTATTGTATAAGCAAAGCACCTTCAGCCACAGGAGGCTGGAGTTGATGGGATTAAGAATTTGCATTCCCCCACCCAAACTCTAAGGACAGGACAGAACCTTTACAGGACATAATAGGAATAACCTACCATCATTAGACATTGCACAACCCCCTGCAGCATCTCAATCAGAACCCTATGAAGATCCATCCACTCATCAAGATAATTTGTCAGCTGTCCCAGAACTACATGTTATTGTTGGTTTTGCTCATAAATAAACAGTGTCTTTCTTTCCAATCAGCCTCCATTTTATTTCCTGCACCTTTCTCCTGGACTTGGAACCGGACCAGATTTTTCTTCCTACAAATATATACTATGTATGTTCCATGTCATTCTTTAGAGGGGTGACTAAAATAAATAACCAGAGCTGGGAACCTTCCAGGTATTACTGGGCTATAAATTCCAGCACCCAATGCAGTGGTGGGTTTCAACTTTTTTAGAACCTACTCTGTGGGTGTGGCCTATTTTGTGGGTGTGGCTTGGCAGTCATGTGACAGGGTGGGAGTGGCCACCTTTTAAAATGTGGTGAAACTCATTTAACAACGCTCTTGCTTAGCAACCAAAATTTTGGACTCAATTGTGATGATAAATTCTTTCTTTCTTTCTTTCTTTCTTTCTTTCTTTCTTTCTTTCTTTCTTTCTTTCTTTCTTCCTTTCTTCCTTTCTTCCTTTCCTTTCCTTTCCGTTGGGTCACTGGCAGCGGCAGGCCACATTTACTTCCAGGTACGCCGGTGGAACCCCCTCTCACCGGTTCTCTAAATTTCACCAACTCGTAGGTGCGAGCCTGCAGAAACCCACCACTGACCCAATGCCAGTATGAGAGATGTTGTAGTACAACCACCAGTGGAAGGACTGAGTGCTTCAGATGCCTTTCTGTGATAACTAGCCAAAACTACAGGCATGTCAGTGTAATAAAGAAACCATCATTAAATGAGGTGTCCTGATATTTTTAATTGGGCCCCCAAGCAGTGTGCTTATTCTGTGAAGTTCAGATGTTCTCCTCCTTTTCCTCCTCCTCTCTTTCTTGCCATAAGAAGCAAACATGATATCAAAGAATTCCATGGAGTTGGAAGGAGAAAGAGGAGTAATCACCAAACATTTTTATTATTGCTCAAGGAACTAAGATGTCGAAAGGAAGTGATAAGGCGTATGATGCTTAGACATATATGCTGTGCCTGAAGATTTCATTTCCATTCCTTCTTCTTTAGTATCCGACTGCTGGCTGTTGTTGAAATCTTTATTTCCAAAGATTTAGAAAAGGATGCTGAGAACATGTTCGAGTAAGGCCAACATATTTACTGTGACTTAAAATCATGTTTATTGTTAGTCTTCGTTAGGCTGTAGGTATTTTGTGCCTACCTACATATATATAGCTCAATATTGTATAATGATATATATGTCAGGCAAGAGCCTTTAGCCATTCAGCCAAGATTTATTGATCAGCTCATAAAACTAACACACATATTAAAAAAATCACACAACGGAACTCACGGCTTTCTGTCTAGATGGTCTCTGGTGATGAGCCGAAAAGCAGAAGAGGAAAGCAGTATGCTTCCTCCCTTAATTGGGGCCCTAACAGGGTGTTGTGGAACAATTATATATGTGTGTGTGTGTGTGTTAGTTTTATGAGCTGATCAATAAATTAAATTAGAGAGAGACGAAGATAGATCTATTTCGAGCTTATTAGCTCTCATCAGCTGGCCATACCCTTTACTGGGATTCGAACTGGGGCTGTGTTGCATGCCAGTCAAGGAGCCTAGCACTTTAGCCAAGCCGGCTCCCCTATTGCATCAGCTGTGAAACAATTACCTATACTAATACACCCTGTCTCAGCTGATGCAATAGGGGAGCCGGCTTGGCTAAAGTGCTAGGCTCCTTGCCTGGCATGTAACACAGCCCCGGTTCGAATCCCAGTAAAGGGTCACAGTCACAGTCACAGACAGAAGCCTGCCTGATGATGACAAGTGAGATCTTGTCGAAACGTTGCAATAACATCTCCATGCTATATACACGGGAAAATCCCCGAAGCCAGCAATACCAGCATATATATGTGTGTGTGTGTGTGTGTGTGTGTGTGTGTGTGTGTGTTTTCTGAGATATATATATATATCTCGCTGCTGGGAAAATGTAATCTCTAAGGATTTGCTTTGCAAAATAGTATTTGTTAATGTGGTCCAATTAAACCTGTCTTCAGAGTTGGTGTTTTTTTTAAAAAAAACTTTGCTATTTTACTGATCATAAATGCAGGACTTTTGCCAAAGTCCTGAACAATCTTCTAAGTCTTTTTGAGAATAAGAGATTGCCTCATTAAAACTGAACAAATGAATCTAGGCCACAGGGGTGACTAAACTTAAACATCCCAGTGTGGTCATTGCTTACTAATGACAAGACATTTGGTGTGACTTATGACTCCAGCCTTTACTTTCCCTATGAGGGGCTATGGGAATGGAGCAGGCATCAATGGAATAGAAGCCGGTAAAACTAGTTTATTTCTTTAATAGTTAAACCTTGAGCTTCAGATGGTAAACAGAGATGATTAAGAACTGAATACCTCTGAGCACATGGCCTCTCAGGAAAAAAAAACAAGTTATAGATTTGCCAATCAAACCTTTTTCATTGTAGCAGCTTGATTTTAAGAAATTGTAAGCTGCTGTTTAAGAAGGGCAACCATATACAGTACCTATTTTAAAGAAGTAAAAGTTGCTAAATTGGAAGGAAGTGTGGTAGACTAAACACTTAGTAGGGCATAAGAGGGCTGAGGAAGAAAGATCCTACACCCTTGGGGGTGCATTTGTGATGGGATGTGAGTTGTCAAGGAGAATACAGATTAACAGAGTTGGAAGGGACCTTGTAGGTCATCTAGTCCAACCCCCTGCACATGCTGATGATCTTTACACTCATCATTTGTAGATGTGGTCTTCACTAGCCCTGGGACAAGGAGAAAGTGCAGATCCGGCCACGGTGGTGTCAAAGCAACAAAAAACATTCCAAAATTTCAAAGAAGAAAAGATCCAAGCAACTGTCAGGACAAGCTATTAAGATAGACAGAGAATGACAGGTAGTGAAAACCTGGAGTAATAAGCAGGATGTACAACAACTGGATGCACGTTTTTAAAGGAAAGAATAAGAGAAAAAGATGTCCAAAAGTTAAAAAAGAGAGAGAGAGATATTTTTTAAGAACAGAAAATCACAGAATCATTTACACTTAAATTAGGATTGCTCCAAACTAATCATGGATGATTTACAGTACAATAGAGACAAATGACATAAAGACATATGGAAGGTTGATATTGAAATTCTGCAAAGAAGATTATAAAATGACAGAAACATTAAATCAGAAAACTATCCCCCTAGAAAATTAGTTAGAAGACATAATAACCACCTGTCAGCAAGAAAACCATCAGAGGCAGAAGAAACACCCAATGGGTTATTTAAAAGTTGAGAGGCAGTTAAAGTGTGAAATAAGACCTTAGAGTCTAGAAAAGATAATAGATTCATAGTTATATCTATACCAAAGAACAGAAATGCAAGAGAAGATGTACTAAATCTTCAATCTTCTTTTTTTATAAAGAAGATAGCCGTGCTTGGAAGGAGATATATTAAAAAACAGAGAGCCATATGTGGACATAGATATGATAACTAAATTTAAAAACAAACAAACAGGAAAAGGAATGTAAAATCAGATAGCTAGCATAAAATGGATGATAGAGTGAATAAATATAAAAAGGTTAACCTTTCCTGTACTGAGAATAACAAGAGCTTGATTATGTAGATCATATCTACATAAGACTGCAGCTAGTTCAGAATGCAGCCACGCGGGGGATTCTGGGAGTCTCTCGTTACTCCCATGTAACACCTCTCCTGCGCGAGCTGCACTGGCTGCCTGTGGCCTTCCAGGTGCGCTTCAAGGTGTTGGTTACCATCTTTAAATCGCTCCATGGCACGGGACCTGGGTATTTGTGAGACCGCCTCCTACCGCATACCTCCCTTCGACCTGTCTGCTCGCACAGGGAGGGCCTCCTCAGGGTGCCGACTGCCAGTCAATGCCGGCTGGCGGCCCCCAGGGGAAGGGCCTTCTCTGTGGCGGGTCCGGCTCTCTGGAACGACCTGCCCCCCAATATTCGCACCATCACGGACCTGCGCCTCTTCCGTCAGGAGCTCAAGTCACATTTTTTCCATCTGGCCGGCCTGGCTTAGAGTTTAATAATGTAAATTTAATTTTAATAGAGGGTTTTATAGTTTTAATCTTTATAGCACAGTTATATTTATTTAATTCGGTTTTAAATTGTGGATTGTATTTATATGATGTGTATGCTGTTGTTTTTAATTTTTATCTTCTGTGCACCGTCCCGAGTCCCATTGTGGAGATGGGGCGGTATAAAAATTAGAAAATTAAAATTTAATTAAATTAAATCTGATGATGGGGAAAAATGAAAGCTAGTAACGTAAGCAGTAGTGGGTTCTTACCGGTACGGCTGAACCGGTAGTGGTTTGGCGGCCTGGGTGGCTGGAACCAGTAGCGACCCAGGCCTACCATGCTCCTGAGCCATTTTTCAGTTCTGCGCATGAATAATTTAAATAGTACCATACATGCATGTGCAGCACACATCAAGCACATGCACATGCAGCGCGCACATGAGTGAACCAACAGTAGTGCCCACCAGAACCCACCCCTGAATGTAAGTATACCAGAATAGCTGATTCTTCTTTTGAAGAACATTCACAATGAACATATTTCATTATTTTTAATGAAATATGTATATAGCCATTGTTCTTATTTCTCCTGTGCACCGCCCCGAGTCCCTGTGGGGAGAGGGTGCGGTTTATAAGAAATAAATTATTATTATTATTATTATTATTATTATTATTATTATTATTATTATTATTATTAAGAAGCTATTGTAAAAACAAAAACATAAGTAACAATTGTTCAACATTGGAAAGGGAATGAGCCAAGGATACCCATTGCCCCATATATTTATTTTAGATGTTTCTATTGTTTTAATTACACCATATTTTTTTGGATTGAATGCACACAGTCATTGATTGAGATGGGTGGCTATCGAAAATAAATAAAAAGATAAACAAACAAACAAACATCTGTTTAACTTGTATAGAAGATCTGGTAACTGGAATCAAAATACTGTAAATATGAAACCCTTAATCATTATTGACATTGAGATGACGCTCGCTGTGTTAGATGAATTAGCTGAAGGTAAAAAAAAAAAAGACTTAAAACAATTTATTAGGAAAAACTTTAAAAAGCAAAGAAAAAAATCAGGGTTGGGATTAGACTGTAAGACAGATGACGTCAACCAGCATGTTTAATGAACGCGTGGTTGATGAAAAAAAGATTAAGTTAATTTTGTATTCTGATACTCAAGGACAGATAAACATGAATAGAGTACGAGAGAAGAAAAGTAGAGATTTATCCTGGCAAGGAAGCAGTGGAAAACTTACATACTAATGAAGATATTATTACACTATGCCAGTGAGGCCTAAACTTTTTTGGCTCGCGTGCCAAAAGCGGGGGGAGAGCAGGGGGGTCGTGCATGGGCGTGCCACACCCAGAATGCTATGTGCATAACCCACTGCTCTTGGCACACTTTTTTCGCCTTCCCCATGCTCAAGAGGCTTTCTAGGAGCCTGGGGAGGGTGAAAACTGCCTTCCCTCCCCACCTCCAGAGGCTTTAGGAGCTTCCCTGAAGCCTCCAGAGGGCGAAAAACGGCCTCAAAAGAAGGCCTAAATCAGCTGGCCAGTGCGCACAACTGCGCTGGAGCTGAGCGGGCAATGCCTCGCGTGCCCTAAGAAATGGTTCCGCGTGCCACCTGTGGCACCCGTGCCATAGGTTCGCCTTCACTGCACTACGTTGTAAAATAATCATTTAGCAACTGCTTTGTTTGCAACCTTTTGCAGTTATAACCATAATGAAAAAAATAACTTCAACAAATCCTTGCAGATCTGTAAAGCAAAGGAAAACTGAAGTAAAATCATAAGTACAGTTGCAGCTTCAATAAGCGAATATGTTGCTTAACCAGTAAGCTGCCAATCCCAATTGTGGTCGCTAAACGAGGGCTCCCTATGTAATAACGAAGATCAGAATTGTTACAACAATGTTTCTTTTGTTGGTGGTGCACAGTTATGAATGCTGTGCCTTAAGAAAGAGGAAGAAACAGATTCAAAGATGTTTATTATGGACTGCCAGAAGTAGCTACCAATTGGTTCTGGAGAAATAAAGACTGACTCTTCCCTTGAACTGATGACTGGCAAGGAGAAATCACATACTTTGGTGATGTGAGCAGATAAGGTACTAATAAAAACAATTGCCGTACATTTGGTGAGACGGAGGGAAGTCGAAAGGCAATACGAGAGATAAATTGGACGTACAAGATCAGAGATATCTTTGAGATGTTCCCAAAAAACCTGCAAGTTGTCAACAAGAAAAAATAAAGGTAGAAGATATTTGTTGATGCTGATCAGGATTAATATATATATACAACAATGGTTGTAAGATCTTTTTAGAATTTGAACTTTGTTCTTCTTGTGGGGAAAAAAAATAGCCAAAATGTTTAGGAAAATAAACACAAGGATCCAGTACAGGAGACTTTCCTTACTGTAACAAGATACTGTAAAGGTTCCTCTTGCACATATGTGCTAGTTGTTCCCGATGCTAGGGGGACGGTGCTGATCTCCATTTCAAAGCCAAAGAGCCAGTGCTGTCTGAAGACATCTCTGTGGTCATGTGGCCGGCATCACTAAATGCTGAAGGCGCATGGAACACTATTACCTTCCCACCAAAGGTGGTTCCTATTTTTCTACTTGCATTTTTATATGCTTTCGAACTGTTAGGTTGGCAGAAGCTGGAACAAGTAACAGGAGCTCACTCCGTTATGCAGCGCTACGGATTCACACAGCTAAACTGCAGACCTTTCTGATCGACAAGCTCAGCATCTTAGCCGCTGAGCTACCGTGTCCCCTTTATTGTAACAAAGTACCACCAAATATGAAGGCCATGTGCAAGTGACCTACTCACTGCATAATTGACAGCAGCTGCAGTTACTTGAAGGCTCACATTTTAGATTTCTCATAGTGCATTACAGCCAGGTAATGTGGGGTTGTGGGGAAATTTGAAATGGGACCCCCGTAGATGTCAGATGTTGGAGCAAAGTCAGAAGAGGAGGAATGGGACATTCCGTTCAACCCACAAAATGTCTGGAGAAGCAGATTTTTTTAAATGGAAGTTTGATTTTTATGTCCTGCTATTTAATAATGTTAGTATAATCATCTATCCCAGGGGTTCCCAACCTTTTCTATCCAGCACCCCTAGAATGCTTCTGATATATTCTCACACCCCTTAAAAAAAATAAACATATGCATATAATTATACATATAAGTGGCTCACTGGCTAAGATGCTGAGCTTTTCAATCAGAAAGGTCGGCAGGTTTGAATCCTTAGCGCCACTTAAAGGAGTGAGCTCCCATTACTTGTCCCAGCTCCTGCCAACCTAACAGTTCGAAAGCACGTAAAAATGCAAGTAGAAAAATAGGGGACACCTTTGCTGGGAAGGTAACAGCGTTCTGTGCACCTTCGGCGTTTAGTCATGCCAGCCACTCTTCTGCTTTGAAACAGAGATGAGCACCGCCCCCTAGAGGGCTCGGGATAGGGGCTGTTCCTCTATCCTGGTCCTATTAGATCTCTCAGCAGCTTTTGATACCATCGACCATGGTATCATGCTGCACCGGTTGGAGGGGTTAGGGGTGGGGGGCACCGTTCTACGGTGGTTCTCCTCCTATCTCTCTGATCGTAAGCAGTTTGTGTTGGCAGGGGGGCAGAGGTCGACTTCGAGGCACCTCACTTGTGGGGTTCCACAGGGATCGGTCCTCTCGCCCCTCCTGTTCAACATCTATGTGAAGACGTTGGGTGAGATCATCCGTGGTTTTGGGGTAGAGTTCCATCAATATGCTGATGATACTCAGCTGTACACTCTACCCCGGACCACCCCAACGATGCTGTGGAAGTGATGTCCCGATGTCTGGAGGCCGTGCGAGTCTGGATGGGGAGGAACAGGCTTCGACTCAACCCATCCAAGACTGAGTGGCTGTGGCTTCCGGCGTCACGGGATAGTCAATTGATGCCATCTCTGGCTATTGGGGGCGAGTCATTGGCCCCCATACAGAGGGCTCGCAACTTGGGCGTCCTCCTGGACTCTCGGCTGTCTTTAGAAGAGCACATGATGGCCGTGGCCAGGGGGGCCTTTTATCAAGTTCGTCTGATACGCCAATTGCGTCCCTTTCTGGATCGTGACGCCTTACGCACTGTCACTCAAGCTCTTGTCACCTCCAGTCTGGACTACTGTAACACTCTCTACATGGGGCTTCCCTTGAGGTGCACCCGGAGGCTCCAATTAGTTCAGAATGCGGCCGGGCAGGGGATTTTGGGAGCATCTAGACGCTCCCATGTGACACCTCTCCTGCGTGAGCTGCACTGGCTGCCTGTGGCCTTCCAGATGCGCTTCAAGATTCTAGTGACCACCTTTAAAGCGCTCCATGGCAAGGGACTTGCTTATCTGCAAGACCGCCTCCTGCTGCCAAATACCTCCCACCAACCAGTCTGCTCCCACAGAGAGGGCCTCCTCCGGGTGCCATCGGCCAGACAATGTCGGCTGACGACCCCCAGGGGGAGAGCCTTCTCTGTGGCAGCTCCTGCCCTCTGGAATGACCTCCCCCCTGAGTTACGCACGATCACAGACCTACGTCTCTTCCGTCGGGCCCTGAAGACACATCTATTTTGTGCAGCCGGCCTGTCATAGTCTTTTAATTGGGTTTTAGCATTGGGTGTTATAATTAAGAGGCCAATCTATTTAATATTTATTAATCTGCTATCTTAACTTTTGTATTTCTTCTTTTTATTGTGGCTGTTCACCGCCCTGAGTCCCGAGAGAGAGAAGGGCGATATATAAACTAAATAAAACATAAACATAAAACATAGAGTCAGGAACGACTTACACATATGTGCGAGGGAAACCTTTGCCTTAATTATACATATACACTCTAATTTTGAAACTTTTAAACCCAGGTTTTTGCACCTCCTGAAATATGGTCTTGCAACCCAGGGGGCATCCCCCCACCCACCCATTTGGAAAGCCCTGGCCTGATCTATTGCTTCTCCATAGTGTGGGGAAGAGTATCTAGACTGGGCTAACTTCATCCACTCATTGATTGGATTGAGCCCGATAAATTCCTTAAACCATGCCCTGTCACTAGGCAATTTATTTTTTTTTTTTTTTATTCGTATTTATATCTCGCACCCATCTCCCACAGAGGGACCCGGGGCCGCGCACAGGAAAATTAAAAACAAATACAAATATACAAAATACCCCTAAAAACAACATTAAACTCAACCCTGTGCTAAAACATAATTAAAACCCATAAATTAAAACTTTGACAAACTAATACTCAGTTCGGTATCGGGTAGTTCACGCCAGGCCGGCTAGATGGAAAAAATGTGTTTTTAAGCGCTGGCGGAACAGGCGGAGGTCCGAGATGCAATACCCAGTTACAACTCAGTCCCTCAAATGGACAGCTGTGTCATGCTTGTATTCCTGTGAACTTTGAAAATATTCAACTTAATGATTAATTCTGCTCTGCCTCAGGCTGCGTGAGTAACTTGGTCACCAAAAACCCCAGACAGGGGTGGTGCTCCTCGCCATTACCCCTCAGGGGCGGCGTGCAGGCTTTCCCACAACTGACAGGCCAACTGTCATTCTGTGAGGGCTGTTCCACTGGGCCGAAATAAATTGCGCCTCTTTATTACCCCTTTTGGAAAAGAACAGAGTCAAGTCAGCTTCTGAAGGCTGTTTTGGACAAGGGGGCAGGTGCGCGGCAGCTCTTTGCAGCAAAGCAGAGAGCCTTGAAAACACAAACAAGCAAACAAAAAGAAAGCGACAGGTTTCAAACAGTACCACTAGAGGGCAAAGCTGACATTATGAAAAAGTCCTTTTTTTTTCCTGATGGCAGTTGGCTGCCCCTTGACAGTGCCTCTTGTTCAATGATTCATACAGTCTGTTAACACATGTGAATAATATGCCTCTTTCATTCTTTAAGTGTTAGAAGTTCTCAGTTTTAAACTGTTAGGAGACGAAGTGAGAGACCATTTGGGACAAATACGAATTGCACGGAGGAATGTAGTCGCTTGGGAAGTAATCAGTGCTGCTCAGAAAAATAAAAATGGTAAACACGATTGCATTCTGCAACAAGACAGCAAGGAAAGTCCTTGACTTACAGCGGATGATTTAGTGACTGTCCAAAGTTACAATGGCACCGAAAAAAAGTGACCTGTGACTATATTTTCACACTTATGACTCTTGTAGCATCCCCATGGTCATGTGATCAAAATTCAGGTGCTTGGCAACTGACACTCATTTATGACAGCTGCACTGTCCTGAGGTCATGTGATCACCTCTCGTGACCTTCTGACAAGCAACGTCAATGGGGAAGCCAGATTCACTTATAACCATGTTACTAACTGAAGAATTGCAGTGATTCATTTAACAATTGTGTCAAGAAAAAGTCATAAAATGGGGCAAAACTCACTTAGCAACCAAAATGTTGGGCTCAATTGTAGTCGTAAGTCAAAGACTATCTATAGCTTTGTAACTATAAATATCATTGTATAATAATAATAATAATAATAATAATAATAATAATAATAATAAGAAGAAGAAGAAGAAGAAGAAGAAGAAGAAGTAGTAGTAGTAGTAGTAGTAGTAGTAGTAGTAGTAGTAGTAGTAGTAGTCATGGGAACACAAAGTAGAAAAAGTTATCGAGAATGAGAGGGTGAAGATCTTGTGAGACTTTCAAATACAAACAGACCGTCATTTGGAGCACAACACACCAGATATCACGGTTGTAGAGGGCCGAAGTGTACAGTTCATTGATATCGCTGTTCCTGGAGATGCCAGAGTCGAAGAAAAAGTAGAAAAAATAATGAAATATCGTGACCTGGCCATCGAAACCACACGGCTATGGATGAAGCATGTCACAGTGACACCGATTGTCATCGGGGCATTTGGCACCATGTCCAAGAATTTTAATAAATATCTCAGCAAATTGCAGCTTCCTGCAATAACACCAGCGGAACTGCAAAAAACGGCGCTACTTGGCACATGTTATATTCTACGAAGATACTTGGTTGATACCTAGGATGCTGGCAGCAAACTGTATCAACAATTAGCACCAGTCAATAGTATTTGTAATATGCATTTTTAAATGTTCAGTTGGCTGAGTTTCATGTTTTATGAATAAAGTAAATAATAATAATCTTTATTGTCATTGTAATAAAATAAAAAATTACAATGAAATTGATTCTTGCAGCACTCAGCTCAGAACAAAGGGAATTGTAACTTATGCTAGGAATTTTGAATATTTCAACGGTAGAATTTTACCTAGAAAAAAAAATTATCCTGAAATAATTATGTTTTTCCTCCATATTACAGACCAATTGATTCTCCTGTTCTGTACTATAAACATTTTATTGAAAATAAATTCCACATTTTAGCAACTGATAGGTTGGCATCAGGGGTGAGTTCTGGATTCTTTTACTGCTGGTTCTCTCAGGGACGCACTTCGGGATCATGCACGCTTGATGCGCGCATGCGCAGAAGTAAAAAAATTGCTTCTGTGCATGTGCAGAAGCAAAAAACAAGATGGCAGCTCCTACAGTGTCACTGATAGAACCGATTCGGGCGCGTGCACAGCCGAATTACTACCTACTCAGCCGAACCAGTCCAAACTGGTAGGAATCCACCTCTGGTTGGCACTGATAACAATACAATATATGAATCGGAAGGTATCTCATAAGTCATCTAGTCCAACCTCTTCTTATGACGACTTCTTATGATAAGAACAGGAATCAGCTAAACTATCCACAATAAGCGGTTATCCAACCCCAATTTGAAAGCATGAAGTTCTTACTTGTTTCAACATGGATTCCTCTGGTGGAAGAACATTTTTTAATCGCCTAAATATGTTCTTGATTTTCCTCCCTATTTTGTTGTATCAGTTCTACAATGTTGAGCTTGGTTAGTTGGAAGGCCACCGGAGAATTCTAGGGCTGCAGGCTAGATTTGAAAGTCAAAAAGTCCTGGAAGAAACCAGTAGAAACCACTTTGATACTGGTATCAAAGAAACTGAATGGTTATGCCCATGAAGACCCCAAGAGGTGACTTCAACTCAAAACAGTTGCCATGTTTTTAACATGTTTTTCTTCCTTCTCCTGGCAAAATTTCTAAATTCTTAGACAAATTAATAAATGGACTATTATCTAAGGGTCTTCTGTTCAAGAAGTGAGTTGAACTAGAAGACCTCCGAGGTCCCTTCCAACTCTTCTATTCTGTGTTCCTTATTCTAAGTCAGTGGTAAGCAGTGGTGAAATTCAAAATTTTCTACTACCTGTTCTTTGGGTGTGGCTTGATGGGCATGGCAGGGGAAGGATACTGTAAAATCTCTATTCCCACCCCACTCTGGGGCCAGCCAGAGGTGGCATTTACTGGTTCTCCGAACTACTCAAAATTTCTGCTACCGGTTCTCCAGAACCTGTCAGAACCTGCTGAATTTCACTCCTAATGGTAAGATCCTTGGGCAAATTCCTTTCTCCTCCTTTTGCATCATCTGTATCCTCTGTCTCTTTCTCTCTCAAGGGTAAGCTGTTCTGTTTGGCATTTATTGTTACAATTGTTTTATAACCAATAATACAACAGTGTGTGAACTCATTCCTGATTAAAAAACCATCTCAATATTTTAATACAGAGCTGGGAGATAGATGCTTTGTTTCAGAGACTCAACATAATATGGATATCACAGCCAAGTTTCTTGAAGGCATTTTTAATGGCATCTTTTCTGCTCATTACATTGGCCTTCTCCACATAAATGCTCACCAATTTTGGTTTATTTAGTTGTCCATAAGTGAAAGAGTCCCGTGTTTTCTAACCCATACATTGCATCTCAGTAGCAAAAATGTCAAGTTTTGGTTGGTGTGCTTTTTCCTTCTCTTTTTTCAGAAAGAAGGCATAAAATAGATATACTAAGCTGCCACAAAGTATGATGAATTGATTTTATGGAAAACACTCAACCTTTGAGTTTATGAATAGAATAGAATTATTTATTGGCCAAGTGTGATTGGACACACAAGGAATTTGTCTTTGGTGCATATACTCTCAATGTACGTAAAGAAAAAATAAAATACATTCAGAGATGGTATTCAGCAGGTTCTTACCAGTTCTGGAGAATCGGTAGTGGAAATGTTGAGTAGTTCAAAGAACCAGTAAATACCACCTCTGACTGCCCCTGCCCCCACCTCTTCTCTGCCTTCCAAGTCTCAGCTGATCAGGAGGAAATGGGGATTGTGCAGTATCCTTCCCCTGGAGCGGGAAGGGAATGGAGTTTTACAGTATCCTTCCCCTGCCACGCCCACCAAGCAAGGCCATGCCTGTTAAGGATATCTCTTTTAGGAGACCGGAAAGTATGCAACAGAATGTAGCAAGAGATATGTTCCTAGGTTTCCACACTAACAGTCACAGACACTGATGGTAAAAACAAGTAGACTTTTACTTGCGGTGGAAAAATAAATAAGATACACTTCTTCACTTCAAACAAGTGATAAATAGTCCTGAACTATATACAGTCTATTACTCAAACAGTGGGCTTACAGTTGCTCAACTCATGATTCTCTTTGCTTTTTGCTGATCTAACCGACATGCAGAGTCTTCATCCAAGAGATCACCATCTAACAGTGATTCTGGCTTCCCTCTTATGGCTGATTGAGGAAACAGCAGCCAATTACATTTCACTGTAGCATTTAAAGTTACAGATACCAATTCCAATCATGGCTTATATATTGCCAACCCAACACTAGGATTACATTCCTAACAATGCCCACCAAGCCACCCCCAGAACCAGCAGTAAAAAAAAGTTTGAATCCCACCACTGAATACATGCATCAAGAATCATAAGATTCAACAGTGATAGTCATCGGTTACTAATAAGCTATCAAATCGTACTAGGAAACAAATAAAAATAATATAAATTGAAAGATACAAGCAACCTGGTTGTAGTCATAAGTGGGAAGAGATAGATACTAGGAAGGAAGAATAATAGTAGTACAGTCTTAGCAAATTATTTGACAGTGTTGTGAGAAGCAGAGAATGGCATTTGTGGGGGGAGGGGGGGAAACTGTACTTGTGTCTAGTTGTTCTGGTGTGCAGTGCCAGATAGCATCGTTTTGAGGGTAGAAGTTGAAACAATTTATATCCAGGAAGTGAGCCAGTATCATGAAGCCAATCTCTCTCTAGATGGCTTCTTCAAATGGTTCCTCCCTCACCAGGTAGTTTGATCCATTGCCTTATGTGCTGCATAAGATAGCTGACTCATCCGATGAGGCAGTAGGCACAGATTGTGCCCAGCATGCACTCACTGCTGTGTGGAAATAGATGAGGGAAGCCACAACATGTTTCAGGGCTCGTGAACAAAGGAAGTTCTTCTGGTTACTCAATGAAGCTGCAAAGTTCCTCTCTGTTTGCAGATTCTTTAGACTTTCAAGCTGATTTTAGAATGTAAGGTCCTGTTTGCCCTTTCCTACAGACTCTGAGTTCTGCTTCAGAGTCTTCTATAACAAAGGAATTTGATATTGCCCAATCATTTCATTAAGGAACACAGTGGCTCAGTGGCTAAGACGCTGAGCTCGTTGATCAGAAAGGTTGGCAGTTCGACTGTTTGAATCCCTAGCGCTGCATAATGGAATGAGCTCCCGTTACTTGTCCCAGCTCCTGCCAACCTAGCAGTTTGAAAGCATATATAAATGCAAGTAGAAAAATAGGAACCACCTTTGGTGGGAAGGTAACTGCATTTCATGCACCTTCGGCATTTAATCATGCCAACCACATAACCACATAACCACATAACCACGGAGATGTCTTCGGACAGCACTGGCTCTTCGGCTTTGAAACGGAGATGAGCACCACCCCCTAGAATTGGGAACGACTAGCACATATGTGCGAGGGGAATCTTTACCGTAATCATTTCAGGTGAAGGGACTGGGGGGCTGGAGGGGCTGGGGGTGGGGGGCACCGTTTTATGGTGGTTCTCCTCCTACCTCTCCGACCGGTCACAATTTGTGTTGGCAGGAGGGCAGAGGTCAATGTTGAGGTGCCTCATTTGTGGGGTAACACAGGGGTCGGTCCTCTCGCCTCTCCTGTTCAACATTTATATGAAGCCGTTGGGTGAGATCATCCGTGGTTTCGGGGTAGAATTCCACCAGTATGCTGACAATACTCAGCTGTACATCTCTACCCCGGACCACCCCAACGATGCCGTGGAAGTGATGTCCAGGTGTCTGGAGCCCGTGCGAGTCTGGATGGAGAGAAACAGGCTCCGACTCAACCCGTCCAAGACCGAGTGGCTGTGGCTTCCGGTGTCACGATATAGCCAGTTGGTGCCAGCTCTGGCTATTGGGGGTGAGTCATTGGCCCCCACAGAGAGGGCTCGCAACTTGGGCGTCCTCCTGGACTCTTGGCTGTCTCTAGAAGACCATATGACAGCTGTGGCCAGGGGGGGCTTTTTATCAGGTCCACCTGATACGCTACTTGCGCCCCTTTCTGGATCGTGATGCTTTACACACGGTCACTCAAGCCCTCGTCATCTCCCGCCTGGACTACTGCAACACTCTCTACATGGGGCTTCCCTTGAAGTGCACCCGGAGGCTCCAGTTAGTTCAGAATGCGGCAGTGTGGGGGATTCTGGGAGCCTCCAGATGCTCCCATGTGACACCTCTCCTGCGCAAGCTGCACTGGCTGCCTGTGGCTTTCCGGGTGCACTTACAGGTACTAGTAACCACCTTTAAAGCACTCCATGGCAAAGGGACCTGGTTATCTTCAAGACCGCCTCCTGCTACCAAATACCTCCCACTGACCAGTTCGCTCCCACAGAGAGGGCCTCCTCAGGGTGCCATCGGCTAAACAATGTCAGCTGGCGACCCCCAGGGGGAGAGCCTTCTCTGTGGCAGCCCCTGCCCTCTGGAATGACCTACCCCCTGACCTACAGACGATCACCGACCTACGCCTTTTCCGTCGGGCCCTGAAGACCCATTTATTTCGTGCTGCCGGCCTGTCGTAGTTTTTAAATTGATTTTAGTAGGGGGTTTTAATTTGGCAGGCCAATTTATTTAATTATATCTTAACATTTGATCTTAACTTTTATATTACTCATTTTTACTGTTGGCTGTACACCGCCCTGAGTCCCGAAAGGGAGATAGGGCGGTATATAAATGCAATAAATCTTAAATCATAAAGGAAAAACAATGGAAGGCAAATAAAAAAATCTGTTCATGAAAATCTAGATGTGCAAAAGTTCTACAATCCAGTCAATCGGTAAAGAAGGGATAATTTAATGTATTAGGCATTAATGACTTTTATAAACAGAAACTGCTAACAGCAATGTGATCTCTATGTGTAACTAAAATTATTACAAGCTGAATGTATGAGACCATGTGGATACCTGTTTGTGCCTTCTAACTGCTCTGGGTTATAAGACCCATACCCCTTCTCTTGAACCTGGCCAGAATGACTGTGTAATCTAACATATAGCCATGGTGGCGCAGTGTTTAGAACAAAGTATTGCAGGTTAACTCATTACTCACTGCCAGCAGTTCGATCCTGACCGGCTCAAGGTTGACTCAGCCTTTTCATCCTTCTGAGGTCGGTAAAATGAGGACCCTGATTGTTGGGGTCAATATGCTGACAATATAACCTGCTTAGAGAGGACTGTAAAGCACCGTGAAGCAGTATATAAGTCTAAGTGCTATGGCTAAGTGCTATTGCTATATTTGTAAAGCATCTGATTGGAGAAGGCTAACCATATTTATTGTGCTCAGAGGCTTTGGACTTCAAACAGCCATCTTCATTTCTAGTTATGTAAAACAATGCTTTTATCATTCCAGGTAATTCAGTGAAAATTAGTAGAAACAATCTAATGGACAAGTTCAACCTCTTGGATGCACCTAAAGTAGACCTTCAGATTGCAGAACAATGTATTTGTATCACATGAGAAGGCTCAGTTCCTCAGTTTTTCAAGAAGTGTGCTTGATGGACTATTGTTGCCTTCTTCCAACATATTTTGGTCAACTTCCCTGTCTAGCCTTCAACCGTGGTAGTATATTTTGCATGGAGAGAAAATGGCAAATATTGCCAATTTGGACAGCAATACATTTCTCTTTTCTGAGGAAAACGAGTAGCTTTTTAAATTTTATTTTATTTGTATCCCACCTTTATTATTCTTATAAATAACTCAAGGTGGTGAACCTATCCAACACACCTTCCTGTTTTCTCCGCAACAACGCCTCTATGAGGTGAGTCTGACTGAGACAGAGTGACTGGCCCAAGGACATCTAGTTGACTTTCATGGCTAAGGTGAGATTTGAACTCATGGTCTCCTGCTTTCTAGCCTGGAGTCTTAACCACTAGACCAAACGGACTTTACTGTATTAAAAGCAAGAAGAACTTAGTAAAACTGAACAAAGGAAAGAAATAACAATACAAATTACACACTTAAAGGACCTGTGCGTATGTGCACACTGGTAAACTTATACAAAAAACAGAATAACAGAGTTGCAAGGGACTTTGTTTTGTCCAAACAATTTTATTGATTTTTACAATTTTTGTAGGAAAAGGGGAAGTGGTAATGTATAATGATAACATTTTAGGACTTCCATGTCAGGGTCGGTGTTCGCCTCCGGGGCTTCATGCAAATACATTTAATATATATATATATATATATATAGTGGTGAGAAATAAACATATCATATTACATTTCATACATTCAATCATACTTTTTTTTTAACATCCATCTTGGTTATAGTGTATTTCAAAACATAATTATTCTTGAGATCTAAGTCTCTTAGCAATAGTTCCTCCTTCTTTTCAATGGGCGGAGCCGCTGCCTCCCCATGTTCTCTCTTTTTCTTCTAGGAGTGGGGAGTGCTTTCTAAGAAAAGCCTCCGCCTCTCCTATTGTTTTAATTCTAACTCTACCCCCTTCCCAGTATACCAGCAATCCCTCAGGCATCAACCACTTAAACCAGATTCCTTTTTTATGTAATTTTTTGGATAGGAAGGAATATTTCCTCCTCATCTCATGAATTTTTTTTGGAATCTGCTTCAATACGGTGATTTCTTTGTCTTGGAATTTTAATGGCCCACCCCGTTGAGCCCTCAGTATCTCATCCCTCGTAGACCTTCTTAAAAATTTAATATGAACTTCTCTTGGTACATCATTTATCCTAGCATATGTAGAATTAATTCTATAGTTGCAAGGGACTTTGGAGGCCTTCTAGTCCAGGGGTCCCCAACCTGTGGACAATGGTCTACTAGTGGGCTGTGAGGGGTTTTGCAATTGAGTCATGGAAATGACTGGCAAGCATGCGCGTAATAGATCCTCACTTGCATGAGCAGCGAGCGCGCATGCACACACGCTCCATTTAAGTGAGAGCAGGTATGCGTGCATGGCACTCATGCAAATGGAGCTGCTTGCTGACTGCTTGCACAGAACCATCTCCTCTTCCTCTCCCTCTGGTCCGCAAAGCTGGAATCGTTTTAGTCCAACCCCCTGCTTCAGCAGAATACCCTATATATCATTTTAGACAAATCACCTCTAGTCCCTTCTTAAAAGCCCCCAATGTTGGAACGACCACAATGTCTAAAGAGATGCTGCCTACTGGTTGATTGTTCTTATTGTCAGGAAATGTCTCCTTAGTTTTAGGTTGCCTCGTTCTTTGTTCAGTGTCCATTCCTGGCTTCTTTTCTTGCCTTCTGGTGCTTTGGAAAACTGGTTAACCCTCTCTTCCTCGTTGTAACTCCTAAAATATTGGAACTTGGAGTACTTAGATACAAAAGTTGAGAAAATGGGATGCTAAATAAATCTATCTATTTGCCAAGATTTTTATAGCCTAAACCTACCTACCAGTGGTGGGTTTCAAATTTTTTAGAACCTACTCTGTAGGTGTGGCCTATTTTGTGGGCGTGGCTTGGCAGTCATGTGACAGGGTGGGAGTGGCCGCCTTTTAAAATGTGGTGAAACTCATTTAATAACACTCTTGCTTAGCAACCAAAATTTTGGACTCAATTGTGATGATAAATTCTTTCTTTCTTTCTTTCTTTCTTTCTTTCTTTCTTTCTTTCTTTCTTTCTTTCTTTCCTTCCTCCTTCCCTCCCTCCCTCCCTTCCCTTCCCTTTCCTTTCCTTTCCTTTCCTTCCCGTTGGGTCACTGGCAGTGGCGGGCCAGATTTACTTCCAGGTACGCCAGTGGAACCCCCTCTCACAGGTTCTCTAAATTTCACCAACCAGCTCTCGCGAGTAGGTGCGAGCCTGCAGAAACCCACCATTGCTACCTACCTATCTACCTCCCTCCCTCCCTCCCTCCCTTCTTTTCCTGATAACAGCCCTGAAAGAGTTTTATCTCCTATCGTTGCTTGGATAGGCAGTGAGGTTGGTGTACAAAATGCATCTTAAGCCTGAAGGCAAAGGGGGAATTGGCAAAATTGGGAAGATTTTAGTCATTTTTTTTTACTTCAGCTTGATTGACAAGAGATAAATCAGAGGTTTGGATGTAGCATGCTTAGGACAGTGCCATTTGATGTCTAAATCACAGGATACAGCTTAGCATGGTGTGAACACAGAGGCTGTGTTTTCTTCAGCAAATCATAGGAGATGCAAACTATGGTCTAACACACCCATCCTGGCATATGAACCCGGTTTTGGCCTGATTTAAAAGGAAATGAAAACAAAACATGCTGTAATTGAGGCAATATTATAGCTTAAAAAACACATGAACACAAATTATAGTCCATGATAGAAAGCCCTGACAAAGAAATCAGTTCCGCTGCAACCAAATAAAAGATTTAGACAAATTAATTTATTTTCCTAAGTGAAGATACACCCCCCGCCCCATTGCTGTAGCTAACTTAAGACTATTGTAGGAAGTTATCACCCAGCCCTTTCCTAGGAAAATGAAATAGCCTAGGAAATATTGAAAAGGCAGAATATTATATTTCCCTGGATGTGAAAAGGGAGAAACATGTTTTAATTCCTGTATTGACAAAAAGGGGGGTCCCTTTTTGTCAATGGGCCATTAAGAGGCCAAACCAGTCTATTCACATAACAAAGACCCCTCTCCATCAGCTCCAGGGTGATGAAATCAAGGCATGCTGGTATTATACCCAACTGACCCCATGGCATCTGAGAACTCAACCAAACCAGGACTCAGCCTAGAGAGTTGCCCCTGAATGGCCCCATGTGAGTCTGACAACCAACCAGAATACATTTCTTACACAGGAACAGGAAACAGAGACGTGGGGCTGAACAGATTATAAAAAGCCTAGCAAGCCCCTCCCTTGGCCCTTCTTCTTCATCCAACATCTGGAAGCATATGATCACCTTTTCCCCAAGACCTCAAGCTATGTGGTCCTGTCCACCATTAAAACCACCTTTCCAAGCAGCCTCCATGTTTCCAGTGTCTTTTTCCCTACTTGGAACTGAACCCAGATGGACATTTCTTCCAACACTACCAAGTGCATTCAGCAGGCTACCAACAGAGACCTGGTTATTAGACATAAGGCTTTGAATGCAATAGAAATGCAATAGAAAATCATTAGTCACTGGGGGGGGGGGGGATAACAAATAAAAATCTCCAATCTCTAGTAAGAAAAAAGTATAAATGTCATTCTCCTGGCTGTTTTTTCATTAGTGGAAACTCACAATATAAGCATTTTCTCTTCTAATAGTTAATGTGGTTGTTGCTGTTATTAACTACCAGTATACTCAATTCAGTTCTTGGCAATTTCCAAATACAAAGAGAAAGTCTCTTGACTCTGATTCTAGGAAGCCATCATCAATCAATGTCAACCACATTAGTAGTAGTTGATTCAATGATCTGGTTTATGAGAAGGCAATTTCCTATGTTTCTTTTTCAAATATGTATTGGTGGGATGCCTTGAATTGCAAAATACTCCATTAACATAGCTGTTCAGCCCATGAAAAAAAAATCACAGATGGGCAACCTGACAGCTGTTGGGGGGGTTGCTTTACTATAATTTTATTTGTTTGTTTGTTTGTTTGTTTGTTTGTTTTGTTGAACATGTACAAGATAACAGGTCTAAGTATAAACATGGACATGAACAAAGAAATTAGTACAAATAAATGGGGACAGTAGGACAGGGACGGTAGGTACGCTGGTGTGCTTATGTATGCCCCCTTTATGGACCTCTTAGGAATGGAGTGAGGTCCATAGTAGACAGTTGAAGGTTGAAGCTATGGGGGTTTGAGGAAGTAACAATGGAGTCAGGGAGAACATTCTAGGCATTGACCACTCTATTGCTGAAGGCGTATTTTTTGCAATCGGATTTGGAGCGGCTTACCTTGAGTTTGTATTGATTGTTTGCCCGTGTATTATTGAGGTTGAAACTGAAGTAGTTGCTGATAGGTAGGACGTTGTAGCAGACAATTTTGTGAACTATGCATAGGTCAGACCGTAGGCGGCGTAGTTCCAGGTTGTCCAAGCCCAAAATTTCGAGCCTGGTGGCATAAGGGATTCTATTGTGAGCAGAGGAGTGGAGGGCTCTTCTCATGAAGTACCTCTGGACCTGCTCAATCACATTAATATCTGATATGCAGCGTGGATTCCAGGCAGACGATCATATCCTATGGTCCCCTACATGCTTATGGCATGCATGTTATCCCCTTCCACATTACTTTTATAAGATAAGCCATACAATTATCGCCACCAGTTTTAAACTTATAAAGTCAACTCTTGTTGCAGGTCAACAAAGCTTAAGCGATAAGTTGGATTAGTTATTAAGAGTACCTCAGCACATTTTGTCATTTTTGCCAGAACTATTTTTCACAGGAATTTCTCTGGAAAGCAAAGATCCAGCTGCCAGGAAAATTATGAGGTTTTCTTTGGGTTTTTTTCCCCAGAGGGAGCTGCCAGTTTGAAAACTTCAAACAAAATGGCTGAGATACTTATCTAAACAATATTTGGTTTCCTTTTTGATTCATCATAATTTAATAGGTGTATGAGAGAAAATATTTCCATCAGACAGACCAGATCCGTCCCTTTAGCTATTCTTGCCCAGCCTGCGTGAGGTCAATTGGAAATTATAAATCAAATGGAAATAAGTGTGCCACAGGCACACACAAGAAGAAGCCAAATCAGATTTGGGTCTCCGTCCAGTTGTCATGTGTTCCATCTGTCAGCTGGAAGATGAGGGAGGGGAGAAGAGAAGTTGCTTTTGTGCACTTATGCAGTGCTCGCCCTTCGCCTGAAGCAGCCTGAGAAGTTGAGGTGATAAGAGTCTGAGGACATCAAATCTTGTTAAATTGGTTTGGCCCTCTACAACAACCCCAGTTTCTTATGTGGCACCTTGGGAAAATTAATTGCCTATCCCCGACATAGGAGAACACTATGAAAAGACAAGCGAGTAGGGAAGTAAAATGTAATTAATATCTTTGTTTTACCAGTCTTGAAATAGGAACTGGACCTGTCTTGTATTCTCATAACAGGAAAAAAAAGAGTATAGATTGGATACAAAGGCCTTGTTGTAATTAGAACAATGAATAATGAATGGATTGAACAAGGAAGAGTAATTCAGGGGGTACTACTTCCCCTGCTTTTGCTGAAATGACATTCTGTAGACTTAAATAAGATTGATAAACGTAAGTTCCTTTCTGGTGATTTGAAAAAGAAGGCTTTGTGAAAGGAGGTTTGGTCCAGCATTAGTCACCAATGGTTCTTTGTGTGTAGTCACTAGCGGCCTTCAGTCTAGATGTAAATACTGTACAAAGCTCCCTTTGCATCAGTCCAGTATGATCCATATTGACTAAGTTGTACAATAGCAATTGTACAATCCAGGGTGAAAGAGGCTGCCTAACAGGGACATTTGCAGCAGAGATGAACAGAACACTGTAATCCTTAGCATGTTTGTTCAGGGATTTTTTCTTTTTATGAGCCTATAATTCAGGGTTTCTCAACCTTGGCAACTTGAAGATGTCCGGACTTCAACTCCCAGAATTCCCCAGCAGCATTCGCTGGCTGGGGAATTCTGGGAGTTGAAGTCCGGACATCTTCAAGTTGCCAAGGTTGAGAAACACTGCTATAATTCCTTGCTTCGGGGTGAGGTCAGGGCGACTGAATGGAACTGAGTGTTTACTGCCTGAATGCCCTTCCTGACGACTACATGGAGTTCGCAGCAGATATTTTCTCTTTGCCCCCGGATAGAGAAACATGTTGCTGTTTAGGATTGAACTCTCAACCTGCCACTCCCTATTGAGATTTATTTATTAGATTTATATCCTTTATTTTTCTTCTTGTTGTTAGGGAGCTTGAGGCACCAGATATAATTTTCTTCCTCCTATTTTTCTTCTCCAGAAGAGTCATCCTGTGAGACAAGTTGAGCTGAGAAAGCGATTCTTCCAATTTCACTCGATATGTTTCCACAGCTCAGACTGGAACTCCCGTCTCTCTGGCCCTCGGCCATGCTGCCATTCAATGGATAATTCTCCCAAGATAACCTATAGCCTGAATTTGTGGTCTTCCCACAATTTTTTTTAAAATAATTGCCAATTATTAGATCTAGAATAATTGCCAATTATGAGATCTAAATGATTACGGTAGGGATGCATTTTACTGGAATTTGGGGTAAAAATATGATGACCTTGGAAATCTGTATTTCACCATCTAACTTAAATGCTGACTTCATTATATTCCACTCCAATATTTCATAGAAGAAAATAGGAACATACATACAGTATATTTTCTTTTATAACCTTGTTTTCAAAGTTACAGTCTGATTCATTCTCTCTCTCTCTCTCTCTCTCTCTCTCTCTCTCTCTCTCTCTCTCTCTCTCTCTCTCTCTCTCTCTCTCTCTCTCTCTCTCACACACACACACACACACACACACACACACACACACACACACACACACACAGAGGCACGGTCTCAAATTTCATAAAAGTGGGGAAACTGTGACCTTCCCAATGTGGAGGAGCTAACGTTTCCAATAGCCTCAGTCATTGTGGCTAATGTGAGACATCATAGATCTTGGAATGGTGAAGACATTAAGCCTGAAAGAAACTGGTTATCTTCCATCCTCCTTTGAAGGCTATCTTCAGAGAGTCAAAGGGACAGAACTGGAAATCTTATCTGCATAAAATAAAGCTGACCTTGCTTAGACTGGAGAAGTCAACCTCCTAAATAATTGAGGCCTTTCTATGCTTGTTGTGTTAAGAGTAAAGTTGAAGAAGTTGTTATTGTTTTTACTTAGAATGTGTGACCCAGTGGTGCTATTCAGCCTTTTCTATCCAGTTTGGGCGAACTGGTAGTGGTGGCGGTGGCAGTGGAAGGCTCAACAGTTACAACAGTTCATTTAGTGACTGTTTGAAGTTATAATGGCAGTGAAAAAATGGACTTATTATTGTTCACCCTTATGACTGTGGCAGCATCCCCATGGTCACGTGATTTACATGTTGATGTTTGACAACTGGTTCATATTTATGATAGTTGCAGTGTCCCAGGGTCATATGATCACCTTTTTCGACCTTTTGACAAGTTAAGAAAATGGGGAAGCCAGATTCACTTAAAAACCATGTTATTAATTTAACAACTTCAGTCATTCACTTAACAAATGTGGCAAGAAAAGCCATAAAATGGGGCAAAACTCACGTAACTTTATGACCTATGACCTATTACTTGCTGCTTATATGTAGTCTATGAGCATATGCACTGGAAACAGATGCCTTGTGTGTGTATGATCACATTTAGCCAATAAATAACTATTTCTATTTCTAGTCTAGTCTATTCCAGAAAATTTCTCATTTAACTACATAAATTCTGGACTCAATTGGGAATGTACTTTGAGGACTACCTGTATAGCTTGTCTTCAGATTAACATGGGTGAGTGGGAAAGAGTAATGGTGGAGATAGTCATTCATTTCTTTTTCTATTGAGTGGGGTAAAGGAATTTTTGATTCCAAGATTTACATCAACCCAGAGATTGGTACTAATTGAATAAATATTTTATGCTCCATTGCAGAGGTGGGTTGCTAATTTTTTTACTATCAGTTTGGGTGTGCTCCTGCGCACACTTGCGCACACGCAACACGTCTTCTGTGCTTGCACAGAAGCGTCTGGGTGGGTGGACAGAGCCTCCCACTGCCGCTACTACTGGTTTGGCTGACCTGGACCGAACCGGCAGCAATCTGGTGGCTGCCTGTGGCCTTTCGAGTGCGCTTCAAGGTGTTGACGACCATCTTCAAATCGCTCCATGGCTTGGGGCCTAGCTATATACGAGACCGCCTTCTGCCCCATACATCCCTTAGACCGATACGCTCCCACAGAGAGGGTCTTCTCCGGGTACGGAGCCGGTTGGCGACGCCCAGGGGAAGGGCCTTCTCTGTGGCGGGCCCAGCCATCTGGAATGACCTACCCCCCGACCTACGCACCACCTCGGACCTCCGCCTCTTCCGCCAACGTCTTAAGACGTATCTATTCCAACAAGCCGGCCCAGCATAGCCCCCCGTTTCTGACTTTTATCTATACATTTTAATTTTCAGGGTTTTAAATGGTTTTTTTAGCACGGGATTTAATTTAATATATTTTTAATAATGTATATTGTCTTTTGTTATGGTTTTTAATAATGCCTGTGCGCCGCCCTGGGTCCTAACAAGGAGAAGGGCGGGGTATAAATTCGAAAATAATAAAATAAAATAAAAATAAAATATAATCCACCTCTGTTCCATTGATCAACCATAGAGTCCAGGACTGACGGCAATTTGAGCACATTCCCCATATTTCTAGATTGGTAGCAATTTTCAAAGTTAGAGGACTTGGAGAGAGGAAACTGATGGTGTAGAAGTGTCATTACATTAGATTAGAAGAATCACTCTTTCCTCCCCCTCAGCCTTTTTCCCTTCAACTTTGAGCCACCTTCTTCTATCAGCTGGCAATCAGCTACCAGCTGAATTCTTCCTTTTCCGCTGTTAAATTTCCAGCATGAAATCTCTGCATAAGGTCAAGTGAAACCAAAACAGCCACCACTATCTTTTCTCTGGGTTTGGCGTAGTTATATAATGACTCATGCAAGGACTTGCAAACTATACGCATCACAAAGTATACAAACAAATCGATAAAAATATAGTGTTCTTTCACACAACCTCAAATGTGGCTAAGGAAAAGAATGCACTTGTTTGAAGAATGTTTCCCCCCCCCCCCCCCCACTTCTTTGTTCTACATTAGATTAATCAGTGGCTTATGTTACTGAGGTTGTCTTGCTCTTTCGCTCTGACTACAGACTTGGAATAATCCCAAGTGTTGAACTTTTGATAACTATATAACTAATGAGTTTGTTTAACAGAGTTGTAGAAAGTTTCTTAGGACACTTTATAAACATGGGCCACATAATGGGTTTCTTTGAGCTCAAAATAGGAGACATATGGAAGCCGTAAGTATTTAGGAGAACACGAATGGAAGGATACAACAAGGATTAAACGGCCTGTTTTAGTTAGTCATATCTGATAGTAGTAGTAACCCTTTCTGTACCACTTCACATGCCTTTCCAATAACTGTCATAACATGAGCGACCACTGTAGTTGGTTAAATATTTCTATCCACTGCAACCTCAGGAAGAGACTTATTTTTGTGTTTGTCTGGTTAGTGAGAATGCAAGTTTCATAGGCAGATAACAGGAAAAACATTGAACAGTGGTTGCCACTGGCGGGGTATGTTGAGGAGAAGAGGTGAGCCAGTTAGTGTGATCAGGCATATTCATCATTGTTTATAAGCAAATTTGTTGTATTAACTACTTGCACCCATGCACCTTCTCTTTCTTCTCCAGCAATGTATTTTTCCTCTTCCTCTTTTCTAAGAACCACTCTCTTATGCTTCTCTTGAAGCAGAAGGGAAGTATAAAAGTGAAAACCACCAATTTTGTAATCAATCTATTCCCTTCCATGATCATTTCCAGATTGTGTGATTGTGTAATTCAGATGCTGTTGTGGAATCTAAACATAGCTACAAAGCCCTGCCTTGTTGGTTATGATCAAACATAATAGAAACTAAATAGGGAGGTATTCCTGTTGTTTAAATGAAGATCTTTCAGGAGTCATTCCTCCCAAGATTAGCCTCATAGCTATTAGAAAAGTAGCTTTTTTAAATGATTAAGGAAATATATGTGCCTAATATATATTCCTTAATCATTATATTTCATTAATCATTAAGTATATATCTACTGCTATTAAGTATATTTAGTTCCATCTTTATCATTCCATTGGGTTAATTCTACTAATTTTGTTTTGGTTCATTCTATTGAGTTTTCAAACACTTGAAATATTTGTTAAAATATAATTGCTGTCAAGTCAATATCTTAATTACAATATTTTAGAAATTTTCACTATATATTTATCTCCAAACTTCAGCATTCCTAGTAGTGCGTCCATAGCTGCTACCATGCTGGTGTCCATCCTCTTCTTCTTTTATACCTTTTTCATTATTATTTCACAGGGGAGCAAAATGTAATAATTTAATCCAGGTCATATTGATCTCAAATGAGAACTCTGGATGAGTAGAACAGAACAGAACAGAACAGAACAGAACAGAACAGAACAGAACAGAACAGAACAGAATAGAATAGAATTATTAATTGACCAAGTGTGATTGGACATACAAGGAATTTGCCTTTGGTGCATATGCTCTCAGTGTCCATAAAAAGACAAGATACCACTTGTCAAGAATCGTAAGGTACAACACTTAATGGTAGTCATAGATTACAATTAAGCAATCAGGAAACAATCAATATCAATATAAATTGTAAGGATACAAACAACAAAGTTACAGTCATGCAGTCGTAAGTGGGAGGCGATGGATAGGAACGATGAGAAGACTAATAGTAATAGTAATTCAGCCTTAGTGAATAGTTTGACAATGGTGAGAGAATGATTTGTTTAACAGAGTGATGGCGTTCGGGGGAAAACTGTTCCAGGGTATTCTGCAGGATTCTTCTCGAACACCAAACTTCAAAAGAGTCAACACTCTTTCTAGCCTGCTTCTTCAACATTCGGTTTTTGCTTTTACAGGGAAAGACATTGGTTTCATGATTGTGACCTTTGTAGCTACGGATACATCATCGTATCCGAATATCTTGTTCCAAGCCCTGCATTTCTACCCTACTAGGTGCTGGACTGAAGTTCCTTTACTTGTTAAAAGTACTAATTTAATTTAATTTAATTTATTTAGATTTATAGAACCTAAATAAATACTTCTTAATTAAGTATTATAATACTAGAATACTTAATTAAGAAATTCTGCAAACCAGTATCCCTGAAGTTCCGAGCTATGGCAAAAACAAGAAAACTTTGGTTTTACTTTCTATGTACTGATATTGGCTGCCCGAAGCCACTACCTCATTCTGCAAACAGTGTGGAAGCTGGTAACCATCATAAATTAGATTACACACGCATATTCTCATTAATTGAAATGTAGACCTTTTACATGTGAACCCAGAAGCTCTATTGCTGAGTGCTGGTTCCACTTACAGATCTTTTCAGACTCCTAAAGTACCTGGTTAATGCTACATCTTCTAAAAGGGACCTCCAGAAATAAATCACAGTGAGTTATTGAAGGCACAATAGTGGAACAAAAACATAAATCTTGAAACCTCTAAGCATTATCCTGTAAACAACCAAATGTTTCCAAATTTGCTTTGAAATATTTAACTTCCAGATGGAGTTACTGTATGCCAAGTTTCTGGACTGTACTTTTATAGCTGAGTTATAAACCTGTGGAAAAAGAACTTTGTAATATTAAACCAAACAGATCCAATGACAAGGTAAAAAAGCAAATGCGGGACAAAAAAAAATATTTGATGAAGGATAAACAAAATAATAAGGGTGACATTGAGTTTGTCACACGATTGGCTTAGGACAGGATAAACTTGTTTTGATCTCTACATTGGGTTACACCCTGCAATGTAAAATATTATGAGGAAATGTTTTGTCTCATATCTTGAATATAGTAATACATGTGCATATTCAAATAATGTGCATTCTGTAGCATTCTGTAGTTTGAAGCTATACTTTCAATTCTGTCATGTTTCTATGAGGGAAAAGAGTAACATTGGCTTTTTCCTGGATTTTAAATAAATGTAAACTTGAAACTTTGTAAACTAGAGCTGATCTAATATATTTTCCTCTGAAATCTTTTCCTCATATAATACTATTTTCAAATGTTTCCAAGGGTTACTTTTTGAAATAACAGGCCAGATCTCTTGCTTGTATATACTTGAATTAGACATTTTAATGTTTTTAGTGTTTTAATTTTTTTACTGTTTTTGTTGTTTTAAAATGTTTTAAAGATTTTAATTGTAATATTTGTTTCTGAATTGTGAACTGCCCAGAGTTGTTTGCTGAGATGGGAGGCTATAAAAGTTAATTAAATAAATAAATGTCATGCATACAGGTAGTTCTTGACTTACAGCAGTTCATTTAGTGACTGCTGAAAGTTACAACCAATTTCGTTGTATTTATTTATTTATTTTATTTTTCAAATTTATATACCGCCCTATTCTCCCTAGTGGGACTCAGGGCGGTATATAAAAATCGGTTGTAAACAAGTACAATGACAATAAAGATTATACTTATAACAGCACTGCATTTTTCACAGTTAGAACTTTTTGTAGCATCCCCATGGTTGTGTGATGAAAATTCAGATACTGGGCAACTGGTTCATATTTATGATGGTTGGGGTGGTCATGTGATCCCCTTTTGTGACCTCTGACAAGCAAAGACAGTGGGGAAGCCAGATTCACTTAACAACCGGGTGACTAACTTAACACCTTCAGTGATTCACTTAACATCTGTGGCACGAAATATTGTAAAAATGTCTCACTTAACAACAGAAATTCTGGGCTCAATTGTGATTGTAAGCCGAGGACTACCTATGTTAATTTTCACTCTTGACATTTGATAATCTAACAATATCAGCACTGTTACTACGACTAAGGACAGGGTAGAAAAGAATGAACGTAGTTGACTTCAGAGCATTTTAGCACTGGTAAAGCGCCTCTTCTCAGAACAATGAAAGCAACTGCATCATTTACAAAGCTTGCTCCCATATCTGTTTCAAAGTCTAACCCTGACTTTTTCTGAGCCTTCATGCAGCTGGCTTTTTTGGAAGTCTCATTTATAGCCAGGGGTGGGATTCAGTTGATTCGGACCAGTTGGGGTGAATTGAATACTAATGTTCTAATAATACTAATAACTAATACTAACCCAGGCTTCCTTAAACAGCAAGAAGCAGAGTCTTGCTCCTGGCCAAACCCATTTTATTTACACAACCGTGAATTCCTTTCATTCACAGTCCTCTAGGCTTAGCAAATAGTCTTTCAGAGGAATGTTTATCAAATACGAACTTTATCTTGTTTGATGAGCTGCCAGATAACTAGTTTCTAAATGCAGGGCAGGCCAAATTTGCAAACAGAGTATCTTATAATTACAAAGAGAACTTTCCACTCTTGACACAACCGAATGAATGAATGGTTTCCTGCAAAAGCCCACTCCCTGTTCGCTCCTCTTTTGTTTCCTATGGAGGGGCCAATCACCTCCAAGTTGTGGCTTTACTTTCAGGTTGACCCTGCTTTCTTAGTTGTTCTTGTCTTCTGGCAGTTCTGCGCATGCACACACTTGGAACAGGCTCCAGCTGTTCCTCTGCCTCGCTGCTGTCTAGCTCCCTCTCTGCCTCTGATGCAGAGCCCTCAGCATCTGAGCTTTCCTCAGCCCTCAGGACTGGCCCATGTTCCTCCCCAATCTCCCCATTGTCCAACCAGTGGGCCACAACAGCTATTTTACATCTGGTTCGCTGAACCAGTAGTTGCAAGGACTGGCTCCCAGGATTCTCCATGCAGCCTGTTTTGGATGCCAGGTAAGTGCAGGACCCGCACAGAGGCTCTGGGAGGACAAAAAACGGGCCTCCCAGAAGGTCTGGAAGTCTGGAAATGGGTCCCTTTCCGGCCTCTGGAGGGCCTCTGGAGCCCTAGGGAGGCTGCTTTTGTCCTCCGGGAGGCTCAAGGAAAGCCTTCGGAACCTGGGGAGGGCCAAAACTCAACCCCTCGCCGCCTTGATGCAGGAGGCTGAGTAGGACACGCCCACCATGGCCATCCAGCAACCGGGCAGAGAATTGGTTGCTAACATTTTTGAATCCCACCCCTGATTATAGCCTTTATGAGACAGGAGTGTGAGCCTTCCAAATAATGTAGTCTCTCTTACACTTTGAGGAAAGGAATTTTTCATTCAAACGCAGAGTGTGGAGCACAGGATTAGTCCCCGGCTTACAGCAGTTCATTTAGCGACTGTTCAAACTTACAACAGTGCTGAAAAAAGTGACTTATGACCGTTTTTCACACTTACAACCTTTGTAGCAACCCCATGATCATGTGATCAAAATTCAGATGCCTGGCAACTGACTCATACTCAAGAGCATTGCTGTGTCCCAAGGTCATGTGAACACCTTTTGCAACCTTTTGACAAGCAAAGTCAATGGGGAAGACAGATTCACTTAACAACCGGGTGACTAACTTTACACCGTCAGTGATTCATTTAACAACTGTGACAAGAAAGGTTGTAAAATGAGGCAAAACTCACTTAACAAATATCTCACTTAACAGTGGTTGTAAGTCGAGGACAACGTATATCTCTAAAGCTTTATAGAGCCCTATTATGGGCAGGTTCATAGGGTGTTGCTAGATAAAGCAATTCCACACTGTAGTAGCTTTAAGAGTCCTTGAACAGCAAGTATGTACTCGCTAATGTGAAAGATTTGGCTTTTAATCAGATTAGCAGGAAAAACTTTTACTAGGAGAGTCCTTGACTGCACGGACAAGAAGATAAATCTTAATTCCATCACTGGCATCAAACAGTTGATAATCTCTTTTATATTGTCCCCTTTTCAATCAGTTGGCTCAAAACCTCTGATCATTAGCTTAACTTGACCTTGCATTATATTTCTTTGTTTGGCATCGTAACTATGCCTGGGGATAAGGGGCAGGGGAAGCTGAAAGAAAATCAAGATACCTTTTTCCCCTTGGAAAGGTTTAACATTTTGGCTATGGGAAATGGTTCACCTAAAAGAAAGTTTCACAGCAGTATCAAGTACACAGTGAGAATCAGAATGGTGTATGGTGCAGAGTTGATCCTGAAATAAGTAAGCTATTTGTACGTAATCTTCAAAGCAATATTCTGTTCTGCTTTGGCATTGCATATGCGTTGTCTATTTGACTTCTGATACACAAAAACAGATCAAATTCAACTAGAGGCCATAACTATTGCTCAGTGCTATTGTAACGCTTGAACAGTTGCTGAACAAATGGTTGTTAAGCAATGGCCTGCCATCATTTAGTTATATATGTGTGTTGTCACTGGGGTTTGGGTGTGTGTTATTATTTTATTATTTTTCTTTTTATTATTTTGATTTCTTTTATATGGTGGTTTTTGTATTCTTGTGTTTTGTAAATAGAAAATTGGAATATCAGGGGAAAGGTTAATCAGGGTTTTTTCCCCTCCAGTTTTGATATTTTAAAAAATTATTTAGCACATTGTATTGTTTAATATGAGAAATACTGAAATGCCATTTGCCTGTGAGGAAGGTCAGCAGTCTGAAGTAGTAGATCCATGATACTTAGTGAATATTAGCATTAATATATTAATATTAGTCCTTTTTATTTGTTGTAAGAAATGTGAGTATCAATGGGCTGGAGACATATAGCATACTAAATCTAAATTATATCTAAACCTAGTCTATATATTGGCTGGTGGGCTTTTGAAATCATAAGTGAAAAAAGCCCAAGGAAAGATGTGCATCTCTGGCTCAAAATCAAATCATGTTTCGTCAGGCAGTGTAATATATGCAGCCTTTCGATTCAAACTAACTTAAGAGTTGTATGCATGCCTATTCACAAGATAATTTCATGTTTAATGAAGCTTAACCTGAGGAGTGCCGTGCACACAGAAACTTAAGTCGAAAGTATATCGGAAAACGTTCAGTGTTTTCAAGCGTGACAACTACAGAATTTGTGGACTTCAACTCCCAAAATTCCCCAGTTCAGCATGGGAAGGATGGGAAAGAAGGGAAAAGAGGTGATGTGTCAAAACAAGACACACACCGAGACGCTTCTTCCAACCAAGACAAAGGAGACGCGCTCTTATAGCCGCCGCAACGCCTTCGTAGAACTCCGTTTCCTAGGCGGCGCTTTTAGAGAATATGCGGTAAGGCGAAGGCTTCCGACACTCTCATTCGGGGCGGCCCCAGACCGCGCCGGATGTTTACAAGCTGCATTTCCGCACCAACGAAATCGTCTCTATGATCGGCCGCCCCTGGGACCGCTGAGAGGGCCGGATGCGCCTGCGCGAGCCGGGCCCCTTTAGGCCGCTCCCGCCGCCACGACCATCCACGGAACTGTATGCGTTGAGCGGAGACGCGCGCGGGCTCGGCGGCGGCGACGGCGACAGCAGCAGCAGCGGCAGCGGCAGCCGCCCCGCCCTCTCTCCTCCGGTGGGCCCCGCTGCGCCGCCGTGAGGAGCCGGCTCTCCTCCCCGCGTCCTCTCGCTCTCGGCCGGGCCGCTGGTTCCCCTGGAGTCCCGCGACGGCAAATGGTGGGGCCGGAGGATGCCGGAGCTCAGGGCGGCGCAGCTTTGCTTGCCTCGGGCCGGGACGAGGAGGCGGAGGAGGCGGCGGAGGAGGAGGAGGCGGACGGGGAGAAGGCGGAAGCGGACGGCCAGCGGGATGGGAGCCAAGAGGGCTCCCGCGACCGACTGCAACGCTACCTGGCCGGCAAGAGGCCGCCCAACGGGGACGCCTGCGGCAGAGGGAGGATGACCAACGGGGACGCCGGCTTCCTGCTCCTCTCGCCGGCCGCCTCCGAAGCGCCCGCGGCCCCGCAGCGCGGCGAGGAGAAGAAGCAGCAGCAGCAGCTCCACAACGGCGGCTGCGCCTTGTTCCTGAGCGGCGTGGCCGGGGCTGAGCCGCCAAGCGGGGCTGCCGTGGCGTCGGCTCCGTCTCCCTCGCCCACCTCCTCCGCCTCGGCCTCCTCTTCTTCCTCCTCCTCCTCCGCCTCCTCCAGCTCCTCGGGGACCCCCGAGGAGGCGGAGGGCAGCCTGTCTTCCCCGGCTAGGGCTCTCCCTTGCCTGCCCGCCTTGGCCTTCATGGACATCAGCCTCAACTCCCGAAACACCTTCGAGGTGAACCGTCGCCGCAGCGCCCCGGAGCACTTGCCGCCCCCGGAGCCTCCCGACGACCCTGCCGCCGCCGGCCTTCACGCGGCGGGGCCCGTCTCGGAGCAAGGGGATCGGGCCAAGCGGTTGAGTGGGATCGCCGGATCCAGTTTTGCGGAATTTTTCACGAGGTAAAACACACACACACACACACACACACACACACTATGACTCATGGGAGCCCCTCCCTTGCGCGGGCAGAAGGTGCGGGGCGCGCCGGTGCCGCAGACCCGAGTTGTGCAACTGCGGGCTGGCCGCAAGGCAGGCGAGTGGAACGAATAAGAGGGTGTCCCGGGACGATGGTGCAGGATCCGATCTGGGAGAATGGGCTCCACAGGGAAAAACCAAAGCCCTGGTCCCCGGTGACCGACCCAGATCGGATCCTGCCAGATTCTGGCCTTTTCCCTCATCAATCACTCAAGCAGCATTGGTGTTCCCCAGCCGCCCCTTTCTTGCTGGCCTTCCTTCCCTTGGTTAGATAGGCTTGCAGTGGAAGGAGTGTCTTCGCTTCAAAGCCTTGGCTTTGCAACAGCTGAATAAGGCTCTGAATTATGGATGGTGTGAGGTTGCTTATTTGCACCTTTTCCCCCCTCCCCCAAGCAGGTATTTCTTTTTTGTATTGTAAAGAATATAGATCTGGAATGAGGGGGTGGCCTACTAAAGACTTTAGGCTAAGAAATTCCTTGTGAAAGGAAGGGGAAGAAAAAAAGAAATCTTGGCAGGTAATGTTTAGGGATGTCTTAAGCACGGCCCCTTCATTACTGATGAACCAGTTCTGAAGGCAAAGAAAGTTACACGTACGGGGTGTGTGTGTAACCTTCAGAGAGGTGTCCTTAACTTTTATTGAGTGTGCCATTCACTTAAAGCATGTTCAACTCCAATGCATTCACTGCTTCATTTAATACTTAACGTAGGGTACATTTTAAAAATGTTTTAGCTCTGTTCCACTCAAAGAAATTTCTACCTGTAAATGAGGTGCAATCATAGTTTATGCTTTGGATAGCACTTTTTCTACTTCTGCACCAAATGCCCTATTGATGGAGAATGGGGATAATGCTTTGTATCAGATGTCTTGTTACAATAGCTGCATCTTGCATTGCTACATGTTTGGTTAAGGTGCTTCCCTACATTCATAAGGAATTCGACCTCTACATTTCCTTAGAAGCCTATTGGAAGACCTTTTAATCAGAAACATGTATTATCTCTCAGAGATACATCCTTTTGTGAAATGTGGAAGAACATACCTTGATAAATCATTTGCTTCTGAAGTAGCTGCACAAGCACATTAGAATACCTGTTAGAATGAGACCTACTGTTTATAACACTAATGTTTCTTAATCATTCTCCTCTGGCATGTTTCACTGTACTACAAAATAATATTTTCATATTCTTTACTACAAGTAATTAAAGGCTTTACAATGGTTAGACTAATAGGAAAGAAAAATAATTCTATTATAGGTTTGTGTTGGAGTCTTACAATTGTTCTTTAGGTACGCATGACATACTCCAAATTGGGCAGTTTTCAAGAATGAAACCGTACATCATTATGTGTTTTCAGTTTTGTGAAGGACCAATGCATTCTTATTTGTTCTTAGCTTCAGTTATGCTGGAAGACTTAATGAGTACTGGAAATGGTGGAGTAAAAATTAGCCTCTTTAAATCATTTTTCTAAAGAGATTTTATTCTATCACACACTGATAGAGTATTCAGTTTTCTGGACATTGAAGCCATTTATGTTACATTACACTACATTAAGTTATGTTTGTTATGTTAGCTGTGTAGAGTAGCCCTATAGTAAAACAGGAAACAAATATAAATGTAACAAATATAAACATTTATGCTCCCAAGCTTATGGGAAAAAACAGTAAAAATAGGTAGTTTTTGAGTCTCTACCTTGATGTTTGCAATCTATAAGCCATGAAGACCCAGCTTTTCATCCATACCTTCAGGGAGGGAGAGTAAAACTCTTCATTATGCTTGCCATTTGTTATAATTATGTTTTATTGATTTTATTGTAATGTTGTAATTATGAACCACCCAGAGTTATTGAGAGTTGGAGTCAAGTTAAATAAATTATTACTATAAAGTTATGATACCAAAGAAAAACAAGATGGAGCTTGTAAAAGAAAACAAGATCATTATAGGGTCAGTTCTTAATGTTACAGGGATTCTAATCTCACCTGTAATAGCTCACTGGAGAGGCTCTTATGTCACTAGTGTGGGAGAATCAAAGATGATTTTTTTTTTAAGAATATAGATAGTGGCCCTGCTTTCCACACAGAGCAGTGGAATGGCTTCTGGATTATGGCAGTTATTTAGAGGAGGAACTTTAATGCTGACTGGCCTTTTTGTGCTTAAAGGTAGGATGGTAGGATGTTTTAAGTTTTTGTTGTTGATATATGTTTTAGCATACCTAATAAACTTAAAATCATCTATTTCTTCAACTTTTGCCTGGTGAAGGTGGGAAGAGGAGAAAGGGAAATGACAGTGGACAGATCCTTTTGAAATAGCCTACTGATATTTTGCTAAATATCCTGTTGAAACATCTGATGTAATTTACAATACATGCTGGAATTGTGATTCTTGTACTGAGAAAGTATTTCATGTCTTGGTATTATAGTTGATTTGTTGCCAGTTGCTCCTTATCCAGAAACACTTCTCCGTCTGAAATGGTCATTACCTCATAATATCACTTAATCTAGAAAAAGTATCAATAGAGAAGAATTAATCCTATTTATAGAAATGTGTAATTTATCCTGAGTGATTTTAGAGACTTTTATAAGACTGGTATAAGAGAAGAATGATATAAGAGAATTATACCACTGCTTTTTCTAACATCCAATTTTTTCACCATTTCAAAATCATCTCATTTTTTTCTAACTGCATTTCCTAAACATCAACAAATCATGATGAATAGAGTAATAAAATTATATAATTATAATATCTGTAAAAGTTGAGTTCCTAAGTTTTTAAGATTGTGATAATCATATGAAAGCTGTTTGTATTTCTTGAGCAGAACTCTTGTTTCTGCATTCAAGTTTAATTTCCAATCTTCTTTCTCATTTACCTACAGCAACTTTGTGAAGTAGATTAGGCTGAGAGAGAATGAATGGCCAAAGTCACCCAACGATGAAGATGGCATAGACTATGGGTCATTTAACCATGGCACCATCCTGGCTCTGTGTCTTGTCTTGTGTGGTTCATAGTATGACAGCAGAGACTAAAGTCTAAATTACTTAGTGTATCCTCTATGTTCATATGAAAAGTATTTTGAAATTGTGCTTGATATCATTGATCAAATATGAGTCAGTAGTATGGCTTGGCTTTTAAACAGGCAAAATGCAAATTTGAATTGCCTCAATAGATGTATAACATTTCAATCACACGATTCAATCACACATTTTCTTTTTCATTAATCAGAGACCAGGTAGAACATGTCCAGTTCCAAATATGACATTTTAAGAAAGGTTCAGACAACTGGGCACAGGTGCAAAAAATGGGGTGAGCAGTACGGATAACGAAGGCACTGGAAACTAAATTCTGCAACGAGAGAAAGAATAAATTTATAGGTTTTGGGGAAACCTATAACTGGTAGAGAACTGTCAGCAAGCTTTTTCCAAGTATCTGAAGGGAGATCACAAAAGTTAAGACTCGTTTTCAATTGCCCCAGAGAGAAGTATACAGGCTAACACAGATTTTGGCTGAATGTGAGGTTAGACTTAAAATTTAAGATGGTAGAAATGAATGTTTCAGGCAGCCATCTGTGTTTGATGCTTAGATGTGGGTTCCTGCACTGTGAATGTAGTTTGATTTAAGGGTGTAAGGAGTCATTTCCAATTTTATGACTCTGTGATAATTGTCTAAATTCATCACTTTTTGCTTTGACAAGTTACAAGTAAAAAAAACAACAACGCCAGTGGTATCTGGCATAATACCTCCTGAGGGGAAAATTGGTTCTGTATCCCTTCTAGAGTCATTTAGGAAATTCAGAAGGTATGTGAAAATGCCCCCACAATATTGTTAAAAGGGCATGTAACCTGTGGACTTTGCTGACAGTGCATCCGGAGGATCTAATCTGATCCCACTGTTCATTCTGAGAACTGATAAAATCGGATCTTGGCATATTTGCTTGGTTTATCACTTTTCTTTCGTACAATTATACATTTTAAAGTTCTGCAAAATATGAAATCTGTGTTTGTTGTTACTTGTTGCTGTATCAGGTAGTAAGTAACATGAACTGTCAATTTCGTATTGAACAGCAAGTGCTTAATTTCTGCTAAGGCTACAGTCTAGAATTTCTTTTGAAGTTTGTATCTCTGAGCAGCATTAATAAGAGGTTAGAATGTTAATCATTTCACAGTAACACTATGTCTGAAAATTGAAACTGTATTTAAGTACTTATAAAACACTGCTACATAAATACCCATTAGAAGTAATGTATTTGATGTAGTAGTACCCGAATTGTGGAATCCTAGATGGTCTCTGAGCTTGGTTGTTTGCTTGCTGACATTTCGTTACTGGACTAGGCAACTGCTTCAGTGTAAGCTGGATGTGAAATTTGGACAAAAATGACCAATGAATAAAGGAAAACAAATAGCTGGATGCAATTTATTTATATATATATATGTGGTCTTGTTGTATTCAGGTGTTTTCCCATGTAAGCATGAGGAAAACACCTGAATACAACAAGACCAGCATACCTACATCCGTGCAAATCTACATGCACACACACAGACACACAGACACACACACACACATTTCATACATTGTTATCCTTTTTATTACATGTTTTATATGCAATATTGTAAAATATGCTACTAAAACTGTAAAGTTAAAGTCATTTATCAAGGAGAATTTATTTCTGAGTTAATATAATTCAGTCTTTCAGATGTTTTATATATACAGTACTTTCATTATTGGTACTATAAGAGACAAGTGTTTTAGGAATTACTTACCTAAAAATGAATAGAGGAGAATAATAATAATAATAATAATAATGATAATAATGATAATAATGATAATGATAATGATAATAATAATAATAATAATAATAATAATAATAATAATAATAATAATAATAATAATAATAATAATAATAATAATAATAATAATAATTTTATTTATAGACCGCCTCCTCTCCCCAAAGGGACTCGGAGCGGTGCACAGGGAAGTTAAAAAAGCAAATATAAAATACATAAATAGTTAAAATAAGAATTAAACAATTTGTCCCTGCGCTAAAACCCAATATACTAAAACTAAACTACAACCCCCTAAAAACCCAGTTAAAAACGGAAGCAGAAAAAGTATGTTTTCAATTTTTGACGGAAGGAGCGGAGGTCCGTAGTTGCTCTAATTTCGGGGGGAAGGTCGTTCCAGAGGGCTGGGCCCGCCACAGAGAAGGCCCTTCCCCTGGGCGTCGCCCGCTGGCATAGCCTAGTGGACGGCACCCGGAGAAGTCCCTCTCTGTGGGAGCGGATCGGCCGCAGGGATGTATGGGGCAGAATCCGATCCCGCAGATAGCTAGGTCCCGTGCCATGGAGCGCTTTAAAGATGATAACTAACACCTTGAAGCGCACCCGAAAGACGACAGGCAGCCAATGCAGCTCGCGCAAGAGCGGTGTTACATGGGTAAACCTCGAGGTTCCCATAATTGCTCGCGCGGCTGCATTCTGGACAAGCTGAAGTCTTCGGGTGCACCTCAAGGGGAGCCCCATGTAGAGAGAATTGCAGTAGTCCAGTTGGGATGTCACGAGGGCATGAGTGACTGTGCAGAGGGCATCCCGATCCAATAGGGGACGCAACTGGCGTACCAGGCGAACCTGGTAGAATGCCCTCCTGGCCATGGCTGTCACTTGATCTTCCATGGACAGCCGGGTATCCAGGAGGACGCCCAAGTTGCGTGCCCCATCCACAGGCGTGAGGTGTTCGTCCCCTATGGCCAGTGATGGAGTCAACTGGTTGTACCGGGATGCCGGGAACCACAGCCACTCGGTCTTGGACGGGTTGAGTCTGAGTCTGTTACTTCCCATCCAGATCCGCACGGCTTCCAGGCACTGGCACATCACCGCTACGGCATCGTTGGGGTGGTTTGGGGTAGATATATACAGCTGTGTAACATCAGCGTAGAGGTGGTACTCTGCCCCAAAACCACGGATGATCTCGCCCAGCGGCTTCATATATGTGTTGAACAGGAGAGGCGAGAGGACCAACCCCTGAGGCACCCCACAAGTGAGGGCTCTCGAGGTCGACCTCTGCTCTCCTGCCAACACAAATTGCGATCGACCAGAGAGGTAGGAGGAGAACCACCGTAATACGGTGCCCCTCACCCCCAACCCCTCAGCCGATGCAATAGGATACCATGGTCGATGGTATCAAAAGCCGCTGAGAGGTCTAATAGGACCAGGATGGAGGAACAACCCCCATCTCTGGCCCTCCAGAGATGATCCACCAACGTGACCAATGCCGTCTCGGTGCTGTGCCCGGGCCGGAAGCCGGACTGGCACGGGTCCATATAATCAACTTCCTCCAGATGACGGGGAAACTGTTGTGCCACCACACTCTCTACAACCTTCGCCAAAAAGTGAAGTTTGGAGACCGGACAGTAATTAACCAACAATGCTGGGTCCAGAGAGGGCTTCTTCAGGAGGGGTCTCACCATCGCCTCTTTAAGGGAGGCAGGCAAGAAACCCTCACTAAGAGAAGCGTTGACAACCTCCTGGAGCCAGCCTCGTGTAACCTCCCAGGATGCCAGTACAAGCCAGGAGGGACACGGGTCCAATAAACATGTGGTGGCTCGCAGTCGCCCACGTAACCTGTCCATATCTTCGGAAGTAACAGAGTCAAACTCTTCCCAGAAGAAATTCTATAAGGACACACCTCTATTCTACTCGTTAGTTTATACTGAGATAAGACTATAAGTAACCGGCTTAAAAAGTTGATAAACCTGAATGTTGCAGGGCTGCAATGTGCTGTGGCATGTTTTATTCCACCTGTGATGTTTCAGAAATCTAATATTTTAATAAACACAAATTGAAACTGGAACAAATATAGGCAAAGAGTACCTGTTAGTGTTTCTCCTAGTAACTTAGCTGAAACTGAATGTTTCAGTTTGATTATAAACTTGTTTTTCTGGTTGTGATTTCATTCTTTTTTCTTTTTCATATTTATGTGGGTAATACTTATCAGTGTACTGAATGACTTTCACAGGTATCAGTTTCACCTTCGTCTCAATCTACAGTGTTTACAAAACTGCTGTTAGAGATTTAGTTTATGCATTTTAATTGAATACAGGTGTATAAAACCATTAATTTGGTGACTATTACACTGGCACTGACATAAATGACTTACGAACATTTTTATACCTATAATCATATTATAGGTCTAAAAATGTTGCAGCATAATGTTGCAGCATCCCCGTGGTCATGAGATCAAAATTCAGACGCTTGGCAACCAGCATGTATTTATGACGGTTGCAGTGTCCCGAGGTCATGTAATCACCTTTTGCAGCTTTCTGACAAACAGAATCGATGGGGAAGTCACATTCCCTTAACAACGGTGTTACTAACTTAACAACTGAAGTAATTCACTTAACTGTGACAAGGTAGATTGTAAAATGAGGCAAAACTCACTTAACAACTGACTTACTTGGCAAAATTTTGGGCTCAATTGTGGTTTTAAGTTGAGAACTACCTGTAAGGTACTCATCTATACCTTAGATCAGGAGTGTTCAAACTTGGAAACTTTAAGAATTGTGGACTTCAACTCCCAGAATTCCACAAGTCTTAAAGTTCCTAAGTTTGGACACCCCTGCCTTTAGATGAAAAGCATGATGAAAGATGAAAATGCTTTTTGTCTAAGTCAGCTATTTCCTAATTTGATATTAACTACAAAAAAATTAAACTGATTTTCTGGATATACATCAAAGATATAATAAAGTTCACTGATAGATAAATACTACTGTAGAACTGTAGAACTGCAGAATGTTACATACTGCTGCTCAATGCTTGTGTCTCTTTTTTATTTGCTTGATGATGATTACATGCCAGCAAGTCATTGTTGACTTTTAGCAATCACATAGATTTATCCATGATGATCTGTCTTTAACCTGGGCCGTCAGGTCTTTCAATGGGTACGCTCATCACTACAGTAATTTAATCACCTTGCTGCTGATTGTCCTCTTTATTTTCCTTCTATTTTCCCAGCATTGCAGTAGTCCTTGACGCAAGATCATAAAATAGCCATAAAGCAGGTTATTGCATGATCAACCTGATTTTATGACCTTTATTTCCCTGGTGCTTGTTAAATGAATTGCCATAGTCGTTAAGTGAATTGCAGTCATGAGGCAAACACTGCAGTCTTTAAGCGAACTCATTTTCCTGACAGTTAGAACAATTAATCAGTGGAACAACTTGCTTCCAAAAGTTGTGATTTCTCAAACACTGGAAGCTTTTAAGAAGAGATTGGACAACCATTTGTCTGAAATGGTGTAGGATTTTCTGCCTGAGCAGGGAGTTGGACTAGAAAACTTCCAAGGTCCCTTCCAATTCTGCTATTTTGTTCTGTTCTGTTCCATTCTGTTTCATTCCATTCATTGTTCATTAGGGCGCGTTTTGCTGAAAACCAGAAGTAAGCCTGTTTTTGGCAAAAATGTAAATCGCAATTATGTGATCACACAATCTACTAGTACAGATTGGGGTACTGTGTGCCTGAAATGTGGTCATGTGACCATGCAGGGAACCCAGCCATCAGAACTGAGTCATAAGTACATTTTGGGGACGGGATCCATCGTAACTTTGAATGGTTGCTAAGTAACTGGTCATCAATCAAGGACTTCCAGTAAGTCTTTTCATAATGTGTCCTAAGTAGGATAATTTCAGCCCGGTCACTTGTGCCTAAAGGAGATTTGCTTGATGCTCCATTTATTTGTTTTCTTGACTCCCCACAATATTCTCAGGAGTCTTCTGCAACACCAAAGTTCAAAATCATCAATACTTCGCTCCCAGAGCGTCACAGGGAATATCATGTTTTGCACATTTTTTAAATCTTTGTAGGCATTTACAAACATTAAAAAGAAAATAAAGGTTGTCATAAAAAAAGGGAAAGCAATATGCTGTTGATTAAATTCTTACAAAGAAATAAAATATATATGTTGTAGCACTGTCATATAAAACTGTAGAACTTGGGGGAAAAACTCATTTACTTTGTGAGTAAAAGCCTGCTTTATATCCCATTATATGTCATTAGAATTCCAATTTTTGTTCATAGGATTGGGATTTTATTTCCAAAGTTAAGTGATCCAAATTTCAACTAAGAATTTCATTTTACCTCTTTCCTCAATAATCATAAGACATTAACATTTAAGTTGAAAAATGGATTCTAAAATGGAAAATTCCGCATTGTAGTGCCCATTTCTATATAATTTAACCCCATGAGTTACATTACAGACAGTAAATGTAGGAATAGTCATGTTCATCGCCTAGAGAGCTTGTATAATAATATGGTAGAATATGTATTTATTAATTGTTAAAATTGCTCAACAACTCTCCACCACATAAATTGGATCCTGACACCTTTAAAGGTTAAATCTCCCCCCCCCCCCCCCCCCGTTTATATGCTGCTCTAGCTTTAAAAAAAAAATCACGTCTTGCACTTTTCCTGCTAAGGGAAGTCAGCATCTTGGATGGGTAGAATCCTCTGCTCTCATTGGAGGCTGAGTCTGGGCAAAGTCTTTAGTCCCGCCCTTCTGCGCACGCATGCCCAGTTTCAAACTCAGCCTCTCCTGAGGCAGACGCGTCTTTTTGAACTCCGGATCCTTGGAAAAGAACAGAAAAAGAAAAGAAAACGTTTTGGCTTGAAGGTACTGGGGACTGGGCCGGCGCTTTGACTGCTCCTGGAGCAGCGCGCCTTAGCTGAGGGCCTCTAAGCCCTTCAGGGCTCGTAGGCAGCCGGCTGGAGAGGGGAGAGAAAGAGAGAGAGTTGGAGGGGGAGGAATCCCCTGAAGGGCTCCCCTGCTGGGCATCGCAGCCCGCTTCCCCGAAGGCCCAGGAACAGCCGTCGGCCCGGAAAACACGCCG